>CM055904.1:67217248-67883306 GCA_029582155.1 Panopea generosa
TTAAAATGGAAACCTACGAGACACTGTTTTGTTTCATAATGATAAATGGTTATAGAATGAACTATTATTTATTTCAGCTGTGTCAATACTATACAACACAAAAGGAAAATATACTAAATGGAGATATTTTAACTAAACCACAGATATTGATATGTCATTTCATTCTATAAATGACAATGATCACCTAACTGACCGTGAATTTGTTCCCGTTTACTTTCGTAAAAATGTAGCCAAGATTCCCATCAACCTTCGCTTGTGATCTTTATTTTTAAATATGTTCATATTTATATTCAAAACATTCAGAAAGATTATCCTATCAATAAATACGAAACATTAAGAATGGCAATATATATGTTTAAAACTATAATTGTACAAATAACAGACAGACAGACAGACAGACAGACAGACAGACAGACAGACAGACAGACAGACAGACAGACAGACAGACAGACAGACAGACAGACAGACAGACAGACAGACAGACAGACAGATAGACAGACAGACAGACAGACAGACAGACAGACAGACAGACAGACAGACAGACAGACAGACAGGCAGGCAGGCAGGCAGGCAGGCAGGCAGGCAGGCAATAACCTAAAACTAATTATTAGTTACATAGTCAACTTAACAATCAACCTTACAATTATATACTTTCCTTTTAGTCATACGAGTGCGGCATAATGTAGCGGTCCACTTATATATGATTGATTGATTGAATATTTAACGTCATTCTTATACCATCGAGGGCTAACAGACGATCAGTTAACCTAACCACTGTTTCCTTGGACAAACCAGTACTCGAGCACACCCCATTTCCGCAAGTTACTGATAACTTTCCCTCTGTTGCCGGGCGGGGGATTCGAACTCATGACCCGGATTGATAGTCAGAGGCGTAACCGACTGAGCTAATCGGGCCCAGCGATCAACTTATAATATCAAGTATACAACGTTGTGATATAGTCGTAGCCGCTCAATACAAAGCAATGCATGTACAATTACACTGCACCCACGTTAGAAAATATAATTGATTGATTGATTGAATATTTAGCGTCATTTTTATGCCATCGAGGGCTAACAGACGATCAGTTAACCTAACCACTGTTTCCTGGGATTAACCAGTACTCGAGCACACCTCGTCTCCGCAAGTAACTGATAACTTTCCCACTTGAATCAGTGGTGAGAGACAAATGATAATGAGACGCAATGTCGTATATCAATCATCACGGAGACTGTTGCCGGGCGGGGGATTCGAACTCACGACCCCTGGATTGATAGTCAGACGCGTAACCGACTGAGCTAATCGGGCCCGGCAGGAGAAAATATAAAGTCTGTACATAACAATGGTATGGTTTTACCAGTATAACTACAACTTCAATGATTATTGAGTTCAGTGTCGCACCGAAAACTTTAAAATAGAAGTACCTGCTACAGTCGTTTGAAGTTTATGTACACAGTTAATAACCCTGTTTTGTTTCTGTTGAAATCAGTCAATACAATACTTAATGCTATCTTGATGAACGATTACCCGCTTTGTTATTGGATATGCCAATGTATTATTTAAGCCCTATGACAAATGTAGGACTGTACCTTGCGCCTATTTATTGCTAATAATTACATCGATTTGCAAGCGTGTGTCCATTTTTACTTCATTATTCATGACAGAATTCGAAACGCCGAACTGATATCTGCAACATTACAAATTTTAATCTATGGATTTTGTAAAAGTTATTATGTGATACAGCAACTGTTTAAATATATTATTTAAAGACATATTCTTCCAGTAATCGTTTTTTCATGTATCGCTGACTGTGAATAACATACTTGAAATTAAGCCAAATATTAGGTTTGACAGGATTGTTAATATTTTATTTACTCGTTTTGAAATTTCCCCGAGTGTCGTCGGTAATTTAGGACAGTAGGAAATATGATATTTGTCGAGCAGGTAGGGTATTTCCCGACTATATTTTTCATACTTAATATTAACCTAATACACATTACATTAAGGTAAAGGTCGGTTCTAAAGAATGCTTTTTTAATGAAATAAAAACGCGTCTACAATGGACGATAACAACACAAAAAGTTAATGAACATAGTATTATTTCAGTTTAGGCTATAGAATTAAACTCTGAGAATGGTGAAATTGTTGTTTTAAATTTATATATAGATATCCTTGTAGAACCAGTATTTAGCATACGCAAATAACGTGTCTTGCTCAAGGTCACAACACCTTGTTGTGGTGACGGGTTGAACGCATGGCCCTCGTAGCATGAGCCCGGTACTATAACAAACACTAAATGTGGGATAATGGCCATGCACACGTAACCTTTATTGCAAATAATTAGATTAAATGTGTAAACATAATCATCGTTCCAAACATCTATTCGGCTAATAAAGGGTACAAGAAACACCATACATCTGCTAATAAATGAGTAAATACCAACACATATAGAGATAGGAGACAAATGGACCGTAGAGAAATGTTTATGATTAATTATCACAGAGATAATGAATATGCGGTAATTCGAGTTCATGACCACTGAATTCACAGCCAGACGCGCCACCGGCGGATCTAGCCTACATATAGATAAAGAGAACGAGTGTTTCATTTTAGCGATCGTTAGTCGGTCGCCAAATACAACACAAGTATAATACTACTAACTACAGTCATTCACCTCTGTACATGTACATAGAGGTACATGTAATCATATTATGATGGCAAAGTTCTGTCAACCTGATAGTCGAATAGCCACTTCATTATGTCGACATCAGGACCGTATAATGTCGACAGCTCATTTATTATGTTGATAGTTTATAATCACCTTTAGTCAGTCACTTGAATATGGCAATATCAGTGAAGACGCTCGATGTTGACATCAGGACAGTAACAAAGAAGCTGTTGGAAGGACAGTGCATTAACTGACAATAAAAAAGTGAGATGTCGACTTAACACGTTCCTAATGTCAATTAATGAAGTGGTTACGTGATCTTTGATGGCTCGAACCCGACGGGACTGGATAACATAGTTCGAACAAAGGGTGCAAAATACAGGTAAATATATTGGCTGGACTTATTAGTTTCTAGTTCGACTCTTCCAGCCATCGATGTTCTAGCTATCAGAGGTAGAATTATAGAAATTAAGTAGCAATTCGACTGGGACCAGATAAGCGGTTCGAGCCATGTGTGGTGTTCTAATGTCAACTTCAACGTATTCATATATCTATGTCAAGACTTATAAAACATGTTTAATATTTAGTACAATACACTTTATAAATCAAACCATCCCCCAAGCAAAAAAGTAACCAACAGCTTTTTTTTTATTGCCCGATGTGGATCTTAAAATAAACTATGTTTTATCTGAATGTGGCAATGACAAATGTTATAATGACATTTTAATTTTCCTGAAATTAATATGCAACTAGTTGTATATCAATCAAATGAAAAGATGGGCGCACATTGGGGCACGGTAAGACAAATTTATATTCGAACGTGGGCTGGAATACATGTCCACTACGGACTACATTACTTGAATGTACGCTCAACATATCAGAACTCTAGAATATTTATTAACTGTGAATTGTAAACTGATATTCATTTAGCAAGGCTCAGCAAATACACAATACAAGGTAGTTGGTTTGTAATGCAAACAGATTATTTTACCTGCTTACAAAAACTATTAACGGCCATCATATCATACATATAAAATAAAAAAAACGCAGTTAAGTTTACATAACATAAGAGATTAAACAGCACGGTGTATTACTTAACAAAGCTTAATAGAATATGTGCTATTTAAAGTGTAGAACATTGAAAGTAACTTCTTTAGAATGATAAAATATATTTAATATTTGCTAAGGTGTTAAGGTTAATCATAGTCGTAACATAATCAAGCCGTTTCATTGCATTGTAGCTATGTCAATTTTCATGGTAGCGACGGTGTGAGCGGCTGCATGCTTTATATCCCTGTGCTTATTTGCATATTCACTTACAATGTAACATCATACACATATCATGTAAACTATTATTCAAAGTCAATAAAAGTTGATGTGATATATCTATATAGTTTAAAATCCGAACAAACAGTAACAGTTTTCAATTTGTTTAACAACTACAGTCCACGTAGGGACAATACAATTACGTTTATTAACAATTCATCGTAAGAGTGATTCTCCTAATTAACAATATTATATTTGCTAAACTAAGTTTTAATAAGCAATGTTTTAAGGCACAATGATGTTCCATATATGAACAGCTTTTGTTTCAATATTCGATAGTATGACGAGAAGAAACGTACGTTAAAATAATATAAATATCATGTTGTAACGCAATCCCGTAATCAGTTAAATATAAACAAACTGCAATTCAGGAATATGCTTAACTCATGTGTTTGCTATTAATCTCCTTTCTTTTGATATTTCAATGACAAAAGTTAATTAATATCAGTCCAACAAATGGTCTGATGTCCGTTTCTAAATTCAAAACTGAGCGTTTTTATTTTGAGAAGCAATCAAGTCGAGACTGGAATCGAACAAAAGATATTGGACGTGACGGACTAACACTATACCAACTGTACTGTATCCGTCTAAGCATATGAGTTACTGTAGTTATGTGGAAATTATTAGTATCTTTGTATATTAATTATACAAATACAATATTAAATATTAATATATTCTTCAGTAAGTTTGAGAATAAAGTACATAAGTACTTATTTATAGAAGATGACAAAATTCAATTTTCAATGAGGTCCTCTTCAGGGAATAGGCGGTTATAACACTCATTTGAAACGGTTACCAATATAATATATATTCATAATAATATATCTGGAATTATAACAAATAAATTCTAGTATAATAACTTAAATTTATAAAACCTCATTCTTTAACGTACAAGCAAATAAAAAAATGAGTTCTAAAATATATTTGTTAACAAATATATGAAAAGAAGAATCGAGATAAAACAAAAATAGCTCTATTAAACATGACAAATTAGTATGTATGAAACAAAATGGAGGCATTGTTACATTAGAATATTAAAACAGCTGTATTTTTTTTTGTTCAAAACTTGGTAAGCTGTTATTATATATTATATATGATAAAAGTTTACGATAATTACATTGGTGAAACTGTTTCAATATTTTGTGGTTGTTCGGTAACTATTTTAAGCAAATAAATAATGAAAATATTCTTTTTTTATTCTTTGTAAAAAAATACAAATGTTCATCAACTCTCACTTCAATGGCGCCATTTTTCTTATTGGCACAAACATCGAGATGGTGTTATTGAAACTGTGTTGATATATATACATTTGCCTAAGTAAAAATATCTGCGAGTTATATACGATACTATTGTAACCATATTATGTAAATAAACATTAACATGTTTTGTATCGTTTATATATTAATATTGATACATTGTAGAATTACATAAAATACGATATATATGTTGAATATATATTTTATTTAATATTCATAATGGTCTACGATATCAATAATCTTTAAAATGCATTGTACAAGAGAGACAATCCATGTGAACACTATCTATGCTATTTTATATTATAATCACTCTATCTGTTAACAACGAATTCTAATCCACATGTAACGAAACAAATGATAACAACATCAGACGAAACATGGGGCTATGTGTATGAGTGCAGCAATTGTATTTCATTGTCATGGCGGTAAACGTATCATGTACGACAGTGGCTCTGATCCAAGTCATGCCTTATAGGTTGGTCTTGCACACTTGATTGTGCCAGGTTTACGTAGATGTTGTATTCATCGAAACATCGCAATATTGGCCAAACAACTTTGGGGAAAAAACGAAACGATGTTAAAAGATGAGACCGTACCATATTACATGATACCGTATGTAATCAATTATTACTGATATGTTGTATATTATGTTGTATTGAACATGAATATTCCATACACAATATAAGGTCGGCAATGTAACCGTATTTTTGATTCGTTGACCATATACATTACATATTTACATACATATAAGATAAAAACAGTATTACATGAATATATGCAATTACAAATGGATTACATGAATACATATATAACGAAAATGATGCACATTTCTTATTCCAAATGGTCAATAAATGTGTTTCATAAATGATCGATTCTTATTAAATCATGATATTTTTTAACATATTTTTTAACATATTTATAACATTTATATATGTCATTCAACCACTTGTAAATATCACTCCTTTGTTTATAATTCTGGTAAAACTGTTAAAGTGCAATAATCTCATATAACACATAACAAGTGTAGGTAGTGGTTGTAGTAGAAGAAGTAGTTGTGATGGTGGTGGTGGTGGTAAAAGTAGCAGTAGAAGTGGTGGTAGTAGAAGTAATCGTAGTGGTAGTGGTAGTAGTAGTAGTAGAAGAAGTAGTAGTAAAAGTAGTTGTTGTAGTAATGACGGTGGTGATATGGTAGTAGTAGAAGTAGTAGTAGTAGAAGTAGTAGTAGCGGTGGTAAAAGTAGTAGTAGTTGTAGCAGTAGTGGTGGTGGTGATGGTGGTGGTGGTAGAAGTAGTAGAAGTAGTATTAGTATTATTATTAGTAGTAATAGTAGTAGTAGTGGTAGTGTAGGTAGTGGTTGTAGTAGTAGAAGTAGTAATGATGGTGGTGGTGGTGGTGTTGGTGGTAATAGTAGTAGAAGTAGTAGAAGTGTTGGGGTAGTGGAAGTAGTAGTAGTGGTGGTAGTGGTAGTAGTAGTAGTAGTAGCGATGGAAGAAGTAGTAGTAGTAGTAGTAGTGGTAGTGGTGGTGGTGATGATGGTGGTGTTGGTAGTAGTAGTGGTAGTGGTAGATTAGGTAGTGGTTGTAGTAGTAAAAGTAGTAGTGATGGCGGTGGTGATGGTGGTGGTAATAGTAGTAGTAGAAGTGGTGGTACTAAAAGTAGTAGTAGTAGTGGTGGTAGTAGTAGTAGTAGTAGTGGTAGCAGTAGTGGTGGTTGTAGTGGTGGTAGTTGTAGTAGTAGTAGCATAGAAGTAGTCGTGGCAGTTACAAAGATAGCGGTACTTGTAATTAAATCTAACGACCTTTAAATATTTTGACTCAAAGTAAACATTGCAATTAATGTATGTTTACTTTCGTTGCCCCAGAATATTATGAATACCTATCTTTTCAGAAAAAAATGGCAAAAAGTTAATAAGCTCCTTAGTTTTTTTAACGATTACATGCCGGAACTGCAAGACTCAAAAAACTTCGGACACTATGGCGTCACACAGCGTGTGCTAATCAGTGCCAGTGCGTTATTGTATTAACAATGTTATCAATGACCCTGTAATCTCTTCGGTTAGGGTCATAAAAAACGACAAAGACAATCAGTCTTAATTTAAAAGAAACGATCATTGCCGTAAAGTGTCGATGTTTGCCGAAGCATCAGTCGAATAGGTAATTAAAATATTATTTTTAAAAAAGTATAAAAAGAACAAAAGATAAAAAAAGATTAAAATAGAAGAAATATCAATAGAAGCTTTATAAAAAAAACAGTGTTATATTTATCAGTATAAATCAGGAATAATGTGGTTATATTAGTTGTAATAGTAATATCACAGTATTAAATATAATAAAGACAAGCCCGATTTAAGATATACTGGAGGCAATTTTGTCCGTACCCCAAATAGTTCAATAATTTATGGTCGGAAAAGTCGTGGGTTTGATCCCAGCCCAGTTCATACATATATTCAGAATATGTACCAAACTGTGCTATGAAACTTTAAAACTTACGCGGAACAAAATTGTATAAATAAAGTTTAGATTATCGGTTAAAGTAGATATATTTAAAGTGTAACGATAAAATACATTTTATAATCTAGGTATACTATTTTACTGGTCCACAGATGTAAAGAGTGCTTTTATACTGGAACGGGTAAGCTCAATTTGCGACATTGCCGTATGTATCCCTTTAAATTGATATGGCCCCAAGACATTGATGTATACTGATAATAAAAATACACATATATCCAAAATCAAGTTATCATTTACGAGGATTCTCTTAAAATCTGATAGTGCTTGTGAAAAACTATAAAAAAGGACGAAAATACTAAATATATTTCATAAAAAAAATATACTCAGAAATTAAGCCCATTTGTAATTAACTTGCGCAGAAATAAAATTCTTTATTAAATGTGTTTAGTTTTAGTCTGGTCAACCCGGTGTCAGTATAATGTGACTGAAAGGGTTTCATGCCATGTGTGGCAGCGCTTAGAAAAGTGTCTTAAGTAATCTAGAATAGACACCATCGCTTTATAAATTTTTTTTTCAAAGTGACGATAAACCCTATACAACAATATTTATCGTTCCAGTATATATGTAGTGTATAAATAACTCATTTTGCCCCGTTAATGAAACCCTCACTCATAAACAAATTATTTGTACCATTTTTTTCAATTAGAATTACAAAAAATATAGCATACGTACATCAGGTCATAAAACATGTCTAATTGTGTAACTTATGGGGATACTGTGATAAGAATAACATACCACATGCTATGAATATATCTTGGGGCAGAGGGGAGAGGGTCTTTGGTTAATAGAACATGTGACAGTTTATATCGGTGGCTTAATTACAAATGGTATGTCCATGTATAAACAGCTATATTCCTGAAACTGTTAATTAACATGCAAACAATCTTTGATTCTTTAAACCGTGAAAGAAAAATTAATCCAAATTCTCAAAAATCGTTGGGTTCCTTCACGAGGAGTTTTGAAAATACTTAATCTATAACTAATTCTACTTCTACTACTACTACTACTACTACTACTTCTACTGCTGCTGCAACAGTCACCACCACCACTACTTCAACAACTACTAGTGCTAGAGTCACCACCACCACCACTACTATTACTGCTACTACTACTACTAACTACTACTACTACTTATATTAATAATGATAATAATAATCACGAGATAACTCATTTGTCAAATAACTACTCAATTGTCAAATAGGTTGTAAAAAGGACTAGGCGTTAGCGATTATTGAACGATCAATCCACCTTATGTGACCTGTTATCAATCAGTAGTAATAAACAAGTTCTATTTACTGTTTCATTTATTTTAAATTTTATAAAGTAAAACAATAAAGCGAAACAAAATAACGGAAACTATCGATATGTTACGAAAGTCTCGCCGAGTATCACTCGTTATATTCCAGACATTTTCGATAGCGATTACCTGTAGCAGACAAAATAAAGATTTTTAAGCAGACTAACTGCGCAAAGAGTTATGGGTATTCGTTTCGCCATTCATAGCTTATAGACGGTTTCCGTATACATCTCTGTCTATCTCGTCTTTTATAAGTTCATTTTGTTCAATCATACGTAAAATCTTGGAGCCCAGAAGAAATATGACCTTAAGGAAGATAGATAAATATATAGTATTAGTCTTGGTATTAGTAGCATAAACATGAACAGAGATAAGAGTGACTGCAGGTGCTTATCTAAATTTCTAATGCCACATTTGTTGTTTTTTTTCAAATATTAGAAACAACTCTTCCTGGAGCAATAAACATAATTTTTAGGTATATTTTTAATATTATAGGGGGATACTTTTCTCATTTTAGTCCATTTCTGAACAAAAGAATAGTATTTGTAGTAGTAGCAGTAGTAGCAGCAGCAGTAGTAAAGTAGTAGTCGCAGTATTTGTAGTAATAATAGTAGTATATGTAGTAGTAGTATATGTAGTAGCAGTAGTAGTCGTAGAAGCAGTAGCAGTAGTGGTAGTAGCAGTAGCAGTAGTAGTATTTGTAGTAGAAGTAGTAGTAGTAGAAGTAGTAGTAGTAGTAGTAGTAGTAGCAGCAGCAGTAAGAGTAGTAGTTGTAGTAGTATTAGTAGCAGCAGCAGCAGTAGTAGTAGTAGTAATAGTATTATCAGTAGTAGTATTTGTAGTAGAAGTAGTAGTTGTAGTAGTAGAAGTAGCAGTAGTAGTAATAGTAGTAGCAGTAGTAGTAGTAGTAGTAGTGGTAGCGTAGTAGTAGCAGTAGTGGTGTTAACACGGTCGTTGTGGTGGTGGTGGTAGCGGAACGTTAACTGTCTTCGTAGTGACACTGATATATGACTTCGAGAAACGGCTCATTTTGTAATATAGTTCTGACAGTGTGTCACTTCGCTCAGTATTGATGGGCAAATTGCAATGAACCGTAATGATGTATTTAAATCATCAGAGAGACTGTGACTGTACCTAAATTACACAATTAAAACACTAACGGCATGAGAACCACATGTTTGATACCTACACTGCACACAAAAAGATTGACCTGTATGATAAGCACGTGTATGGTACATAAATTACACAAGACAAGCAACAACCGCATAAGAAAAACACACGTTTAATACCTACAGCACACACGACAGGCACCAACGGCATGATAATCACACGTTTAGTACCTAAATTATCCAAGACAAGCACCATCTTCGTGATATGAACACGATTAGTACATAAATTACACAATCAAGGCACGGACAACATGAGAACCACAAGATTGGTACCTAAATTACAAAAGACATACGCTACCTGCATGATACATATAAGTACGTGTTTGGTACTTAAATTACAAAAGACAAGCACTAACTGCATGAGAACCACACGTTTGATGCCTAATATACAATAGACAGGCACTAACGCTATGAGAACCACACGTCTGGTACCTAACTACACATGTTAAGCACCAATCGATGATAAGCACCTGCTTCTACCGAAATTATACAAGACAAATGTAACCTACATGATTAGCACATTACACGTGTTTGGTACTTGAATTAAGCATGGCAAGTACCAGCTGCACGATAACCACAAGTTTCGAACCTTTTCTCACTTGATACACAACATCCTTACATGACTATTGATTTTTCATAATGGGCACTAGATTTTCTAATCTGTATTTACTCAATAACCTTACACAACATTCAATTTCCTTATTTGACACTATAGTTTCATACACGACACTAAATTTTTCTCACTTAACACACAACATCCTTACTTGAATATAGATTTTTCTTACTGGGCACTAGATTTTCTTATCTATATACACTCAACATCCTAAAAAAAACATTCAAATTTCTTATTTTACACTATATTTTCATACGCCACACTAGATTTTCTTACTCAATAAACAACATCCTTACTCGACTATAGATTTTTCTTATTGGGCACTAGATTTTCTAAACTATGTATACTCAACATCCTTACACAACATTCAAATTCCTTAAGTGACACTTTATTTTCATACGCAACACAAGATTTTCTATCTTGATACACATCATTCTTATTTGGCTATAGATTTTTCCTACTGAGCACTAGATTTTCTAATCTATATGTACTAAACATACTTACATGACATTCAAATTTCTTATTCGACACAATATTTTCATACGCGACAGTAGATTTTCTCAGTCAATACATAATACCCTTACTCGACTATAGATATTTTCTAGGCATTATATTTTCTACTCTATATAATTATACTCAACATTCTTACACGACTTTAAATTTTCTTAATTGACAATATGTTTTCATACGCGACAACTAAATATTCTCTCTCGTTACACAACATCCTTACTCAACTATAGATTTTCTTACTGGGCACTAGATTTTCTAATCTATATATAATCAACATCCTTACACAATATTTAAAATCCTTATTTGACACTATATTCTCATACGTGACACTAGATTTTTTCACTTGAAACACCACATTCATACTTTACTTTATATTTTTCTTACTGGGCACCAGATTTTCTAATCTATATATACCCAACATCCTTGCGCGACATTTGAATACCTTATGTGACACTATATTTTCATACGCAACATTATATTTTCTCACTCGATACACAACATCCTTACTCGACTCTATATTTTTCTTACTGGGCCCTAGATTTTCTAATCTATATATATACTCACCATCCTTACAGAATATTTAATTTCCGTGTTTGACACTATATTTTCATACACGACACTAGATTATCTCCCTCGATACACAACTTCTTTACCCAACATTAGATTTTTCTTACTTTGCACTAGATTTTCTGATCTATATATACTCAATATTTTAGTTGACATATGATTTTCTTACACTACACTTAATTTCAAAACTTAAAATTAAAAAAGTGAAACCACCATCAATATATGTATATATGACGTCACACCTGGAAGGTGTCAAATTAAGCATAAATTACTCATCAAAAGCACTCGTAAATTCTTTCAGCCTGTTAATTTTTATTTTAAAAATGTTTTCAATTTCCCCATTGTATATTCTTTAGAGAGAATTAATATAACGAGTAAAAAAACATAAGGATTAGTATGTTGTCAAAATACCGACTAGATATTTCGAATGCGAAGCAAAATATTGTGAAACAAATACCTAGATTTAATCTCTTATATTTCCCTCAAAACACAATGAAAAATATATCTTGATATGATTGTTGTTGAATGATATATCACACTTGCATTCTTAAAGATCATAAATAAAATAAAGTAACTAATTGTTTATTTCGAGTCCAGATCTTTCTGAACGGTACACGCGTAGACACAATGGCGGCAAAATGTTGATTTTGAGAAATGGAAACATTTTGGAGGAACATTAAATATTTAATCAATCTAAGCTTATTAAACTAAGCTTATTAAGATGATTTTAAAATTATTGGCAATTGAAAATATAGTATACAAAATGGTTATTGTGAGGAATTCATATTGGTATTTTTGAAATCTTTCGGGAATTAAGGTTTTGAAAAGAACCATTTGACGCCGAAAAATATACATTGTGAGGAAATGAGTTTGAGTTGGTAACGTTGACCATATGTCGGATTAAAAATGTATTATATCAAATGAGTTTTGTCAGGTTTCCTTGTTTCTTTCTTGAGTATCTTTCGAAAATCAAGGTTTCAAAAAAGAACGCATTGAGGATAAAACCGTACATTTTGTCAATAATTATCGATTTTGAATGTGATTTTAAACATTTTATTGGACGAACTATTTCTTCTAACCTTTATCAATTTAAAGTTTAGGTATTATGAAACAAATCATTAAAATATCAAAACAGAACTTAAAGTGACACAGATAAAAAACGTTATTGTACACCCATAAAGCGTGGACGTTCCGTAGTGCGTGTGAATATAATGTGACAGCGGCACTTTCCAATAAAATAACACCGATATCAATATTGAAACCCTTCAATTGGAAAACCTCGGTTCCAATTGGCCAATTCTAAAAATAGATTTCCGATTCCAATTTGGAATTTACAGGTTGGACATTTATCATTCTAACTTGGACGAAATGACTTTCCAGTAGGAAAGCATGCATTTTTGGGGTCTTTAGATTATAATTGTGACATAAATCGGCAATTTTTAATGCTTTTGATTACCTTTTTCTGATCGCACAGTCATACTCTTCAAACTGCGATACATTGTCAATAAAAATAACGAAAGATAAAAAAAAGTTCTTGGAAAAAAGATTTTTTTCCAAAAATTCACTGTGTTGTGTTATAAGTTAGTGAAATTGTTGAAATAATGTTTATCGTTCATGTACTATCAAGATTAGATACATTTTTATGTTCGTTCAAGTCGGTAAGCACTTTGGCACTTCACGCACAAGAGCCGAGTTATACGGAAAATGCCAAACGATGACTCGTAGTGAAATAACACTAGGTTAATACAAAAAATGTATCATGGGTTAATTATAATGCTGCATCATAATTTATGTGATAAAATAATATTTGGGGCTTGAGGTGTGTGTCATTTTTCTTTACTCCTCACGAGCAGATTCAATTATAATCAGATTTTTGTCTGTTCTTTGTTGTTGTTTTTGTTCTGTGCTTCAGATTTATTATGTTGCCAGATAGTGTATTTTTTCAGTCAAGTGCAGTTTATTGTATAACCATTGTATTCTTACATTCAGGTTATATTTCTACGATCAAAGTATCTGCAAGATTTTGTACAGTAGAGTGAACGATAAGAAAACATTTGTCCAATAGGAGACGTTGCATACAACGGTCCCAATCACACCAAAATCAAAAACATATCAATGCATAAAATTAACTAAAATAAGGAGATTCGTCTTAAAACGCAAAGTGGCAAAAAACGTCACAGGTGATTTTCAATTATTTTTACGGAAGCACTTTGTATTGTCCGATGTCTTCAGGGTAAATAAAAGTAGCCCCGATCTATTATCATTATATCAATTACGTGCAGGTGTAAAATACAACCATATATGACATTAACGCATGAGAAACAAGCACATAACACGAATATTAAAACATTTTTTAAAAAAAGATGTAAACCATTATTTTTCCATCATGTCAGAACGGAAAAAAGCGAGGTTGACCAGATTTAAGCTCTTCTGTGGCGTTTTTTGCTTCTTGAAATTCCAATTCGCTTTCCTCTATTGTTAATTCTTATACATATCAGTATGTTTTGTACTTGGTATGTTTTGTATTTGTAATAATTGTGTTCAATTTTGCTTCAGTGATTTTGAAGATTTTGTTGGTTATTTTTTCAAGATCAGTTTCAAACCACTGCGTCATCCGAATCAATGTCATAGCAAACTATTTGGTAGTTTGTTTATTTATTTAATGATGTGGTAATGTCTGTTGAATACAGTGTCTGTATGACATATATTATCTGGTTTGAGACATATTGATTCCACTTAGTTAAGAGACTGTATGTTTATGTCAAATAGTAATAAAGTAAAGTAGTACAGTACATATTTAGCCTACCTTGTAGAAAGACGTTTGAACTATTAAATATAACTTTATTTCCTGTTCTCATTCAAGTGATTAGATTAATCCAAGAGATATTGCAGTCTCTTGTTTAATACTTGTCATGATCTGAACTATTTCCAGTACCAATATGATTGAGAGCGAAGGTAATGTGTTTGTTTAAATTCAAAAGTTATTCAACACATATCTATTTATTTAATATATTTGCGTGAACAATATTGACATTTAATTCCAAGTAAACGCAAGAAACAGCATTTAAGGCAAAATCTATATTCAAATACTCTATGCCTTATTAACACCCACGTATTATTAACTAACCAAAATGTATCTTAACACTCAAATATGTCGAAGCTAGTGATGTCATATGACGGAACGCATTGGTTGGATTTTGACTGGTGTACATATCAAGAATCCCCCTATTGATTTCCACCGCCATTTGTCTTAGACAAGCTGACGAGTTTCTTTCAGTCAATCAACAGAGGAGGCAGTCTTTAGTTTAAATATCATTACCCAATGCAATATATACAATATTTAACTGACCAATAACAGCACCTTAGTTTCAAAATCGTAAAGCATGTATTCATGTATGTAAGAAGCATAACTCTGTGTAACTTTCATTTTATTGTTTGATGTGATAGATGTTTCCCTTACCAAACATCTTCATTTTGACTATTTTATGTCGTAAACAAACATTAACCGTCCCGCTATAAAGGTCTGGAATTGAAAGCCGTCATAAGTCAGCTCGATCTAAATATGATTAGTTAGACTGGGTGGCGGTTGTTTTTGGAAGAGTGGTTGCTTTACTGCGGTTCATACAAATGATTCCATTTTTATTTTCAACACATGAAGGGTTATATATGGCATGTATATTTTAATTGATGTATGAATATGAGTAGAACCAGCGTCTTTACGCAAGTAACTGGCAAATTTTCTTACTTTTTGTTTGAACCGAGCGGGACTCGAACCTATGACCTTAACGTTG
Organism: Panopea generosa; assembly: GCA_029582155.1. Lineage (NCBI taxonomy): Eukaryota > Metazoa > Mollusca > Bivalvia > Adapedonta > Hiatellidae > Panopea > Panopea generosa. The sequence goes on from CM055904.1 coordinate 67,232,954, forward strand.
AGAGGTAAGTGATCTTGAGACGAACGTCCCTTAAACCACTCAGCCACGGAGGATGCCTGTAAATGGTTACAGACACGCAACATTTAGCGTTTAGACAAATCCCCAAACAGTAACTGTTACATGAAGCTATAAGGGACGTCTTCAGCGATCACATAACAAATTGAAAATGTTCTCATATTCGAACAATTGTAGGTATTTAAAAAGAAACATAACAAACAGAAACAAGAACTAGTTTTATTATGCTTGAATAAATTTTATGAATCATTTAATATAACTAGTTATCATTGTAACTTAACATCTATCTGTTTGTTACGGTTTCCTATGGCAAATACATACTGTGAAATCATTGATTATCGTTGGTTAGTTGTATTTTGCTCGAAGTCATATTTGTGGGACTTAATTTCGTTGAAAACTAATTTGAGAGATAAATATTGTATTAGTGCGATCTTTGAATTCAAGTTTTTATTACATAACACGTTTCAATTACTGACCTATACCACTATCAAGTCACTGCCTGTACCCATACACGAGGTAATAAACGCTCTTCGCAACATAGGTAGTCGTGAGCAGAGATGTCATTTAGTCGGTTCTAGTTGTTACCAGTTTTAAGCCTACTGTTATAAAAAACAACAATTGGAGAGGACAAGTTGTAGGTCGAAGCTAACGTAAATTCACTCGTTAGGAATATTTATTCCTCGTCGACAAAAAGAAATAACAACACAATAGCCAATTAGGCTATTTTTCAATTAAATATTAGTAATCAGTGTGAGGTTTTTTCGCACGCATATTTTCTAGGTTAAAAACTTAATTTAATCTAAAAAAATACCTAAAAGAATGCTGAAAACATTCATATCGCTGACGTTAAATGTGTCGTCTACTTTTGTAATTGACACTCTTCTAGGAACTGTCTATTTCAGCGCCTTCCATAATGATGAAAACAAAATACACGCGAGTGATTGTGAATGAGTATTTTCCAATGGATGTTCCACGATTGACTTCGGTCGCCATTTTCCTTAGATATACTGACGATTTTCCCTCAGTTAATCAACAGAGAAGCAGAATATAGTTTAAATATCCTTATCCAATACAATACATAACTGAACAATAAAAGCATTTAGTTTTAAAATCGTAAAGCATGTATTCATATAAGTGGCTACAGTTATTAGCACCGTTATTAGCACCGTCCCGTTCTACGGTGATGATGAGAGAGATGATTCGGACAAGACTGAGGTTGATGGACAAGCACAGATGTGATCTTTAATTGTTTTACAACTGTCTGCTTAATGATGATAACTCTTGTTGCCTTGTTATGGCTAAGAAGTTTTTACTATGTATAGACACTGCGTACATTTTTGCGTAAAATATTTTCGATATCTTTATTTGCTTCTAATATGCACTCACAGAAATTAATACTTAAAAGTAGTCTGAACAACGCATAGTTTAAACGTCGTTTTCTTCTCGCAAACATATGTTAAATACTGCCACAGTTTGCGTCTGGAATAGAGAGCCCTCATAAGTGAAGTCTTTAGGTCGAAGTCAGCTCGATCTAAATATCATAAGTTAGTTTGAAAGGTCTTTACAAAGTCGTCACATGCATGTACTTACAGGTGATAAACCATTTGAGTGTCAGATGTGTAAAAAAACGTTTACACACAGTCGTCAAATTTAAAAAGGCACATGCTGATTCATACTGGCGACATATGTGTAATAATGAGTTAACGGAGTTATCAGTTTTAAAGAGGCACATACGGACACATATTGGTGATAAACCGTTTGAGTGCCGCGTGTGTAATCAGAAGTTACACGGTCGTCATCTCTAACGAGGCAAATGCGAATACATACTGGTGATAAACTATTTAAGTATCAGGTGTGTAATAAGACGTTAACGGAGTTGTCACAATGAAATAGTCAAATGCTGATACTGGTGATAAACCATTTGAGTGTCTGGTTAGTCTGTAGAACGAACCCAGCTTTCCCGATTGGGTCTGTTAACTAGCTGTTACGAGCACGCTGATTGGTCATTTGCTCATTATGAATCAGCGTCCTTTACGCAAGTAACTGGCAAACATTGTCATATAAAATGTTTTGACCGAGCGGGACTCGACCTTAGCGTTGAAAGGTAAGTGATCTTGAGAAAATAGCAACAGCAATAACAAACAGGATCAAACAAGAGCTAATAGAACTACCATTAGCTCTAAAACCTGTCCTCAAAGGGAGTTACATAGGAGAAAACATTAGACGAAATAATAGATTACGTATTAATAGAAAAACTACCAGCTGTACTCTTCTTCTCGGATTTCGAAAAAGCCTTTGATACGCCTTAAATACGATTTTATGTTCCGAGCGTTACAGCATTTTATTTTTTGTGATTCACTATGTAACTGGGTAAAGTTATTCTATCCAGATTTTAAAAGTTTCAGATTCTTTTTTCTATTTGTAGAGGAGTTCGCCAAAAATGTCCTTTGTTATCTTATCTGATTATTATCAGGCTTATCCACAGTTTATTCAGCACAGGGGCACCACAGCACTTGACTATCAGAAATGGTATTCCACTAGTGCTTGAATTATTTAACAAAATTTTGCAAACGCTTACTTTCTTCTGCATCATTATATTTATTTGCATATCTTTTCTCATTTTGATGCCTAAAGTTAACCTGATAAATGCAAGATTTTCTAATGAAATATATTTCAATGAGTTCCTTACAAAGCGCTTGAAACTGTTTTGAAGGTGTTTACGCGCTTTTATCCCAGCGCTTGCATTCCTTCATGTGGAAAACCCTGATCATGTGTATTGAACTTCTGTCATTTGAAATAATCAATAATAAAAGTATAAAAGAAATTAAACTTCTTGGAAAAGAAATAAAAATACGCTCTTTGCAGACGACGCTATTTTTATAACCGATGGATCAAAACATACCTATGAAAACCTAGTTAATGTTTTGAATAATTTCAGCTATATATCTGGTTTAGACCTAAACATAAGTAAATGCACTGTTCTACTTGCTCGCTCACTTAAATATACAAATGTCCACTACCTAAAACAATAAAAAAAAAAGCATTTGGATTCTGAGCGAGCAAAAACGCTAGGAATATTCTTCTACACTGACAGTGAATATACATTAAACACATTTAACTTTCACACAAATAAGAAGAATATCAGAACTGCTTTTAAAGCTGGATACATAGAAAACATTGATTACTAGGAAAAATGATAGTAATTAAAGCATTTCACTCCCAACATATATCCGTTAACAGTTTATCCTTTTTTCTTCTAATGCACAAATAAAACAAATAAATAACATCATGTTTAATTTGGGATTCTAATCCTGATAAAACCAAGCAAAGCATTTTGACAATAGATTATATTGAAGTTTTTTAAAATGATTACTATTAGAAAATTTACTTTATCCTTAAAAGCCAGCTGTTTTAAACTATTTTATGATGAAAATATTACAAGCTTGTGAAACATATCTATATGAAGAAACTTGAAAAATACAGTGGAAAACTGCTTTTTGAATGTAACCTACATGATATGGATATAGACAGACTGTTCAATATGATTTATTCATTCAACAAATTCTTAAATATTGGACAAAGATAAAAGCGCTTGCAACCAATAGGTAAAGAAATAGTTTGGAACAATCAAAATGTTAAATTAGAAGGACAAACTATATTCCATAAAACATGGTACGATGGAGATTTCAGTAATCTGTATGACAAACATAAAACCGAGTTCCTAACGCTTAATCAAATCATAACATTTATTCCAAAACAATTGAATGAAAAACTTAAAGATGAACAAATTAACATAACACAAAATGAAAATTTATTAGGAAAAGTTTTATCTTCCGAATAATAGATAAATTTATCTACAGGTACCTAATACATAAAAAATACAATACAAAACAAAAAAGCAAGAAAAATGGAAGATTATTTTTGGGTAAAACTGATCTGATTCAAAAATAAGAATTTTTCAATCCAAATACATGCGAATAATACCAACAAATAAATCATAATGAAATACAAACGTGTCGCTTCGAATCTCTGTACTTTTTGCAGTACGAATGTTGATTCACTAAATCATTTATTCTGGCATTGCATTCACTTACAAAGTTTTTGGGGTGAACTTCTAACATACTTAAATAGCTTAAAATTTAAAATATATTTTTATCTAGAAATAGTAACCTATGGAAATTTGCATGAATGCTTTCAAAAGCTATATAATTTTCTATGCAAAATACATGCATTTAATATTGGCAAAAAAAATGTCACGGTGACATTCCTACTTTTTAAAAGCAAATTGAAATAGAAGAAGAAGTAACACTCTAACACAATACATTTAACAAACATGAACAAAAATGAAGATTGTTTTATCTAAAACAATATACGTTCTTTAACTAAAGAAAGGCTACTACTATATCACCTCCATTTCCTCTTTCTTTATTATATTTCCTTAATGTATATATAAATCACATCTTTCCTTCCCTTTTTGTCTTCTTATACTTTACTCTGTCCTTATTCTGATTCCTCATATCTATCCAAATAAGTTATTTCATTATGTTACAAACACAATAAATAAGGTTATCTTATTGGTAAATTAAATATAAAAACATCATTAACTTTGCTGCAGATTGATTTGCTTTTTCTCAGTTGACTTAGTTGTTTATACAGTTCAACTGCAACGTATACCTCTCAGAATGATATACTGTTTACACATTAATCAACATATGGGCCGTTCTCCAGGAAAACCGGGCTTAATGACATTTTTTGACAATTTAGTTTTTTTTTATTTTCGTATTAAACAAAGTTTCCTGAACATAAAACTACTTTCATTTTTATTGTACAACGATCATTTTCTCTTATATCAACGTTTTCCTGCGAGAGGTATAATAATGCACGACGTCAATGTGCGACGTCAATGTACAACGTTTTACGTTATGTTTCAGAAAAAAAATAACGTTATTTTGCGCGCAAACAATACCGCGATGGCAATAACAACTCTAAGTTATTCTGTATACCTTGATGATTGAAAAGAAATTAACACAACGTATCGAATCAAGCACAAATGCAAAGATGTGAATAAAAAATAATCAAAACTGTACTTGTATTTCTTCAACGATCATAACTGTAGCTATATATAAACATACAAGATGACGATACATATAGGTTTTGCAGTTTATAATAACCAAAACACCCTAAACGTTCAACAGAATTTCACATCACATTTATCCACTTATCTCATAGAAGGTAGATAACATTTACGTCGGAAATCAAATGTACAATTCCCGATATTTTCAAACTACCTAATGAAAGTTATAATGAATATACAATGATAATGAACTTGAATAAATTTAACATTCAGATCATAACTTCCCAGTCGCGTAGAGGATGCTCATATACTCGATATAGTTATGTGTATGTTACTGACTTAATTCAAACGTTTATTTATAAATTAAAACATTGAAATGCATCATGTTAAATGTAGTTTTAATTGATATTGTTTTATTTTGAACGAAACTAAGTGATCATGGTGACATTGGCCATACAAATTAGATAAACTTTTTAAAGTCTGTCAATAGGCGCTGGGCACGTTAAGTCCTGGTACGTCGGTCGAGCAAACTGTCTGACAACTCTATGGAAGTAGTCTTGACGCTCCCTGGACAAGCCCTCGGGGGCGATAATATCTGGCATAGCATCTTCTTCGAAGGTGAAGTCACGAGACTTTAATAAATTCAATAAAATCTCGTCGGACCCGAAGGCTTTCTTTACTTTCACAACACCGGGCTCTGCAGACGACATCATGAAGTACTGGTATTGCCTCTATGAATAGATTATTTCAAACAATAAAAAACGCAATCTGGTGAAATAATCAAATTATATTTTCCATTTAAGATCCGTCGTTACAGCATTTATTTTGAAAAAATAATATCACTATTTTTTAAGTGATAAATCATGTCTTTATTTTTCATAAAGAATTCTCTCAATAAGGTCTATTTTATTTACATAAAATGTGTATTAAAATAATAGCTATATTTTTATAATATAATACCTGAATTTAGTTGTCGAACTTCACTTTTTAAACGACAAAGGTTAGTAGTCTAATGACATTTATTTTTCTGTCAAATCTATTATTTCAGAAATGGTGTTTCACTAAAAACTAATAAAAACATGTAACCTAAGTAACTAAAATTTAACACATGCGACGTTTATGTGTTTACAAGCGTTTAAGTATTTTTCTTTTTTGGTTTTATGCTATTGAAATACGTTTTCTCATTACTAAGTATATAACTAGGAACACATACTGTGTGTATGAAGTAAATGTTTAGGTAAACTATACCTTACTCCTCGTAACGGGCGGAATACTGGTCCGAGAAACGATTTCCAGTCACGCCATTGCCAGGATGGATACCGGACCGCAACATTTGTTGACGATGATTTGTTGACAACATCTTCAAGCTGACCTATGGTATCACAGTCAGTACGCCGATAGAGTTTCTTCAAAGAGGCAAAGTCATTGTCCACCGAACAGTGTGCATGGCCGGGCACTTGCATCATGTACTCTATGCGTTGGTGTTTTCCGGTCATTACTCGCCACATAAAATAACCAAGTACATACCGGTTTTTGTTCTGACCTGAAGTTTAAGTATGTGAAATATTAATTTATTTAAAATTTACATATTTTGTTAGTTCACTTATCATTTAATAATAGTGTTTTTCCTTCAAAACTTACAGGGTAAATTTACATGCGTGTTTCCAATTGCATGTAGTTATAGTAATAGTGTAATACATTAGCCAATATGTTCGTTGTACTCCAAGTTCATTATCATTGTATACATTTATAGATAACCATAAGTCAAAATGAATTTTACATGCTAGATAGTAATGATGAAAAATAAGTCGGACATAAAAGAAAACAATCTAAAATTTACCTGGGCAGTTGTCTGCATGTATAGTACAAGTTGTCTCGCCACTACCGTGCGACTGTAAAGCCCAGTCGATCATCGATATTACAGAGTTCGGACCGTGAGTTGATGTTCCATCTTTTCCAATCGTCTCGTTTTCATCGATTAAGAAATTCAATTGCCGGGGAACTCCGTCCAGACGAAATACAAATATCTGTATTTTTCTAAGCGTTGTAAAATACAATGGGCCCATGTGCCTGGCGTGGTGGGGTAAACATACATTTTGGCTGAAATCAAACGTATAGTGTATATATTGTTCTGCCTCAGAGATGCCATTGGCTTGTTTGGCTAATTTAATACATGTGTTATATACTTCTCTTTCTGTTTGCGCCTGCAATATATGTTCTTTCATTTTGTTTGTAGATTCCAGCTTTTCTTCTAAAGTAACAGAATCCATTATGGCTTTTCTCATTTTCTCACAGGAAGCACATACATCGCCTCTAGGTGTCGCTATATAATGTGGTATATTTTACAGAACGGCATTCTGGGCTCTTTTCAATACAACCAGCAACATATTTTTCATGGACACATTTTTTTTGTTGTATCACTTGGCAAATAAATTGGAGGTATATTGTCCCTTCCCCTTGGAGCAGCTGGCTGTGGCATCCCAAATTCGTCTGCGTAATTCGAAATGAATTGAACGACCTATTTGATGTCATCAAATTTAAGGGACTTAACTGGTTTCCGTCCTGTATTTGCATGTGTTCTTGGGGTTGCGCCGTGTTTACTGATGTGTGTCATAATGTTTTGAAGACTGTGTTTACCTATGTCAAAAACAAGTTTGAATGTGTTCCTACATACATGTTTTCCAAGAAAAAAATACTCATTTCTTACTCTCTGTCTTTTCTTTCCGCGTTTTGTTGATTCATTGTCTGAACAATCAACCAGTGTTGCCTTAATGTGCATTTCTTTGTCACTTTTTTCCATTTCACGCACATCCAATACGTGTTTGTAAATATCTCGCTCTTTAAAATGTGTATGACAGTTGTTATGGCAACCACACCCAGTAAATATAAATTGACTAATTCTCTGTACATCTTGGTCACCCTCTAACATTACATTATCATCTTGAGGGTCATGCTCTCTTTCATCGTCACTATCTGAATCCGCCCTTTCTTCACATACGGTTGCTAGAAAGTGTCTTGCTCGTTCATCAACATTCAGTTGCATGTCATTTTCATCAATGATACCATCATCATGAACGGCATCATTGTCCTCACTGTCCTGGCTTGTGAAGCAAATGGGGTTGAAATTGGTGTTTTCCCAAAATGTTCGGAAAACAAACTCTCTAGCTCCTAAAAATAGAAACAAATAAAAGACTGATACAATATGTAATCAAAATCGATAGTATGTTAGATGTGTTAACGAAACTTATAATCTATATGTTGGAATCAAATGCCACATATACACATTTAAAATGAGTCATTATAAAACTAATTAGGGTTTGAGATATGAAAAAAAAAACGAAGAAAAAAAAAAGAATTTGCATCTCACGGGATCCGAACTCGACTTTCCTGGAAAACAGTCCATGGTTATAACCACTACGCCACCGCGCCTATTACGTCAAAATGGAATCGTTAACGATTGATATTACGTACAGATGTAACGGCACGTCATAAATTCATATGCAGTTTCGTTTTTTCATTTTTCTATATGCATTACATTTACAATAACAAATGTTTCATTTAAAATCGTAACGTTGGCACGATTTAACTTTATACTAGGTCTAATGAACACGTTTTTGTACATTTTACATACTGCATAGTTGGTGGGTGGTGAGTGCTAGGATTCATTATCATTTCAATGCCATTTTGAAATATTTTAGTGTCATTATAAAGACAGTTTATATGTACACGATTTCAAATTGAATTCATTCCTTAGTTTATAATTTATCAGATAACATCGCAGATTTTTATTTTATAACAAACAATTTACCATACATGTGTTAATGAATCGACAATTTACTGGCCAGTATCGCAAAGTGTAAAACACTATTAACATTAAAGTCCTTATGTAAAATTAAATATTTACTTAAAAAATACAAATTTTAACTGTTAGCTTACCTCTATATCACTGTCCATCTAGAAAATCCGAGTTATCCTTGATAAATTTATAATATAAAATTTAAAAAGACACATTCAAAGTTTATGTTAGCGAAATGCTACGGGTTTTATGACGTCGTTACTTTGGCCGGTATTTCCTCGACGTCATAACTATGTCAATAAGCCCGGTTTACCTGGAGAGCGGCTCATATGTAGAAGTATGCAACAAAATGCATTGTTATATGACAATTAAAAATTATATAATATTCTGTGCAAAATATTTCATATTCGTAAAAAAGTGTCAATGTGGCCTTCCTACTTTTACAGTTATTAAATGCTCTTTTAAAATATTTTATAATGATGTATGGTGTTAGCGTCGCTTTGAACAATTTTTCAGTCATATCGCGACGGTGTCTACTAGAGACAATATTCTAAGCGCTGTCACACTGGAGTATCATGCCGCAGACACATGGTATGATACCCCACCCAGTCACATTATACTGACACCGGGCCGACCAGACCTAAAACTCTCCTCTAAATGCTGACCGTCAAGAAAGAAAGCTTCTAGAAGCATTTTTTAGGTCTTTGGTTTGTCCTGGCCGGGGATTGAACCCACGACCTTCCGCATACGAGACGGACGCTCTAATACTAGACCACGCCGCGGTCTTAAAAATATTTTATAAATGCATTGTTATATGACTATGTTTAAGAAACAAAATTTGAAATATGTTTATGTTTGAACAATACCTATACTATATTAAATATAAACGTTACAATGTTACAACAATAATGGTTTCTCATTGCGTTTAAGGCAGTCAGTATAACCTAAAACATAACATTATTGCAACAAATACAAATGAGATCAAAGATACATTTATCACGTTAAAAAGAAAATCACAAATTAGCAGCGTATTAATAGAAACATGTATGTCTAGTACAATAATCCCATCAAATAAATAGGCATGTCTTTAATTATCACAAACTACAATCACTTGTACAAATGTATATACGTATAAACTCAAACAATGAAAAACGTTTCCTTGGTACTCAGTTCAATAAAAATGAAATGATAAAACACTTTAGTAAGTAAGTCATCATATCAATTCGCATGTCATGAAAGATAATCACAAACTACCTTCACAAATATGAACATTTTTATATGACAAACACAAATTACCATCATAGATATGTCGATGTCTTACATAATAATAAAAAAAAAATAATAAAAAAATAGGTATCGAGGTTCATTAAACTTCCAAAACGGCCATTTTAGTTGTATTTTACATGCAAACATGTTTTATTCTTCCAGATATAAGATCACTGAGAAGGTGTGTAAACGATCAATTGAAATAATGTCATAATTTTACATAATTTTGGACGGGTGTTTGTTTACAAATATTGCTCGGCTCAATTTTGAGTTTAAAAGCTTGTTTGGAATCGTATCGGTCGGATATTTTTTTAACATATATAATTTGTAGCTCATTTTAACACGACATGGGGGCTGTAGGGGATAAGTTAAAAATAATATAACCCTTTCATTCTCCTTGCTATACCAATGTGTTTCCTAAAGAATACATCTTTGAATGTCAAATAACTTAATAAATTTTATAATAAATTAACAATAAGCATCATATATTACATACTTTGTTGAGTGGAGATTCGCACGTTAATTTCATAATTGATAATACTCACTGTGTGCACTGTGTGCAAACATAGACATTAAGTTTGGTTTAAACATATTTATCTTACTTCGATTGCGAAAAAAGTTAAAACAACTGATGCAAATTCCGCAAAGTCCTCCTGATTAGAACCAGTACTAAGCTTATACGGAAAGAGTGCCTTGCTTGAAGACCACACACTACCGTGGGGGATCGAACTTACGACCCTCCGATCCTGGGTTCGGTACTCCACAACAAGGCCACGCTATCTACCATCTAGTAAAGTTATGAGTGAAATGTATGAATTAATTTTATAAAAATAAGCATTTGTATTTATTGCAAGGGAAGTAAAATTTAATTTGGTGTTATTTAGATGTTGCTTCTCTGTGATTACAGAGGCAGTTGACTTTAACAGTGTCACTAATTAGCATAATTAATTGATATACATAACTAAACTGTCCTCCTATTATTCCAATGTATATAAATGTACAACTAACGCACATTCAAACACAGTAAAACTGAATTCTACACTAACTTTTGTACTTGAAGACTTAGATGTTTTGTAATATTATTCGTCAGTTTAACAGTAATTCTGAGATGTTCTTAGGACAATAAGATTTTCCAAACTTGAAACCGTTGATTTATTGTCCTTTCGAGCTTTGTGATCTGTTCTTCAAGAGACGATGATTGAAAATTCTTTATCTGTGGTTGAGACAGAACCTCCAAAATGTCCAAAATAGGTGTTACTAGGTATTTGTTATCAGTTGTATTGCCTTCAAATATTCCAAAAGCCTTAAGTTCAGGACCAGAACCAACGTCTTGGAATTTCATAAACACCACCGCACCAAAATCACCCGGCTTTGTAAACACTTGGTTAGGCAAGGCTTCGGCTGCTATTTGATTGTAAAAGGGAAATGTCAAACTGGAACTCGTTCGCCTATCTTCGTGTCTTATACCTGTACTGTTTATAAGCACACGACCTGTTGTGATTTTTTCCGATTAAGATCCAAACATAAGTACCTCAGATCCGACTGGACACTGGCTGCGATCACATATTTGCCCTGATGAAAACTGCAGTTTGGAATTTTTATCTGCAATCATAGTATAAAAGGGAAGAAAATATATTTAATTTAGTGTTATTCTTTATTCCTTTATTCAATATGTTTATGTTTTTCAATGTTGAAAGACAATGATACAAACTCGTTCATGTCAAATCTAAAAGAAATTGAATTAATGTGATTGTTAACAGAAACTTACATGTACTAAAATTTCAGCCTGTGAAAAGCATCGAGTCGTGATATTTGACAGAGCACTGCATTCTGATATACATTTTAAACTTTAATCTTAAACCCTTTCTGTGTCCAAATATTATGTTCAAAATAAGAAATTATATAATCAAGATGAAATATAGCGTCCCAAGGATGCAGCCGCCAAAACAGCAAGAACACAGTTAATATACGACTCACACACCAATTAATTGTATACTGTTCTACATATAGAGACATACACTTCTGGAACATTGGATACATTACAAATGGTTCTAAGAGTGCCTTATTCCTATAGATGGTCATCTGATGGTCCAGTTATGCAGAAAAAACCCATAGGGATGACTTGGTTGCTTATTCACAATTTTGATGGTTTGGTGGCACCCGTTCATTTTTTGGCAATTCTGTCCTTTTGTTGCAGTGTATCACTACGCATTTTAAACTGTTATAGCACCATCAAACAGTTCCCAATGTCACCCAAACTTTGCAGAAATCATGAAAATGTTCCAATGTTCCCATATGCACTAAGACATATGACATATTATGCATTATTAATAAAAGAATTGATCAACTGCTTTACACAGCTCTAATTTCTTTGGCGTAAGAATCTTTTTACCTTCATGTAAGGGAGGTAGTTCTTCAGTGAGACCTATACGAAATGATTACAATAAATACAAAAGATATAGAGAGGAATTAAATGGCAACATAGTCAACCACGTTGGAATGGTTAGTAGCAAAAGACGCCGGCACTGGTGTTTACACTTTCATTAAATCTCGTTCTCCCCCTCTCATTAAATCATAACATTATACACTGTTAATAAAATATCGCAATCATTTCATAAGAATACGGCAGCAGAAAAACGCATGGAAACTCAGGTTAATATATACAAAAAGAATAAGGGATGATATACCCAGATGTAATTGATAACTTTTCAAAAACAGCAAAAGACTAGAAATCAGAGCAGCAATAGAATAGAAATCAGAGCAGCATAAAAAAGAAAAAAAATCAGAGCATCAAAAGAATAGAAATCAGAGCAGCAAAAGAAGAATAGAAATCATAGAATCAAAAGAATAGAAATCAGAGCAGCAAAAGAATAAAATGATTACGAGTACGATGGAAACGTTGATATAAGTATCCGGCGCCTCCGTCCGTTTAAGATTTTAGGGGGAATTCCCCAACCATTGCTTCGCTTTCTTGTCGTTTCTTATTAGGAGAGCATGATTGGCAAAACTGCTAAAGGGGTCATTACTGAGCATATACTATATTGTAGAATAACAATTAATCATAACCTTATCTCATAGAACGTTTCAATATGATTATACTTGGTTAATCTAGTTAAGTTTTACAAAAAGCTTACATTTAAGAAACTACATCAATTAAATATCACAACAAGTTCCACAACATATACAATTAGAGTCACAAGTGGTATAACACTACTTTGAGCGAGAGTATTGCTCCTTTATTACTTTAATTTTAATGTTAAAGAAATTTTATATTTCAGACAATATTTCTGAGGTCTAATTCAAATAGAATAAATGTGTTCAGTTTTATATTAAATACTAACTGAACTCTGTTTATAAAACTTACAGGTTCTAAAGTGAGCAGCCATTATATTCTCTCTAATCTTTTAACCATAGGATATATAGAACATCCAATACCTTATAATATAGAGCTATTGTTATGAATTGAGCTGGCAATGATGATATGTTTATTGATAAAATCTTGAGTTAACCCTGAATCAATCTTAAAAACAAGCAATAAATGGTATTTTTAATATATACATACCTGTACCATCCTGTTCCGGAAACCGTCCATTATTTGGGTGTCTTTTATTAATGGCTATCAGTGCAATTTTGGTACCGGCTTTGTTATTTTGTCCCGGTCTGTACCGAGCCTGAATAACATGTCCAAACATATCGTTCGAGTCTGTAGAAGGTGGTTGAAATACCTTTGGTGCGTTTACGAATTCCCACTCTTTATGGCTATTCGATATCAGATCTTTCATGGATGCATCATCCCACACGACATGAGTACTAGTTACGCAATATGTCGTGTTTTTATAATCCATAAACATACCGAGAGTTCCAATCATGAAACTGCTAATCTGGCAACCGATACACAATCGGTCTTGTCGAGTTTTAGCGCCACCATAAAACCTAAACTCACCTTCATGCACGTCGACACGTAAATTCCGTTAATACGTGTTTTAAATTGTTTCTCATAAATGGGAATCAACCCCTTCGCGCGTACATACAAAACTATTCAAGTTTCATTAATGAACTCCTGTTAGTCGGAGCCATAGTTTTTCGATCTACACGTACATCCAGATATCATAGTTAAATTGCTATGTTTTTTTCATTAGCTGTTCTGAATATTTCTGAATGCATTTTTGGAGTGTTGCAGCTTCTTCCTCGGTCAAATATATTTTGTTGCGTAACCTATCATTTGTAACATCAAGTCCTTCTTTGCTGTGTTCATTAACACATCACTGGATAATCTTCCGATACAACGTTGTCTGATTCCACATTCGTGATCACAATAAAAACGATTGATTTGGTACCGTCTGCTCTGTAAGCTGGATAGACTTGCAGTATGTTGTCTGATGTGGATTTTATACGGTTGCTTATGTGTTGACCAGTTAGAAGGAATATATTCTTGCAAGACGCGTCTGTGTAAAAGTGTTTAAACTCTTTCCAAACAGGCAGATGTCCACATTTAAGAAGACGACGTGCATCTTTGAGTGATCTTGTTTACATCCATTATCCCATGTCAAATCATCTAGAAAATGAAACGTTTTGAGTTGCTCTGTAGTATTTTACGCACATAAACACTAAATCGTGCGTTATTAACACATTTGAAATGCGTTTTCTGATGATCTACGGAATTAAGTAAGCAAAATAATTTTGATTCTAATGGCTTACTATTATAATGCTTATTCATACTAAATTGCTTTCTAAATATTCTGATATTACTAATATTTAAATGTTAATTATAATATAAAGAAAAGGTTTAACAGTGTATCTCACAAAACGCCTTTGTACGCAAAAGGCCAATCTCTGTTCAGTGTTGGAATGCAATGATTTAAAGTAAGTGTTTTTTAGGAATTGACAAATGTAACGATTATTTTTTTATCAATTCATATTGCAATAAACAGTCGAAATATTTTTCTAAAGCTGTTTGTTCAGTGTAATTGAATGACACTTAAATCTCCTCTCATATAAAGCATTCATTCGTTACGTTTAACGTTTACAAAGTTAAAAGCTAATCATATGAACAAATCCTGGCTACTGCCTCAAATTAGCACGAAACAAGGCAGCACGTATGTTTAATTGCATTGAAAGCAGCCCTGGCGTCAACCTACAGACATTCAATGTTTATGTGACATGTATCTGTATACGCACATTAAGACAAATCTATATTTTCAGGTTGTTTTGCAAACAAAAGAGCGAACCAAATTACCTTGAACTTGATTTTTCTTTTTCTTTGTGTTTTGTTTTATTGACCGCTTTATTACTAGAACAAACAAAAGGAACAAAGGTTTTGGAAAATAAGAATTATTTCAAAATCATTTGAAGCTAATAACTTGTATTTAAACCAGTGTAAGTACTTTCAAATAGACATTTATTTATCTAACTTCGGATATTTATTTACCAATGGTGTAAAGTGACCCCGTTTTAAAGTTTTAAATTTTCATACGTAACCATGTTTACTGTATTGATATATAAATCAAGGTAATATTTTCAACATTTTATATTTAAACATCTCAAACAAGAAGCAATATATCTAATACAAGGATCCCTTGAAAGTTCGTATTGCACCCAAGGAAAGAAATGATAAATTCAGTTTTATATTTGTAATGATACGTGTTTTTATAGATACATATTGCAGTTATTTCTACCAAACATTTAGATTTTTCAAACATTGTTATTGATTGAAAAATAATTAGTGATGCCTGAACGCTTACTCTTTTAATCGATAGCTAAGCAGTCATAGATTCCAATCTATTGAGTAGACTAAGGTTTACCAAATTTCAACTTGACATGTATCCTAGTTAACAATGTCGGTATACGTTTGCTAAAAGATCTATTGATGATTCCAAAATATTCTTTCTTCGATTCATTGATAGAACTTGAACTTATGTCGTCATTAGCTAATATGGTATAAAGAACATATAAGATACAATAGGCCGTGAAAAGTGTTTGTTATTACCTTTGCAAACTTAAATATACGCAGAAGTGGTTTATTATATAATCAAGAGCAATAAAGTGATACATGTAGTTATTACCAAAACAACAAAAATGTCTTCAAGTTTCCATCCGGTCCATTTTTAATACGACATTATGGTTTATTTGTATTTAGCAACACATTGCTTATCTCGTGTTTTGTGTAAGACACAATATGATCAGGTAAATGCATATACAAATGTATGAAAACAAATGATATTACCGCCAATAGTTTATTACATTTATGTATAAATATTAACGCAAGCATATTTTTAATGTTTCTGTATTCATTAACATGTAAAGTATATTTTCATTTAGGTGAAGTACTTGATAAATCTCTTTCAAGTAAAAAAAGACAGATATTATAATATTATGATAAGTCTTGTGACCGTTTAAGACTACAGTAGGGTAACATAGTAAAGTAACATGTGTCGCTTTATGCGTATAATTAATATTAACGTTGTAATAAACGTGACAATGTCATAAAGGGTTTCAATTTTAAGTATAAATGAGGTCAAATCACTTCTTAAAGTGTACTGATATAATTGTGAATCTTACAAAATCGTTTTTACGACTGATCATCAATCGAAATGACCGATTAAAACTTTTGCTAAGGAGTAGTGATACCTTAAAGCCTAAGTAGAGTATGTCACTTATTTAGATTCAGTTATCATAATTGTGTTCTTACTGTTTCATTTTGCTACCAGATCTGGTAATGACTCCGGTATTGTCTTCATCCAAATCTTTGATAGTACTTGACATGCTGCTGTTGATGTCATCATCTAACGTGGTATTAAGAATAGATACACTTGTAAAAGTTATTGTGATGGTTACACATAAAGTAGTTAAATTGGAACATAAAATAATAATTTTGTAATTTCCTTCGTTAACTTCTCAAAAGTAGTTACTTATATCATCAAGCGTAATGACGTGATAAAATAATTATTACCAACACAACAAAATTGACTTCAAGTCTTTCCCACTTTTATTTTTTTCTTTCCCGTGCAATCGAACAGAAATTGTTGATTGTAAACTGTATAAGGTATAAGCACCACACACAGCTTACCTTTACGCCAACACATGTGTAGTTATAAACAGTTATATGATTAAGAAACGTTATATAAAGAGATTAGTTTGCATTGAGAAAGCAGATATAAACTAATTACACCTTGCAAAAGTTCTAATCGGTCATCTTGATTCAATTGATAATTAATTTGTCAAGTTTATAATTTAATCTGTGGTATAATGAAAAAAAAATCATTATCCAGATTTTCAGAAAATCTCATAAAATTTAATACAGAAATAAATATGTTTAAAATGCATCATCCGCAAAATCAATATTCACTATAGTTTTAGTATCTTGTATAACGGTACGGAATAACATCTTGCACTCAAATGAACACCTATATGACCTGCTTAAAAACAAAGACAACTTCCACAATCACTTTATTTGATGCAATTATACCAGAACGGTTACCAGGCCAGGAATAAAAATGCCAAGATATACTTGCAATTATAAATAAATTTGAAGAGGTCAACTCGCTGCAAATAGTATGTTTAAAAGATGTTGATATATTCCGCATTGAAACAATATCCAATCTGCCCTGACAGTATCTGTTTGCTACCATATCTGGTAAAGACGCCATAATGTTCATCATCAATTCTTTCGATAGGACTTGACACGTCGCTGCTGCTGGCGTGAAACACGTGCAAAACCTTATGTCCGACGAGGGGTTTAGGGGTATAACTAAATAGCAAAGAGAATACAGTTACGAAAAAAATAAATAACGATCTGACAACAAACAAGTTTGAATAAAACTGCTCATTTCAATAATTTGTCAAAATTACATTGGCTACAAAGTTGATGTTTACAGCCATTTCAAATGGTTATACCATAATTGTCATTTCGACAAAATTAAAAAGTTTTAGACCAAGGTGTAAGTAAATAATTTGTTTCAGTATAAGAGTGTGTGGACAAATGCTGTTCTTACATTCCGCATTGAAATGTTGTCCAATCTGCTCCGGCTGTATTTGTTTGCTACCATTTCTGGTAATGACGCCAAAATGTTCTTCATCCATTCTTTCGATAGGACTCCACATGCTGCTGCTGCTGCTGCTGCCTACCTGCCTGCGTCATCAGTTGACGTACACTGAGACGCTACAGAAACCTTACATTTGGCAAAACTTCATTTATTTAAAAAACACATCATTATGCAATTCAATTTTATTTTCGAACAGTTAGGATCAACGCTTCATGTCGCTTGTTTATCAATATTTGTTTACTAACCCTATCCAGCTGACTTTAACGGAAAATGTGGCAAAACAACCTAAATGCAAAAGTCACATTAAGTTCAGTATTTGGTGTGATCTCCTAAAAGGAATGTATGCTTGGCAGCGTCGTTACATATATTAAATAGTGGCTGTTACTGATGTTATGATATTCTGTAGAATATTGTGACACTCATGAATAACACATTATGTATCTGGTAGAAGTTAGATACTTCTGGACACCAGTGACATACACACTTGTCCAACCCGTCTCATATAAGCTCTGTAGGAGAGACCACGTAACTTGCAAATCGATTTATTTCACACATCAATTACAAACTACATGATCTTATTTTAATCCAATATGTACCGGCATATATTGGATAACCGGGTATTTTACTGATTCGGGAAGCACGTGCAAAACTTATATCCGACGGGAGTTTGAGGTATAATTAAATAGTATAGAGAATACAGAAAAATACTACGATTTGACAACAAACACAGCGATAAATTGTCCAAACTGCGCTAGCTATAAAGTTGATTTATACTACCATTTCAAATGATTA
Organism: Panopea generosa; assembly: GCA_029582155.1. Classification (NCBI taxonomy): domain Eukaryota; kingdom Metazoa; phylum Mollusca; class Bivalvia; order Adapedonta; family Hiatellidae; genus Panopea; species Panopea generosa. Next base: position 67,251,939 of record CM055904.1, read on the forward strand.
TACAATAATTGTAATTTCGACAAAGTTATATGTTTTATAAGTGTAAGTATGCTTTGTTTAAATATAAGAGTCAGTGGACAAATGTTGTTCTTACAATTCCCATTAAAACGTTTTATAATCTGCTCTGGCTGCATATTTTTGATACCATAACTGGTAATGACTCTAGAATGTTTTGCATCCATTCTCTCCATATGACTTGACATGCTGCTGCTGCTGCTGCTGCTGCTGGCGTCATTATTTGACGTTCACTGAGAACCTACAAAAACGTTAAATTTAGCAAACTTAATTCATTTTAAAAATATCTATGCAATTCAATTTTTTTTCGGACTGATAGGATCAACGCTTCATGCCGCTTTTTTATCAATATTAGTATACTAAACAAATCCAGCTGACTATAACGGAAGATGTGGCAATAGCACCTAAAACCAAAAGTCAGACTAAGTTCAGTATTTGGTGTGTCCTCCTAAAGAAGAAATGTATGCTTGGCAGCGTCGTAACATATATTGTATAGTGGCTGTTACTGATGTTATGACATTCTATGGAATATTGTGACACTCAAGAATTACGTAGCTGGTAGAAGTTGGATCCTTCTGTACAGGTGACATACACACTTGTCCAACCCGTCTCATATAGGCTCTATAGGAGAGACCACGTTACTTGCAAAACGCTTTATTGCACTCATCAATTACAAACTACATGAACTTATTTAAATCCAATATGTACCTGTATATATTGGATAACCGGGGATTTTACAGTTTCGTAAAACACGTACAAACGTTATATTCGACGGGGGATAGTGGTATAATTAAATAGGAAAGAGAATTCAGATAAGAACAAAACGTATTACAATCTGATAACAAAATGTTTGAATAAAACTGTTCATTGCAATAAATTGTCCAAACAGCGTTGGCTATAAAGTTGATTTATACAAACGTATACAAGGGTTAGACAATATTTGTTGATTGACGAAGTTAAATTGTCTTAACCCAAAGTGAACGTATATGATTTGTTTAAATATAAAATGAGTATAAACCTATATATTTATCATGGACTGGAGATGGTTGACAGTTGATGACACGTGGTATACAATATCAACTTAAATATTTTTTAAGCAATATCGTGATATGTATCTGTTCGTTTATATTTATTGTCTATCAGTGCATTGTATGCATCTGTATCTCTCAATTTCGTTTTGGCTTTCTTTTTCATTTTCTTCTTGGTAGTTCTGTAAGTTTTACTTAATGTCCTTTTTAGATTTGGATTGTCTACAATGTTACCAATAAAATACGCAACATTCGCTATAAGTTTGGGATGTCGAATATAAATAAAGATCAAATTTGAATCACAATTCATAAATCCATAACAACCAAATGGCCATCCGACAATAATGAAAACCTAATCTGCTTATAGAATGCTTTATCTGTTTAAAGTGTTAACGTTTATTACAACACCAAAATAAACTTACCATATTTTTGTTGTTGCAGATAAAGAGTTACATAAATATATTTATATTGATAAGTTAGAGTTTGGCATTTAATGATCCAAACTGTTCAGAAACGAACTGTGGCTGACATGCATATAATTTCCGGACTTTCTTAAGCTCTGACTTACCTAAACATATGCAAGTCTGCTTCAAACAAAATATACATTTGTATACTGAAGGTTTTTTTATTCAGTTTAAACAATATATTGACTTAACGGGACTTAGCGACAGGATATTGTCTTACTTAATTTAAGGCAACACCGACAGTACGATAAACATCAATTAAAATTTATACCTGAAATTCTAAAGCATTTCCTCAGTGTTATACCATTTTTACCGACAAAATGAAGCTGATATAATAGTGAATTTAACCAAATTCATGTTGACAAAATCTCAATAAATCGAGGTGACCGATTAGAATCTCGGTGTAGTGATACCTTAACGCCTAAGAAATGTCGGTCTCTAATTAAGAGTCAGCGGACAATGTTTGTTCTTACATTCCGCATTGAAACGTTTTCCAATCTGCTCAAGCTGTATCTGTTTGCTATCAGATCTGGTAATGACGCCAGAATGTCCATCATCCACTCTATCCATAGGATCGACCCAGTGCTGCTGCTGCTGACGTCATTATTTGTCGTACACTGAAAACCTACAAAAACGTTAAATTTAGCAAAACTTAATTTATTTCTAAAATACATAGGCAATTCAAATAAGATAATTCGGACAGATATTATCAACGCTTCATGTCGCTTGTTTATCAATACTAGTATACTATACCAATCCAGCTGACTACAACGAAAAATGTGGCAATACAACCTAAAAACAAAAGTCACACTAAGTTCAGTATTTGGTGTGTCCCTCTAAAGAAGAAATGTATGCTTGTCAGCGTCGTTACTTATATTATATAGTGGCTATAACTGCTGCAACGACATTCTGTGGAATATTGTGACACTCATGCATTAATGCATCACGTAGCTGGTAGAAGTTAGATGCTTCCGGACGCCAGTGACATACACGCTTGTCTAGCCTGTCTCATATGGGCTCTATAGGGATGACCACGTAACATGCAGATCGCTTCATTGCACTCATCAATTGCAAACTACATGAACTTCTATTGATCCAATGTGATTCGACATTTATTGGATAACCGGCGATTTGACTGATTCGTAAAACAAATGCAAACCTTATGTCGGACGAGGGTTTTAAGGGTATCAATGAATAGTAAAGAGAATACAGATAAAAACAAAACACACTGCGATCTGACAACAAACATGTTTTAATAAAACTGCTCATTGCAATAAATTGTCCAAACTACATTGGCTATAAAATTGAATTATACAAACATTTCAAATGGTTATACCATATTTGTCATTTCGACAATGTTAAATTGTTTTAAACCGAAGTGTAAGAATATTATTTGTTTCAATATGAGTGTGTGGACAAATATTGTTCTTACATTCTGCATTGAAACGTTTTCCAATCTGCTTTCCAATCTGCTCTGGCTGTATTTGTTTGCTACCATATCTTGTAATGACTCCAGAATGTTCTTCATCCACTCTATCCATATGACTCGACATGGTACTGCTGCTGCTGGCGTCATTACTTGACGTACACTGAAACACTACAGAAACAATACATTTAGCAAAACTTAATTTATTTCAAAAATACATATGCAATTCAAATAAAAACAAAATTCTGACAGTTAGGATCAACGCTTTCGGTCGCTTGTTTATCAATATTAGTATACTATAATGAAAACAAAAGTCACACTAAGTTCATTATTTAATGTGACCTCCGTTACATATATCATATAGTGGCTGTTACTGACGTACTGACATTCTGTGGAATATTGTGACACTAATGAATTACGTAGCTGGTAGAAGTTAGATGCTTCTGGACGCCGGAGACATACACGCTTGTCCAACCCGTCACATAAAGGGGCGACTACGAACTTGAAACTTGTAATAAACTACATAAACTTATTTTAATCAAATATGTATTGGGATATATTGGATAACCTGGGATTTTACTAATTCGTGAAATACATGCAAAGCTTGAATCCGACAGGGGGCTTTAGTTGTATTATTAAATAGTACAGATTTGAACACATATTGAATATACTACGGTCTGACAACAAAGATATTTGAACATAATTGCTTATTGCAATAAATTGTCCAAACTGCGTTGGCTTTAAAGTGGATTTATACAAACATTTCAAATGGTATACAATATTTGTTATTTTGACGAAGTTAAATTGTTTTAAACCAAAGTGTAAGTATATGATCTGTTTCAATATAAAAGTAACATACACTTATATTTATCACTGAATGAAGTTGGTGAAAGATAATAGCTCGTGGTATACAATAAAATCATTAATTTGAATATAAACCAGTATTAATCAATACAATGATATTTACGTGTACGTTTAATTTCATTTTCTTTCATTCCAGGAGATGCGTATTCATATGTCCATTTATTCTTTGCATTCGTTTTCTTCTTTGTATCTCTGGTATATACATCATGATTTTCACTGACTTTCATTTTTAGATTTGTATTACCTACAATGTTACAAATGTAATACGCAACATGCGATATAAGTAAATGATCGAATAAATGTCAAATCTCAATTCATTAATCTATAAAAAAAAAAACTAAATGTTAAATAATAATGATAAAGAAAACGTAATCTGCTGATTGAATGCTTTACCTGTTTAAAGTGTAAACGTTCATTGGGAATCCAAAACAAACTAACCATACGTTGTTGCAGATAAAGAGTAACATAAATATATTTATATTGATTATTGAGAGTTTAGCATTTAATTATCCAGACAGTTCAGAAATAAACTGTGAGTAACATGCATATCACTTCAGGAGTTTTGGAAACTCTGACTTACCTAAATATATGTTTATTCGCTTTAAATAAAATAAACATTTGTATACTGAATGTTTTTGGATTTATTTCAAACTACATATTGACTTAACGAGATTTAGTGACAGGATATTGCCTTATTGAATTCAAAGTAACATCGAGATAACCGCAAGCATCAGTTAAAACGTAAATCTGAATTTCTAGAGCATTTCCGTAATATACCATTTTTATCGACTACATCACCCATTTCTCTATCTTCTATTGGCTTCATCATGTTATCCAATAAATTCCTTATTTGACGGTGACCTACTTGCGGCTGATGACCATAAAGCTAAAATAATTCATTTGTTTATACTGTAAACAGTTTAAGTCCATGTGAAGGTAATATTAGGTAATAAATTAATGTGTGCATCTGAAAATATCCCAGATATCGGAATTCCGCTGTTGTGATTTCAATTATGATATCAATACATATGATTTCATGATCCAGCGGGTTTCTATGTCTGACCATTATATAGAATGTTAGTAGTCATGAATCCATAACTGGATCCTACTTATATAAAGCTATCAGTATATATATAAAAGGAGATAATTGAACTCATAACTATGGAATTTTCGATTTTTCAAATGCTCATTCATAATTTTGATTTTTGATTTGATAACACGCTGGGTCATGAAGATACAATCAAATCATATGCAAAGGGAGATAATTGAAATCACAACAACGGAATTTTCAATTTATGGGATGTTTTCAGATGCACATTCATAATGCATGATATATTTATGTCACAGTGTATACGTAACCGACTTGGGTGGGGGGGGGGGGGGTATGTAAGCGGTTCGATTATCCCAGACGGTAGAGCATTCGCCCTGTTAGTGAAGGGTCTCGGGTTCGAGTCTCGGACTCGCTGTATATTTTTCTCGTCCTGTTACGTTTGGTACCCAACGACCTGTGACCAGGGTTTTCTTTTGGCCACATTAGGTATTTTAAATTTTAGTTGCGAGCCTCCTGGTCACATGTAGAAAGATCTATAGTCCGGTTCAATTGTTTGTGTTGTGATGTCAGTGTATCTTTTTGTATCTTTTTGTATACATGTATGTTTTGCACGAAGTAATTGAGCGGATGAGTGAGCGATTGTATTGCATGATTGGTAAATATTGCATAATGGGTAAATTAACAATTTCCAATTCCCGCCAAACTAACCATCTAAGCACTTTTCTTCTGACAGTTGAACGATAAAGAACATAGAGAAAATCTTCACTTAAAAGATTTTCTTATATAAAAAATGTCTCGTTTCGCTACTCATCAAATCACCCTGGTAAGAAATTATTTGTATTTTAATTCGCATTTAAAACCGTATTTGTATTATGTGAAATGTGTGAATTATGTATCGCGTGAAAATGTTTGAAGTTTGTCGTAATCGTTGTTTTCCTGTCTTTTAATTTATGTATCGTACTGTGTCATTGCAGGTTTTTATTTATAGTGTAGACATTGTATAAAAATTGCATTAAACCCAAATAAATCCCTAACCGATCTTAGTTCTTGATTTTAACCACGACGGGCCACAATGGCGCCCAACGTTTTGAAATGGAGACGAAGAATGTAGATAGAGAGTTTAAGAAATAACCAGACCGATTAACTATCGCTTTAAGAAACGGCGACAGAGACAAAATAGGGCGACAAGACGACCGCGTCTACGAGCGCGTAGACTGAGGATGAGATAGGCCAATGTGTTTTTATACCGGATCCGGACAGTATTTTCACAATCCTAGTGATATCGTAATTTTTTTTCTCGCGCGACCGATGCATCGCAAGATGAAATCAGCTGTTAGAAGAGAGAGGCCAACCACAAGTGTGGCGGAATGATACGCGCGGGTCAAAGTGCGAACTTGTGTTTAAAGTGTAAATAGTTTGTGATATCCAAGTGTTTTCGTGTCAAGTGTTGTGTGTATTCGTTTTTTGGAAGGACTTGAAGGAAGGATTGTTTGAGCGGTAAGTTACTTTTATATGTTTCCGTTTACTCTATAATATCGCTATGTAACGTTTGTAAAGTACAGCTATGTCGTAATATATATCATAGTTTTGTAGACAATTTTGACCTACGAGCAATCCTGACCGTTGCTAAATATAGTTTTACTTTTGGAACTATTTTTCCTAGTATTACATCGTTTATCAGGTCACAAGGTCAGATAAGGTTACACATTTTTTATAAACAAACAGTTGGCTATGGCTGAACTATGTAATAGTTAAATGTGTACAGTGTACATAAGACAGTATGTATATAGATCAATGTAGGTAGGAACTGTTAACTGAAATGATTGAAATTAGTTATGTGTGTGTTTGACTCGAATGTTCAAAGATTAATTATAAAAGAGGTACTGAACTTGGCGATAAATATTGTATATTGTAATGCATTCGTTTACTTTAGGTTTGCACTTGGTAAGTTTATATGATACATCTTAGTTACTTATTTATATAAATATTAGTGTCATATATAGGTAATGGATAATTTGATCTACAGATCACCACATATAAGATGGCTATTCAGTTTGTCTAAGGTGTTTATTGACTGACTTGACAGTTCTTTACTTATTAAACCCCAGCACATTCACCCTTTATCTTTTCGACCCCATCACAAAATAAAACGTTCACTGTACTAAACAGCCTGGGAATAAGAGAGTGGTAGGTTCGTATATTATTTGTTTAGTATATATGCACTTGATGTTTTACGTCGTGTCTGAGTGTTAAATGTGCTAGCTTCTGTTGTTTTTTTCCAGGAATTTTACAGGTATTTTCAGTGTGCGGAGCAGAAGCTGATATTCATACTTAAAGTTATTGTATTTCAGTTTTCAGCAAATAGTTTTCACATAAGTAGTTAGTTTACGAGTAGTTTTTACTGTTCAGTTATTTCACGGATCTTAGTGATTTTGAAAAGTGATGCTATTCTGAAAATCACAACAACAGTTGGCATTTATTCAATATAACATATAAGATAGCGAGCGTGGTTTTGTTTATATTTCTATATACATTTCCCGAGTGTTGTACAATATGGCAGCTAGTCCAGCAGTCAAAAGAAAACTTGATTGAGACATTGACAGCCTCTGGAAAGTCGTTATTATACACATTTGGCCGTCCGACCCAAACTCATAACTTCCAACCCTGGACCTGTCCAACCTCCACTCATAACTTCTACTCCTGGACCAACCCAACATTTAACCATGAGTAGCTCACCATACATAGATTACGGGCGTGGTGGCCCTTTCTTTAAGCAAGAGACGACCAAACCCAAGATAGGCCTTTTTCAGACAAATGAGTCAGTATGTCAGTTGTCAACCCCACTTAGTGGCTTCCCTTAAACTCCGTCCTTTTTCGGGAAAAGAGCCCTTACAGAAGGGAGATATAATATATTACGAATGGAGATATGAGAAGAAGTGTCTGATTTCAGATTACAACCCTGCCATTAAGATCCAAGCTATGAGGAGATCACTGAAAGGCGAGGCCCGTAGAACCATGATGACCCTGGGTCAGAACCCTACATGGGACTCTGTAATTTCTAAACTTGATTCCACTTATGGTGACACATCAACGCATGACATGACAATGAAGAATATTTTTAATTCTTACCAGAGAGAAGGCGAATCCATAACGTCATTTAGTTGTCGTCTGAATACTCCTTCAGATAGCCATAGAATGTCACCACGTGCAAAAAGAAAAGAAAAACGATCTTTTGCACGAGAAGTTTTGGATAAGATTAAGGTGTGAGAGATTGGAGAGCCAGACACGTCATATCTTTGATAACATCTACGACTATGATAGTCTGCTAAGACATATACGGAAGGTCGACAGACAAATCAACTTTCCTACTGACACTGTAACCGTTGATATCCACCTTACTACTTACCCCCCAACTTACTACTTACCAAATCCCAACCCCTCTGTCTAAACGAAGTCACCATCAACCTACTCAAATACAGATCCAAGAGAGATTGGAGATTGAGGAAATAGAGAAGAGATTAAGCAAACAAATAAACCTGGTATTAGGAAAACTAGAGGAACGTATCAACCTCCAGCTCATTACAACAACAACAGAGGCCAGTACAACAGCAACAGAGGCCAGTACAACAACAACAGAGGCCAGTTTTACAACAACAACAACAACAACAGAGGATTCCACAACAACAACAACAACAGAGCCAACAACAGAGGCAGAGGCTTTGCCTAAGAAAGAGATCAACCGAAATAATAACCGCCTCTGCCAATGGCCAGTCAGGGGCAAGAGATCATATTTCAGGCCAAAAATATATTTTTGATCGTTTAGTTGGTTCTTCAAACCAGGATGATGTTATTTTAGAGAGAGTTTCAATTACTGCCTTTAATGATAGTGGTTTCATGGTCACATCCGTTTAAAAGAGTTTTATTGTTCTATGGTTGATAAACCAGAGTTGCATTCTCTCGATTCACTCGGATTGCAGGTTTCAATTGCAGATGGTAAGCAATTAAATTATCTTGGTTTTATTGAATGTTCTATTTGAATCCCCTTTTTATTTAAGGTAGTGGACCCGTAATGGGCTCGTTAACTTTCGTGCGATGTCGGTATACTCCGAAACGATTTTGGAGCATCTCGGTATAGATCGGAATAATTTATAAAATACATAATGTATAGATATTTGTTTATTTCATAACAATAAATCCCATATCCTGTTTTGTTTCATTGCTTTGAATATCATTTTATCGTCATTAACGTTAAATTTAAAATAAAAATAAAAAAATAAACGATAATTCCCCACTTCCGGTTGTAAACAAAAATGGATTTTACGATCGTCGAAGATGTTTTTGTTTGAATAAAAAGAAAATAAACAGCGAAGTCTCCTTCGATTGGTGGGAATATTGATCACAAATATAGCAATCAGACCGCTTGTAATGTGTCAGAGCCGGTGTATCAATATCAAACGAAGAATCGACGAAGCGCGTTGGAAAAAAGTGATCGAAATTTGGTTGTGTTCGAACTTTTTTTTGTCAAACCTAAAGCAGACTTAGCTCTGTACCAGTTAGTTAAGACAGCACTGCTGGAAAAAATCAGAAATGGTTAGGCGAATATGTGTATGTTGTGCGTCAGAACAGTGACTGTGGACATGTCAATAGAGTTGTCTATGGCAAAAACACACCATCAAAGATCTAAAAGAATGCCCTGTTTTGCAGCCAACACAAAACTAAGTCAGGTATGATAGTATTGATGACTGTCTGTTGTATAACGTTGTTTTTTTTTATTAGAACTGATAGTAATTAGTTGCAATGAAACTGTTCAATTATCCAGAATTTAAAAAATGCTGAGATACATATAAATATATATATATCTATTTTTTTTTGCTAGACTTTGATTGATGATTGAATATATAGAATATCATTTTCGAGCCATCGAGACCAAACGGACGATCAGCTAACCTAACCACTCTTTACGGGATCCTGGAAGCTTAACCTGTACTCGAGTACACCCATTTCTAAAAGTAGTTGATAACTTTCCCACATCAATCAGCGGTGAGAGACGAATGATATTGATAATGAGATACACTGTCTCATATCAACAAGATACATAAAACTAAAATGTAAACAAGTAGTAAGAATTGTTTTTATATACCGTACATGTAGATACAATGATACAAGATACAATATATTGCAATTAGAATGTTGTGTATGTTGATTTCAGTAATCCGGTTACACTGAAGACAGCGATTCACTGTCGGCTCTCTACTGTCTGGATGTCTGTCAGGTCAACACACAGAGTAAGCCACGTTTTCCTGTCGGACAAGAAGTGCAGTGCTCTGTGCAGTAGACGCCGAATGACACACTCGAGACTTTGATAGTTTAACATGTATGTATTTAATAATTTATAATTGATTAATTGCATTGAATTTTACGCCGTTTTTAATGTGACAATTGTATTGATGCCTTTATATGTACACAAGGAATTATATAGAGCTATACAAGTCCTTGATGTACATAGTCATCGGGATTTTGTAGATATGCAATGGTTTAACCAGGACTAGATACCCATTATCTGTCATTATCGCTCTGCAATATGTGCTATTATAGAATGCAGTCAGATACATCTGTGTAGGTGTTTAGTTTCATATTTAACAATCAATACAAAACTTCCGGGCTACCTGTTTATGACAAACCCTCTTTAATGAATTGAATTGGTTTATACCAACTTATTTTAGCTCGATTGCGAAGAAAGCTCTGAACTTTTATTAAGCGCTCTTGAGTCCGCTTCCCGAGTAGAACCAGTCATGCGTGTTGCTTTTTCAGAGGCACTGGGTCGAGCTGGGTATCAAACCCGCAATCTCTGGCGTGAGCTGCCAACACTATCCACGAAACTACCGCCTCACTTTGAGTATTTTGAGAGTCAGTCATTTTGGGACATCAGGATGAGCAAAAATGACATATGAAGAAGATAAAGAGAAAAAAATAGTATTCAATTATTAGTCACTTCTTGAAAATATTAGCTCAAAGCAGTCTCAAATAATAACAGTACTTTATTCTGTATTTGTAGTACGTTGTGGACTGATGCCACACATTACATCTATGATAGCTGCAGTGGAAGTCGAGTCTTCACAAACATTTGCCACCTATGTTAGAGCAGGATTGCCTATACCATCGGAAGGTTACTGGTACAATAACGATGATTCTGGAACCATGAGAGTCAATGGTAATAGTGTGAAACCAGTCTACATTCAAACAGCTATTCAGAAACTTTGTAAATGACTGAAAAATAATTATAAAGTCGTATTAGTCGCTTACAATGGAAGATGATTTTATTATCCAGTGGTATATGACGTACTAACAATACAGAGCAATTTCCAAGTGTGTATCATGATTAATTATTCCCGACAGTGTTAAGGAAACTGTTTCCAAGTCATTCACATAAAAAAGGAAGACCTTGTGAAATTGCTGTGCGATATCAGCTACAGTGCACAAAATGCCGATTTGTAGTCACTTGGACAACTCCTCAAATAATTGACACCGAAAGAGCTCCTATCCTACAGTTTCGCTTGCAATTGAAAACAATTTATAAACATTCTGGTATGGATGGACTGAGAGGCATATTTCCTGCCAATAATGGTGATGGTGTACTAAGGGTCACCAAAGCAAAAAAGCATTAGATGAGGTTATATCAAAGATGGCTATATATTTCAAACAATGACTCTTTATGACTTGAAGTGTGTGTCAAGTGGGGGAGGGGGGTAGTATAATACACAGTATTAATATATAAAAGTTTATGTCATACTATATTAGTTTTGAATTTGACACTATTCGCAAGATAAATAATTTAAGTGTTAAAGAACGAGAATGAATCCGTGTAATGGGGTGGGGGATGGGTGGGGTTCTGATTCCATGTTCAATTTTCACATAAAAAGTACATATTATTGCTTTAATGCTATTTTGTGTATAATGTGGGAACATCTTTATTTCAATAATATTTGTCATTATATTTTTTGTATAAAAACTTGGAAACATTAACATTACTTTTAAGATAAACATTTATTTCTATAAAAGTGCCGATTATGAAATTTTGACCTGATCACATTATAACATTGATTGATTGATTGAATATTTAGCGTCATTTTTATGCCATCGAGGGCTAACAGACGATCTGTTAACTTAACCACTGTTTCCTGGGATTAACCAGTACTCAAGCACATCCCGTCTCCGCAAGTAACTGATAACTTTCCCACTTGGATCAGTGGTGAGAGACGAATGATAATGAGACACAATGTCGTATATCAATCATCACGGAGAATGTTGCCGGGCGGGGGATTCGAACTCACGACCCCTTGATTGATAGTCAGACGCGAAACCGACTTTCTAACAATTATAACAAATATTGAGAAAAAACGGATGGTAAAACTTCCTAATCTTTTTATATCATATGTGGAATAGTATATATAAAAATGTTAGTCATGTAGTATTGATGCCCCAATAGTAGAATGGATTCTCTATACTTTTATTTTAGAACAACTTTTTTCGAAACTATCAAACAAATGGATTTCTCCTTTCTGCTAGAATACTAATGAGTTCATTTTAGATTATTTTTTTCAATTTAATGCTGCATGCTCATATTTTTTCTTAAAACATATGCTTGTAGCAATTTAACCTATTTTGGACTTTGTAATTTTTTGCGGCCTTTTGAAAATCGGATATGGTAAAGTAAATGCAGATTACTTTTTTTTCAGACGGTAAAAGTTTTTAAAAATTTGGAAATGAGCCAGTGATATTATATAGTTAATAAAAATAAAAGGCTTTAAAAGATTTGAAATATAACCAATTACGGTCCCACTACCTTAAGTTTGAGCCAGTTGTTCCCATATTAGTTGTTCCAGATACGGATGTAAACAAGAACTGTCCTGTTATTGTTGAAACAAATGCTATACGTTTATGTAGGGATTACATTACAGAAATTCCTACGAGGGATCCCCTCCTAGATTCATGGAATCTTGCTTTTAATTGTATTTAAATCTATTTACAGTGAAATTCAGTAATAAACATGTCATAAAAGTTGAGCCTTTTGAAACAGTCATTATAAATGAAATTTCTAGCAATAAAGACCCCAATATAACAGAAGTGGTCACATAAAATTTGGAAAAGGTAGTAAATATACTGTTTTCACTAGAGTTATCAAAGTTGATAAACAAGATTCAATGCAAAAGTTCAAGTCAAATTTTGCAATATGTCAGCAAAATGTATCTCAATAAGACCAAAACCTGTATCTGCCAAGTCAGTGACGTCAAAATTGTTGGTAATCTTACCCCAGTCATAAGGTTAACAGTGAACATTTTATTAGACGATCTTGCAGTGAAGATTGATGAAGAAATTCTAACTCCAGATCAATTTTACAGACCGAGACAAGTATTATGAAACTGAGAATGTATATTTTCAAAGAGTCCTATTGATTTAGGTACGTACAACAAACCTTGTCAAACACTAAATTGTACCGTAAGATACCAAACCCTTCAAACAACCCTATAGGAAGATTCCTGCGGTATTGTATGAAGAAGTGCGCCAGCACAACAAGGAGATGTTCGAGGCCGGTGCTATCAGAGAGTCTGATAGTCCTTATTCCTCCAATGTAGTCTTGGTGCGCAAACGTGATAATAGTCTTAGATTTTACATTGACGATAGAACAATAAACGCTAAAATCCACGAAGTCGCTTATATGCTTCCTCGCCTCGACGACACTATTGATGTCCTCAGAAGTGCTGAATACTTCTCAAAACTTGACCTTAGGACAGGTTATTGGCATGTAGAAATGGAGGAGAAACGTAAGTAATAAACCGCTTTTTCGGTGGGCTCATTTGACTTTTACGAAGCAAATAATATTAGTTTTGGGCTGTACAACTCTGGTACCACGTTCCAACTTATTGAAACATGTATTGGTGAGATCGAAAGAATGTCTATCTTTGTGGATGACATACTCATTTTCTCCAGGACTTTTGATGAGCACATTCAGAGCCTAGAGTCAGTTTACAGCGCTTGCACCAACATGGTTTAAAGTTAAAAGCCTCTTAATGTGAATTTTTAAAGAGCAGTTGGCATATTTAGGGCACGTTATATGTAAGGAAGGTGTAAGAACCGACCCAGAGAAAACATGTAAACGAACTAAGAAGCTTTCAAGGGTTTACCGGATACTACCGCCGCTTTGTCATGATTTTTTTCACAGATCGCCCGACCTTTAATTGCTCTATTAGAGAGCCATTGCACAACCAAAACTAAAGACTCCAAGAAAACCTAATCCAGAAATAAAAAGAATGCTCCTTGGATTTGGAGCGAAGCCCAAGAAACAGCTTTCAAGATTCTGAAGGAAAAGCTCACGACTGCACCAATCTCAGCTCACGCTGACTATTCCAATCCATTCGTTATAGATACGGAAGCAAGTGGCCTTGGTTTAGGAGCAGTCGTATACCAGGAGCAAGATGGTTAGCAGAAAGTCATTGCATATGCCAATCATGGGTTAAGACCTCCTGAAAAACTTTACCTGGCACATAAGCTCGAGTTTCTAACTTTAAAATTGGCAGTGACAGACAAATTCCATGATTATCTTTTAGGTACAACCTTTGAGGTAGTCACGGATAACAATCCCCTAACTTATGTTCTGTCAACAGCCAAACGCGATGGAAATGGTCACCGTTGGGTCGCAGCTCTTGCTAACTATATTTTTACGATAACGTACAGAGCTGGGGAAAAGAATGCAGACCGACTTTCTCGTCTACCTTATATTTTTCCAGACATTATAATTGCGATTTGTCATGCTATTTCAGTCTCTGTTCCGGGTGTTGAAAGTGTTTCGGATGATTGTACACCCGATGGAGATTTACTACACTCCGAAAATTTCAACAATATTGACTGGAGTACAGAACAAAACACTTATAAAACTATCGCTCTCATCATCAATCTCAAGACCCAGGGAGGATAAGCTCCGGAGTGAATCTGTACATGTACAGAAATACCTCCACGAACGGAGCCACCTTTACGTTATTTAGAACCTCCACTCTTTATGGTCAACCAGTTAAACCATTGGCAATACCACAATCTTCCAAAACCCTAGCATTAAATGGTATCCATAATGATATAGGCCGGTAAGGTACATAAAAGACACTGTAGCTTACCTTACAGAGATTCTACTGGCCAGGAGAAAGATGTAAACCTTAAAGTAGAAACATGCGATAGATTTGTTTGCAGAAAAACTCCAATAAGAGCAGTATTGGAAATAATCCCAATTCATACTACTCGCCCTATAGAATTAGTATGCATTGACTTCCTGTCCTTAGAGCGCTTCAACGGTGGTTATGAGAATATTCTGGTAATTACAGATCACTTCACCAAATATGCTCAAGCCATTCCTTGTAGGAATCAGACCGCTCAGATAACCGCCAGGGCACTTGTACCGTCGTTCAGGCATCCTTTCACACAGGTCTGATAGTATCCCAACCTCTGAAGTTCCATCCGAAATTATGTATCGCGTGAAATTGTTTGAAAAATGTCGTAATCGCTGTCTTCCGAACAAACCAACTAAGCACGTTTCTCCTGACCGTTCGACGATAAAGAACATATAGAAAATCTTCACTTAACAGATTTTCTAACATAAAAAAAAATGTCTCGTTTCGCTTCTCACCAAATCAGCCAGGTAAGAAATTATTTGTATTTTCATTCTCATTTAAAACCGTATTTGTATTATGTGAAATGTTTGAATTATGTTTCGCGTGAAATTGTTTGAAGTTTGTCGTAATCATTCTCTTCATGTCTTATAATTTATGTTTCGTACTGTGTTGTTGCAGGTTTTTGTTTATAGTGTAGACTGCGTATAAGAATTGCATTAAACCAAATAAACCCCTAACCGATCTTAGTTCTTGATTAGAACCACCATCGGCCACAAATAATTATGGAGATAAATATACAGACCAGACTACGGAGAGCGCACCTAGCTACCGTGCAAACATAGAAACAATATCAAGGTTTCTGCCAAACCTATAAATTTGGTATCAACCATGACTTATACTGTATGTTTTACATACACTACATCTAGACTGGACGGACAAGTTACATGCATGTACATGAACTGATAGCTTCATATGAGTAGGATTCAGTTAAGGATTCATGACTACTCACATGCTATATAAAGAACAGATTTTATAACCCGCTGGGTCATGAAGATACAGTGAATTCATATGTTATGTATTTCATAATCGGAGATAATTGAAATCACAACAACGAAATTTCCGATTTTGGGATATTTTCAGATGCACTTTTATAATGTATGATATATATAATTATAAAGATAATTACTTGTGAATAGCCAGGCATAAAAGTACACACCAGACTACGGCTAGCGCACCTAGCTCCCATGCAAACCATAGACACAATATCTTATGTCGATAAAATTGTTTCCTCAATGACACAAAATATATAACAATTATATATAGTGTATAGATACACTACTAAACTTCAATAATCGGTCGCGTGTATTTATTGATAGTTTATCAACACGAGTTCATTTCAATTTTTTATTTAACAATCTTATGAACAATTTCATCAGGCATATTTTCAGGAAAATATATTTGAATTCAGACAGAAACAATCATGAAATACCTTTTGGAAATGTACAATCCGCCAAGTCAAATTCAAAATTGTATCAGTATCATGCATGTACATCATTTGCTGTGATTTAGGCGATACTCTCGACCTCAGTGACCAACACAATTGAGTATGCATGGGATTTGTTTATAAAGACAAAACAAATTTTGCAACCACATTTGTTTGTGCATTTGTATCAGAACGTTAAATAGTCCCAGAATGACATTGTCCAACGATATTTATAGACAGATACAAAATCACCAAAGACTCTGTCTCACAACCACTTACCTCTCACCACCGAGACCACCGAGGTCGTGTGTTTGAATTTTACTCAAATTTATTCTGAGGTAGTTTGTCAACAATGAGAGTGGATACCATAACATATTTTGTTTTATAAATTAAACAAATTCATTCAATTCATGAATGAATTTGTTGGAGCTCAATGATAAATGAAATTTAATGTGGCAGGTGTAGAATTTTTTAATTTATTTTTGCACGAAAACAGATTGTCCATATGTTACCGATTAGTATGATGATACCTATGTAACAATGTAGTGTTTTGTAAATTTGATAAAAATGAGGTTATTAAGTTAACATTCAATAATGTATATGAAATTGAACTTAAAATAAGCACCATAATATAATATATATTTTATTTTTTAAAAATCATATTTTTTTTTCAAATGTCGATTTTTTTATACACTTTTAGGATACAAAAGTTTTAAATCATATTACATAGATACTTTGTTGTTAATTGTATTGTCGTCATATTATGAATGTATCTGTATGTATCCTCATGAGTATTTTAGTCTCTTTTGATTATCTGAATAAAAGTTATCAAGTTTTATTGAATTTTGCTTTCTCTCCAATGACCACTGTTCATTTTTGCATCACTTTTTCTGAACCACAGAAACACTCATCATATGTTTATGAAATTACCTGCGTTGGCGTGCCATTTTGCAACTGCTTTTTGCCAAGATCAACAAAAATTCATATTCTTTATAAAGATACCGTTGGGTTTCTTATGAAGTGATTAAGACGTTTAGCTTATATGTTTAAGTATATAAGCATAAAGTTTATGAATTAGTACAACTACATTACTTATACGTTTAAACTTACTTTTTACAATTTCCCGATAACAACTTATGCCAAGCACGCTCAAAATGACTTTCCTAAAGCATCGGTTAAATATTTTGATTATCTTGAATCGAATGTAGAACGAAGGTGATGTTGTGAGCTTAGTTAAATAAAACCAATCGGGTGGTGCATTTCAAAAAGCTTTTACAAAACTATTTCTGGTTGGAGTTAATTTGATTTTAATTTATTTGAAAATATATCCAACGAATTTGTTCATTAGATTGTAGAAATGAAAATGAAATTAACATATTTGTGTTGACGAAATATCAGTAAGTTCTGGTGTTGGTCACGAAAATTGATCAGTGTATATATAATCTAAAAAATAAATGCATGTCTCTGATGTCAATCTATCTCATGCTATTTGGAGTAATTTTCTCTTGAAGAATGTCTATATGTTAATACACAAACTCAGAATTATATCAAATAGCGAATTGCTATATCCACTATATGCCTCACAAATTGGTCCTCTCGTACGTTTTGAGTATAATAGTAGAGACATCAACACACATTGAAAGAACGTTTTGTATTGAAAATACTTAAATACAACCAATTATTTTATTAAGTCAAATTCAAAGTCAATAAACGTTGCATTACAGCTTTTATTATAACAGATGCAAATCTGTGGTGTGTGCACATACAATTTAAATGCCTGTTATATTATACAATATAAGTGTGTATTGTAAGATGTATATGAATGTGCATACCATTTTATAAAGAGGTTATAAAATTGCTACAAAGAAATATATCAAATAGCTATATCAATGAATATGAAAGTGTGATTTTCTGCATATGGTTTAATATTCAATAATATAGTGTTTGAGTAAACCTTTTCAAGTTTAGTTTAAATTCGAAAATTTTCCTCAAAGTAAGTGTAAATATTCGCAAAATAGAGATAAAAATGTTTTATGTGCAATTAGAGATATATCTTATATATTTTACAAATAAATTTGCTTCACTTCCTTACCTTCCTTGTCACTTGCTTGTTTATATTGTTCATAGACGGAACAATTCTAACAATAAGATAAATATAACATTCTGATATTAAAACAACTACTTTTGTTATATTCATACGGTAAATAAATGTATCTTTCTAATTTTATACCAAGTTTTGGCTCTATGACATATCTACATTGCAAATTCGTTAACTTAGCCTATTTTTTCGATATTTTCCT
Source organism: Panopea generosa (assembly GCA_029582155.1). Taxonomy (NCBI): domain Eukaryota; kingdom Metazoa; phylum Mollusca; class Bivalvia; order Adapedonta; family Hiatellidae; genus Panopea; species Panopea generosa. Next base: position 67,270,727 of record CM055904.1, read on the forward strand.
TCTGGTATTAGCCCTACAGTCTACAAATATATTCACATATCGATTTATCTCACGAGTAAACAAATTGTCACGAGTAAAAAGACTAAATTGTCGTTCTTGCCTGAAAAGAGTAGCATTTAGTGAATCAATAATAATAGTTTAAGAGAAGATCAATAAAGGTAAGTTATGAATACATGACAACGTGTTTTCATTAAGGCTTTATATTATAAAAAGTAGTATAAAACGCAATAACCCCTCCCCACCCCACCCCACCCCCCTTATGATTTGACATATTCTTTTCTTTAAGTATGTAAATCAATATTTCAGTCAATAATAGATAATGAAATATTTTAACCACGTGCAAAGTACAACATTCCAAGTTTGTTGTGGTGATCACAACAAGTAAAACAATTAATCACCTAAAAACGTAAATTTTATAAACATATTATATGTACACTGCCGCGGATATGTTCAATTAATCTAAATTTAAGCAGCATTCCAAATTTACGAATGTGATACATTCATTTTTATGTCAAAGCGATCATTAACATTAATTCGTTATCAATTATTATCTTTGAGATAAATGAGATTGCATAAATACAACTTTGTTTCTTTAGTACAAAATAAAATGTCAGTCAGTATAGTTTTAATTAGCCGAATTAGATAGGAAATAATATCTTTAATGCTTATAGTATTATTGTTTACACTGCCACTTTATCTTTCACCGGTTTGTTACTATAATAATATGTTTTGTAAAAACGTTTATAATATAACCTAACATTTTTGCACAAAACTTGTCAAATGAAGTTTTCAACCACCACAATTTGGTCCATCGCTTTAACGATAATTTCATATTTATTTATTTATATCAAATTAATTTGAATTAATTATCTCATTAATTATTAATAAAAATGAGCAATATACTTACAGAAAATATGTAACTCGTGATCCACAAAAATCGGAAGTCATCCACTTTTTCCAATATTAAGTCTTATAGTAAATACCAAATGTCTTGTACCTCGCAGTTTAGGAATACTATCTTAATCGCGTCAGAACAGATCAGGTCAAATCAATAACGACAATGTTATCTATCGTTATATTGAGGAACAAAACACTATATTCATTGGTAAATTGTTTTGTGCAAGAGCCAAGGCGAGTGCTTCATCTTTTTATGGCCTAATGTATTTTAGACTATCAGGCACTTACATGGTATTCTATTGATCATGTCCCCTCCACCTAACGTTATTCTATGATGTTTTATCGTTTTATTTTTTTTTAATTCAAATGTATAGACAAGTCAGCGGACGTGCACCTGTTGCACATTGATTTGCGTAGTATATCAACAACTACATAATATTTAAATACGCATGAAATAGTTAGGTATATTTCTGGTGAAAATTAAAGTTATTATAATAACTTAGTTTATTGACTCAGTAAACTGTTCAATGACAGTCGACAAAACATTAACAACGGCTTCAACCCATGGAGTGGGTGTCTCGTGACATAATTCAACGAACACGTAGGAATATATGTAAATTATAAGCAATATTGACGATTCTGAACTACAATGTCATTGTTTATATGCGATCACTTGATGACTACACGTTTAAATTTCCAACATTAAGTACTCCACCATAACAGAGGTAGCTTTTTGCAGCGAGTGGGTGGGGAAACCCAGTAGAACAGCTGCTGTGCACCTTTGCAATTATGGAGGTTGTGCTGCGACACCATCAATGGAATTGATGCACCTCTGCGCGTGCATTTGATGCAACAAGGGCTGATGATGATAAAAGGTTAGAGCATTGATTTTACTTGACGTAGCTATTTGCAGCGGGTGGGTGGGGAAACCCAGTAGAACAGCTGCTGCGCACCTTTGCAATTATGGAGGTTGTGCTGGGACACCATCAATGGAATTGATGCACCTCTGCGCGTGCATTTGATGCAACAAAGGCTGTTGGTGATATAAGGTAAGAGCATTGATTTTACTTGTCTTCAGATATTTCGCTGTAATTCAAAATATATTGTACATTTTTGTGCCCACTAATCTGCATAAAGCTGTATGAGTCACATCTGAATCTTTGTAACGAATTTATATTGTTCGTATATAATATATTATTGTTGGCATGTTATTATTCCGTCAACATCACATTATAAAAAGGTCAGACATTAGCAAGTTGGGGTCACATAGTAGGATATTCAATGACAAGTCACGGAGGGGATTATACCTGGCGAATACAGCTCTCAATTCTTCCCGCGTTGCACAAATTAAGCATGGGTTGAGACAGCTTTACAAGGAGTAACTGACTAGATTGTCGTGATCTCCGGGGCTCATTAAAAAATTAATTGCCACACTGGTTTAAAAAGCGGGCCGAAATCATATAGAAGCGGAAGGCGTCTAGATATGCTCAGTACGTATGTGTGTTGGCTTATTGTAGCCAGGAAATAAAGTTGTGAATCTGAACTGTCTTATATTGTTATTACGTAACATCTCTTAACTTTTGTACTAAGTGCAGAATGATTAATTATGTTGTTGTTGTTTTTAGGATTTAAACCTTTGCCATGTTTTTCAGTTTACTGCCTATTTTTTTTCTCCAACGTGTTGCCTCAAAAACAATTGGCTCTTTGTTTTCCAGATCTGTAGTTCTACAAGCAATATAGAAAGGTGAGTCTGGTGAGCAGAATTCTGCTGGGCGCTTCTGGCTGTACAGTTTAAACATAGCCACGGGATCCCAATGACCCCGGCAGGAAAACGTTTTTGATATCACTTACCTGACATCGCACAGGTTTTTGCCTGTCCTTATTTCCGTTCCACATATTCTGCGCGGTCATAAGCAGTTTTCAGTTTATCATCGCCTCGTCTAAAACATTGAATAAAAAACTGATTTGGCAAAACTAAATAATTTATACCTAACAATAACTGAATTATTGAAATCATTTACCATTTCATACCATGTAGTGAGAATTTGCAAAAAAATGTAACCCTTTCTAGAAATCCGCCGCTAAAATTCCTGTTTCAGATTAAAACGAAATCCTTTCTAATCGGCTTAGGAAATAATATTATCAACACATATTTATATTGCACCATCTCACAAATAAAGATTTGCTATTATTCATCAAATTCTTTATACTTTCAATACATTCTTCCTTATTTTCAATGTGACATAATTCAATCATGAATATTTTCTGTAAACAATATTTAAGCAGAGTGGTAGTGCAGTGGATACTGTGTTGACTGTTCGCATGCCTCAGGTTGCAGCTTTGATCCCCAGCTCGACCGGCTGGTCTCTTAAAAACAACACTCAGACCTGGTTCTACCCAGTAAGCAGACTCTCAAACCATATATATAAGTTTTAGGCTTACTTCGCAATCAAGCTAAACTACATTAACATGTAAAATAAATGTATTCTTAAGGACAAACATTATAATTATGTTACTCCAAGAGTTATTTCTGTTAGTTTGCTTTTTAAAGTTTGTCATTAGTTGTACTGTTCACTGGTACAAAGTAGTTAACGTATTTAACAACGAGTTTTCCGCTTCCAGAACTTTTCTGCTATATATTTGATCAATTTTCCAATCGGTTAATGAATCTGCTACTTTCGGTTTGTTCCCTTTACCCATCTTGTAAAGACTTTTTTGTTTCGCCTTTAGGGATCTCTTGTTAAACTGAACTCCGGGCCACTATCTCGCATGATTGAATATGGATTTTTGTATCTCTGGAGTTTCTTATCAAAACTACTGACAATGTTTTTCATAGTCGACGGATCGTAATCCTGCCCGTCTTTTTTTCGTTATTGATTGCAGAATGCTCTCAATATTCTTGTCAAGTGTGTCCACTTCAATGACAAACATATCTCTAATTTCACCTTTGCTCAGAAGAAACCTTTTAAATTTATTAATGTAGCTTTTGTCTTTCTTAGTGTATTTCATCTATAAATATTGCAATGTCCTTTGTTTTTAGTTGTTCTTTTTTTCCAGGACTTGCGTCCACTTCTGCAGACAGGACTTCAATCCCTTCTAATGAAATTGTAGCATAAACAGTGATATTAGAAGCAGCAGCAGCATGGGAAGTGACAGCTTGGTCAGAAGCATGTGCAGGATTAGCTGGCGGATTATTTTATCCTGTGACTTGATTTTCTTCAAGGGGTGACAAAGGCATTTCGAAATCTAACTCAGAAGCTTGAATACCAAACCGAAGAGTTTTGCAGCAACATATGATATATTCTAGCAGATTCGTTTCAAATAATCGTTATTAACAGTTGTAGTCGTAGCTGATTAGTTATTTCGGAACGTATCCGATTGGACTTCCCAAAGTTCACGTGAACGTTACTTCTTATATATAGATCTCATGAAATTGCAAAAGTTAAGTTAATTCCTTCCAACAATATAATATATACTGTCGTTTAAAACCACAATGCCGGACTATCTCTTAATGTGTTCAATCCTTGAGTTAGCGTTATTAACGGCATAGCAGAATATACGCGATATGTACTCTACCTGCCGCATCATGACGTCACATATATCGTTAAAATATATGAAGTACTGCTGTCACACTTAGCCGTAAATCTAGGCAAAACTAATTTATCAAAACTGATATATGAAGCTAAAATTGACCGTGGGTATAATATAGTTGTAAGGAAAATGAATGACTACATTCTATATGCATTTAATGAAGGAATGCAAATGAACACCTTTGAACGAAACCATGGATAGAAAATAAGTTGTCCTATAGTTGTCTATAGAGGAAGAGTATGCAGTATTTTATGATATTGTACGCATAAATATTACACGGGAACCTAAGCACGAGCAAAGGCAGTAGGAACTACTTTAACCATCTTATCAAAGAACATGCAATATATAAATAAATGATTAATTTGGTTGCATTCTATATTTTAACCTATTGGGCTATTATCAATTAAAACGTACTATTTGACACTTATTGATTGGAATAATTCTGACACAAATGACATTTTTATACATATGGACATAATAGTTAGGAATTACAGTAAATTGTAATCAAATTTAATAATTTATGCGCACAAAATATAGAAAAAATAGCATTTATGTTTATTAACAGTTCTAAACAATATGAAATTATACAACAATTAAAAGGTAATTGACCGTGTATGGATAAATATTAGCCGAGACAAATTGTTTTTGCGGAGGAATACGAGCTTGCGGGTATTCTTCTACCAAAGCAACAAGTGCCAGCATAACAATACAACTGACACTAAATACTGTTAGTACTTAACGGTTTGAAGGTATTTACTCGTAATGTATATATTAATCAAAGAATATGTTCGTATTTTCTAGCATCCAGCACTTCATGACAATGGTAATGGGTTCAACTTCAACTTTACTCGCCAAAATGGTGAAAAATAGGGTAGGCAAATTGAAAATATTTGTATTCCGTTTGTCCTCACTTGTCTCTGTGCCTCATACTGTGTAACAAAACACAACATAAAACTGTTTGTTGGACACGAAGCAAACTATTTATCCATTTTTTTGTCGCTAAATACACATTCATTCAATTATTTAAAGCATATAAACGGTATAAATATGTACTGGATTTGATGGACAAATACGTTACCTAAATTATAGAATTGGTATAGCACATTTAATTATATGTACATGGATTAACTAATCATATACGATTGAATCGGAAGTTTACGGATGTTTAATAGATAACTAGTCTCGTGTAATAGAGTTCCAGATCAGGAACATACTGTATGATAGGGTAGGATTACCATCTCGTGTAATAGAGTTGCAGATCAGGATAAAAGTGTATGGTAGGGTACGATTACCAGTCTTGTGTAATAGAAATCGAGATCAAGAACATAGTGTATGGTAGGATATGATCACCAGTCTCGTGTAATAGAGTTCAAGATCAAGAACATAATGTAGGGTCGGGTAGAATTACCAGTCTCGTGTAATAGATTTCCAGATCAAGAACATAATATAGGGTAGGGTAGGGTTACCAGTATCGTGTTATATATTTCCAGATCAAGAAGTTAGTGTATGGTAGGTTGGATTACCAGTCTTGTGTAATAGAGTTCCAAATCAAGAACATGGTGAACGGTAGGGTAGGATTACCAGTCTCGTGTAATAGAGGTCCAGATCAAAAACAGTGTGTGGTCGGGTAGGATTATCAGTCTCGTGTAAAAGAGTTACATATCTAGAACCTAATGTAGGGTAGTGTAACCAGCCTCGTACAATAGAGTTCCAGATCAAGAACATAGTGTATCGTAGGGTAGGGTAACCAGTTTCGTGTTTATAGAGTTGCAGATCTAGAACATAATGTAGGTAAAGGTAACTAGCCTCGTACAATATAGTTCCAGATCAAGAACATTATGTAGGGTATGGTAGGGTAGCGTAACAAGCTTCGTGCAATAGAGTAACAGATCTAGAACATAATGTATGGGTAGGATAACCAGTATCGGGTAATAGGGTTACAGATCTAGAACATAATGTATGGTAGGGTAGGGTAACCAGCCTTGTACAGTAGAGTTACAGATCTAGAACATAATGTAGGGTAGGGTAGGGTAACTAGCCTCGTAAAATAGAGTTACAGATCTAGAACATAATGTACGGTAGGGTAGGGTAACTAGCCTCGTAAAATAGAGTTACAGATCTAGAACATAGTGTATGGTACGGTAGGGTAACCAGCCTCGTACAATAGAGTTCCAGATCTAGAAAATAATGTATTGTAAGATAGGATTACCAGTTTGTGTAATAGCAATTATTTTAAGAACGAGTAATAAACTCTATTTTGTTTTGCTATAATTACATAATATTAAACCAGATATAAGTTATTTAAGATAATTCATCATAAGTAGATGAACGATACAATTATAATCAATGATTGAAATATAGTATTCAAATATCATGAACCATTTTAAAGTAGGTGTTTTCTAAATATAAGAGTCAGAGTTTTACGGGTTTAATGGAAGGACGGTTTATTGCTTCGTAATACAGCAATACCATATTTAGCTAGTTTCTTTCGACGCAAGTTGCAAGAAGTCTGCTTGAGATTTTTAGCGTCAAAGTATACTTGAAACCTCGGAAGAGCTTAATTGCGTTGAGGGGAGAGTACACTGCCACAACGATTCTCTCTAGCGATAGGCTTTGGGAAGGCTAGTGTTTTAAACTCATAGGAATATTAATTGTGCTGGAACTGGGGATTGTTTCATGCACAATAGTGTAGTCTGATGCTGTAGTTTGAAACCGTTCTCAAACATAACAGGTTAGTTTCGTGCTGGAACTAGAATTTTATCTTAGTTCGAAGGCTTAGGTTTGGAGCAGTCTCCAAACTTATAAGTTTATATTTATGCTGGAACTGAGCATCGTTCCAAGCATACAGTTTTGTTATTAGTTTAAAACCGTTCTCAAACAATAACTTTATTTACGTGCTGAAACTTGTATTTGTTTCATGCGCTTTCGTTTAGTTTAAAGATTAAGGTTTGAAACAGTCTTCAAACATATAGGTGTACATTTATGCTTGATGAACAGTGCTCCAGACATACAGTTTTGGTTTGAGTTTGAAGCAAGTCTCAAACGTATGCTGCCATGACAAGTTGTCTGAACAGCTGGTCTCATTATTAAAATAGTGTTGAACAACAGTTGGTTCAACTCTACAAGGTTTGAAACATTATACTGTATATAGTTAATTGGTATGATCAATTGTCTGTATGATTTCTAAATATTAGAATCATTTTATTCCTTTTGTTTGAAGTTAACAAATCATAAGGCAAGAAGCCTGAGGAAAATTTATATATTATATAGTTTGAACAAAATTGTTTAACATAGTTTCAAGCTAGGCTGTTTCACAGCTTAATCCAGTGAAAACACAGTCGCCTTACAGAAGATCCCGTTTTTAGTTCAAGATACACACTCAACATCTTGACATAATGTATGGTAGGGTAGGGTAACCAGCCTTGTACAAACGAGATCCAGATCTAGAACATAATGTTTGGTAGGGTAGAGTAACCAGTCTCGGGTAATAGAGTTATAAATCAAAATCATAGTGTATGGTAGGGTAAGGTAACCAGTCTCGTGTTATATAGATACAGATCTAGAACCTAATGTATGTTAGGGTAGGATTACCAGTCTCAGGTAATAGAGTTACAGATCAAGAACGTAGTGTATAGAAGGGTAGGATTAACAGTCTCGTGTAATAGAGTTCCAGATCAAGAACATAGTGTATGGTAGGGTAGGGTTACCAGTCTCGTGTAATAGATTTCCAGACCAAGAACATAATATAGGGCAGGGTAGGGTTAACAATATCGTGTAATAGATTTCCAGACAAAGAACATAATGTAGGGTAGGGTAGGGTAACCAGTCTCGTGTAATAAAGTTGCAGATCTAGAACATAATGTAGGTTAGGGTAACCAGCCTCGTACAATAGAGTTCCACATCAAGAACAAAGTATATGGTAGGGTAGGGTAACCAGTCTCGTGTAATAAAGTTGTGGATCTAGAAATAATGTAGGTTAGGGTAACCAGCCTCCTGTAAGAGAGTTCCAGATCAAAATCATAATGTATGGTATGGTAGGGTAACCAGCCTCGTACAACAGATTTACAGATCTAGAACATAATGTATGGTAGGGTAGGGTAACCAGTCTCGGGTAATAGAGATACAGATCGAGAACATAATGTATGGTAGGGTAGGGTAACCGGCCTCGTACAATAGAGTTGCAGATCAAGAACATAATGTAGGGTAGTGTTACTAGTCTCGTGCAATAAAGATCCAGAATTATATCACAATGTATGGTGGGGCAGGGTAACCAGACTTTTTCGTGCAATAAAGTTCCAGATCTAAAACATAATGTATGGTAAGGAAGGGTAACAAGCCTCGTACAATAGAGTTACATATCTGGAACATAATGTATGGTAGGGTAGGGTAACCAGTCTCGGGTAAAAGACTTACAGATTTAGAATATAATGTAAAGTAGGGTACCGGCCTCGTACAATAGAGTTCCAGATCAAGAACATAATGTATGGTCGGGTATGGTAACCAGTCTCGTGTAATAGAGTTGCAGATCTAGAACATAAAGTAGGGTATGGTTACTAGTCTCGTGCAATAAAGTTACAGATATTCCACAATATAGCTTGGGGCAGGGTAACCAGACTCGTACGTGCAATAGAGTTCTGTATCTAAAACATAATGTAGGGTAGGGTAGTTTAAGATAACGAGTCTCGTGCATAGATTTCCAGAGATATACCACATTGTAGGATAAGGTAAAGTAACCAGTTTCATGCAATAGAGTTTCAGATATAATACATAATGTAGGGTAAGGTAACGTGTCTCATGCATAGAGTTCCAGATATATACCACAATGTCTGATAGGGTAGAGTAACCAGTTTCATGCAATAAAGTTCCAGATCTAATACATAATGTAGTGTAGAGTTAACAGTCTCGTACAATTGAGTTCCAGATTTAAAATGTAATGTAGGGTAGGGTAGGGTTACCAGTCTCGTGCAATAGAATTCAAATTCTCAAATATAATGTGTGTAAGAAATGCCAGGATTGGTTGTTGTCCATCCATTTCGAAGTTAAGGTAATTCACAACATTTGTTGTTGACAACATTGATTTCATTTGCTCCGGGATTATTTCATAGGACAAGGATTTCAATCATTTTTTAATAAACGAGATACACAATTTTTTTTAGTTTTAGTTTACTATTATAAGGTAAGCGACGTTTACATTAAATTATAAGACTGTAGAACAGACCTAGCATATTGATTAAACTAAGCTTTAAAATAGTACTGAATGTCTGTATGTACCTCCTATTCATGACCTAGTTCTTGTATGTGTGTCTATTAAGGCAAGTGTGTCTGCTGAATATACTGGCGCTATAAATGGTTGTTCTAAATTTATCAGAATCTATTCAGATTTTAGAAAGGGGATTTTTACATTTCGAGTATATTGTATATTTTTCCAGAAGTGCGACGTGCATTATCAAGTCGCAATGAAAAATTATAAATGTTGTGTAGGTACATATTTGTAATACGCAGAATACAGGAGACTTTTCACATTTATTCGTCAAAATATGAATACATAACATACATAGACTGTTCATATACATTAAAAACAAGATTGATATTATAGAGAGATTGCTGGATTGATCGAGACTACAGAACTTATTTGTTAGTGATCATACATGTGGCATATATGTATGTTACGTATGTAACAGCTAACTGTTGTAGGACCTGGAAAATTATTTGCTCTGGTGTCACCGTCGTCAAAAAGACGTTGAAACCACGTTTTCGTTATATGAACAACATGGCATTTATTAGCATATATAAGGGACAACGGCAGAGTCAAAGTTCCCTTAACCTAGCATTTAATATGTTTGTCTTTATCTGCTACTTAGCAACCTATATTTTCCTGTTGATGGTATAATAAAGCAAAGACAAGAGAGTACATTTGAATAACTCTATTTAAATTATCTAAACGTCTCTTTACACATTAAGTACCCTTCAAATTATGGTCGGATAATATTCCTACTCTGTCATTACTATGTTAGTCGGTTTGGAAGGTTTCAAAACTAATTATGATATTGTATTTCATATTAGCAGAACGAGATCGAAGAGAAATCGTTCTTCTGTAGCTAGGTAAAAATATACTGTATCATTTCTGAAATTCAAAGTAAAATCAGTTTATAACGATAAATCAAATGATATACGTATACAGTGCGTTTAATGTGCACGAAAAAACATAAAACATTCTGTCTTGATGGATAACATGTAGTTCTGGCGGCAACGAGTTGCCTCAACCCATAGGTTGCAGAAGTATATTACTGATGACTCCTTGGGATCATGGTGCAGCTTATTTATTTATATAGAGGATCTTTCATTAGTGCTCATTTATTATTGAATTTATTAAATGAAATACATCTAATGCGAGGCTAACCCAGGAAATGTAACATTTATTTTCCAGATCACCTCTATGAGGCTCAACCCAGGAAATGTCACCATTATTTTCCAGATCAACTCTATGAGGCTCAACCCAGGAAATGTCACATTTATTTTCCAGATCACCTCTATGAGGCTCAACCCAGGAAATGTCACCTTTATTTTCCAGATCACCTCTATGATGCTCACCCAGGAAATGTCACCTTTATTTTCCAGATAACCTGTATGAGGCTCACCCAGGAAATGTCACCTTTATTTTCCAGATCACCTTTATGAGGCTCACCCAGGAAATGTCACCTTTATTTTCCAGATCACCTCTATGAGGCTCAACCCAGGAAATGTCACCTTTATTTTGCAGATCACCTCTATGAGGCTCAACCCAGGAAATGTCACCTTTATTTTCCAGATTACCTTTATGAGACTCACCCAGGAAATGTCACCTTTATTTTCCAAATCACCTATATGAGGCTCAACCCAGGAAATGTTACCTTTATTTTCCAGATCATCTCTATGAGGCTCACCCAGGAAATGTCACCTTTATTTTCGAGATCACCTCTATAAAATGTTAGAAATAATTGCACGAGACTCAACCCGGGAAATGTTACATTTATTTTCCAGATCACCTCTATAAAATGTTAGAAATAATCGCACATTTTGTTCCAGTCAGTCATCATATGACGTAAATCGACTTAACTTTAAAATCGGGCAAGTCGATAAGAACTTTAGTACTTTACGTACGAGAGCCGAGTCATACGGAAAACTCCAAACGATTGCTCGTAGTTGTATTATTCTAGGTTAATATCAAAAATGTATGATGAGTTTACTATAATCATGCACCTTAATTTATGCGGTAAAATACATATTTGGGGCTTCAGGCGTATGTCATCCTCACGAACAAATTCAATAATTCAGAGTCAGAATTTTGTCGTTTTTGTTGTTGTGTTCGTTTTGTGCTTCAGGTGTATTATGCAAGGTAGTGTATTGTTTAAGTCAAGTGCAGTTAACTATATAACAATTGTATTCCTACCTTCACTAAGAGGTTATATTTCTAAAGCGTCTGCAACACCTTGTACAGTAAGGCGAACGATAAGACAGTTTTTGTCCAGCAGAAGACGTAGCATCCAAAGGTCTCAATCACAACAAAAGCACAAACTTACCAATGCATAAGATTAACTAAAATAGTTGTTTCGTCTCAGAACGCTCAGTAACAAAAACGTCACAGGTGAGTTGCAATTATGTTTACGGAAGCACTTCGTATTGTCCGATGTCGTCAGGGTAAATAAAAGTAGCCCCGATCTATAATCATTATACTAATCACGTTCAAGTGTAAAACACAACCATACATGAACATTACTCATGAGAAACAAGCACATAAATGGCAGTCTCTAGTCAATACAGTAATAAACAAAATGCTTAACAAACAAAAATACTGAAACATTTCAAAAAAAGGATGTAACCCATTATTTTTTCATTGATTAACCTTATCATGTCAGAACGGGAAAGGGCGAGGTTAACCAGATTTAAGCAGTGGCGTTTTGCTTTTGCAACTAACAGTTCTGATACGCTCACCTTTATTGTAACGTCATCTTAATCAATGAAATAGTTAAATATTTGGTAGTTTATATACTTATTCAATATGATGGTAATGCATGTTGAATACAACGCCTATTGCATGACATGTATTTTTTGGTATAGAAGATATAACACTTAGTAAAGTGACTTGATGTAAATGTCAAATAGTCGTAGAGATTAATAATACAATACCGTGCCCTATCGCAAGACGTTTGACTGATTTGCGTTACCACTGGATGGTAATGACACGTGTGTCAACGCATGCAATCTGGACTGCACTTACGTTAGAACTATTTAGTATAACTTTATTTCCAGAACAAGTCAAGAGAATCGTCATGAACTATTTCCTAACCAAAATAACTTTCAAAAACGCAATATGATTTGTTCTGCTTCAGGTGATATTGCAATCTCTTGTATAATACTTGTTATGACCTGTACTATTTTCGGTATGAATATGATTGAGAGCAAAGGTAATGTGTTAGTTTAAATCCAAAAGTTATTCGACATATATTTATTTATTTAACATATTAACGTGAAAATTATTGACATTTTATTCCGAATAACGCAAGAAACAGTGTTTAAGGGCAAATTTCTATTCAAATATTCTATGCTTTATCAACGCCCACGAATTATTAACTAGCCAAAATATATCTTAGCACGCATCGGTTGAATTTTGACTGGTATACATATCAAGACTCACCCTAATGATTTCTACCGCATTTTTTCTTAGACAAGATGACGAGTTGGATTAAGTCAATCAACAGATGAGGCAGTCTTTAGTTTAAATATCCTTACCCAATACAATATATACAATATACAACTGACCAATAACAGCACCTTAGTTTCAAAATCGTAAAGCATGTTTTCATGTATTCAAAAAGCATAACTCTGAGTAACTTATCATTTGATTGTTTGGTGAGATAGTTGTTTCCCTTACCAAACATCTTCATTTTGACTCTTTTATATTATAGACTAACTTTAACCGCTCAGCTATAATGGTCATTCAATGTAACGAAGATATTATATATTAAGTTATTATGTGATACATGGATATCATTTATGATAGAGCAATTACCTTATATTCAATTGCATTGTGTTGATGTCGTATGATTTTGGACTTTTACTGCTTGCTCAGAGAAAAATGGCATACAAGACACAATCACCAGTAGCACAATCGTTTCTGAATATTCATCCTATAGTATTGTTTTCATCATTCCAATGCTGATGGTGATGCGTATTTAACATGATTTCTACTGTAGGCTACAGTTATTTTCATTCTATGGTGAGGGCAAGAGGGAGGATCCGGACAAGACTGGTGTTGGTGGACCTGCACGGATGCTTTCTTCAAATGTTTTACAGCTGAATGTTTAAGGGCGATAACTCATGTTGTAATCTTATTATGGTTCATAAAGTTTATTTGTTCAATAAATTAACACTGCGTACATGTTTGCGTTAAACGGTTTCGCTAGATTTATTTGATCCTAATATGCACTCACAGAAATGAATAGTAGTCCGAGCAACGTATAGTTTAAACGTTGTTGTTTTCCTCTCGCAAACATACGTTAAATCATGACACACATTTCATCTGGAATAGAAAGCTCTCATAAGTCAGCTCGATCTAAATATGATTAGTTACACTGGATTGAGTTTTTTTTTTCTGGGAGGGCGGTTGCTTTACTGCAATTCGTGCAAATAGTTGCATTTATTTTATTTTCAACACATTAACGGTTATATATGGCATGTGCAGTTTTTTTCAATTGATGGAGGAAGACCTCAGTATGAATCTGAGTAGAAACAGCGTCTTTAAGCAAGTAACTGGCAAACTTTCTTAAATAAAATGTTTGGACCGAGCGGGACTCGAACCTGTGGCCTTAACGTTGAGATGTAAGTGATCTTGAGACGAACGCCCCTTAAACCACTCAGCAACGAAGGACTCCTGTAAATGGTTACATACACACAACATTTAACGTTAAGACAAATTCCCAAACAGTAACTGTTACATGAAACTATAAGGGACGTCTTCAGCGATCACGTAACAAATTGAAAATGTTCTCATATTTGAACAATCATAGGTATTTTAAAAGAAACATAACAAACAGAAAAAAGAACTAGTTTTATTATTATAAAATATATTTTATGAATCAATTAATATACATATTTATCATAGTAACTTAACAGCTTTCTCTTGGTTACGGTTACCTATGGCAAATACATACTGTGAAATCATTGATTATCATTGGGTTGTTGTTTTTTGTTCAAGGTCATATTCGTGGGGACTTAATTTTGTTAAAAACGAATTTAAGAGAAAAAAAATGTTTAAGTGCGATTTTTAAATTGAAGTATTTCTGTTACATAACACGTTTCAATTACTGTAATGTATCATTATTATTAAGTCACTGCCTGTACCCACACACGCGGTAATAAATGCTCTTCGCAACATGGGTGGTCTTGAGTAGAGATGTCAATTAGTCGGTTCTAGTTGTTATGAGTTTTGAGCCAACTGTTATAAAAACAACAATTGGAGAGGACAAGTTGAAGGTGTAAGTAGGTCGAAACCAACGTAAATTCACTCGTTAGGAATATTTATTCCCCGTCGACAAAAAGAAATAACAACACAATAGCCAATAAGGCTACTTTTCAATTAATTACTAGCAATCGGTATCGTATTTTTTTCGCGCGCATTTTTCTCTTTTAAAAATTTAATGTAATCTAAATATACCTACATAAAAGAATGCTGAAACATTTGGATCGCTGACGTTAAATGTGTCGTCTGCTTTTGTAATTAACGCTCTTCTAAGAAACTGTCTATTTCAGCGCTTTCCACAATGATGAACATAAAATACACACGAGTAAACATATACCTCTAATGATTACACGCATATTTCATGTAATGCAACGGATGGAATAATAATACAGTTATTGTATTTTAACTGAATCAGTGCACTTAATTAAAATATTTGGTAGTTTGTAAACTTATTCAATGTGGTGGTAAAGTCTGTTGAATACAACGTCTCTTGTATGAAGTATATATTTTTTGTTTTGGAAATTTTACACTTTGGTAAGTGTCTGAAAATAATTGTCAAATAGTAATAAAGTAAAGTAACACAGAACATATTTAACGTGCCTTATAGCATGACGTTTTACTGGTTCTTAAACACAAATGGTAGGTTGTATTACCACTAGATGGCACTTCCGCAATGAAACATGTGTCAATGCAAGAGATCTGGGCTTTGTTTTCGTGAGAACTATTTAATATTACTTTAGAATAATACAAGAGAATCGGCATCAAATATTTGTTCACCGAAATATCTTTTAAGAACGCAATCTGTTCTCTTCGGTTTCAAGTAATTTGGTTAATCAAAGAGATATTGTTGTCTCGTGTAGATATGTACGAAAATGATTGAGGGCGAAGTTAACATGTTTGTTAAAGTTCTAAAGTCATTCAACATCTATCTATTTATATGTGAACAATATTGACATTTAATTTTAAGTAACAATATTTTAGGGCATATTTCTATTCAAATAGTCTATGCCTTGTGACGCTATAATGATTAGCAAAAAGCATCTAATACCTCAAATCGGAGCTAGAGACGTCATATGACGAAACACATTGGTTGGATCTTGACTGGTATAAATATCATGGCAACTGTAATTGTGAATGAGTATTTTCCACTAGATTTTCCACGATTTACTTTTCCTGGAGAGGACAGGTAAAAAATTGTAAGTAGGTCGAAACCAACGTAAACTCACTCGTTAGGAATAGTTATTCCTCGTCGACAAAAAGAAATAACAACACAATGGCCAAGTAGGCTATTTTTCAATTAAATACTAGAAATCTTTATGCACACATGTTTTCTCTTTTGAAAAATTAACGTAATCTAAATATACCTACTTTAAAGAATGCTGAAAAAAATCGTATCGCTGAGATAAAATGCGTCTACTATTATAATTGACACACTTTTGGAAACCGTCTATTTTAGCCCTTTTCACAGTGATGAAAATAAAATACATGCGAGTAAACATATGACCACTGATAATGACTCGCATATTTTATGTAATGAAATGGATGAAAAATAATAGTTACAGTATTTTAACTTAATCAATGCACTTAATTAAAGATTTAAAATTCAAATTTAGCTTTAAATAGATTTAATAGCAAAATGGGCACACTGAATTGAAACTATCGGATACCATTTAGACCTAGCTGAGAAAGGTAGGTCTACGTTTTAGGTAGAGATAAATGCTATACAGTACGGATCTAATACAATTTTACGCACGACCATTTCGTTATGATTAGTTTTGTTGTCGAGGCTACCAACGAAAGCAACGAAAATTAGTCCCAACTAAAATTAATGATTTCACAGTATTGTTACGATTTGTGAATAAGGAAAGATATAACAAAAGTTGATTTAGTCCCAGATTTTTGCCAGGTCATGTGAGAAAGCTGAACTCTCTGATATAAAGTTTAAATTTATTTGGGACAACAAACCTTATCAAATTAAAAAAAAAAAAACAATAACTCAAACTTATGGAACAGGAGGGTTAAAACAGTTGATTTAATAAAAAAATTTAATTCTCTTAAAGTTAATTGGATTAAACGCTTTCTCGATGAAAATAATGGGTCATATAAGAGGAAATATATATATATTTCATCCACTAGAAAAAAATGATGGACATTATTATTCGAGTGCAATCTAAATTTAGAAGACATACAAACACTCTGACGAAAAATTGATGTTCAGAATATACTTTTTGTAAGGGGGTAAATAAATGAAGCAAATAATGGTAAAATGGTCGGAAAGTCAGTTATATGGAATAACTCTGATTTAAATGTGAATAATACATCTTTTTATGAAAAATTGTGACAATAGTTTGAAAAAGGAATTAAGTATTTTAAAGATATATTTGATAAATAAAGTTAACAAGCAACAAATGCAGATAAACTCTTCAAAAGGGAATATAATATTATATATATACCATGAAGCACTAATACCAACATCAATTTTCTGACAAATTATACAAATTAAACAGGCGGGATTGCGATAGATTCCATACTTGAGGAAATTATACCTGCACTAATACTATTTCCAGAATATACCACTCTTAGCTTTCAGGCGGAATAGGAATCTTGCAGATACTCTTTTAAAAAAGCAAAACTTGAAATGTTCCAAAGAATGTTATGTTTGCAAAATCATGAGCCAAAATGACAATACAAGATAATCCAATAAAGCTGTGTATAAAACGTTTTGAAATTCTTCTGGCCAGGAGAGAGATGTGTTATATGGACTGTTTTTTGTTGTCGTTGTTATGATTGTGATTGTGTAAACTATTACAACAGGAACGCTTTCTTATTGCCTTTTAGGCAGTATGACTAAAACATCACAATATTACAAAAAAGGAAATACGTGTATGTTTGAACAATATCTATAATATAAAAAATATAAACGTTAAACTGTTACAACAGGAATGCTTTCTTATTTCCTCTAGACAATATAACATTAAACATAACAATATTGACACAAATACAAATGAGATTAAAGATACGTTGATTATATTAGAAAGAAAATCACAAAAATATATTTGCTATTTAATATACCATTTTATCACACATTTAAATATATACGAATAGTATAATTAAAAACATTGAGCATATCTAGTCAACAAGTGCAATAAATAAACTTTGCATTAAAGATACGTTTATCATGTTTAAAAGAAAATCACCAAAATATATTTGCCGTTTAAAATATTATTTTATCACACATTTAGTATAATTAAACACATTGAGCATATCTAGTGAACAAATGCAATAAAAAAACTATACAAACTAGCTA
Source organism: Panopea generosa (assembly GCA_029582155.1). Lineage (NCBI taxonomy): Eukaryota > Metazoa > Mollusca > Bivalvia > Adapedonta > Hiatellidae > Panopea > Panopea generosa. The sequence continues at coordinate 67,289,020 of CM055904.1, forward strand.
TGTCTAATAAATGGGTCTTGAGAGAACTTTTAAAGTGGCTTATTTTATTAATTTTCTTATGTCAACATGCATGATTATATGTGTGCTCTGTGAAGTATTTGACTAAATAAAATATATTAAAATGATGAACAAAATTTGAGAAAATATCATTTGACACATCACATATACATAAACAGGTGCTGCTATATGTAGGGAACGCAAAATATAAATGTTACAATGTTTACAACAATAATGGTTTGTTCTTGTCGTTTAGGCAGTATAATATAAAACGTAACATTATTGCAAACTTTGAAATATATTAGTGCTTGGACAAAATCTATAAATATAAAAAAATATAAACGTTAAACTTTTACAACAGGAACGCTTTATTATTTCCTTTTAGACAGTATTACCTAAAACATATCATTATTGCAAAAAAACTAAATAAGTGTACGTTTGAACAATATCTATAATATAGAAAACATAAACGTTAAACTGTTACAACAGGAACGCTTTCTTATTGCCTTTTAGGCAGTATGACATAAAACATAGCATTATTACAAAAAACGAAATACGTGTTTGTTTGAACAATATCTATAATATAAAACATATAAACGTTAAAAGAAAATCACAAACAGTCAACACGTCAAAGATATGTATGTCCTACATGATAATCTTACACTGCCATCATAGAGATGGATGTGTAATTAATGATCCCCATCACATAATTAGACATGTCTTTGATTATCACAAACTACCATCTCAAAAGTAAACATGGTTTATACACTAATAATGAACTACCATCACAAAAGTGATGTTTTATACGATAATAACAAACTGCAATCACATAAATAGACATGTCTTTGATTATCACAAACTACTATCACAAACATGAACATGGCTTATACAATAATAATGAACTACCATCACAAAAGTGAACATAGTTTATACACTAATAATGAACTACCATCACAAAACCGAACATAGTTTATACACAAATAATGAACTACCATCACAAAAGTGAACATAGTTAACACACTACTAATGAGCTACCATTACAAAAGGGATCATGGTTTACACACTAATAATGAACTACCATCACAAAAGTGAACATGGTTTATACACTTATAATGAACAACCATCACAAAAGTGAACATGGTTTACACACTAATAATGAACTACTATCACAAAAGTGAACATGGTTTATACACTTATAATGAATTACCATCATAAAAGTGATCATGGTTTATACACCTATAATGAACTACCATCACAAAAGTGAACATGGTTTATACACTAATAATGAACTACCATCACAAAAGTGAACATAGTTTATACACTAATAATGAACTACCATCACAAAAGTGAACATGGTTTACACACTAATAATGAACTACCATCACAAAAGTGAACATGGTTTATACTCTAATAATGAACTACCATCATAAAAGTGATCATGGTTTATACACCTATAATGAACAACCATCACAAAAGTGAACATGGTTTATACACTAATAATGATCTACCATCACAAAAGTGAACATGGTTTATACACCAATATTGAGCTACCATCACAAAGTGAACATGGTTTGTACACTAATAATGAACTACCATCATAAAAGTGATCATGGTTTATATACTTATAATGAACTACCATCACAAAAGTAAACATGGTTTATACGATAACAACAAACTGCAATCACATAAATGAACATGTCGTATATAATAATCACTATCATAAAATGTATATACGTACATACTCAAACACTGAAACATTTCTCCTTTGTACTCAGTTCAATGAAAATGAAATATAGATAAACATTACCAAGTAAGTCATCACATTAATTGGCATGTCACAACCTACCATCACAGACATGAACATTTCTTAAATGAAAATCAGTAAATATGTATCTTAAAGATGGGAATGTCTCATATACTAATCACAAACTACCATAACATACATAAACATGTCTTATACAATAAACACAAATAGGCATAACTTCCGAAACGGTCGTTTTTAGTTGTGCTTTAAGCATGTTTTACTCTTCCAGATATAAGATTACTAATTTTACATAATCGGGAACAGGTGTTTGTTTACAAATTAATGGTCATCTTCGATAAACACCTTTGGTAGAAAACGTGGAGTTTACGACGCTTGTTTGGAATCGCGTCGGTTGGTTATTTATGCAATGTGTAGTTCATATTTCAACACGACATAGGGGCTGTAGGTGATGGGTTAAGCAATGTCATACCCCTTATATTCTCCTTGTGTATTTTTGATCTGGAGCCCATGAGTTGATTTATTGCATGGAAGTGACGAATCGTTTATGAAGAAATAAAAACTATTAAATAACTGTACTTAACAAACAATTGTATATTCAATGGCTGATCTTGAGCAAAATAAACATATGTAATGGGAAGATGAACATTACATGCTAAAACATGTCTTAAATGCTCTAGATACACATACCAACAAATTGTACTACCATTTTCAAAATTTTCAGTAGAAAGTTACCAGACTAGACTAGCATATGGTGTTCTTTCGGAGCTCATTCATTGTTTCTCAATGCGTATAAATAATATTTGCTGACAACTCTCTCAGTTTTACAGGCATCAATATTTAGTTTTAAAAACGGAAACTCAATGTCGATGCATGGTGTTGCCTAAAGTCGTAAGACTTTTTAAATACTTATTTATATGTGATTTTGGATGATACCTTGTTGATGAGGATCATCTTATGTAACCGTCGGATGCTTAATTAGAGAAGAATATATTATAACCAGCCAGACCAATAAAATGCTGAATATATTTATATACCACAGAATGAGCCCACTGAATGTTTATTGACAATGGCCTTAACGTAGTATCTCGTCATTGTATATAAAGTTATTCCAATTCACGTTCAGGCCCATCCGTCTTTGACTAAAAGCTTTTCGCTTATTCTAACAAAAATGTTATGCCACCTGAATATACACAATTAAACGTACTAAGATTTCCCTTCAATCGTGTAATAACAAAATGTCAGCAGTAAAGTTGTATACTTTTCTATAGGAAGGATTAATTATAATTTTATATATTGCTCATAAAGTGACGTCTCTCTCTTTTTTCTCTTTTTTTTTCCTTTTTCAAATTGGAGAATCGAGATAGTTCTGTATCAAAATACGTGTTTTGGTTTGCGTACTTCCGAACACTGGCAGAGATTTTTGATAATCGACACAAAAGATTCCAAACACAAAATAGTAACAGACAGCTTAAATGAGCGCTATTTTAGGAAATATACAAGTTATTTATTTTGTACATTTTCAAAAAATAACAGTCAATAAGGGGTTTATAGGAATTGAATGACCTTAGCAATATTACAAACACAATTAGATTCAAAATTTTAAATACATTTGTTACATCAAAATTTGTGTTTTTCGGAAGTTTAATTGGACTTTTAATACATAAATGGATAGTTTGTCTTGAAAACGCAGCAAAATATATACGATTAAATCTAATAGTAATGTTTTTTTTTTAAATAGTCGAGTTTGTCTCTAAACAAACCAATTTATTTTTTTTTTCTTTGTCACGGAGTGTATAGTATGTCACAGCGTGAAGTAATTTGTCCACAGTAATGCGACGGATTAGTTGAAATGTTTGGTACCGGATTCTTGAAGATCGGTTGCAATATTCAACAGGATAGATTATATCTAAAAATGGTTAGAAAATATATACTTAGTGATAGCAATGAGTAAACAATTATTATGTTACGAACATAATAAAAGGTATACTAGTAAAGTGTAGTAAATGGTGCCTTTATTTGTTATGTTGATGATATAATGGATTATTTTCTATAGCAACTGATTAGTTCTATTCTTGGATTCATGTCACGGGATTTGTTTTCATTTCATTTATATATCTCTTGTCAATAGTGTATAAACAATTTATTACCAGAACAGTGAATAAATCGCTTTGCGCTGAGACATACTATACACTCCATATTCATAGCGAGGGTTCAATAATAGCAATAATAATGTCTTTATCTAGAGAGAGTAATATACATTATAAGACCTATCAATCTTATTTTCAATGAGGCCCTTTGAACAACACAAAATCAATAACATCAAGATTACAGTGTTTTACATCAACAGTATTTGGAGTATATACCTGCTACAATCAATACAATGTGAACAATGACAAAGTACAATACATCTTTTTCATACGAAGTATGTTTTAACAATCAGAAATTCTTAGTACACATATTTTAAAGTAGCAACGTTGTTCAGTTTTCTGATTAATGAATGAATATTGTAGATTATAGCGAGTGTTAATGGGTATCTTAATAAGATATGAAGTTGCTAAATTAATATTTGCTTTAAATATGATATGCCATTTTATTCTGTCAGGAAATGATAACCATCAAAGTTGTATAAAATATTTAAGAGAAGGTGTTTTATATGGCGCATCCAATATGAGTCTAGCAGCTTTCTTCTGTATCTCAAGTATCTTATTGGTATAAGAAAGCGTACACGTAGCAGAAATAGTCAAGCAATAGTCCAGTATAAGCTGAATATGCGCACTGTAGAATAAAATAAAAGTTTAATTTTAAGATTTAAGTATTTAGATATATCTCTAAACAGATTCAATTTTGAATTTAGTTTATTACATATCTTACTTACCTAAAGTTCCAACTTAAAGTTTCATCAATAAATAAGCGAAGTAGATTTTGACACCTTACATGTTCGATTTGCGAATTGTTTGTGAATTTTCTGATAAACATAATAATCCCCGGTCGAGTTAACCAAAGATATAAATGGTACTAGAAGTTTCCCCGTTTTGCGCTTAGCATTAGAGGATAGCTCGAGGACTGGTCGGCCTTGTGTCAGATAATGTGACTGGGTGGGGTAACATACCATGTGTCTGCCGCATAATGCTTAGACTACTGCCTCAGATAGACACCGTCGCGATACAACTGAAAACATCTTTGAAAACGACGCTAAACACAGTACAACATCAACCAATTCCTTCTTTATAACCTTTGGTATTAGTTTTTTATACATCTTGACATATCTGATGTTACATTTAATATTGCAGTACTGTTAAAGTGCATACCAATGTGTTTCCTAACGAATATACCTATGAATGTCAAATGACAAACAACAATAAACATTATGTATCACATACTTTGTTGAGTGCAAACACGAACGAAAATAAATTACATTTACATAAGTTATAATACTCACTGTGAGCACTTTGAGTAAACATAGACATTTAGTTACGTTTAAACTTATTTATTTTACTTCGATTGCGAAACAAGTTATTACAACTTATACAAATCCCGCTCGAAGATTTCCTGGTTAGAACCAGTACTAAGCTTATCCGGAAAAAGTGCCTTGCTCAAGGACATAACACAGAGCCGATGGGGGAAAAACCTTCGACCCTCCGATCCTGTGTTCGGAGCTCTACCACTAGACCACACGCTCCGCCACTTAGTAAAGTTATGAGTGAAATGTATAAATTGATATTAAAATAACTAACATATGTATTTATGATAAGGGCAGTAAAATGTAATTTTGTTATTATTTAGATGTTGCTTCTCCGTGATTACAGAGGCAGTAGACTCTATTAGTGTCACTTAGTAGCATACTTAATAGATATACATAATTAAACTGTCCTCTGATCATTAAAGTGTATGATATATGTACAACTAACGCACATTTAAACACAGTAAAACTGGATCTTACACTAATTTGTCTATGACGACTTACATTGTTCGTTCTTTAACTGTTATTTTGGCTGGTTCTTTCCATGATAAGAGCCGTCAAGTCTGCGAAATTTTTATTCATTGTCCCTTTAAGATTTATAATCTCTTCTTTCAGAGAGGATGTTTCAAATTTCTTTAACTGTGGATGGGCTAGAACCTCCAAAATATCCCAGATAGGTGTTACTAGGTACTTCTTATCGGTTGAACAGCCTTCAAATATTCCAAAAGCCTTAAGTTCAGGATCAGAACCAACTTCTTGGACTTTCATAAACACCACCGCACCAGAATCACCCGGCTGTGCAAACTTTTTGTTGGGCAAATCTTCGATTGCTATTTGATTGACGAAGGGAAATTTCCAATTGTCACTCGTATTTAAATATGTATCTGTACTGTTTATGGACACACGACCTTTTGTGAATTCATCCGAGTTCGATCCAAACATAAGTACCTCAGATCCGATTCGACACTGGCTGCGATCACATATTTGCGCAGATGAAAACTGCATTTGGAATTCTGTATCTGCAATCATTGAATTAAATCATACTAGAAATTTTAGCCTGTGGAAAACGTCGACCCGAGGTATTTGACAGAGCACATCAACTTAAATATCAAAAACCTTCGGTGTCCAGACATGTTCAAAATAAGAAAATGAATATGAAAGTTGAGATAAAGCGTTCCAATGATACAGCCACCAAAACAACAAGAACACAATTAATATACGAAATTATTACAATAAGTACAATAAATATAGTGAGGGATGACATGGCAACAGAGACATCATAAAAATTATATACACATGAATACAATATCACCACAAGACTATTCTCATACTAATACGGCATAGAATAAACACAGGAAAGCTCAGGTATATAAATACAAACAGAAATAAGAGATACTATATGCAGATGTACTTTTCAGAAATCAGCGCAGCAAAAGAATAAGAATCCAGAGCAGTAACAGAATAGAAATCAGAACAACAGCTAAAGAATGATAAGTATCTATCGCCTTCGTCCGTTTAAGGTTTAAGGGGGAAATCCCCACCATTTATTCTCTTTCCGGTCGCTCCTCATTAGGAAAGTATAATGGCCAAAACTATTAAAAGGTCCACCACCGAGCATATACTATGTTGTAGAAAAAGCAAATAAAGCATAACCTTATCTTATAGAACGTCTTGATATGTTCATACTTGGTTTATTGAGTTTAGGTTTACAACAAGCTCTCATCTCAGTTACTACTAGTCATTCATCAATGACATATCACAACTATCTCTACTATATACGTATATCATTAGAGGCATATGTGAGATAACACTACATTGAGCAGAATTGTTGCCCCTTTATTACTTTAAGTGTTTAAGAAAGTTTATATTTCAGAAAATACTTCTGAGGTCTAAGTAAAATGAAATAGATGTATTGAGTTTTATATAAAATACCAACAATAATAAGGGTCGATACCTTTACGTGTATTTTGTAACAATTATATCCCTTTTTATACTTAGAAAATTGTGTTATAACTTAAAATCGTGATTCATATAATTATCAAAATTCAATGAGCCGGTCGTAGTTGTTTTGAGATTAGCTTCCAAAGGTCTTTCGACTACACTTGATTTTCCATATTTTCATTATGGATCATGTTCTTGATGTTGTGTCACGTAGACTATGCACATCTTCTAAAATGATTAATATTTCTCATAAAAATTACAACATAATATGAACTATCACAGACTACAAATATCATATGTTGACTTGTGGTTTTGTACTTCTATCTTGAACCTGTTAATAACAATAGTATTCAATAGTGAGCAGCCATTATTAGCAAATGAATTTCTCCCAGATCATTTAACTATAGGAAATGTAAAATACCCATTACCTCAAAATAAATGGCTATTGTTATAAACTGAGCTGGTAAAAATAGCATGTCCATTGATATAATCTGGAGCTAACCCTGAATCAATCTTTAAAACAAACGCTAAATGTTAGTTTTAATATAAACATACCTGTGCCTTCCTTTTCCGGAAACCGTCCGCTAATAGGGTGTCTTTTATTAACAGCTATTAGTGCAATTTCAATAGAGGCTTCGTTATTTTCTCCCGGTCTGTACACTGCCTTTATGACATGTCCAAACATATCGTCCGGTTGTTTTGTATTTGGTTGAAATACCTTTACGGATTCACACTCTTTACTTGGAATGGAATGTTGGAATGACAGCTTACTCATATATGCATCATCAAATACGACATGAGCACTGGTTATGCAACATGTCGTGTTTTTATAATCGATAAACAAACCGAGAGTTCCTGACTGGAAATTGCCAATTTGGCAACCGATGCGCAATCGGTCTTGTCGAGTTGCAGCGCCGCCATAAAACCGAAACCCACCTTCACGTACGTCAACACGGATGCCGTCAATGTGTGTTTTGAATTGTTCCTCATCAATGGGAATCAACCCCTTCACGCGTACATACAACACTATACAAGTTTCTTCAATGGGTACCTGTTTGTCGGAGCCAAAGTTTGCCGATCTACATGGACACCCAGAAATCAAAGTTAAATTGCTATGTTCTTTCATTAGCTGTTTTGAATTTTTCTGAATGCATTTTTGGACTTTTGCAGCTTCTTCCTCGGTCAAATATATTTTGTTGCTTAGCCTATAATTTGTAATATCCTGTCCCTCGTTGCTGTATTCATCAACACAACGGCACATCACTGGATAATCGTCCGATACAACGTTGTCTGATTCCGCCTTCGTGATCACAACAAAAACGATTGATTTGGGATCGTCTGCTCTATACGCTGGATAAACTTGCAGTATCCTGTCTGATGTAGCTTTTATGTGATTGCTTATGTATTGACAAGTTAGAAGGAATATATTCTTGCAGGACGCGTCAGTGTAAAAGTGTTCAAACTCTTTCCATACAGGCAGATATCCCCTTTTAAGAAGACGGCATGCACCTTTGAGTGATTTTTTGTTCATACATATCTCCCATGTCAAATCATCTAGAAAAAAGAAACGTTTTGTGTTGCTCTGTAGTGTTTGTAATTACCTTTGCAAACTTAAATATACTTAGAAGTGGTTAATTTTTATCGTCAAGAGCATTAACGTGATACATGTAGTCATTACCAAAACAACAAAAATGTCTTTCTATCCGGTCCATTTATAATACGACATTATGGTTTAATTTTTATTTAACACCACATTACTATTCTCGAATATGAACGGGTTCACCCACATGTGGTTTGTGTAAGACACAATGCAATCAAGTAAATGCATATATGAAAATAAATAATAGTAAGTAAAGTTTATTCACGTACATATAGGCCTCTGGCCCATCATACAAATATACAATAAGAACATACACAAGTATGACCAATAAAACTAATGAAAGTATATGTATAATAGTGTTCATGAAAAATATTGTTATACATATAATTATACCAGCTGAACTATAGCCTCACAATTATATTTAACTATTTTGTTTTTCGAATGCTCTAAGCAGGAACCTCGCAATTTTGCATATGACAGTTTTATCATCATTGGACATTAACCTATGAAAAGTGTTTTTGTCCCTTAAATTAAAATAATTTTCACCAAAAACATCTTTTCTTAAATTTTCATACACTGTACATTCGATGAAAAAATGAAATTTAGATTCATTTACTGAAATATTTCTCTGAGAAGATATTGGACAAAATCGAAAATTTCTATCTAACCCAATATGACGACATTTTTCAATCATAAGATTATGCGAGGACTTTCAACATTTTAACAACGTTTGTCTTAAAGGAAATGTTAAGCTTAAAGATAAATATATTTCAGGATTAAACAATGATTTAAAAATTCTATTTGTATTGGCTTTACTTGTAACTTGTACCATTCTAGGATTAAAACCACTTCTGCAATTAACAATCGCGTATCCTTTGTTTAAACAAATCGATTAACGTACTTGCATAACCAAAACCTTGAGCAATCCAAACATATCCAAAGTCTAGTGAAAATAAAAAATATCGTATATGACTAGCCCATGTTTTGCGTCCGGCGTCATCAAGACGTTTTAGTATGATATAACATTGATATGGATTTCTCTTCCGATCAATATGTAATATTTTGAACCAGTATTTAATACACTGTGGCATATATGCAGTGCAAAGCGGTAGACGGCAACATTCGCCATAAACAAAACTTTCTCCAGCCTATCAATAAACTGATACCCTCATACTTCTGTACCGTAGCATAAAATGGGATTGACCATGCTGTCAAATAATTTGAAAATATCCTTCTGGCTAAATTGTCCAATATTATGCTGATATTTAAATATACATGCAATATATTTAGGGCTTGTTTCGATGCATAGTCTTGTGTCTTAATCCACAAAAGTTTTGGTGTCATACATATGCCTAAATATTTATACATAGAAACAACTTAAATAAGCTTTTGTTTGTAATACCAGTTTTCGTAGTTTCTTAAAGCACCTCCATTTCTAAAGACTATTATTTTAGTTTTATCTAAATAGATTTTCATGTGGTCTGAATCACAAAAAATTAGAAACATTAGTAGCGTAAAAAAGAGCGTAGAAGTCGCACATGTCCTCTGTTACGTATATTACTTGACTAAAATAATTTTTAATTAATCTATATGATCATTTATAAAAAGGCAAAATATAATAGGACCGCAAATACAACCTTGCCTTGTTCCGATATTACATTCAAAAAAGTCTGAAAGCCCTTGACCAACCCTCACACATGATTTAAGTTTACTGTACAATGAATGGAACACAGCTAATATTTACCTACACGGTTGGTTATGCAAAAAAACGTACACTTTCATTTTTTGCCACTTTGGAGATTCGAACCCACGGCCCCTGCGGCGTCAGCGCCTAGCACATTAATGACGACGTCTCTACCGACTGCGCCACCGCAACAACGCCAAAAAACGTTGCGCAAATAGCGCATATATTGGCGTCGCCATTAATGTACACAGGACATAGGCGGGATTTATAATATTTACATTCAATATTTTGTATTATTCCTACTTTTAATGACTCAATGGAGAGGAGCGACACATGTCTTATTCACCTGACCACGGACAATTTCATTTTTGTTTTGTTTTAAATAGTTCTAGTATCTATCTATCTATATATATATATATATATATATATATATATACATTGCCTTTTCATCGCATCCCATAAACTATTGTAATACATGGAGCCAAAAGCTTTCGAAAAATCTTTGAAAATACAATAAACTCAACCTCTGGGTCTCGATACCGGTTTTCAATCTGTTATTGAAAATGCGAGTAAATATATTGCATAGTTTATCAATGAGATACACCTTTAATTATTTGGTTCTAATGTTGAAACATGTTTGTGTATAGGTGTTATAATACCTTCGCCCCATGCATCGGGTACATTTTCACTTAAAAACATATCATTAAATAGTTGAGTTAAATATGGTGATATGAGGACAGCTGTGTGTTGATAAAGTAGCATACCCACCCCATCGGGACCTGGGCCCCTATTGCCATGAACTTGATCAATAGCTTGCAAAATTTCATCGTCAGTTATATCTGTATTCAGATACTCATTGTCATTGTCAACATTACGAGTTATATTCGAGAAATTATTAGTCGCATAATCTGTATTTTGTGTGTTAAACACATTTTGAAAATGATTAAACCATTACTTGCCAAAGATAGATTTGTTACCAATGAAGTTATCTTTAACGTTTGAACTTGTAATTGTATTCCAAAACATGTTTGGGTTCTTACAAGTTTTTGACGATTTTTCTGTTTGAATAAATATATAGCATTTTTTTAAACACTGTTTTAAAAGCATGTTTGCGCTTTTAAACAGTTGAATGTCTGTTCTACTATTTGTCAATCTAAATTTTCTTAAACGTTGAAACTTGGCTACATTCATCATTCCACCAGTTTGAAAGACTATTATTACTCCGTTTCTTTTCTGGTTTATCTTTACGTAACATGGACTCAGCGGTCGATTAAGATATCTCAATAAATTTAGAAACCATATCAATTGCATTATTATCATTAACACTGTTCAAAAAGGGCAAAAATGATTCGTTAAAGCGCAATTAAAATTAGTCTCTACAACAAGCTTTCGGCACGATACGTTCATAGTCATTTACAGAGTTATCGGAACTATTCTGCAGTCTGTCAGATGATTTAAGCATAAAATTCACTTTACAATACAATGGACTGAAAATATATTCTCGTCCTTCCCAAAATCCGTGACATGCTGAAAAATACTCATATTTACCATTAAAAAGCCGGCCGTTGTGTACATGAACATCGTAAGTACAACACAAATCAATTAATAATTTACCAAAACAGGTATAAGAGTTATCTTTCGAATTTCGGGGAAAATCAAACTCATCTGCTGGGTAACTTATGTCATCATTAAAAATATAATCAACATTGTCTATGATGATTAAATTAACGACGGGAAAATGTCTAGTGATTTCTTTGATTTTTTCATTTAACAGTTCAATACCATTATCATTATGCGCGCTATTATAAACCGGAGAGTTTTCCGGGGACACGCAAATACCATTATAATATTTTCAGGTTATTAAAAAAGAGCCGTCTAATAGCAGTACCACACACTCTTCATGATTCTCATAAATATGTTTGATATACCCAGAATCGACTAAATTACTTTTTTTACAAACACAGTTACACCCTATGAGTTCCGACGTGCGTTCTTCGACCTTCGCCTGACATAGTCATAATGTGTAAAGCCGGTTAACGTGTCATCAAAGTCACTGCTGTTACAACCCCAAGTTCCACACATGCCAAACACATCAAACCGTTTTACATAACTATTGAATTCATCATCATATTTATATTTACTAAACCCTTCAATTATAACACAGCGTAACGATAAATAAAAGTTTTCAACAGATAGGTGCCTGATAAATGTTTATCAGATATGTTATTCTCCGGGGTACACTGTGAAACCATAAATGGTGTGCTGTCCACTGAGCTTTGACCGGATTCCTAGTGATCAACTACAACTGGACGCTTCGTCTCCTGGTCATACACGTAAATTACGCCAACTTCTACCAGCCTATCATAACGGAAATAGACGGGTTTCTTCTCCTGGATACTTTGCTTTCAAAGCGTACGTTGCTTAGTGACACGCTCAGGAAAATCTTCCACAACCCGTACATTTCTATCAGAGTTAAGAGCAAGATCCCTGTTTTACGGACTTAGCAGTATTGTGTGAGAATAATTTTCTTGTCTTTGTAGAACGGGAACTTGACTATAACGGGCCTATGGGATGAAGAACTTTGTAACCGATGTGCCCTGTCAATACCTTTATTTATAAATGTTTTTTCAATAATATATTTTTATTCACATCAAACATTTACAAAGTTTTGCATGTATAATTTATAGCACTGACATGGTTTTTAATATTATACACATATACGTATATGCATTTTGTAAACCTTTTCCCTTTATACATGTAAAAGTTAAAAGATCAAAGGTTATGTTGACATTAAAATTTGATTAAAAAAGGATTGGAATTCCGATCAAAGCTGTTAAGTTTTTGACATTCACAAAAAATATTGTTTACTGTAAAGTGGCAAAATTTTAATGGAGGATTTTAAAACAGATTCCTCCTTTTAGGCGTTATATTAACGTTTTGAGGGGGTCATAATTCACGTTTTAGTGAAGTCATATTTCAATTTAGCATGGAATCAAATAACATCGGGGTCATAATCATGCTTTCAACACACCTGTTTTTGTATATTTAAAGTAGAAAACAGACACTAATCCTCTTTTTTCTTCAAATGTATCCATTTTATGGGTATAAAAATGTAAACAAGATAACAATATATATCACACTTTCTAATGATTTTGTTTCAAAATAAGGGGACTGGTTCCCTTTTTCAAGTAATAAATACATATCGTAATCAAAAGCAAACATAGTTTCATGTTGTACAAAAACACCAACAGTTAACCAAATAGTTGTATACGTAGATATGCCGACTGATTAGGTTAAATAAGATGTTTATCAATTAACAATGAAATGTGATAGCGCCAGATTGTGTTTTGAATCTAACACGTGACATTAATGCAATGGCATAATTGCATGTTTATATGTTTCGGCTTAATCCCATCAGGTGTGGACTAATCCTCATTAACAGTCGTGTGTATAGCGCTAGTTTCCATGTGCTTGCCAGTTACCTACACGGTTGGTTACGCAAAAAAAACGTACACTTTCATTTTTGTTTTGTTTTAAATAGTTCTAGTATATATCTATATATATATATATATATATATATATATATATATATATATATATATATATATATATATATATGAAATAACCATTCTAGTTTTCTATTGAATTTGACATGGATAATTTTATCAGATATTAATTATTCGCTTTCTATTTTATCGATATTTCGATAAACATCAATGCTTTTATTTTTAAGTCAATGTGTTAATGCTCATATTCCATAAATGGGCAAAGGAACGTTTTGGATATTCGGAGTGGGGATGTTGAGAACCGTTAAAAATGTAATAAAAACTGGCCTAAATTTACACTGAAATGTAAAAGTAATATGTAACGTCCTTCTCTCCTGCATATACGTTCTATTTTTTCTAAATTTATATAGCCAATTTCACTTTTTGTTAATGTATCAGTTCTTTTGTGTAAGTGAAGTGAGACTAACGCAGACAATATTTTCAACTTGTCTTGTTATTATCAAAGTTACATAAACTGTGTATTTAAATACATTTATATACACTGTATATGCTCAAAGTTAAATACGTTATTATTTCTTGTAGTATAAATACACATTTTAGGTTAAGAAACACAACTTAAGAGATTTTGTACTTAGAATTTTTAATGTCACTTAAAAAATAGGGGACGATCGTTACAAAAATAGGACAGACGTTTCATAGTTACCACTTATTTACCCAAAATATCTGAAATTTTTTTAATAAATATGATATTATAGGTAACGGTAGGTGTGTTTATGGTGGGTGTCGTGACATTATATTATATGCAATGGTAGTACTAGTGATTATCTGGATCTTATAGGTAATGTTGAGCATTGTGGTACATGTAATAGAGGGTGTCGCGATATTATAGGTAATGGTAGGTGCGTTTATGGTGGGTGTCGTGACAATATATTATATGCTTTGGTGGGTGTGACAGCAATAGTGGTTGTCGTGATATGGTCTCAGTAGTAATAAAGGGTGTCGTGATATTATAGGTAACGGTTGGTGTGTTTATGGTTGGTGTCGTGACATTATTTCATATGTAATGGTGAGTTCGGTAGTAATATTATAGGTAATTTTTTGCATGGTTGTAATAGAGGGTGTCGTGAAATTATAGGTAATGGTGGGCGTGGTGGTAATAAAGGGTGTCGTGATATTATAGGTAATGGTAGGTGTGTTTATTGTGGGTGTCGTGACATTATATTATATGCTATTGTGGGTGTGGTAGTTATAGTGGTTGTCGTGATGGTATAGGTAATGTTTTGCGTGGTGGTAATAGGGGGTGTCGTAATATTATAGGTAATGGTAGGTGTGTTAATGGTGGGTGTCGTGACATTCTATTATATGCTATGGTGGGTGTGGTAGTGATAGTGGTTGTCGTGATACTATAGGTAATGGTTGGCGTGGTGATAATAGAGGTAATTGCGGTGTTGTTGTAGTATTGTAGTAATGGTAATTGTTGTTGTGAAGGTATTTTTCACATTAACTAATGCATATTCTACTCACATAAAGATACAATTTTATTTAAACTACAAAACAACCAAACAAAACATTGACTTACATCAATATTATTGAATGCCTTGGTGGAAATTAAAAGGCTCGCGTTTGAAGAACATACTTGTTACACATTTGTCTAAATCATGATAATATTAATCGATGATGAATTCAGAAAGTAATTTTGTTTTACCTCCACAAACTCAACATGTAGAGCCTGTTGTTTATGTGGATTAAAGCAGCCAAGCGGATGTACTACATGAAACAACTGTAAGACTTGGTGTCTCACAATGATAATGATGATAATAATATCTTATTGTGTACACTACTTTAGTCTTCTGAATAAAAATAAAATTAATTCAGATCACATAACGGTTCTAACCTATTTCAGGACATATAAAGATTTGTGCATAGACGTAAGAAAATAGCCGTATAACTGCCATACACACCTGCATAAAGAGAATATTACGATGTTACAGACATATAACAGCAAGATGCATAGAAGAAATTTATGATACTACAGAGTGAAAACATAATAGTGGAGCCTGGCACCAAGCATTTGAACTCAGCAATGCTTAATCAAGTTTACTGTACAGTAAATATTGACAACTCAAACTACGTTTTGCTTCGAGAAACATGGCATTATCAAAATCGAATATTGAGTTACGGAAAGTATAATAATATACATAGTCCAGTTTCTAAATATGAAACTATTATACTATAGATATTAATAATCTCTACTGGTTTTTATTTTTTAAAGCTTCCGATTATTCTCACTGCATCAAGGGGCATTGTACCAGGATTAAATTTCATTCTGGTAATTAAGAGACCAGTCCCATCTTTTTGAAGTTATGTTGCAATTACTTTGATATATTTTTTTATACTTTTGACATTCTAAGTGAAAGAGGGGATTGTTTGCGTTAGTACATAACAAGCAATGAATAATGCTCAGTTGCTTTTTCTTTTTTTTACAAGAGTCTAGTATTTTGGAAAAAAGAAAAGGTTAAAAGGTTTCCTCGTTTAAAATTGATGAGTGTTACCTTTGTGTGTAAAGTTAGTAAATTATTGGCAGTTGGTAGTTGGATATTCGAATATCCAACCACCTACCGACAAGTTGCCAGTAGAAAATTCTCATTTTAGAAATATCTTTTCAAATTTGACGTCATGTGATAGAAATGAAATTGAAATAAAAAAAAAAATCGATGCGATTTTTTTTTTAATTGACATTCTGCCCGATTTAGAAAACAAAGATATGGAGAGAGTGGACCGGTCCCCTCTTTAATACTTTGATAAAAAAAATCACCCAATTGTTTTTTATATTATTTGAATAAAATCGATTAGAGGTTTATAATAATGGTTTTGTTTTCATGAAATTCGCGCTTGTTCATCGGTAAATCACGGAAACAGTAACGCACATTATACCTCTCACGGAAATACACGAAAGAATTAACGGAGTTACCCGATCGAGGTTACCGATGACGTCATAACGCAATCTAATTCAAGATGGCTGCAATGGACGAAAACATTTCACGAGAGAATTATTTTAATGAGGAGTCTGTCGTTAGTGACATTTTATCGACTTCTCAGGCTCAAGCAGTGATTAAGAACAGAAAACCCTAGATTATGGCATCAAACCATACCAGTTTGAACCGGTGGTACTCGATGGAGAAACAGATTATTTACCATTATAATTAAAGACTACCTTTACTACTACTAATTAATTTTTCTACCTTAATTATATGTATTATTAGATCTATCATTATGAATAATTAATAACAATAATAGATAGTGGTAGTTTTAATTATAATAATGGTAAGTCTAGTAACAATTTATCAGTTAATATAATAGTTAATAAAGAAATGACTTATTATTATTCTATTTTGTGTTCCATTACCATGTTACATTGAAAAAAAAAACTTGTTTTATTACTTTTCCTTCTTGCGCATTTTTAAAAAGAATCCTCATGCTATTATTTTTACATGTAGATCTACATATATGTTAATAAATTGCTTCTGCCATCAGATTAGATCAAACAAGCCTACGTTAGAATCAGAAATAAATTTAAAATTTATCTAAATCGGTAATGCGTATAATATTTATAAATTAATAAGAACGGGATCTTTCACAGACGAACGGATAATTAAAAAAAATACTTTATTATAATGACCAGCAGACATCATGCTGATCTGCGACGCCATATATTTTTATTGCCCCCTTGATAGTATAAAAATTCCGGTCACAGGTGTCAGCTGTGAAAAAAAATCGGTATTGTCGCATATTAACGCATGTATTTGATTAGTCCATATACCCCAAGACATATATCACGGCTTTGATAAATTGCCGAACTGTAAACTGACATAATTTACAACACCCTTTCCCTAACTTCTAACTGCCTGAAGCCATAACGGTAACCCACGGTAGCGCACAGGATCCTATCCCAGTAATCGCAATCAAAACAAACATTGATTTATTACCGTGTCAATTATCACAGTCAGCACGCATGTTTTTTTAAAAAATATAAAAATAGACCGCCGTACATTTTCAGAAAATAGAGTTGACCTAGATCTTTCTGGAAAATTCCATGAACTCGCGTGATCACTGGCATGGATATTTACGATTGGACGCTATTTTTAAATGTAACCTATTGTGTCATGCATAATATTACTGCACAGACTGCTATGCTACGCGAATATAAACAACCGGTCCTTGAAAAATAAATGTATCAATATACATTGTTTTTGCGTTTGAAAATGGGGAGATTTTTGTTATTCCCGAGTAAATCTGGACACTTCAATGACCTCGCGTGATCACTGATAAATTGAAATGTATTGATTTAACGATTGAAAATGTTGAGAGTTGTGTTATTCCCACGAATCTGAGTGTCACAATTTCAATCCATGCACTTTTCAACATGTTACTGTTAGGACATTTATGCAAACAAACACTGTCTTTACATTTTGATTTCTTACAATTTTTGATAGAACACTGTTTTCCCATATTGGCGTGTATTAGCGCTTAATTACGGATCTTTAATAATCATAAACAAGCAGAGCGATGCGATCGGCCATGTGTGTTTACAGCATATGACACGATGACAGGTCGGCGCGGTATTTTGTCGATTATTTTGATTAATTGACTCCCGGTGACGTCATTACGCCCTATATAGATTGGCGAATTTATTTCAGGTGCGCCGATAAGATTTTACCTGTGTAACTGTGCTATATGGCAACCGGTGTTGGTGTACACTGGCGGATTATATCTAGAAAACCAATTTGAATTGCTTGAGCATAAATTATTTTTGCATTAAAGTTACCCTTTAAAATCGACATTTTACCAGATTTCGCATTTCTTTCTGACGTAAGCGGTGACCAGTCCCCTCTTTTTGAAAATGATGATATACTTTATTTCAAAACATGATGTTGTTAATATACTTTTGTTTTTTTTTATTTTTGAGTGAAAGAAGGGATATGTCCTCTCATTTCAAAACAAGTTTTTGCATATATTAGAAATTAAAGAGGTAACTTGTCCCCTCCTAGAAAAGTAAATAAATGATGCATGCAATTTCTTAAAATTTGACAATCTACCAGATTTACTTTTGAGTGAATGAGGGGATCCCCTCATTTCAAAAATGTCTTCTTATTGTTTCCACTTTTCACTATTGCGTCAAATGTTAGAAATGAAAGAGGGGACTGGTCCTCTCCTTGAAATGTTGATAAAACCTGATGTGTATGCTTAGATACACTTTTTCTATACTGGGGAGAGGGGACGGGTCCCGTCTTTCATACTTTGATAAAATGATTCAGCCGACTCGGCATTTCACCAGATTTCGGATCTTATTTCTGATGAAAGAGGGGTCTGGTCCACACTTTTGAAATAATTTTACCAGATTTAGATTTCTTCCCGATGAAAGAAGGGATCAATCCCTTCATTTTGTTTCCAAACCTTGGTGTCTATATACTTTAGTTTTTACTTTTGAATAAATGAGAGGACTCATTCCTTCATTTAGAAGTGGATGTAACTAACTGTTCAGATGATTTTTCTTTTCAAATTGACTTTTTGAAGAGTGGATTAGTCCTCTCATTTTAAGAATGATGTTTTTCCTTAAATATCATTTCCAGAAGTTGTGTTTATATATTAAGTCTATTTTTAGGCAAATGAAATAGTGGACTGGTCATGACAATTGGTAATTTCTTTAAATTTGACAGTTGATCATGTGAGAGGGGATCAGTCCCCTCATTTTGATTACGATGCTAATGCTTGTGTTTGTTTATTTGTTTCCAAATATTGACGTTTATATACTTTTGAGTGAATTTAGAGATTTCTTTCCAAATTTAAGGTTTGTACTTTTTATTAGAGTAAAATATTTTGAAAAGTCAGTTTTAAAGAAATCATTTGAACGAGGAGACTGGTCCCCTCGATTAGAAATTTCTTTCCAAATTTGAGATTAGAGGAAAATATTTTAGAAATGAACGAGGGGACTGGTTTACTCTTTTAGAAATTGATACAAATATTAGTTCAGGTAATTTCTTTAAATTAACCTTCCACCAGATATCGAAGAGGGGATCAGTCCCCTAGTTTTGAAAACAATGCTATTGCTTGTCTGTTTATGTTTGTTTCCCAATATTGATGTTTATATACTGATGATATGGATTTTGAGTGATTGATGGGACTGGTCCCCTATTTTATAAATTTATCTACAAATTTGAGAAATCTTAGGTTTGTACTTTTAACTATTTTAGAAATGATAGAAGTATTTTATAAGTTGATACAACTTGCTGTTCAGGTGATTTCTTTAAAATTGCCTTTCACCAGATTTTGAAAAGGAGATCCTTTAATGATATTTCCAGAAGATTATATATTGAGTTTTATATTCTGCAAGTGAAAGAGGGGACTGGTCCTCTCTTTTGAAATATGATGAATGGTGATTTCTTAAATTTGAAAGTTTACCAAATGAGGGAGGATCAGTACAATGTATAAAGTAAGTAATCATAATGATACATGTAAACAAGGCTCGTTGCGTGCAACAAAAAAAATTACTTCCTTATATTATTATTATTATTGAAACAAACCTTTACAAACATATCTCTTTTATCATTAAGAAAGCACAGCATACAAGTGAAATAAAAATAAACAGCAAATTGAATGCTGCGCACTTATGTATAAGTCGATTAATGAAACAGTAAAGATCATTCCTACGTTGCATCCCAACTAGCCAAAATTGCTACAGTTAAACCAACGACAAGATTATATTTGCTGATGATGTTTTGTTTCTTTGAGTTTTTCCTTCATTAAAACTTCGAAACAGCGTGTTAAAATATGTCTGAAGCTAGGACATGTAATTGTACAGAGATTGTACTCTATGTACTGTTTTTCTGTCGTATTTCGCTGTTTAAAAGAGGTTAAGATTGGGTTCTAGTATACTTTCAGTTCCCAGTAACAGTTAATGAGAAAAACTCAGTAATATTTTGCTTTATTTAGTAATATTGATTAAACATATCTAAACAATGAAATATTGCTTAGTTAATAATCAAATTGCAAAATAACACAAGCTTCGTGTATGACGTCATAAATAAAGGGAGATAATATTTTGTACTTTGTAACCGCAATGTGCCTTATACTAACTTTGATTATCGATAACATGCATTTTGGAAGAAAATTTTGGACGGACAGACAAACAAATATGTATTGGTAGATATGCAGGCAGACAGGCAGAAAAGACAATTTGAAGTGCATGTTTGAATAGCATTAGACATTTCATTTGACCGGTATTTATAGGCGTAGGATCGGCTCAATCAATGTTGAGGGTCTCCTCCAGCTGGTTGGGATACGCAGGCCTCCCCAGGAAAATACCGATATCTTGAATATCGTAAACAACAAAGATGGCGTCTTAGTGAGTGTTCAGAATAAATAACGTTTTTATTAAGAATAAACTTTCAGATGTACTAAACTGAAACTGTGTTATTGTAATTGTAATTGCAACATGCCGCATTATAAGCTCGTGTGAGAATTTAATACTTTTGCAGGCTGATAACAAACTAGTTTGTTTACAGTCAAACAATGACATTACACTACGTGGTTGCATATGGAAATGTATGATTCATTGTCAACCAATGTTAAACTGTCATAGGTTATCACCATTAAATTATTTATTAAACACATACAATAAATATCGAAACGAACAACAATAACTGCATTCTTATGATACGTATAAAAGGAGTGCATAATTTTAGTACAGCATTTTAGTCTCCAACATGTTAAACAATTAAAACCAACCCAAAGTAATAATTTTTTTGTTGTATTGAGTTAGGTTGATTGAAAAATTCTGATAATGATATATATATATATGCACATCAGGTAATTAGCACCTATTGTATATTTATTTGAGGCTGCTGTGCTATTATTTGTTTGAATCAAAATGTATGTACTTTGAAAACATAACTACATTTAAAAAAGTTTTATTTTTAAATACTGTCACACACACACATAAACACATACACAAAATAACAACGGCTTAGACAAAAACGTATGCGATTTATAATTAACATCCACCGAATTTCAAACTAAGGCGTGGGGGAGACTGTGGAAGATGGTGTTACTGTTGGTGAGATACAGGAGACCGCCAGCGTATTTCTGCATTCTATTTAGTTTAGACAAAATGTTATCACTCCAACAGTTTGTGACTGTTAAACGTTTTTTAAGAAAACACACACTCACAAACTCACAAAAAAAACTATAATATGTATTATAAAGATAAACATATACCGGGTTTCAAACCCCGATACTTCATGCATTGCTAGCTAAATCGAGAGGGAGAGTGCTAAATGGGACGTGTGACGATACTTGAACTCACCCAGTTTTGCTCGCATTTAAATATGTACCAAATGCTGTATTTTAGTGAGTGTTTAGGATAAATATTTGGATGTTAAATATGTTTATGACTTAATAACAGTTTTATTAACTCCACTGCTCCAAATCATATACCTATGGTAATAAAGATGGACCAAATAGGTTTGTATAGATGAAAATAAAGGTTATATTTGACACCCAGTACTTTTGGTGTAGAAATATTTCACTAGTTACGTGCATGAACATGAATGCGTAAGTTTGTACCGAATTTGACCTTGAGGCAGCAACATGGACAACTAGGCCATGGCGTAAAGGAATGCATTGTACTGATCTCGCTTTTTCACATGAACTCGTTCCATGCACATATTCAACGGTCGTTTTTCCGTTATAAGTTTATGCTACACGTTTAGCGACTTAATCTGACCCCTTTGATTCTATGGGTTCAAAAATATATGGTTGCAACCCTTAGTTACCCCCGGCATCTTAATCGTAATAACCTTTACTACAAATTACAGAATGCCGACATTGACGTCACATTAAGGGAGAAAAGCGAGATAAACCTTTTTTATGGTTGTAAAATTTAAACTTTTAACTTGCAATTACTAAATAAATAAATACGAAATAAAGGTTCAGGTTAGTATATTTTGACAATTTTGATTTTAGGAGTGAATGAACGATGTAATTATATGGAGAAATCTTCGACTAAGTACAAGACACGCATGCATTCGTTAAATGTGTTCTGCAAGTAATTGTTTGGTTTGTATAGTAGGAAATTAAAATTAGAAATGCATGTACCTCCAACAGCTATATGCTTAATAAATACCATACCGTTACAAGTTTTTGTGAACAAAAAATTTTGGTTTGTGTATTGATTTTATTGTTTTGTTTCTCTTGATGTTTTTTGTTGTTTTATTTTTGTTGTTGTTGTTTTTTGTGTGCGTTTCTTTGTGTGTTTTTTGTTGTTTTATTTGTTTTGTTATTTTTATCATTATCATCAAGTTTCCATGTACAATTGCATGTGTTTATCTCAATTAGAATCTGTTCTTTGTACGAATATTAAAATCGAGAGTGTGTGTATGTGTTTCTTTTCGCTTAACAAACAAAAAGAAAATAAGTTTTAGTAAATTAGAAAATATTTTTCAATCCAATTAATATAATCACTTGTATTTTAAGCATGTGAAAGTACGTCAAATTTTTAAAAGGATTCTAAGTAATGAAACTTCGGACATCATTAATTAATTGTGTAAAATTACCTCGTTTTAAAGCTCTTAATTTTCATTAGTAATGCTGCTCATTGTATTGATACATTTTTATGGTAATATTTTTAATGTTTTGTATCTTAACTAACTTTTATTTAGAATGATTAACTGTAAACTGATCTTTCACAGTTCAGTCTCCAATATGTTTGAATATATTTCAAAGGTAAGTTCAATTTCCCAGATGATATACCTAGCTATAAGATCAATATCCAAGTCAACCAAATTACTCCAGGTAACAAATGTCCTGCTGGCCGCATAAGCTAACGTAATACAAAGAATGAACTGTTATAAACAAAGACACTATGAACTAACATGTACAATGTACAAAGTAAGTAATCACTATGGATGCATGCAACAAATAAAGTTTATTCTTTATAGTAATAGTATTTTTCAACCAAACCTATACTAACATGTCCCACTTAGCAATAGAAAGCACAGCATACAAGCAAAATCAAAATAAATTGCAAAGCAAATGCTGCGTGTGCATGTGCAAATCGATTAATGAAACGGTAAAGATCATTCCTACTTTGTAATTATATCTGTCAGGTGACCGATTCCAACTATACCATGCCTTTACAAACATGTCTCATTTTTCATTAAGAAAGGACAACATACAAGCCAAATTAAATTTAATAGCAAATTAAACGCAGGGTACGTATATATCAGTCGGTTAATGAAACGGTAAAGATCATTCCTACTTTGTACCCCTATAAGTCAGAATTACTACAGTAAAACCAAGTACTAGGTTATATTTGCTCATGATTTATTTTGTTTCTTTGTGATTATCCTTTGCCATAACTTATCTAAATATATTATTAAAATATGTCTGAAGCTAGGAATGACCATTCACGGAATGCATTCATTTGGCATGTAAGTGTACAGTTATTGTACAGTATGTAATGTTTATGCTTCGTATTTCGCTGCTTAGGCCTGTTATAACATTGGTTAAACATACTTGCCGAGCTACATAGATTCATGGAGGTGGAATCACCGCAAATAGTGTCGTGAAAGATTCTGTTATTATAGTGAATTTTACAAACTTATATTGACGAAATATCAAAAAATGTATGAGACCAATTCGAACTTTTGCTAGACGCAGTGATACTAAAACGCCCAAGTAGACTTTGTCGCTAATAAAGATTCAGAAGACAAAAATAAGTTTTTACATTTCGAACGTAAATGTTTTCTATTCAGCTCTGACGGCATTAATTGACAACGAGATATGGTCATGTCTCTAGGAGATTCGTCTTCCGATTCCGCGATCAAGCTTGACGGGCTGTCGGAATCAACTAACGTAGAATAAAGAATGAAACGTTATAAACACAGACGCTATGAACTAACATGTACAATGTTCAAAGTAAGAAATCACTATCATATATGTTAAAAGGGCTCGTTGCGTCCATCATTTAAATGAATTCCGTGTAGTAGTAGTATTAATGCAACAAGCCTAATTTAGAAATGTTTTATTTCAACATGAAATACGGTTGGGTCACAAGTTTTTTAAACCTTGGGATCGGTCCGACCCCTACATCTTTTTACAATGTTTACATTGAATACCAAAATGACATATTTCAACAATATTTTAACCAATATTATGAAAATAGAAAAAAGGTCAGAAAGAAAAGAAATAAATAAAGGATAAGAATAAAAATATCATTTTTTCATTATGTCGTCCATACGCATGCGTCCATTATCCACATCTCAGTAGCAGTCTGATTAGTAAATAATAATACATGTTATCAAAATAAATATGTCCTATGCAACTTCACGTTTATAGACAATTTGCAAAATAGTTTAATAGTTCACAAAATCGAAGTAGTACAGTTTAAAACAAAAGAGGAAAAGTTGAAAGAGATTATACAAAACGTATACAAACCTATACCAACATGTCTCATTTATCATTTACAAAGCACAGCACACAAGCAAAATCAAAATTAATAGCAAAGTAAAAGCTGCGTGCGCATGTGTAAGTCGATTCATGAAATGGTAAAAATCATTCCTACTTTATATCCCTATCAGTCAGGTGACCGATTCGAACTATACCGGCCTATACAAACATGTCTCATTTATCATTTATAAAGACCAGCATACAAGCAAAACCAAACTTAATAGCAAATTAAACGCAGGGTACGTATATATAAGTCGGTTAAAGAAACGGTAAAGATCATTCCTACTTTGTACCCCAATAAGTCAGAATTACTACAGTAAAACCAAGTACTAGGTTATATTTGCTCATGATTTATTTTGTTTCTTTGTGATAATCTTTTGCCATAACTTATCTAAATATATTATTAAAATATGTCTGAAGCTAGGAATGACCATTCACGGAATGCATTCATTGGGCATGTAAGTGTACAGTTATTGTACAGTATGTAATGTTTATGCTTCGTATTTCGCTGCTTAGGCCTGTTATAACATTGGTTAAACATACTTGCCGAGATACATATATTCAATGAGGTGGAATCACCGCAAACAGTGTCGTGCAAGATTCTGTTATTATAGTGAATTTTACAAACTTGTGTTGACGAAATATCAAAAAATCTATGAGTCCAATTCGAACTTTTGCTAGACGTAGTGATACTAAAACGCCCAAGTAGACTTTGTCGCTAATAAAGATTCAGAAGACAAAAATAAGTTCTTACATTCCGAACGTAAACGTTTTCTATTCAGCTCTGACGGCATACATTGACTACGAGATATGGTTATGTCTCTAGGAGATTCGTCTTCCGATTCCGCGATCAAGCTTGACGGGCTGTCGGTATCAGCTAACGTAGAATAAAGAATGAAACGTTATAAACACAGACGCTATGAACTAACATGTACAATGTTCAAAGTAAGAAATCACTATCATATATGTAAACAGGGCTCGTTACGTCCAACATTTAAATGAATTCCGTGTAGTAGTAGTATTAATGCAACAAGCCTAATTTAGAAATGTTTTATTTCAACATAAAATAGGGTTGGGTCACAAGTTTTTTAAACATTGGGATCGGTCCGACCCCTACATCTTTTTACAATGTTTACATTGAATACCAAAATGACATATTTCAACAATATTTTAACCAATATTATGAAAATAGAAAAAAGGTCAGAAAGAAAAGAAATAAATAAAGGATAAGACAAAAAAATATAATTTTTTCATTATGTCGTCCATACGCATGCGTCCATTATCCACATCTCAGTAGCAGTCTGAATAGTTAATAATAATACATGTTATCAAAACAAATGTGTCCTATGCAACTTCACGTTTATAGACAATTTGCAAAATTGTTTAATAGTTCACATAATCGAATTAGTACAGTGAAAAACAAAACAGAAAAAGTTAAAATAGATTATACAAAGCGTATACAAACCTATACCAACATGTCTCATTTATCATTTACAAAGCACAGCACACAATCAAAATCAAAATAAATAGCAAATTTAATGCTGCGTGCGCATGTGTAAGTCGATTAATGAAATGGTAAAAATCATTCCTACTTTATACCACTATCAGTCAGGTGACCGATTCGAACTATACCGGCCTATACAAACATGTCTCATTTATCATTTATAAAGACCAGCATACAAGCAAAATCAAACTTAATAGCAAATTAAATGCAGGGTACGTATATGTAAGTCGGTTAATGAAATGGTAAAAATCATTCCTACTTTGTACCCATATTAGTCAGAATTTCTTCAGTAAAACCAAGTACTAGGTTATATTTGCTGGTGATTTATTTTGTTTCTTTGTGATTATCCTTTGCCATAACTTATCTAAATATATTATTAAAATATGTCTGAAGCTAGGAATGACCATTCACGGAATGCATTCATTGGGCATGTAAGTGTACAATTATTGTACAGTATGTAATGTTTATGCTTCGTATTTCGCTGCTCAGGCCTGTTATAACATTGGTTAAACATACTTGCCGAGATACATAGATTCAATGAGGTGGAATCACCGCAAACAGTGTCGTGAGATTCTGTTATTATAGTGAATTTTACAAACTTGTGTTGATGAAATATCAAAAAATGTATGAGACCAATTCGAACTTTTGCTAAACGTAGTGATTCTAAAACGCCCAAGTAGACTTTGTCGCTAATAAAGATTCAGAAGACAAAAATAAGTTCTTACATTCCGAACGTAAACGTTTTCTATTCAGCTCTGACGGCATAAATTGACAACGAGATATGGTTATGTCTCTAGGAGATTCGTCTTCCGATTCCGCGATCAAGCTTGACGGGCTGTCGGTATCAGCTAACGTAGAATAAAGAATGAAACGTTATAAACACAGACGCTATCAACTAACATGTACAATGTTCAAAGTAAGAAATCACTATCATATATGTAAACAGGGCTCGTTACGTCCAACATTTAAATGAATTCCGTGTAGTAGTAGTATTAATGCAACAAGCCTAATTTAGAAATGTTTTATTTCAACATAAAATAGGGTTGGGTCACAAGTTTTTTAAACCTTGGGATCGGTCCGTCCCATACATCTTTTTACAATGTTTACATTGAATACCAAAATGACATATTTCAACAATATTTTAACCAATATTATGAAAATAGAAAAAAGGTCAGAAAGAAAAGAAATAAATAAAGGATAAGAATAAAAATATCATTTTTTCATTATGTCGTCCATACGCATGCGTCCATTATCCACATCTCAGTAGCAGTCTGATTAGTAAATAATAATACATGTTATCAAAATAAATGTGTCCTATGCAACTTCACGTTTATAGACAATTTGCAAAATAGTTTAATAGTTCACAAAATCGAAGTAGTACAGTTTAAAGCAAAAGAGGAAAAGTTGAAAGAGATTATACAAAACTTATACAAACCTATACCAACATGTCTCATTTATCATTTGCAAAGCACAGCACACAAGCAAAATCAAAATTAATAGCAAAGTAAAAGCTGCGTGCGCATGTGTAAGTCGATTCATGAAATGGTAAAAATCATTCCTACTTTATATCCCTATCAGTCAGGTGACCGATTCGAACTATACCGGCCTATACAAACATGTCTCATTTATCATTTATAAAGACCAGCATACAAGCAAAACCAAACTTAATAGCAAATTAAACGCAGGGTACGTATATATAAGTCGGTTAAAGAAACGGTAAAGATCATTCCTACTTTGTACCCCTATAAGTCAGAATTACTACAGTAAAACCAAGTACTAGGTTATATTTGCTCATGATTTATTTTGTTTCTTTGTGATAATCTTTTGCCATAACTTATCTAAATATATTATTAAAATATGTCTGAAGCTAGGAATGACCATTCACGGAATGCATTCATTGGGCATGTAAGTGTACAGTTATTGTACAGTATGTAATGTTTATGCTTCGTATTTCGCTGCTTAGGCCTGTTATAACATTGGTTAAACATACTTGCCGAGATACATAGATTCAATGAGGTGGAATCACCGCAAACAGTGTCGTGCAAGATTCTGTTATTATAGTGAATTTTACAAACTTGTGTTGACGAAATATCAAAAAATCTATGAGTCCAATTCGAACTTTTGCTAGACGTAGTGATACTAAAACGCCCAAGTAGACTTTGTCGCTAATAAAGATTCAGAAGACAAAAATAAGTTCTTACATTCCGAACGTAAACGTTTTCTATTCAGCTCTGACGGCATACATTGACTACGAGATATGGTTATGTCTCTAGGAGATTCGTCTTCCGATTCCGCGATCAAGCTTGACGGGCTGTCGGTATCAGCTAACGTAGAATAAAGAATGAAACGTTATAAACACAGACGCTATGAACTAACATGTACAATGTTCAAAGTAAGAAATCACTATCATATATGTAAACAGGGCTCGTTACGTCCAACATTTAAATGAATTCCGTGTAGTAGTAGTATTAATGCAACAAGCCTAATTTAGAAATGTTTTATTTCAACATAAAATAGGGTTGGGTCACAAGTTTTTTAAACATTGGGATCGGTCCGACCCCTACATCTTTTTACAATGTTTACATTGAATACCAAAATGACATATTTCAACAATATTTTAACCAATATTATGAAAATAGAAAAAAGGTCAGAAAGAAAAGAAATAAATAAAGGATAATACAAAAAAATATAATTTTTTCATTATGTCGTCCATACGCATGCGTCCATTATCCACATCTCAGTAGCAGTCTGATTAGTAAGTAATAATACATGTTATCAAAAAAAATGTGTCCTATGCAACTTCACGTTTATAGACAATTTGCAAAATAGTTTAATAGTTCACAAAATCGAAGTAGTACAGTTTAAAACAAAACAGGAAAAGTTGAAAGAGATTATACAAAGCGTATACAAACCTATACCAACATGTCTCATTTATCATTTACAAAGCACAGCACACAAGCAAAACCAAAATTAATAGCAAAGTAAAAGCTGCGTGCGCATGTGTAAGTCGATTAATGAAATGGTAAAAATCATTCCTACTTTGTACCACTATCAGTCAGTTGACCGATTCGAACTATACCCGCCTGTACAAACATGTCTCATTTATCATTTATAAAGGAAAGCATACAAGCAAAACCAAACTTAATAGCAAATTAAACTCAGGGTACGTATATAAAAGTCGGTTAAAGAAACGGTAAAGATCATTCCTACTTTGTACCCCTATAAGTCAGAATTACTACAGTAAAACCAAGTACTAGGTTATATTTGCTCATGTGTATTTTGTTTCTTTGTGATTATCCTTTGCCATAACTTATCCAAATATATTATTAAAATATATCTGAAGCTAGGAATGACCATTCACGGAATGCATTCATTGGGCATGTAAGTGTACAATTATTGTACAGTATGTAATGTTTATGCTTCGTATTTCGCTGCTTAGGCCTGTTATAACATTGGTTAAACATACTTGCCGAGATACATAGATTCAATGAGGTGGAATCACCGCAAATAGTGTCGTGCAAGATTCTCTTATTATAGTGAATTTTACGTTGAGAAGGTGGACCGGTTCCCTCTTTTATACTTTGATAAAATTATTCGCCCAATTGTTTTTTATATTATTTGAATAAAATCGATTAGAGGCTTATAAAATGGTTTTGTTTTTATGAAATTCGCTCGCGCTTTGTCATCGGTAAATCACGGAAATAGTAACGCACATTACACCTCTCACGAAAATACACGAAAGAATTAACGGAGTTACCCGAACGAGGTTACCAATGACGTCATACCCATAACGCTATCTAATTCAAGATGGCTGCAATGAACGAAAACATTTCACGAGAGAGTTATTTTAATGAGGCGTCCGACGTTAGTAACATTTTATCGGACTTTTCAGACTCAAGCAGTGATTAAGAACAGAAAACCCTAGATTTTGTCATCAAACCATACCAGTTTGAACCGGTGGTATTCGATGGAGAAACAGATTATTTACAATAATAATTAAAGACTTCCTTTACTACCAATAATAAATTATTTCTACTTTAATTATAATTAATACAACTACTACATATTTATTATTAGATCTATTATTATGAATAATTAATAACAATATTTGATAGTGGTAGTTTTAATTATAATAATGGTAGGTCTAGTAACAATTTATCAGTTAATATAATAGTAAATATACAAATGACTTATTATTCTAGTATGTGTTTCATTACCATGATACCTATGAAAACAAACTCGTTTTATTACTTTTACTTCTTACGCATTTTTAAAAAGAATCCCCGTGCTATTATTTTTACATGTAGATCTACATGTATGAAAATAAATTGCTTCTGTCATCAGATCTGATAAAAATGTTTAAGTTAGAATCGGACATAAATTTAAAATTTATCTAAATCGGTTATGCGTGTACTATTAATAAATTAATTAGAACGGGACCTTTCACAGACGAACGGATAATTAAACAAAAATTACTTTATTATAATGACCAGCAGACATCATGCTGATCTGCGACGCCATATGGTTTTATTGCCCCCTTGATGGTATAAAAATTCCGGTCACAGGTGTCAGCTGTGAACACAAATCGGTATTGTTGCGTGCATTTGATTAGTCCATATACCCCAGGACATATATCACGGCTTTGGTAAATTGCAGAACTGTAAACTGATATTATTTACGACACCCCCTCCCAAACATCTAACCGCCCGAAACCATAACGGTAAGCCACAGTAGCGCACAGGATCCTATCCCAGTAATCGCAATCAAAACAAACATTGATTTATTACCGTGTCAATTATCACAGTCAGCACGCATGATTTTTCAGAAATATAAAAAAAGACCGCTGTACATCTTTCTGGAAAATTCCATGACCTCGCGTGTTCACTGGCATGGGTATTTACGATTGGACGCTATTTTTAAATGTAACCTATTGTGTCATGCATAAATGTACTGCACTGACTGCTATGCTACGCGAATATAAACAACCGGTCCATGAAAAATAAATGTATAAATATCATTATATTGTTTTTGCGATTGAAAATGGGGAGATTTATTTTATTCCCGCGGAAATCTCGACGCTTCAATGACCTCGCGTGATCACTGATATATTGAAATGTATTGTTTTAGCGATTGAAAATCAAAGTGTCACAATTTCAATCCATGCACTTTTCAACAAGTTCCTGTTAGGAAATTTATGCAAACTAACACTGTCTTTACATTTTGATTTCCTACAATTTCTGATCGAACACTGTTTTCCCATATCGGCGTGTGTAAGCGCTTAATTCCGGATCTCTAATAATCATAAACAAGCAGAGCGATACGATCAGCCATGTCTGTTTACAGCGAATGACACGATGACATGTCGGCGCGGTATTTTGTCAGTTATTTTGATTGGTTGACCCCCGGTGACGTCATTACGCCCCATATAGATTTCAGGTGCGCCGTTAAGATTTTACATGTGTAACTGTGCTATATGGCAACCGGTGTTGATGTGCACTGGCGGATTATATCTAGAAAACCAATTTGAGTTGATTAATCATAAATTGTTAATGCATTAAAGTTACCCTTTAAAATCGACATTTTACCAGATTTCGCATTTATTTCTGACGAAAGAGGTGACCAGTCCCCTCTTTTTGAAAATTATGATATACTTTATTTCAAAACATGATGTTGTTAATTTACTTTTGTTTTTACTTTTGAGTGAAAGTGGGGATCTGTCCTCTCATTTCAAAACAAGGTTTTGCATATATTAGAAATTAAAGAGGGAACATGTCCCCTCCTTGAAATGTAGATAAATGATGCATGCGATTTCTTAAAATTTGACAATCTACCAGATTTAGATTTCCTTCTGATGAACGAGAGTACCAGTGCCCTCTTTCTGAAAACATCGATGTTTGTGCTTTGGTACATTTCTTTCAATACTGGAGAGAGTGGACCGGTCCCTTCTTTTATACTTTGATAAAAAATATGTCAGCTGATTTCTTTAAAATCGACATTCTACAAGATTTCGGATTTCTTTCTGATGATAGAGGGGACCAGCTCTCTTTTTGAATCTTTAATGCCTTACTTATATGTTATACTTTTTTCAAAACATGGAGTTAATATATTTTTGTTTTTTACTTTTGAGTGAATGAGGGGATCCCCTCATTTCAAAAATGTCTTCAGATTGATTGTTTCCACTTTTCACTATTGCGTCAAATGTTAGAAATGAAAGAGAGGACTGGTCCCCTCCTTGAAATGTTGATAAAACCTGATGTGTATGCTTAGATACACTTTTGCTATACTGGAGAGAGGGGATGGGTCCCGTCTTTTATACTTTGATAAAATGATTCAGCCAACTCGGCATTCCACCAGATTTTGGATCTTATTTCTGATGAAAGAGGGGTCTGGTCCACTCTTTTGAAATAATTTTACCAGATTTAGATTTCTTCCCGATGAAAGAAGGGATCAATCCCTTCATTTTGTTTCCAAACCTTGGTGTCTATATACTTTAGTTTTTACTTTTGAATAAATGAGAGGACTGGTTCCCTCGTTTTGAAATTTCTTTCCAATTTTGTGAAATGTGAGGTTTGTACTTTTTACTATAGGCAAATATTTTAGAAATGAATAAAGGACTGGGTCCTCTTTTAGAAGAGGATGTAACTAACTGTTCAGGTGATTTTTTTTTCAAATTGACTTTTTGAAGTGGGGATCAGTCCTCTTATTTTAAAAATGATGTTATTCCTTTAATAACCTTTCCATAAGTTTGTGTTTATATGTTTATATAATTATTAAGTCATATTGTCAGACAAATGAAAGAGTGGACTGGTCATGACAAATGGTGATTTCTTTGAATTTGACAGTTGATCATGTGAGAGGGAATCAGTCCCCTCATTTTGAATACGATGTTATTGCTTGTGTGTGTATATTTGTTTCCAAATCTTGACGTTTATCTACTTTTGAGTGAATTTAGAAATTTCTTTCCAAATTTAAGTTTTGTACTTTTTATAAGAGGCAAATATTTTGAAAAGTCAATTTTAAAAAAATCATCTGAACGAGGGGACTGGTCCCCTCGATTAGAAATGTCTTTCCAAATTTGAGACTAGAGGCAAATATTTTAGAAATGAACGAGGGGACTGATCCACTATTTTAGAAATTGATGCAACTAACAGTTTGGGTAATTTCTTTAAAATTTTCACCAGCTTTTGAAGAGGGGATCAGTCCCCTCATTTTGAAAACAATGCTATTGCTTGTGTGTTTATGTTTGTTTCCGAATCTTGATGTTTATATACTGTTGTTTTGAATTTTGAGTGATTGAGGGGACTGGCCCCTCGTTTATCAATTTCTTTCCAAATTTGAGAAATTTAGGTTTGTACTTTTAACAAGAGGCAACATTTTTAGAAATGAATGAGGGGACTGGTCCTATCTTTTAGAAGTTGATGCAACTAACAGTTCAGGTGATTTCTTTAAAATTGACTTTTCATCAGATTTTGAATAGGGGATCAGTCCATTCATTTTAAAAATGGTGTTATTCCTTTAAAGATATTTCCAGAAGATTATATATTGAGTTCAATATTCAGCAAGTGAAAGAGGGGACTGGTCCTCTCTTTAAAACATGATGAATGGTGATTTCTTTAAATTTGAAAGTTTACCATGTGAGAGGGTGTTATTGTAACTGTAATTGTAACGTGCCGCGTTATAAGAGCGTGTGTGATTTTAAAACTATAGCAGGCTGATAACAAACTAGTTATCGAAACGAGCAACAATAACTGCATTCTTATGATACGTCTAAAACTAGTGCATAACTTTAGTGCAGCATTTTAGTCTTCAACATGTTAAACAATTAAAAACAACCCAAAGTAAATATTTTTTTGTTGTATTGATTAAGGTAGATTGAAAATTCTGATTGAAAAACTACATTTAAAAGGGTTTCTTAAATTATACTGTAACACACACACACACACACACACACACACACACACACACACAGAACGGCTTAGACAAAAACGTATAAGATTTATAAAAAAAAAAATCAAACATCCACCGGATTTCCTACCAAGGTGTTGGGGAGACTGTGAAGTACGGTGATATTGTTGGTGCGGTACGGGAGGCCGCCAACGTATTTTTCATCTGTACTAAATGCTGCATTCTACTTAGTTTTAGAAGAAATTGTTGTTATCACTTTTGTGACATTTTGTGACTGTTAAACGTTTATATGAAAACACACACTCATAAACACACACAAAAAAAACTGTAATATGTATTATAATGGTAAACATCCATCTGATTTTAAACCCGATACTTCATTCACTGCTAGCCAAATCGAGAGGGAGAGTGCTGAATGGGGCTTGTGGCGATACCTGACCTCCCCAGGTTTTGCTTGCATTGAAATATGTACCAAATGCTGTATTTTAGTGAGTAATTAGGATACATATTTAGATGTTTTATATGTTTGTGACTTTATAACAGTTTAACTGCTCCAACTCATATGCCTATTGTGATAAAGATGGACCAAATAGGTTTGTATAGATAAAAATAAAGGTTATATTCGACGCCCAGTACTTTTGGTGTAGAAAATATTTCACTAGTTACGTGCATGAACATGACTGCGTAAGTAATTTTGTACCGAATCGGACCTTGAGGCAGCAACATGGACAACTAGGCCATGGCGTAAAGAAATGCATTGTACTGATCTCGCTTCTTCACATGAACTCGTTCCATGCACATATTCAAAGGTCGTTTTTACATCATAAGTTTATGCTACAAGCTGAGCGACTTTGTCTGACCTCTCTGATTCTATGGGTTAAAAATATATGGTTGCAACCCTCAGTTAATCGTAATAACCTTTACTACAAATTACAGAATGCCGACATTGACGTCACATTAAGGGAGAAAAGCGAGGTTAACCTTTCTTCTGGTTGTAAAACTTTAAATTTTTAACTTGCATTACTAATTCTTCGAACCGGAATTAATGTTCGGGTTAGTATATTTTAACAATGGTTTATTTTTATATATTTTGATTTTAGAGATGAATAAACGATGTAATTATATGAGTAGTATTTCACTTAGTATAAGACACGCACATGTGTTCGTTAAATGTGTTTTGCAAGTAATTGTTTGATTTGGATAAGAAAATTGAAATTAGAAATGCATGTACCTCAACAGCTATATGCATAATAAATACCATTTCGTTATAAGTTTTTCTAAAATAAATATTTAGGTTTGTGTGTTTGTATTGATTTCATTGTTTGGTTTTTCTTGTTGCTTTTTATTGTGTGTTTTTGTGTGTGTGTTTTTTTATTCTTTTTTTTTTTGTTGGTGTTTTTTTGTTGTTTTTTTTGTTATATTTTATCATTATAATCAAGTTTCCATGTACAATTGCATGTGTGTATCTGAATTAAAATATGTTCTTCATACGAATACAAAAAACGAGAGTTTGTGTATGTGTATGCGCGCGCGTAAATGCAAGTTGGTACCATGTGCATGTTGTAAGCATTTTGATAATGTATAATGTGTGATATATGTAGAAGATGAATGAAAGATATTTCCCATCGTTTTGTGAATTGAAATGTTCTTCTTTGGTTATACGAGGGCCTCAAGAAAGATAGGTTTCCCAACTGAGTAACCCTCTTTAAATAAAGAAATAGCGTTTTTATATCAAAGGTAACTGCTTTTCAGAGCACTTGCATTATACACATATTTTAATAATAAATACATTTTTGTGTTTGTATGATGTTATATTTGATCAATATAGCTCTTTTAAATCATTTTTAAATGGGCCAAAAATGACCCAAAACGTACCCAGCCCTTTGTTAGATGGGACTCAAATCAGCCCTAGCTTCGAAATCGTTTTATCTTACATTTATTTGTATAGGCACTTTAAGGAAAAATCAAATACATTAGTCATAATCATACAATCTAATATGACATATTTTCAGGTTGTTTTGTAAAGAAAATATAATTTTACCGTGTACTGGCATTTTCGTGTTATTTCTGGTTGGGTTTCTTGATAGCCTTTTACCTAAACAAAGAAAATAAGTTTTAGGAAATAACATATTTTCAAATCAATATAAGATAATAATTTGTATATTAAGCATGTGTAAGTCCATTTAGTAATTAAACTTCGGGCATTATTAATTAATGGTGTAAAGTTGCCTCGTTTAAAAGCTCTTAATTTTTCCCGAGGAAGATTTTTTAATGTAAAATAATGTTTCACAGTTCAGTCTCCAAGATGATAGATATTTAAATATATATCAAGGAAAGTTCAATCTCCAAATTAAATGTTACATTTCAAAGACAGTTCATCTCTCAGATGATTTACCTAGGTATAAAATAAACATTACTGTGTATATTTAAAGAACATTCTCAGATCATCTAAATATGTAAACGGTAAGGTTCAGTATTTAAATTTATTAATATAACGTGTGTGTTTTTTTCTATTTTCTATTTTAAAATATCCATATCTAAGGTGTATTATGTATTGAATATACATAAAAACACACCTAGATTAATATATTTGACAAGATGGGCCAAATGGGCCTAAGCCGCTCATCTTATTTCAATCCCTTTCAAATTGTGTATGGACTAAGCCTATGAAGAACTTATTATATTTATAGATGGAAAAAAATGAGAATTATCTGTTTTCGCGTACAATGTAGTATTTCCATGTAAAATGACAGTCACCTTACAGGGATATCAATGGACCCTTGCCCCTAATTTCAAGCAGACTCCTTACATACTAGTATTACAGCAGTAAACCTTGCCCATACCAGCAATTTCCGTTCTGATGTATAAGTAGACATTTACATTGAAATACAGGGAGTGAGAGCGTCATTTGACTCTTGGAAATTGTGTCCTTAATTTTATGTTAAATATTTACTTAAATACCGATATTGACTTTATTATGATATTTTTGTTTTAAACCTATAACGTATTGAACAGAAACAACAACAAAAAAGTATTCTATTTTCAAATATCCATCTCTAAGGTATATTTAATCACCCGATGAAAATTCAAAATTCGGCTTTTAATCCTTATAATTACATTATATTCTTATATTCTCCAGCTATT
Source organism: Panopea generosa (assembly GCA_029582155.1). NCBI lineage: Eukaryota > Metazoa > Mollusca > Bivalvia > Adapedonta > Hiatellidae > Panopea > Panopea generosa. The sequence continues at coordinate 67,327,031 of CM055904.1, forward strand.
ATAGATCAAACTATTACGTTATTTTTGCCATTTTGATATTTAAAAAGCAAATTATTCGCATTAAACCGCAAAGCCAATGTCATGAATGTAACGGCGACGTTGTCAACATACTGAATAATTGCACGCATTTGTAGGACAACATACAGCAAACGTCACGTAAAGCTAGCGGTAACGCAACGTCTTACCAGCAAAACAATATCGTGCAACCAATGAAATGCAAACTGGTCTGTTTTAACTCCGCCCAGCTGCAAGTGTTTTTCATTGGGAAATGAAATGGAGTAAATCTATATAGTTCTTTTACGCCGATTGCAGTGGGAATGTAAATAGTATGTATTGAATATACATAAAAAACATCATTCATCAGAGATGACATACATTAATATAATATATATATATATAAACACGTTTATTCATTTTACATATTGTGAAATAAAATCCATCTCCAAAGTTGAATTATATATTTCATAGAATTTTCAAGCGCCAAGGTAATCTACGTGTGCAATGAATATATCTTTAAAAAATTTAGTCTCCAAGTTGAAATATGTATTTAAAAAAAATTTCATCTCCAAGATGATCTAAATATAGTTACATATGTCTCATTGAAAAAGTTTAACCATTATCTCAAAGCTGACGTATTACTGTTAATACAAAATTGAATACCCAATTTAAATTATATATTCCAAAGAAAGACAAATCACAAAGATGCCATACATTTTGAAAAAACAATAATCACGAAGTTGAATTATGTATTTCAAGAAACTTTAATTTTGACACTTAGCACACCTGTCGCTAAATCTCGTTTAGTCAATATATAGTAAAATAATCAAAAAGAAACACACAATCCCCCAGAGGCAATATACTATATATGTATATGTTGTTGTTTTGTTTTAAAATGTTTAATAGCCTAGTTTAATTATGCAAATAATAATAAAGACAACAAATAAATAATGACAAATGCATTATTCGTATTTTCAGAAAAAAATCATCAAAATTCATACAGAAATAAACAAGTAAAAACTATTTGAAATGAAAAAAGTAAATACAGTAACAGTATTTTGTATAACCATCATGCATTTGCAACAATTACGACATAACAGCTCAACCTCATTGGCCGTAACTCAATTGAGGATGTATGTGACGTAACAAAAAAGAAAAATGACTTTCACAACCACATAATTTGATGCAATGATATCAGAATGTTAACCAGACCCGGAATAACATTGCCTAAAGATACTGGCAGAGCTACATAGTTTTAATGAGGTCGAATCGCTGCAAATGCTGTACGTACAGGATGCTGATATAATTGTGAATTTTACAAACTTGTGTTGACGAAATATCAAAGATTCAGGTGACCGATTCAAACTTTTGATAGACGTAGTGATACCGAAAAGCCGATGTAGGGTCGGTCCTAATTAAGATTCAGCAGACAAATGTGTTCTTAAATTACTCAATCAAACCTATTACAGTTAGCTCTGACTGTTCATGTTTACCTCGAGATCTATTTATGGGTCCAGGATATTCTTCATCCGATCTCCCGACAGGACGTGACCTGCTGGTGGCATCAGCTTACGTAGTATAAAGAATGATGAAATAGTATATGTAAACTGCAACAAATAACATAACTTCCTTATATCATTATATTGATGCAACTACACTGTACGAACTTGTCTTATTTATCATTAAGAATGCACAATATACAAGCAAAATCAAAGTTAATAGCAAATGAAATGCTGCGTGCGTATGTGTAAATCGGTTAATCAAACGGTAAAAATTATTCCTACATTGTACCCCTATCAAATACTAGATTATATTTGCTGTTGTTGTTTTGTTGTTTTATTTGATTGTTTGGTGGGGTGTTTATTTGTGATTTTCTTTCGTCATAACGTATCGTTACATTTTTTTAAACATATGTCCGAAGCTAGGAACGACTGTTCGCGGTATGCTTTCATTGGACATCTGATTGTACAGAAATTAGGCTCATATAAACTTTCAGCTCGGTATTTTGAAAAATATAGAGCAAGAAGTTTAAGTGCTTCAAGTGATTCGGGCTTAATTTTCCAGTAACATTTAACGTGTAAAACCCAGTTTATTTTTTTAATCAATTTTGAAAAAAGATCAACTTTAAGATGTATTTTGTTAATATGTTTTTCACTATAAGTATTTTTCTTTCTTTTTACTATTTTGCTATGCTTTGTTTATTGATTAAACGTCATAAGTAATGGAATAGTGTTTAGTTGTTTTTTTTTATTTGATGAGCATCTCTTTCCAATACCACATTTGCTTCCCAAATGTGTTTCATCGATATTTAAAATTAGCATGTATCAAATTGCGGCTTCAAAGTGAAAAATGTTACCTCTCTTGATTTTTGACGTCAAGCACGAAGCTTACGCTATTTCGCAATGTGATTGAATAAAAAAAATGTTGTTTTGGGGTTGAACACGAAATGGTTAGTGAGTAGTGAGTATGACAGTTTTTTTAAACTATAGGAAGCTTTAACGAAGAAATAGACGGATGACAATAGAGACTTCATAAAATATCATTCATAAAAAACATTCTAAATTGCGAATGGATGGATGGATGGATGGATGGATGGATGGATGGATGGATGGATGGATGGATGGATGGATGGATGGATGGATGGATGGATGGAAGGATGGATGGATGGATGGATGGATGGATGGATGGATGGATGGATGGATGGATGGATGGATGGATGGATGGATGGATGGATGGATGGATGGATTCGCGAATGGAGTTAATGCGGGTGAGTGGTCGGTCGGAATGACGAACATGCAAATATACATTGTCAGTCAGTCAGGTAGGCAGGCAGGCAGGCAGGTTGAAAATAAATGCACGCTTGAAATAGCATTATACTTTTTATTTGACCTGTATGTATAAGCATAGGATCAATTTAATTAATGGGAGGTTGTAAAGGACATAATGTATATATGGAAATAAATTGTTGTGAATAACCAGACATAAATCTACAGACCAGACTACGGCGAGCGCGCCTAGCTTCAATGCAAACACAAGACCATACCATTAACAAACTCTCAATAAAATTGGTGTCACCTATAACTTATATACTATGGTTTTACATACATGAATTGATAGCTTTCTATGAGTAGGATCCGGTTTAGTATTCATGATTACTGACACGATACACAAAGGACCCGTTGGATCATGAATATACAGTAAAAACATATGTATTCATTTCATAAAGAGAGATAATATATAAACATACCTGATCTAGAGCGTTTTCTTTCATAGGCATTCGATTCATCAAATCTTCCGTTATCCGCCATTCCCGTTATAAATTTGTACTCTTTCCATGTGGATTTCATTTTCTTCTTGTAATGTCCGGTACGGTCACCATGCTTTTGATCTAATATAAAATTTTGACTGTCTATTATGTTATCTATATAATATGCAAATTACTGTGATATATGTGTATGATGTAAATTGTAAACACGATCTATGAGTTAATAGCGACGAAGTGATCATTCGATGATAAATATATGTCTAGAATGTTTTGTTATAAATCTGTCATTGTAACTCAATAACAAGTTAAATATATATTTGTATTGATAAGTTAGAGTTAAGCATTTAATGACTGAAATTGCTATCAAACGAAACGTTAGTGACACGTTTATTGCTTCCGCACTTTAGAAGCTCTGACTCAGTTAGAATTTGCTGATAATTTTTAATTAAAACGAACGTGTATAATGATTGTGTTTATCTATTTTCTTTTTACTACATCTTGACTTAACGAGTTTAGCGACAGGATTTATTTTAAAGTAATATCAAGACAACTAAAATATCATTTAAGCGTATACCTCTCTTTATTATATCATTCTTCGACAGCATTTTTTTCTACTCCACAGTATTCTCCAATGAATTCCTTATTTGACGGTGACCTGCGTGCGACAGATACCAATGTATAAGAAATAAATCATTGTTTAATAATGTATACTATTGTGGATCATGTGAAGGTAATAAATACAAAAATAACATTTTGTGATAAATAAATGAACAAAGAAATATACATACAAATCATTTTGAATATCCATATGCTTACATGTGTACGTCTCGTAACCTTGTCCGAATAAGTAATAACTTGTATTATTAACCATTTGCGTTACTCTGTTGTTTTAAGCGGGTAAGAAATGTTCACAACTTTTTATCAAACATTTATGTCATAGTATACTTGAAATAAAAACAGAGATTGTCATAAAGTTACAGAAATTGTAAAGATAACTAAAATACAGAACAAAAAAACAACAGGCCTATTTCATTTGGATAAGTTTACATTTAACATCTTTTATTTCGTGATAAAGAACATCAAATATTTCAGAATATTCTTATTTCAAATATACATTAAATGACGGATATAGTTACTTATTTCAAACATAAAGATTTAGTTCATACATGTCATATTGATATTATATAGAATTACAAACAGAATATTTCACAATCACAATCACAACCTGAATTCGATTATTTTTGAGAATTACAAATATCACACAAGTGTCAATATTTACAAAACAATATCCACGTGTAGTTCTACTACGCAGTTGAATGTTGTTCTTTGTTCTATATATAATAAAGTATTTTTGTTTCACAGCAGGAATGTATTCCCACATAAAAATGTACAAAAACTGGCAGGTTGGCCAGCTTGATTTTTAAAAGAGGGTGCAGTACCACCTTAAGATTGTTTTAAAAAAGAAGTCCTCATATGATCATAAATACATGCATCTCTTAAACTTCTATAAAAGTCACTATTTTAGCACCAGTGGTGTCTTATTCGAGGATGTGCAATGCCAGCCTTTACTATACCCATCTGCAGCAAGAAATCACAAACACTATGACCCGTTTTGAAAATATATAAAACCAAAGGACCTTTTAAAGGTAAGTGCAGTTCCATCTCCTTTCATTTATTTGCACTTCTACAGCCTCGTGTAACTTTAGTTTGACATATTACGCGTCATCCATTCATGTGATCGAAATCTTAAGACAATATTTGGATCACCGTGATCTATCGTAAAACGGCAATGGACATTTATTTGTTATATTTTTGATAGAAACTATTATTTTATAGTTATTTCAACGTAGTATAAAAGCATTTTGTGTCAATATTCGTTTGCATTGAACTATTTAACGCGATTTTAAAGCGATCGAAAACCGATAACACCACCATACTTTAGAACCTCCAAACATAATACGGTATTCCCCTCAGAAAAAAAATCTAACGACCATGTAAAAAGGTGTTTCAGCCAAGAGGACGAAAGTTGCTCATTTCTATATATATTACAATGGAAAAAAAATAATGTTCAGCATCCTTCCATTCTCGAACGGCAATCGCATTCTATTCCAAGTGATTTTCACTCTCTACCAAATAATAGAAAACAAATCTTACTTTATACATTCATTTCGAAGTCGGGTAAAGAGTATAGACGTGTACCAGCTAGATCAAATTATGGAATTTTACGTTTGTTGATACGAGATTTACTTAATACCTATTCAAAAATACTAAGGAATTCTACGTTCTCTCAGAAATAGTTAAAGTGTAACATACTGAAACAGAAATTGGCACAAATTCTTCAGAGAAAAGTTCTGTTGTAGTTAAGATAACATAATCCTCGCATTACGCAAATCATAATTATTAATTTATACTATTGTATTTGGAAAAAGATTATTTAGGTAATCAGGAGATAAAACACTCGTGCCTGGTGATAAGTATACAGATTATTGATAATTTACGCCAGATGTTAAAAAAACAGGTAGGAACGCGGTGACAGTATCATATTTGCAAAATGGGTAAATATAAGTTCGGATATCTCACGTATCTCCAACCGCTAAGGTCATAGACTCGAGTTCCGCTTTTCCAAAATATTTTACTGAGAAAAGTTGCATGTTCCTTGCGGAAGGACGGTGGTTCTACTCAAATTAATTACGAGGCCTTCTTCGACCAATAAACTTGGATATGTCATATATAACCGGAAATGTGTTGAAAATGGCGTTAAATTCAAAAAATAATTAAAAAAAAAATCGTGATTTGCAAACAAATACATTATCATTTACATTTAAGGTCCAAGCAGAATATAACACATGGATAAAAAGACTTTATCTTAGCTTTTAATTGTAAGTTGTTTACATTTATCTCCTTTCGTCTGTGACTGGAGTAAATCGTTCAATTAAAAACGTATATTGTATATCATATTTATATGTAAAACCGTTTTTACTCAACTACATAAGTAAATGTCACGGTGGTACAACGTACACCGGATATTGCCCTAAAGTGATAAGAATTTTTGTTCTAAAATTACAAATGATTTTTATCATTGGGGCAGTTGAAACCCATAAATCATTTATGTGACTAATACGTAACGGGTGTGTAAATGCTCTATAACACGTGAAATGACCCAAAACTATGTTGAAATGATGAAAAGTACTATTTACTGTCAACGTTATCTTTCATCATGTCCACATTTTAATCAATATCGTCTTGTTCTTGCCATTTTGTGAATATCCTAAACCAAACGATTTGTTAAGTTAGACACACAGAACAAGTAAGCCAAATTTCAGGATTGTTTGTAATAAAACGGATGAGAAATATGACTGAAACGAAAGTCAGCGGTGCACTTGGTATTGAATTTATGTGTACTAGGTTTTGATCTGTAACATATTTTGCTGTACTGGATATTGTTTATGATGAATATTTTTTTTCTTGCCAAAATTACGAATAAAAATGTTGGAAATTTCACGTTGGTTCTGTAATGCCAAGGATCACGGACATGCTTCTTTTTTCTCAATTTCTTTGAGTTCCGGTTATGTCTAAGATAAGCTTATAAAGGAGAAATTTTAGGGTTGTATCTAATGAAATGGCCGGGAAATAGGACTCAAACGAAAATCGGCGGTGTACTGGGGATTGAAATTGTTCTCGCAAAATTGTACTGGGTATTGCATTTTGTTGTACTGAAGATTGCCATTTAAAAATGTGATAATTAGTGTTTAGTGTGCAATCATTCTGCATGTCTCAGTACTTGCAATCACATTTCATTCCATTAATGACTAAATATTTGCGCATGTTACGTGTAGACTTAAAAAAGTAAAATTTTATGTCTTATTATCTTCATTATAAAAAGGAAGGTTTGTTTATTTTCTACCAAAAAAAAGGTATACAGTGCACCAAGGACTTATATAGAGTCTATGTAAGTCCTTGAGTACACTATCGGGATTAACTATCGAAAGTGTTGGTGTATAGATACAATACAAGGATGTTACAATCGCAATGTATCGATAAGACAGTGACGCGATTTTTTTATTGTGTGGTCAGACAATCGATTGTGATGCAATCCCACCATTGATTTTTGTTTTTTTTATTCTACAGTAAATAACAAAAACATTCAACGCTTGTCATTCATAGGGAGACCCAAATAAAAGGAGAGAAACTGACATTTTACTGTTTGTCAACCTCTGCACTACCAAAATATGATAAGAAAAGTATGGGTCATTTGTCATATAAGAGATTTGATCCGCTCAGTGTGTACATAGTTGATAAAGTGAAAGTAGACTCCCGAAATCATGTATTCATATCCCAATTTCCAAGCATCACAATTCAAACATGACAATGCTTTCAAAATACCCAAAGTACATTAATAATGCAATTCAAATAAAAAAAAAGAGCACTATGTGTTTATTAGGAAAATGCATTTTTAAAGAAGAAGAAACAAGGATTATTTATAACCGCCATTAAGCGACTACACCACGGAAGCACTTTCTTTTTACAATGGTGTTACTATGCCTTGTCGAGCTTTTTTTTACGACTGTTTCACTGATTGATTTAGATTTTTTAAAAAAGGTATGTGTGTGTATGTCCGGAGAGAGGCAAAGGTGGGTATGGCCATCAAGTCTCGGTTGGTAAATATGTTTTCTTACGCAGCAAACATGTTCCACTTATGTGAAGTGGATAGTTAACGTCGATTTTACCACTGCATAGGGAGTTTGTTTTGTTTGCTTGTTTGTTTGAATATATTGCGTCATTTTATGCCATCGAGTTCTAACAGACAATCAGTTAACATAACCACTCTTTTCTGGGATTCTGGAAAGCTAATCAGAACTCGAGTACACCCATTTCTGCAAGTACCTGATTAATGTTCTCACTTGAATCAGCGGTGTTTAATATTTAGAATGGGGATTTTGTAACAAGATTAACACTCCAATTTAACTATCAATTTTGTCATGTTATGGTAGATTTGACATACTAAACTATTCTGTTTAAATTTATCAATGATAATGAGATGCTTTTTATCCACTTTAATAATTATCTTATTTGTTTAGACATGTGTAGCGTTTTATCCGGATACACTTCCTTTAAAAATATAGACAGGTCAATGTTTATATCGATTGTATAACCGTCTTTATCATCTTTAAGAATATATGTAAATTGATATCAACTTAAATCATTATTTCTATTCTACTTACACCACTACTCCACTTAATGGCTAGATAGTTTACATGCGTTGGCAGTAATTTAATTTATTGTTTGTATATATCTAATACTATCTTTCCGGCAATTGCAGTAAAACAATTTTCAATCACCCATTTGGGCGATTGTTTAATCTATTCGTTCTATGTGTGTGTGGGTCACAGTGATATATGACATGTTTAACCAAGCAATCTAAGCATTGTATTATATTTCCATTTGTAAACTACGTGTTGAATAATAACATTATCTTATCAGATAAAATAGTAAAAGTTCAGTTATCCATCACTGAAATCCATTGTTACAAAGTTATATTTTAATTAATGAATAGAGTCGTTTATAAACATATGAATTTGCTTATTCATCCATTAGGATTACAGAACCGTATGAAAACATGATATACAAAATATAAAATATAAAGACTTTCACTTCATTAACTCTTCTATAAACGAATTTCAATTAAAGTCAAAGACATTTTAACCGCAAGAAAAGTATTATATTTGAAATAACTTTGACTAATTCACATTAGTGTCTACTTTCACAGGGAAAACGTATCAACCTCTTCTTGAGGCTTAATACGGGTCTCAGCAGCTGTGAATTGTGTACTACGTTGCCAAGTAGCTTAAGACGCTGTCTCAAGATCACCTCTCACTACTATGGTCGTAGGTTCGAGCCCGACTGCCTCCAAAAACTTTCAGTAAGAAAACATCCAGTTACTTGCTATACTTCCACCAGTAAATATAATGTGTATATTGAAGCACTTGTTAAAAAAAGAAAGTCATTCACAGTATTCGTTGATTTTACCAAAGCATTTTGTTTTATTGTTAGATAAATACACTGACGAGATAAAAAAACGCCTCATCGAAAATTTGCGTTATTTTCGTTACATAGTTTAAATTTTGGGGTGGGGGCGGGAATGTCATAAATGTACATGTACTCTGACCGACAAACCCAACCAACCAAAACTTGTACGATTTTATTCAGCTCATTGTTAAATTCATTTACCTACTGATTTCCTCGTACAGCCCGTGCGTGTCAACTACGAGGTTCAATCGAGTGAATTGTAGACAGGTACATGTGTTAGTTGACATACAACCATATTTTCAGAGATTTTCTGACAATTATCAAGTTTCTGATAATGCCGAAGCTAAATTTTGAAGAAAAGGCCCAAGTTTTGGCCATGCTTGAATGACGGGCGAATGCAAAAACAAATCGCTAGACGATTTAACGTTCGACAATATTGCGTCTCGTTCGCCGTGTCAGAGACACGGGAACGTTTGTCGATAGGCCACGTTTAGGTAGCCGCGTGTAACGTCAATACGGCAGGATCATTACATACGTCAACGCCATCTGTGTGACAGATTTCTGACGGCTTAGTCCACGTCACGTTTAGTGGTAGGTAACCATGGACGCCCTGTAAGTCGACATACAATCAGAAATCGGCTAAGAGAACGGGGAATTAGCTGCCAAAGGCCTTACCGCGGTCTAGTACTTACGCGACGTCACCGTCACCAGCGTCTTATTTGGGCCCGCAACCATCGCGGTCAGCGTTGGCAGAACGTAGTGTTTAGTGACGAGTCACGTTTCAACTTGTCGGACGCCGCCGGCCTTATCCGTGTCTACAGACGCCGTCCCTATGTTCCAGTTATTCGAATAGGTGATATCATTTATTCCAAATGAATATAAACAATGATTTCTTTCAAGGATGATAATATATTTAATAAGATGTAGATCTATAACGAGAATAAAATGGAAATATCAAATATATTGTGTAAAAAAAATATTGTGTTATAAAATAAATATTTTTGTGAATGTTGAAAATATATTGCTTTATTCTTTAATCATTTTATAAGACCATTTATTTTGGCGGCTGAGGGATATATTTTAACTGCTGGATAACATATATTTATATCTGCTGAATCATTTTCACCATGTATTCACTGCTGAATCATTTAAACAGGGATCAGTCTGTTTTTTCTTGCTCGATGAATCGAATAAAAAATATCACCTATTCGTACCAGTGATATCACTGATTTGTTTGGAATAGTTGATATCACTCATTCGAATAGGTGATATCACTTATTTAAATAAGTGATATCACTGTTTCGTTCCAATTAAGTGATATCACTTATTCGAATAAGTGATATCACTGTTTCATTTTGGAATAGGTGATATCACTTATTCGAATTATTGATATCACTGATTCGTTTGGAAAAGGTGATATCACTCATTCTACTAGGTGATATCATTTATTCGAATAAGTGATATCACTTATTCGTTCTGAATAGGTGATATCACTTATTAGAATGAGTGATATCACCTATTTGAAATGAATTTAGACAATGATTTCTCCTAAGGATGTTAATATATTTAATAAAATATAGATGTAGATCTATAACGAGAATAAAATGGAAATATCAAATATATTGTGTAAACAAATATTGTGTTATAAAATAAATATCTTTGTGAATGTAGAATATTTATTGGCTTATTCTTTAATCATTTTACAAGACCATTTATTTTGGCGGCTGAGGGTCCTCTTATGTCGGCTGCAATCAAACAAGATGGCTACCGGTTCCATGGAAGGCATGATAAACTCAGCCCTCACTGCCATCGATATTGAAATTGCGATTTCAGAGTCCGACGAGGAGCTTGTTGATAGGCCTATTGACAATTTATATAGGTCAACTATCAATACTATTAGGCCAAGACGTAACGTTTAATGTAGATCTAAATTTTGAAACTTGTCAACAGTAACCCCAAGAGCGAGCAGGTCTATCTTGATCCTAGCCTGGATCTAGCCGATCAATACAGAAAACCAAAATACAAAATTCTCCCTCGTCATTTTACCAAAATAGTTCCTAAAATCTTCTTGCAGTCAAGATCAGTTAAGAAATATAGCTCTATTATTTTATTTACATGAAAGTGTGTCGTAAACAAACTTCTTTGACATTTTAATGTCATTGCACTTTGACAAGTTAGATACGAGTTGGGGATCCAGTTACCAGATTATCCAATCGGCGTTGCCTTCGTTGGCAGTTTAAACAAATAACCTGGCAACAACCAACTCGTTGCGATTAGCTTACATTTTACAATTAAAAATAAGTAATAGAGTGTGTCCGCTTTTATATTGACGTGTAAACATACTAAAGATATCTATATTGTATTTATAACTGAGCAAGACATCCGTTTCGAAAGATTGTAACAACAAAATCGATTTGCTTACATTGTTCCAATGTGTGACCAAAAAACAGGCACATTTTGGCGTTCTCCTAACAATGCGTTTATTCAGCAGAGGTGGAAATTATTATGTATCAAATCATTTAAATAAATGGACATGTTAACATTCTATTGTTAATTATACTTTTTTGATAAATTCTAAAACTGGCTCTTTGGCTGCTTCAGCCATATTTCATCATACATTAACTGCTACATCAAATAAATATTTATATATATGCTGAATCATTTTCATCATGTATTCACTGCTGAATAATTAAGTAGGGATCAGTCTGTTTTTTCTTGCTTGATAAATCGAATGAGTGATATCACCTATTCGAATGAGTGATATCACTGATTCGAATAAGTGATATCACTCGTTCTTTTTGAATAGGTGATATCACTGATTCGAATAGGTGATATCACTCATTCGAATAGTTGATATCACTCATTCGAATAAGTGATATCACTTACTGAGGTTAAATAGTAAAACGGCACCCCATATGATATCACTTATTTGAATAAGTGATAGCACTTATTGATTTCAAATAAGGGATACCACTTATTCGAATACATGATATCACCTTTTCAAATAAGTGATATCACCTATTATGGTTAAATAGTAAAACGGCACCCCATACGTACCGCTGTTTCAAAGACATTGTTAAAAATAAAAAAAAGCTTGATAATATACGGTGCGTACCGTGTAGACGTATTGACTTCACAAATAACGTCATAATGTTCTACTAACGTCACAGTATGAAAGTACGGGAAATATGCCTGGACAGGATTTAATTCTTATGAAAATCAGTGCATACAGCAGTCCTGTAAAGTAGTAACAATTTTTGAAAATATCTGCTTAATTACGAAAATTGATCTGGTGACGACGATAAGTGGACGTTACTGTAGTATATGAACTAAGATATTGTCTCTCATGGGGTCGAACTTCAATTTTATCACTATTGTAAACCGACAAACCCAACCAACCAAAACTCGTACAATTTAATCAGTTCATTGTTAAATGCATGTACCTGCTCATGAGTTCCTCGTACAGCCCGTGCGTGTTAACCACGAGGTTTTATCGAGTGAATTTTAGACAGGTACATTGTGTACCACTACCACTACTACTAATACTAATACAATTAATTCTACTTCTACTACTACTACACTACTTCTACTACTACTACTACTACTTCTACTAATACTACTACTACCTCTACAATTACTTGAACTACTTCTATTTCTACTACTTCTACTACTACTTCTACTTCTACTACTACTACACTATTACTACTACTACTACTACTGCTACTACTTCTACTACTACTACTTCTACTAATACTAGTACTACTATTACTAATACAACAACACTTACTACTACTACTACTACTACTACTACTACTACTACTACTACTACTACTAACACTATTACTACTTTTACTACTACTACTACTACTACTACTACTACTACTACTACTACTACTTTACTACTACTACTACTACTACTACTACTACTACTACTACTACTACTACTACTCCAACTTCCGCTATCGGTACCGCAACTTCCACTGCTAGTGCTACCACAACTGATACTATTTATACTACTACTGCTACTTCTACACGTACTACTGCTACTACTTCCACAACCACTACTTCTAGTATTACTATCACTAAAACTACCACGACCACTACTACTACTACCATTACCACTACCACTACTACTACAACTACTACTACTACTACGACCACTCCACTGCCACTTCATGTACCACGACAACGATTACAATTACCGCTACTACTTCCACTACCACTACCATTATACTACTACTACTACTCCCACTATTATTACTACTACCACTACTACTACTACGACAACAACTACAACTACCACCACCATCACTACCAATAATAATTCTACTACCAATTCAAGTACTACTACTACTACTACTACTACTACTTCTACTACTCCTACTACTACAAATAATAATAATAATAATAATAATAGAACTACTTCTACAGCTACTACTACTACTGCTACTACTACTACTACTTCCACTACTACTACTACTACTACTAATACTACTGCTACTACTTCTACTACTATTACTACTATTACTACTACTACTATTGCTACTGCTTCAACTACTATTATAGCTATAACTACTACTACTACTACCACTACTACTTATATTCTTATAGTTTATCTGATTTGTAATATCTTTATTAAATTTCATTACAGTAAGATGTTACAATCCTTTCTGTGATAAAAATATTATATTTGACCATACTAGCACCATGTAATATTTCAACAAGCACACATATATATCGATATTCAACAGTTTATCGTTTAGTATCTAAACTGAAAACATACCTATACGCATAATGACAAATATGTGCAACACAATACAAATTTATAAATAATAACATTGGTTTATCCTATTCGGTATTTTAAAAGCTTTTAAAAAATATTTACAACAAAATTAATGAAGTTTATATTACCACATATTTGGTTTAACAAATTGTGAACTAAGTCCAAGTCGCTTCACTTTCCTTACATACTAGGTTACTGCTTTTTCTTTTTTTTTTTTTTTTTTTTCTTTTTTTTAATGTGACTTTGTTATTGTTGAGTTTTTTTTCTTTCATTTTTGAGTGGGATAGGGGTTGTGGTATTTTTCATATGTATAAATATTTTTCAATACAGTTTATAAAATATAAAGCACACAACATATGCCATTGTATATAGGAATTGTACGAGACGGTATACTTACAAGTACATTTAATGCATATATTTTTTGCTTTTTTATATAATTCTCTTTTTAAAGTATGTTACACAATGTTCTCCAAAGAGTATACATTGATTCGAAATGAACAGGAACAATATAAAGAACAAATTTGTTTGCTAATGTTAATGATAACACTATATTTCAATCTGTTTCGCAAACAACCGAGTAACACATTCAGTCGCATACATATTGTGCCTGGAATCTGCAGTTTTAGAAATTAATAAGACGTGTTTAATTGAAGTAAATGTGTTTACCATTATAAATAAATGGACGATACTTGTTCACATGCTAACAGTTAATGAATTGGAAAACGGAAATGTTTTAGTAGTTTAGGTCTCACTACATAGTTATGCCCCTCATGGTCACGGTAACAAGATTCTTGCACTTGTATTTTTTTATTTTATATATTTCCAAAATGTTTCATAGGGGCCGTGCTTTCTTGCTGCAGATGAGTAAAGCAAAAGCTGGCATAGCATATACTGCCATAAGACATCATTGGTATTAAACAAGTGAATTTTGTAGGAATTTAACATATTCATGTATTTATGAGCATATGAGGACTTCTTTTATTTAAACTATTGTATGGTGTCGTTGCACTGTCTTTAATGAGAAAAGATTTGATTTATCCGTATTTGTATTATGTTTGATGAATACAGGATGTGTTGAAATATTATGTGCATGTGTGTCAGGGCTCGTTGACGCTCTAATAGTTTTCAAGAAGTGTTTTCTAAACCAAGCTTCATATAAGCAAGACTTTTTAGCAAGAAATGATTTAGAATTAGGCCATGCTGCTCATAATGCTGTAGACAATGTTACCATGTTGATTTCACATGCATAACAGCAGAGCGATGAACTAATTACCTTAAGTTTTAGTCCTTCAGACGTTCGGCAATATCTATTATTTAACAAAGAGAAAACCATCCCCTATTTATATCCTCTTGTGGGTAAACGAGTTATGAAGATGACCAGCAGGATATGTTTCAAACAAATCTATGAGAGTGATGGTAATGATGTTTTTCAAAATACTTTTACATGTACAAGCAATGATGGGCAGCCACGAGTGACACGTGTCTAACGTATTTTGGAGGATGTAATCCACAAATTAGTTTAAAGTCTAAATAATAAATGTTAGAACCATTTCCTGTATTAGTTTTCTATTTAAAAGTTGACAACATTTGTGAACAGTCGAAACGGAAGTGGTATGTATGTATTTTTTTCTAATTTTAGATAATGTAGATGTGTAATTTTTGCTTTAACAGATGATGTCATTGGATACAAAATATATGTCTTCTAAGATATTTCATAAGGTAATGTTACATGTAGTAAAACTTTGTGTAAAAAGTTCCTATTCGAAAGTTAACAAAATTGGCGAAAAGTGGTAAGGGAACTGCATTTTTTTTAATTCTTAGATGGTAAAAGTTTAATATATTAGAATATCTGTTTAGTCAGCAGGTGCTGCTGTGCAAAGAAAGTTTATATATTTATGTACGGTATATTCTATAATTCGATGTAAAACCCTATAGTAAGTATAACATGTTATAATTCTAAAATGGTAAAAATTAGCAAAACCCTAAACACCGAAAGTGGAGTAAGGGTACTACATTCTAGTTTTTACAAATCTTAGATGATGAACGTTTGTATATTAGACCTAGGATTTTTGCATATTCAGCTGATGTGCTAAGAAAGTTGATATACTATTTCTATGTACCCTTTCTTAATTGATGTCATGACAATATATGGTAAGATGTTATTATTCGAAAATTGGCAAAAAGGGATAAAATATTCTACTTTTTCATATTAAGATGAGAAAGTTTGATATATTAATATTGTCTGCATTTTTCTCATCAAATTTTAGGCTTTGAACATTTGATGTATTAGTATTTTTGCATTATCAAGTAATTTAGTTTTGCTTTGTTACCCTTTTATGATTTGATCTTACGACAACTTATTGTAACATTCGAAAATTGGCAAATATGGCAAAATGCCGAGTTTGGGTAGGGATATTATATCCAAGTTTTAGGTGGTGAAAATATTTAAATATTCCACCTAATTACTGATATATTACAAAAGATGATTTATAACAAATGAATAAAAATATAACCAGCTGAATGCGGAAGATTGCTGTCATTTTATTGTACTTTAGACCGAAAATCAAAATTGGATCCAGAATTGAATGTGGAATGTGAAAATAAGTAGTTTGTTTCATCTTCTAAACATTGAGTAACATACATGGAATATGTTAAGTTATTCTTTCTTTAAACTGTTTTAAATAAACGTTTTTATTACAAATTTGAATCGTACATGTATATACGATGAATGAACATTCAATGACAGTGGTCACTGATTATTTATAATAAATTATTTAAATTTATCTATACATATTATAATTCTACAGGTGAGTCGAAGAAAATATACGGTTTAATTTTATGATTCGTTTGTTTGTTACATATATTTTTTAATGTAAACCAATATCATTTGTCGATACAAATATAAGGTTCAATGATGTGGCTTTGACATACGAACACTGTTTATATTTAAAAGTAATTTCTTTTAAAAAATAAAGCAAAACATATTTACGATGATGATACAAATGAAATATATAACACTATTGCGTAAGTACTCTATCGTACATATTATAAAAATAAATCTTCAGTGAGTACTAGTGATGTACGCAAGGGTAAATCTTCAGTGAATACTAGTGATGTACGCAAGGGTAAATCTTCAGTGAGTACTAGTGATGTATGCAAGAATAAATCTTCAGCGAGTACTAGTGATGAACGCAAGAATAAATCTTCAGTGAGTACTAGTGATGTACGCAAGGAAAAATCTTCAGCGAGTACTAGTGATGTTCGCAAGAGTAAATCTTCAGCGAATACTAGTAATGCACGCAAGGGTAAATCTTCAGCGAGTACTAGTGATGTACGCAAGAATAAATCTTCAGCGAGTACTAGTGATGAACGCAAGGGTAAATCTTCAGTGAGTACTAGTGATGTACGCAAGGAAAAATCTTCAGCAAGTACTAGTGATGTTCGCAAGAGTAAATCTTTAGCGAATACTAGTGATGCACGCAAGAATAAATCTTCAGCGAGTACAAGTGATGTACGCAAGGGTAAATCTTCAGCGAGTACTAGTGATGTACGCAAGGGTAAATCGTCAGTGAGTACTAATTATGTACGCAAGGGTATATTTTCAGTGAGTACTAATTATATACGCAAGGGTAAATCTTCAGTGAGTTCTAGTGATGTACGCAAGGGTAAATCTTCAGTGAGCACTAGTGATGTATGCAAGGGTAAATCTTCAGTGAGCACTAGTGATGCACGCAAGGGTAAATCTTCAGTGAGCACTAGTGATGTATGCAAGTGTAAATCTTCAGTGAGTACTAGTGATGTATGCAAGGGTAAATCTTCAGCGAGTACTAGTGATGTTCGCAAGGGTAAATCTTCAGTAAGTACAAGTGATGTATGCAAGGGTAAATCGTCAGTGAGTACTAGTGATGTACGCAAGGGTTATTCATCAGCAAGTACTAGTGAAGTGCGCAAGAGTAAATTTCAGTGAGTACTAGTGATGTACGCAAGAGTAAATCTTCAGTGAGTACTAATTATGTACGCAAGGGTATATTTTCAGTGAGTACTAGTGATGTACGCAAGGGTAAATCATCAGTGAGTACTAGTGATGTACGCAAGGGTAAATCTTCAGTGAGTACTAGTGATGTACGCAAGGGTAAATCTTCAGTGAGTACTAGTGATGTACGCAAGGGTAAATCTTCAGTGAGTACTAGTGACGTATGCAAGGGTAAATCTTCAGTGAGCACTAATTATGTACGCAAGGGTATATTTTCAGTGAGTACTAGTGATGTACGCAAGGGTAAATCATCAGTGAGTACTAGTGATGTACGCAAGGGTAAATATTCAGTGAGTACTAGTGATGTACGCAAGGGTAAATCTTCAGTGAGTACTAGTGATGTACGCAAGGGTAAATCTTCAGTGAGTACTAGTGATGTATGCAAGGGTAAATCTTCAGTGAGTACTAGTGATGTATGCAAGGAAAAATCTTCAGCGAGTACTAGTGATGTTCGCAAGAGTAAATCTTCAGTGTGTACTAGTGATGTATGCAAGGGTAAATCATCAGTGAGTACTAGTGATGTACGCAAGGGTTAAACTTCAGTGAGAACTAGTGATGTACGCAAGAATAAATCTTCAGTGAGTACTAGTGATGTATGCAAGGGTAAATCTTCAGTGAGTACTGGTGATGTACGCAAGGGTAAATCTTCAATGAGAACTAGTGATGTTCGCAAGAGTAAATCTTCAGTGAGTTCTAGTGATGTATGCAAGGGTAAATCTTCAGTGAGTACTAGTAATGTACGCAAGGGTAAATCTTCAGCTAGTACTAGTGATGTTCGCAAGGGTAAATCTCCAGCGAGTACTAGTGATGTACGCAAGGGTAAATCTTCAGTGAGTACTAGTGATGTATGCAAGGGTAAATCTTCAGTGAGTATTAGTGATGTACGCAAGAGTAAATCTTCAGCAAGTACTAGTGATGTATGCAAGGGTAAATCTTCAGTGAGTACTAGTGATGTACGCAAGGAAATCTCTTCAGCGAGTACTAGTGATGTTCGCAAGAGTAAATCTTCAGTGAGCACTAGTGATGTATGCAAGGGTAAATCTTCAGCGAGTACTAGTGATGTTCGCAAGGGTAAATCTTCAGTGAACACTAGTGATGTACGCAAGGGTAAATCTTCATTGAGTACTAGTGATGAACGCAAAGGTAAATCTTCAGTGAGTACTAGTGATGTATGCAAGGGTAAATCTTCAGTGAGTACTAGTGATGTACGCAAGGGTAAATCTTCAGTGAGTACTAGTGATGTACGCAAGGGTTAATCTTCAGCAAGTACTAGTGATGTGCTCAAGGGTAAATCTTCAGTGAGTACTAGTGATGAACGCAAGGGTAAATCTTCAGTGAGTACTAGTGAGTACTAGTGATGTACGCAAGGGTGCATCTTCAGTGAGTACTAGTGATGTTCGCAAGGGTAAATCTTCAGCGAGTACTAGTGATGTACACAAGGGTTAATTTTCAGAGAGTACTAGAAATGTACACAAGGGTATATCTTAAGTGAGTATTAGTGATGTACGCAATTTTCATTTTGTATTTAGTATCATCTGATTGAAGGGATTATGTATACTACTGGGAATTAATTGAAAGGTATGTCCAGTATAAGACAATCACTTGCAAAGAAAAGTGTCGCAAGCTAGGCTTGTCTTTGCTAGAAATGTGACCCTGTTTACACTTAATCCACTTAATCAGAACAAAGAATGTTATCTGTAACAACTAGTGGAGCGCGTTGTCCAGTGGTTGAACATCGAATTCATGATTGTAGGGTCGTGGGTTCGATCTTCCGCTTTCGGTCCTTGAGCAAGACACATTTTCCCAATATGCTTAGAACTAGTTCTACCCTGAAAGACTTCGAGCGTGATTTGTCTAAATTGTAATAACTTGTTTCACAATCGATGTAAAATTAATGGTTTAAACTAAACCACTAGTCATGCGATACTTTAACCACATAAGTCAGAGTTCATGTGATTGTTTAGTGTTCTGTCATCCGACAATTTGTCTTCAAACAACCTTAAGATTAAACTGTACAAAGATATTCATATCATTTCGAATACTTATACTTGAATAAATATATAATCTCTGTATGGAAGAATATATCAAAAAATAACCATGTCTATTTTGACCCGTTTTTTTTCGTAAATGATATCACAATGGCTTTATATCATTTATAATTTTACATTTATTTGGCTGTTTAAAATTGACAACAATGTTAATTGCATGTATTATTTTATAATGCTAAGTATCCCGTAAAACAAATACGATTTGTTTCTTAACGAAAAAGGAAATAAACGATTTATTTCGCTTAAAAGGTCCGTACTTGATGTCATTTGATGTTCATTTATTATTACCGCTTCATCTTCATCTTCATATATGTATATTTGTTCTTTGAGTTTGAAACTTATTTATTTTACTTCGGTTTTGAAACAAATAATTACAACTTTTACAAATCACACTTGAAGCTTTCATGTAGAGCACTATACGTAGCCGTGGCGGGGGATGGAACCCTCGACTCTCCGATCCTATATTTGTTGCTCTTCCGCTAGATCACGCGCTCCGCATTTCTCTTCCATATTACGTTTCCACATTAAAAGAAATACGTTTATGAAGCAGCCAATGTTTTTTTTAAATTATTCATGAAGTGTACATTAACATTAAACCCTCGTTCAGTTATACATATAAGTAAATCTCTCTCTCTCTCTTCCCTCTCTCCTCTCTCTCTCTCTCTCTCTCTCTCTCTTCCCTCTCTCTCTCTCTCTCACTCTCTCTTCCCTCTCACTATCTCTCTCTCTCTCTTCCCTCTCTCCTCTCTCTCTCTCTCTCTCTCTCATTCGTTTGGTTTATTTTGCACGAGTAACTGCTTGTCTGTTTAGGCAATATATACCTTATGGAGTTTATTCATGTATAAGACACCTGTTGTTTATCAAATTGACAAATTCTTTATTTCTCATATGGGCATTCACTCAAATTAAAGAAAACAAGAGACGCAATACTATCCACCAGTTAGTGTGTGTTCTTTTATTGAACATGTTTAAAGAATGCTCGTACAGTGTGACATACAACGCATAATTAATAGATCTACCTCGCATGGGCATATATGGGTGACTTTTTTCTTTTATGTAAATATTTAGTTATTTTATCTTTTTGACAGATACATTATTCGTGTAATAATTAATGCAAGGTTTACATTATATTATTGATAAACTACTTATTGCGTAGCGTTTTCACTGATTCTTATTATTTTTATATCTTTCTGACACTAAGAACAAAATTGTCACATTCTGCTTCGGCATATAAAGTGCAGTTTTTGTATCAAACAGAAATATGTTGATTATTGAACTTGCATTATGTATGGTAAAACATATATGCTCGTACAACTGTACACATGACACATAGTATATTAAGTTTTGAATATATGTGCATCATATTGATTATAAGTGCCATACAGAGTATTCCATGGTCATGTGTATGTTTAATTAATTGTTAACTCCGCTATTTTTGTAATGGAATTTGTTGAACTATTTATTGATTATTATTTTGAAAGGTAATTCAAGTCACACATCAACGCCATACACAAATACATATGCTTATACAAATTCTCTTGCAATATGTAACACAAATCACCAGTTATCATCCATTCTTGATAAATCATTGACATTACGTCCAACACACCAATTAATTCTGCACTGTTTTACATATAGAGACATTCACTTCGGGAACACTGAACACAGGGTCAATTGTTCTTAAAGTGTTTCAGTTGAGAGTCCTGTAAGTCTGGTGATCCAAATAAACAGGAATAAACATGGGGTCGGCAAGATTGCTTTTTCACAATGTCGATGGTTTAATTACACCCTTTCAATTTTGACAATTCTTTCATTTTGTTGCAGTGTATCATAACGCATATTTAAACTGTAATACCTTCATCCAGCTGTATATAATGCCATACAAACTAGGAAAGATTCATATAAATGTTTCAAATAGATCACATACACATAGAAACATGACCATTTTAAGCATTTTCAACAAAAATAATGCCCAACCGATTTACACAGCTCTATTTTCTTGGGCGCAAGAATCTTGGTAATTGGCAAATGAGACCTTATGTTCTGTAGCTGGATATCAATATGGAAGTGGTTCATATCTATAACATTCTCGGAATCTCAAATTAAACAGTTGCTAGTCTGGTACCTGGCAAGTCGACAGTAACTGTTGCAATTAAAATATATGCTAGTCCGATACCTGTCACGTCTAAAGTAGCATCTGCACATGAAACAGTGTCTAGCCTAGTATCTTCACGTCCAAAATGATTACACACAACAGTACCTAGCTCTGTACCTGTCACATCTAAATAATCATGCACTAGTTTTTAGCCCTGTCACGTCCAAAGTGGCTGTTATACAAATTATTATGGCTAGCTCGTTGCTGGTTACGCATAAAGTAGACAAAAACAGTTTCTAGCCCAGTACCTGCCGCATCCAAAGTAATGCTGCACATATAACAGTGGCTAATCCAGCACTTATCACATCTATAAAGTAGCTTTTCCACACGAAATAATTTCTAGCCTACACGTATGACTTTTTGTTTCGACGATTATTTATTAGCTTCCAGAATTCATTGTTGTCATTAACACTGCTTCTCTGTGGAAACGTCGAAAAGAACATTTTGATTTTTTATAATTTTGATATGAAAGTGAATTGGTCTCATTTGGCTTATTTTCGTTTAACCATATGTAGCGTTTGCTTTTATTTCATTATGAAGGTAGGTACGTCAGTTTGTTATTCCAATATGGTTTTATGTATGGTTTAAAACGTACCTTTGGAATACATAAGTCTGTTGCTAGGTTAACTATTAGCACAATAGTCGAGTACAAATCGTCAATTTCTCGAGTATCACATATATCCAGTTTTTTTTGCTCATTTTAAAACATCACTATTTTCTAAGAATTGTTTATAAGAATCTAACTACCTTTTTCACATTTCGCCAGTTTATAATACGGGTATTTAATGTTTCCGTTTCGGTAACAGTTTTTATAGAAAACATGCAAACAATGGGGCGGTGTATAGATACATTCAATGCATTGTCATCAAATATTTGACAGTCAGTAATATTTGGTAATAGTAGCTCCTGCACAAAAATATGATCTATAAGTGTTTCTCTGTCACTGTTATAGGGAACATTACTGAACTTCGATCCTCTGCATAAGGCAAGTGTATTAACTGATTTAAGATCAAATTTGTTCGTAAGCTGTGATAGTAATTTACCTCTTGAATCTAAATTAAAGTTTGTTGCTATGCGTTTAGATTTAAGTTCAGTATTGTAATCACCTATAACAAACAGAGAACCCTTATCTTGATATGTACAAATGATATTTTCTAATTCTTCAAGGTATTGATTATACAACCGCATAGGGTGTTTTTTACATGGCAAGTATACTTGAACTATATATGTGTAACGACCGGGAGTTGTCATGATTTGAATGTCAATAAAAGTATCACAGTTTAGGTCTAAGGGTGTCACAATAGGGTTCAAATCTCTATGCCATAATAAAGCGAGACCACCTTTACCGACTTTTCTACCCGATACGATGTCTAGATCATGGTCAGATAAAGCATAACTTCTGTAGTCAGTGTTTATACTATCCAAAAAAACGGAGATCTTTTCTAAAGAGCCAGTGTTCTGATATTCCACAAACATCTATTTTATATTTATTGAGAAAGTCAGCCAGATAGCTAGCACTAGACATAATGCCTGTTGCATTCCATGTAGCAATATTAAGTTTACCTGTATCTGAGAACACTTTCGTCGTATACGAGATTTCTATTCGACGTCAACGTCTAATGAATAACACGGATTATAATCATGGTAATCAGCATGATTGTATTGATCACGCCTGTTAATACGATTCCACGAGTCATACGGGTATTCGTGATTTTCATTTGTGAGCGTTTGCGATTTGTGTTTAGAAGTATCACCAACATTGCAGTTTTTGTAATAATTGTAAGATAACTAATGTCTACATGTTATCCCCCTGGGCCAGAAATATGGGTCACTGTTAAGTAGGTCAGCGTTGTTGTCGTCTTCAACATTAAGGCGAACAACTGTGGTCCTATATTTCTTATTTCGAAATATAGAAATTTTTGTCACAGTCGGTGCCATGCCCCGAACAGAATTTGCTATTTTGGCTTTAGTAATCGTTGGTCGGAAACCACCTACATAAAAGCGCTTTGTGCGACGTCGCATATACTGTGTAAAATCATCATCATCATCATCATCAAATCAAAAGGGTTTATTTGTCGACATATGTGACACATATGTTCCGTCTGGAGATGTTACTGCTACGCTGGGACTACTTTGTTTAGTCCCGAACCTAGTGTCTGAGTGGGCTGGTAGCGTTAAAATGTTCTTGGGATTTGAACGTCTCGGAGATACGGCCCAGTCCGTGTCATATTTTAGTTTTTTATTAATGTCAGTAAAAGAGACCGATTTCTTTTTCAGATTATTTGTGGTGTTGGGCTTTTGAGTCGTTATAATGGGTGAAATGGGTAGACCCCCAAAGGAGGAGTCGGTTTCCAGGTCGTCTGTTATAACTTTTGGATAAATGGGCTTGGCTGTGTAAACGTGACTATCAGGAGGGGTGCTTGTCGTCTGTAGCATATCAATAAGTGTACCTACGTCGGAGGCAGCGATATCAGATATCTACTTAAATCATTATTTCTATTCTATCTACACCACTACTCCACTTAATGGCTTGATAGTTTACATGCGTTTGCAGTAATTTAATTTATTGTTGTAGATATGTAATACTATCTTTCCGGCAATTGTAGTAAAACAATTTTTGATCACCCATTTCGGCGACTCGTTTAATCTACCAGTTCTAGGTGTACTTGGGTCGCAGTAATAAATGACATGTTTATTTAAGCAATTTAAACGTTGTACCATATTTCCATTTGTAAACTACGTGTTGAGTAATAACATTATCATATGAGATAATATAGTTAATGTTCAGTTATCCACCATTGTTACGAAGTTATATTTTAATTAATAAATAAAGTCGTTTATAAACATATGAATTAGCTTATTCACCCATTAGGCTATTTATTACAGAACCGTATGAAAACATGATATACAAAACATGAAATATAAAGACTTTCACTTTAATTACAATTCGTTCATAGAAGAGTTCTTGAAGTGAAAGTATTTATATTTCATGTTTTGTACATTTTAACCTCAAGGAAAGTATCATATTTGAAATAACTTTGACTTATTCACAAAATTGTCTACTTTCACAAGAAAAAAATGTATCAAATATTTTCTTGAGGCTTAATACAGGTCTCAACAACAGTGAATGGTGTGCTCCGTAGCCGAGTGGTTAAAGACGCTGTCTCAAGATCACCTATAACTGATATGGTCGTAGATTGAGTCCCGATGTTTCCAAAACCCTATGTGAAAAAATTTGCCGGTTACTTGCGGAAGGACAATGACTCTTCTGAGATTTATTCTGAGGTCTACCTACACCAGTAAATCCGGATGTGACATTTATAACCTGAACTGTGATGATAATAGCGCTTAATCCAATTAAAAATAATAAAATAACGGATTGTCTTCGTCAACCGGTTAATTACCACGGAAAAAAATATTTGGTGTTTGGAGTATTAAATGTTCATTTTTTGACTGTCGATATTACGAAACTTGCAGAGAGCTGAACCTAGATTCCAGATTTTTGTTTCAAATTAATTATTTATCTATGGATCTAAAACTAACCAGTTTCTTATTCATATTATATTATTGTTTTACACATTGTTTTGCAAAGGTTATTTTCCTGAAGCATCGATAGTATGTTTTATTGTACCACTGCATATACAAAGAGTGATATAAACAATGTTGGAAACTATACAACGTTATTAAGCACTTTTGGGAAAAAGTTTTAAATAATAGGCAAAATA
Source organism: Panopea generosa (assembly GCA_029582155.1). Taxonomy (NCBI): domain Eukaryota; kingdom Metazoa; phylum Mollusca; class Bivalvia; order Adapedonta; family Hiatellidae; genus Panopea; species Panopea generosa. The sequence goes on from CM055904.1 coordinate 67,353,064, forward strand.
CGTTGGAGAAAAAAATATAATGTGTATATTGAAGTGCTCGTTAAATGAAGAAAGTCCTTCACATTTTCTTTGATTTACTAAAGCATTTTGTAAAAATGTTAGATAAATAATGTAATTCAAATTGATAAAATTAGGTATTAAGGGGAGTTGGGGACAGAAGCAGCAGCAGTAGCAGTAGTATTAGTAGTAGTAGTAGTAGTAGTAGTAGTAGTACATGTAGTAGTAACAGATCAAACACTACTAGTAGCAGTAGAAGTATTAGACATAAAGTAGTAGCAGCATCATCAGCTTAAGTAGAAGTATTATCATAAGTGTTAGTAGTAGTAGTTTTAGTAGTATTACATGTAGAAGAAGTAGTAGTATGAGTAGTAGTAGTAGTAGTAGTAGTAGTAGTAGTAGTAGTAGTAGAAGTAGTAGTAGTAATAGCAATTCTTAGAAGATAATTACAACACAGTAGTAGTAGAAGTAGTAGTACATGTCGTAGAAACAGATGAAACACTATTAGTAGCAGTAGAAGTATCAGACATAAAGTAGTAGCAGCATCATCAGCTTAAGTAGAAGTATTATGATAAGTAGTAGTAGTAGTAGTAGTTATAGCAGTATTACATGTAGAATCAGTAGTAGAAGTAGTAGTAGTAGTAGTTATAGTAGTATTACATGTAGAAGAAGTAGTAGTAGTAGTAGTAGTAGTAGTAGTAGTAGTAGTAGTAGTAGTAGTAGTAGTAGTAGTAGAAGTAAAAGTATCAGAAGCAGCAGAATTTTTAATATCAGTAATCGTAGTATTAGTATTAGTGGCAGTAGTAATAGTAGAAATAGTAGTAGTAGTAGTAGTACAGTAGTAGCAGTAGTAGAAATAGTAGTAGTTGTAGTAGTAGTAGTAGTAGTAGTAGTAGTAGTAGTAGTAGAAGTAGTAGTAGTAGTAGGAATAGCAATTCTTAGAAGATAATTACAATACAGTAGTAGTAATAGCGGTAGTAGTAGTAGTAGTAGTAGTAGTAGTAGTAGTAGTAGTAGTAGTAGTAGTAGTAGTAACAGAAAAAACACTATTAGTAGCAATAGAAGTATTAGAGATAAAGTAGTAGCAGCATCATCATCTTAAGTTGAAGTATTATCATAAGCAGAAGTAGTAGTAGTAGTACTAGTAGTAGTAGTAATTATAGTAGTAGTAGTAGTAGTAGTAGTAGTAGTAGTAGTAGTAGTAGTAGTAGTAGTAATAGTAGTAGTAGTAGTAGTAGTAGTAACAGAAGCAGCAGCAGTAGCAGTAGTATAAGTAGTAATAGTAATAGAAATAGTAGTAGTAGTAGTAGTAGGAGTTGTAATAGCAATTCTTAGAAGAGTAGGAGTAGTAGTAGTAGTAGGTGGTGCAGCACCGGGAGAGGCAGCGACTCTGCCGATGCTGTCCACTGGTTACTTAATCAGCTTATCATGCTCGCCAAAATGACTCAGATCAAAGTGTGAGGGTAAAGAAAAACTTGCGACGACAACAGGAATTACATAGAATAATTATTGTTTATGCGATCCAGGGCAAATAACAGTCTCTCTGGTGCAGTGGTATTTAATTAAGAATATGTATATAATTAAGACAAGTTAATAAAAAAGAACTTATTTATATCCAATATACACACAACGGCCCAGTTTAGGGTTGTTAAAAGAATATATAGTAACATAAAAAAGAAAATGTACAGTATGTACATTTTATTTACAATAAAATATTATGTATCAATGCACCAGAAAGAGAGCATTTGACCGCTTACGCCTAATTAAATTATATTGCTAATCATATCCTCTGTGTCAGAGCCATAAAATTTTAATTCATCATCAACCGTGTTGTAGGTACTGGGTCAGGTCCCTTAGGTCAGCCAAATTATTTTTAGTTTAACTTATAAAGATAAATTAAATGTCCATATGATTAGGGATAATACATTGCTATTTTCATCATAACATTTATCGTGTAATTATATCTTTTAAGATTTATAGTGTTCTGATGTCATTTATTTAACTTATAAAATATAGGGTGGAATTCATTGAAATTATGAGTTGGGGTGATATGAAATTAGTCTCAAGTGTCTCCTAGTGATTCACTTGTATTACTTCATATTTAGTGCACATAATATATTTATGAACAACAATAATTTATGTGTTTTTTTTTTGTTGTTTTTACATCTCTACCTTGTGATGTATGATAGACCCACAGCATTAGCTGCATATAGTCATATACCAAAATTATGACTTTATTTATTTATTTTTATTTTATTTATTTTTATATATAGAAAATAAAAAATCTCACTCCTGAAAATATGAAAAAACGTATGTCTGAAAATAATCGTAAATTCATTTCACAATATGCTTATGAATTAATCTTCTAACGAGCGAGATATCATCAGTTAATGCATATTAAGTGTTATATATTCATACTGATGTAACTTTCATTTAATATTTACAGATATGGTTAAGCTCTTTTCAGTTCTCCGCTAATGGAGGAAATAAAGAATATATATATATACTGATTTTTGGACTACCTTGCTGGGGTTTAGAACATTATTTATATTGAAATTCAATTGATTTCCAGCAAGTGAAGTTCTGAGTTTTACCCGGTTCACCCTGTCAATGGGGAAATTTAGCAGGAAATGTTCTGTAGAGTTTCTCACCTTACACCGAGTGCAATCTTCCCCTATTTTTAGAACATATTGCTCGGCATTACCGGGCAGGAGATTCACACCCAATCTGACGGGTTATTTATCTATCCTTTTATAGTTAGAATAGTTTATAGGCCGTCTGAAATTTACTGAAGATTTATGAAAGGGATGTTTAAAGGGCTTATTGATTATGGAATTGTTCCATTTATTGAAAACCTTTTTTTACCATAGCGTAGACCTCGGTAGGTGCAAGGGGAACAGTATTTGTTATTTTTTGAATATTGTAGGCCTTCCTTAGCGGCCCTGTCAGCTTCCTCATTTTCTGATATGTCTACATGTGCTGGTCACCATTCCATTGTAACCTGTATTCCTAGTCCAAGGCACTGATTATATTGTTTATGAATTTCTGCCAAAATATCAGGTCTTGATCTGCTATTATTATTTTTGAGTGAAGTGAGAGATGAGAGAGAGAGTCCGAAAAACAGATTTATTTGGTTTGTGTTCTATTATCCAGCACATATATATTTGGATTGCTATAAGTTCAGCTGTGTAGATTGACAAATTATTGCTGAGTTTCTTAGAAAACTGTATCTGAAGGGAAGGGATGACATATGCAGCTGCAACTTTACCGTCCTCGGGATTTTTGCTACCATCTGTGTAAATTTGAGCATGTTCAGCATTATGCTGGTCAATATGATTTGCAGTAATGGATCTTATGAGTGTTGGCAAATCATTTTTATTGAACTCAGCTGTGAGGGATATCCTAATATCAGGGTTTTTAAGCATCCAAGGCGACTCCAATTTGGGCCTAAAATCAGCTAGATTGACCCCATTGAGACCGTACTCTTCCACCAAATCCTGAGTATGGGCCCCGAAGAGAAGGGCTATATGTGCTTTTTTTTTGTATCTTGATTTGATGTAGTATCCGGTCCTAATGATTCTATTCAAAGGTTACAGTCTTTCCGGGTTTGAACCCTGGCCCAGTACTTAACCGACTGATGTTCCCGTCTTAAGTTAAATGGTATTACACCCGCCTCTGACTCCAATACATATGAAGGTGTGGAGAGTAGCGCTCCGAGAGCTATCCTGAGGGCCTTATTTTGAATTATATCTATTTCTTTAGTATAAATGGGGATGCACAAGAGTAGATTTGAGCCCCATAATCTATTTTTGGACGTATGAGGAATTTATACAGTAGTAAGAGGCTATTTTTATCAGTGAAAAAATCTGTACCTCTTAACATTCTCATCAAATTTAAGTCCCTCCCACACCTGATCACAATGTCTTTTATGTGACTGTGGAAATTTAGAGTCCTATCCAAAATCATGTCTAAAAATGTTTCTATTTTTTAAAATATGATCGGTGTGCCGCCTAAATTTACGTCCAAGCTGTGCTGTTTTGAGTTGCCAAAAATTATACCCACTGTTTTAGTTGGATTAATTTTGAATCCCAATTCTTTAGCCCAACCCAAGATTAGGTCAAGTCCTGTTTGAGCTCTAGTTTTTAACAGGTTTAATCTGACCCCCCCCCCCCCCCCCCCCACACACACACACACACACACACCTCTAGCCATGTGCCAGAATTATCAGCAAATTGGCTGGTAACCATGCCTGTCCTCTCTAGTGTAGCAGGCCCCTGTTTCACAAAAATACTTAAGTCTCTTATTTTACTTAAACTCGATAGTATGCTCAATTTTATACTTAAATTTATTTAAATTGAGCACACTATTTGAGTTTAAGTAAAATAGCAGACTTAGGTATTTTCGAGAAACCGGGCCCAGGCAATCATTTATCAAAATAGAAAACAGTAGAGGTGATAATATAACCCCTTTGTGAGTCCTCTGTCTACTATTTCTGAGTCTGACAGGGTTTCCCCCACTTTAACCTAGATTTTTCGACCCTCGAGGAAGTTTCTCAGATACTTCGGTGACCGCTAAAGCTATTTTTATTTCTTAAGAGTGGAATTGGGCGATGTGAATTTCTTTTAATACTGTGGATTTTTTTTTCAAAATTCTTTAGAATTTGAGTTTTTATGAATACATGTTTCACAGAATTCTTCCCAGTTTTGCTTTTTAGCATTTAAGATGACGTTTCTAGCTTCGCATTCGGCTTCCTTGTAATCGTATAGATTTCCTAAGCATGGGTGCCGTTTTTGTTTATTATGTGCCCCTTTTCTCCCATTAATAACATTTTGGCAGGTCTCATTCTACCACGGGACGTTTTTTCCTTTTTTTTAATTTTGAGTCAGAAACGGGTATACAGTGTTTAGCGGTCAATAGGAATCTCTTTGTTAAATTGGAATTAAATGTATTTATGTCATCAGAAAGGACCTCATCTAGGGTTATCTCAGTGCATTAACTATAGAAAAGTTCCCAATCTGTTTTTTCATATTTAAATTTTGGTTCTGAGCTGTTTATTTCCTGAATTTTTGAAATTTGACTTTTTTAATAGTTATACAGATTTGGTAGTTATCCGATCCCATATTATCTTCATGTACCTACCAAGTTGAAATAGCCAAAAATTTGGGACTGGTGAATGTTAAGTCAATACAGGTGCCCTTTTCATGGCCTTGGTCTACACTGGTGATGGAACCGTCATTGAGTAGAACTTTATTATTTTTGCCCGCCCATTCCACAATATCTCTCCCGTGACGGTTCGCTTTTGGAGATCCCCATAATGGGTGGTGTGCGTTGAAATCTCCGTTTATTATACAGTCCCTAAGTCCATCCTCGGGCTTTATAGATGAACTTATGTGTTCAAAAGATTCGAGGTCACACCCCCTGGAATATAGATTAATCAAAATGAAAGGGGACCCCCCTAGATGAACCTGAACATTAGAACTTTAATTGAAGGGTTCCCCAAATTATCATTAGGGACATCCACTCTGATTTCCTTATAATTAATGTTGTTTTTAAAATATACGGCTAAACCACCGCTAGATATGGTATGTAAATTATTATATTTATTTTCTACATGATAACCCGGGCTTTTTTTAATTATGTTATCAGCTAATCTAGTTTCCTGCACACAGAGAATATCAATATTTGGGTTTAAATCTAAAAAAATGTATCTCTGTGTGCCTGGGAGATGTAAGCCCCTGGGCATAATAAGAGATGACAATGAGATCCCTATTGAAAACTAAGTTTATTGTTGCGGCGGTTACGATCAGTCAGTACTTTATGGCGTGCAGTTTGAGACAGTAATTTTTGTTGGAGTTTTTATCTGTCTCAAAAAGCCAGTCAACACAGGTATTTTTTTTGCAAGGTTTGAGGGAGTTGCACGTGCCGGGATTGTTGGTACAGTTTTTTCAACTCCCTCTTCGATTTTCTCAACTCTGGATTTTAGATCTGTATTTTTTGTTAAATTAGAAAATAAAAAAATGCAGAAAGTCGTTTAAATGAATACTTTAATTCATTTACACGACTCTCTGCATTTTTTTATTTATTTTTGAATATTTTTTTGGCAATTCCTACAAGCTCATCTAAATTAATTGTTAGAATGTCTTTATTATTTTGAACATTTATTATAGGGATATCTGATTTGTAAATTTTGCTTTGGAGAAAATAGTATGGAGGTTTGTTGAGATGAGTCGACCAGCGTGGATATTTTGATCTGTCTGCTGATCACCAGTTCCTCCTGTTCCCCCGCGAGGTCAGCAATGGATCTCAAGCAAAGAGGCTGCTGAGGTGGAGTTTTCCATACTGTCCTCCCCAGAGTAAAAGAAGTCCGAGTGCAGCGAGACCATTGAATCCTCCCCGGTGACGTTAAACTCACTATCATCACTGATCGATGATGTAGAAACATGCGATAGTGTGATGTTTCGCTCACGTCACCCCGGGAGGTCTCTTGTACGTCATTGGGAGTGGAAGTACCGAGTAATATGCTATGGGGCGGAGTAATCAGTCCCCTTTCCTTTACAACAACTGTTTCAGTGGACGGCTCCTTACTAAAGAAAATCTTACTAGAATTTGTTTCCCCTACGTTTTTGTATAATTTTTCTGGTGTGGGGCTTAAAATAACAGCTGATTCGCGATTTTTACCACCTTTTTTTACTTTGTCAGGGGTGGGACTGACTATTATGCAGTCTGAGTTGTCAAACTGTGTAGATGTGATATTTTCTCACCTAAATTATATTTATATGTATCCCGGATCCCTGAAGCGTTTTTGTAATTTCTGACAAGATGACCTGTTGGGGTCTGAGAAAAATGGGAGTTAATTTCTTTGTTTTTAGTCCCTTTGTTTCCGTCCTCTGATCTAGTTTCGCTGTAATTTAGCACCTTTACATCCTGGGTTCTTGTGCTGCGATTCTGTGGGGGGAGGTGGCAGCAAAATTAGATACTATTTTTGCTGCCATATCCAAGGGGATCCCGTCCCTGGAGGCCTGTAAAGCTATAGTTGCTGCTTTTTTGTAGGACAAGCATCCCCTGAATATATAAGTATGCTCTCCCCCACAGTTCGCGCAGCACGGTAAACCTATATATCAACAATCTTTAATATTATGATTTCCGGCACATTTGGCACACCTCGCCTCATTTTAGCACGCCGAGCTTGCATGGCCGAATGTTTGGCAATTGAAGCATCTAATGGGGGGGGGGGCGGCGGTGAAAATTCATCAATACAAAAATAGGTTGGGGTATCAGCCACCTAGACTGAAGCCAGGAGTACTTTACCCGAAATGGACAGTTTCACCGCCCCCGAGGGATTGCCATATTTATCTCGCAGCCTGTCCATACTGAGGATCTCCGAATTCCCACCCAAGTCCCCATGTTGGAATCCATATTTGTTTTTCTTTAAGTACAAGAATATCTAATTATATATCACTACTAATGAAGACATGATTGATGATGAATGGTTATGGTATAATTCAATTTGTAATGGAGATGAATGAATGATTATTGATAATGCCTTGATGATTATGCATAAACACTGGATGATTCGATCCTCTGTACAGCCTGACCAATTCAAATGGAGGGCGAATACACTGTAACATTTGTGGTCTATGTTGATTCCTATGTTAATATTTTAGATGGGACCATTTTGTTAACACAAGTTAGTGGGGGATGCCAAATGTAACAAAGGTAAACAAAGGAATTTAGAGTAGCCAAAAATAAAGTCTAAACTAAAGTTAAGGTAGGGTGATGGTTACCGTCGGTGGTGCTGGTATTAATGATATCTCTGATGTCCTTATGCGTTGTTTAATCCCTCAACGATGAGGTTAAATATAAATTTGAGATTTAATATTTACTCACAAAAATAAATTTGGCTGCCATCTGACAGACCGGAAACAAGAAGTACTGACTGACTGCGTAGTTTTTATTTACCCTCGCACTTTGAACTGGTCATTTTGGCGAGCATGAACAGATGATTAAAAATAAATTGATAAATATGAATGACATATGAAGGATGAGTAATGATATATGACGATTATATATATATTCGCTATTTTACATATTTATTAATTACATACGGTAATCAACCTTTCTTTTTATCATGTTTATTTATATGGATTCCTTCTGATTGACATATTTATTACGTTACTGTGATGATCATTTATTCTCCTTATAAATTTTATAAATTACTTTACTTTGATATTCTTTGTGCAAGAAAAATTATCTACAGTAGAGCATATCATCCTGTTATATGTTAATTTTTTAACAAGTGTAATTTTTTTTCTAGTCTTGCCTAACTCTTTATTGAATGCTAATGACACTTATAACGACATTTGACATTCCCTAACACTATTATACAGCAGTCTTTACTAATATTGGTAAACCATATGGCCCTATACTAAGCATATTGCTGTTTATATACAATGTTTGTATATAATTAAAGTACACTATTGTATATGTTAATTTTTTAAAAATTAGGAAAGAATGAAAAGTGTATTATTAATTTCATTTGAAGTAACACTTTATTATCGGTAGGTACTAGGGTTTGTCAAAAAGTAATTACTCGTGGACTAATATACAAGTCATTTTCCACAATCCGATATGTAAATTGAGTTACGCCAGTATGATAAGTGGCAATAGTGTGTAATTTACCATATCCTGTTTCAGCCTTGCAATATTATATTCAGTACATCGCATGGTTAAGATTTGACTAACCCCTGTTAATCATCCAGGGTGTGTCACGTAGTGGTACACAATAGTTCAAAATTAAATTAAAATATTGTATAATTAAACTGTGAAATTTGTAAATAAGCACCCGGTAGATTGCTCATACCTAAAAAGTGCCATCATTAAAAAATGTTTTAAAAGATCCGTTATCTCCTCATATCAGATCTGTTGAGAACTGATTAACAAAGGTTGGTCACTAATTATATTAAAATAGTCTTCTGTAATTCTATATTGAATATCTTGTTATTTTATAAACACAATATTCCCTAGCACCATATACATTGTTTAACATTGTATACGGATTTATCTAATGTTCAACTTAAATTACGGTATAATAATAACATGTGGAGTTCCATATTAACACTGTAAATATGCGCTTATATTAATTTTAGTGATATTTTTATGCTCTTATTTTTGTAGGCGCTTACACTGAATAAATAATTTATGTGCTAATATTTGATATGCGCTGATACATAAACCATGTGCGCCTATTTTAGAAACTTTAATCTTTGCTTTCCACGGTCAAGAAAACGAAAGTAAAATATTAGTACTATTAACGATCTTTGTGGTGAACTACCTGCGTAAACTGATTTCATAATAATATCAAATGTATCAAATGTAAACATATAAACATGAATCAATTACCGCTCAACATATAATGCGCGTGACACAGTGTTAATTGCTGTGCATATGTTGATTATGTAACTTTCGAGTTTTTTGTTTAATCATTAAACAATTAAGCAGTGAGAAGGCAAAAACGTCACGTGGTTACAGTAGAAGAGAAATTAATGCTAAAAAAGCGGTGATTGGTCGATTTGCAGATGTCGGACAGTCTAAATTGAAATTAAAAGCTTTCTACCTTTGAACGCTTATCTGAAGAGCTGGTTTCGTGTATATTTGTCTGTGATCTATATAACAACTTATATCTCGTCCAGAAACCAATAAACCATGAGTTTGTAAACTGAAATAGTCATCCTCATTTTACTTCATCTCTACTAAGGGATAGAACGCCGTTCTGCCACTAGCTATATAAAAAATAAAAAAGCACAATAGAATTACAAATTTAAGTGCATCATCTTCACGTTTTGATTGATTTCGCATGTACTTAAATGACTTTCACATACAATATATCTCATCTTTTTTCATGATACAATTAAATATTCATCAAATATTGTTAAACATGTTTTCATATGCTATTGAAACATATTCTATATATTCAAACAATTTTGCTGTTTTTTTTTTAATTTTCCTGCCAACTGCTCGTTTACAGAATTCACAAATTGATATATCAATATTGTAAAGCAATGCTTCCTATTCCTATCTATTTATTTTATTAAAATATGTTTTATATTTTTCAAGGTTATTTAAGTCAAATTATCACGGCTGTAAAAGAAATTAATTCAACAACTTTATGATATTTTGTAATACTCACACGTTATATTCGTTCTTTCTTTTGATGTACTGTTGTGTGGTATTTGTGATCCATACTGCGTGAAATAAAATCTTTTAATGTTGTTTTTCTCTGGTATTAGCTTCAAGTAGTCCACATTCGACTGAGGATCTGAAAATTCGTAGTATTTGGCCATAATTCTTTTATTTTACATTGTATTTTAATAAATCTCAAAGATAAAATACTTCAGATTACTTCATGTGTTATTTTCGAAAAACAAAGTCATAAATAAACTTGATTTAAGCACTAAAGTTTCCAGCTAGGACTGTAAATCTGAGAAATTACGACGTCGTAATTGGTTGAATAATAAACATAAATCACACAAAATCAACAACGTAGAAATAGGTAGTATAAACCATATACAATCTTTTTCCTTTAAACTCATCACTTGTCTGTATATGCTTTCAGGGTGATATAAGAGATGCAGCGATTAAGTCCGGTAAACTTTAATTTAGATTAAAGAGGAATCACCTATAAGCCCGATAGAATATATAACACTGATTATTTCAATGCTATCATATAAATAAAGGTATTTTATCATTTTTTGCTTTTGTAATGCGTGTTTTACAGTCAGAATGAGAAGTGTTCTTGTTGTCGATTAAATCCAATCCTGCTCTAAATGCAACAACAATAACGATCCTAAATCCGATAATTCCCGAGCGAGTTAGCATAGACCTGCGCAAAATATCAAGGAAAAGGCTTTCGGCACGACTTTCGTGTCGATATTTTTTCTTTATCGGCACGAAAGAAAGAACTTTATTTACATAGCACATACGTGAGGAGAAATACCGAATTGAGGCAATTAAGATTAGACAAGACATGTAAGGAGTAAACAAAAGGGAAGTAGACAAGACCTGACATGCATGCAACCAAATCATCAAAAAACAAGAATAATACAACATGCAGCAGACAAGACATCACATGATAACCCCTTTGACAATACCAGGAAGGCTGCCATATTAAGACATCAGAATAACACGAACTGTTCAAGGAGATTTAAGTCATACATCAGTGGCATATGCTTTATAAAGAGTAATAACTATTTGGTAAATTGTACAGATGCAGTTAGAATTTTATTGGAAACAAATTATTGAAACACAATACATGGCCTGTAAAACATATGCTAGCTTCTATTCGGAACATACTCTTTTAATACAGCAACATATCTAAATCAGAAGCATTATTTTTTTTTAAATGTTTTATTTTATTTTCATGGAAACAATTAGGTTGTGTGGGCAACAATCTTTAGTACCTGCATTCCGGAACATGTAAAATGTAAAATAGATCTGACTGGTGCATTATATAACATGAAGAGAAAGCCTCAAATTTCGAAATTATTCATATGCCTATGAAAACTCCATTAAATGAGTGACGAGTTTTAAGTCCCCCTCAAACTTGTCCAGATGACTTAAGGACCAACTTTTTAACATCAGTATGGAAGCTGGAGCCAGCCTCGAGAGAAGAAGAGCGAGTAGATTTAGGAAACACTGTATAAAGAGAAAGGAAACAGGACAAAACAAGCAACCACAATCACTCTTCCTTTCTTTCTCTCTCCTCTCTCTCTTATTCATGTTTATCACACATCCTTGTTTACTGTGCCATTCAACCATTACGTATATATTATAACATTGAACGTCTTTGATAGGATGCCGATTATCCAACCTTTGTAATAATTTCTAAACTTGTCCAAGAAAAGTTTGAATAAATGTGCATTGACGAGTTTAGAGTGTTGTTTAATAAATGTTTAGGCGAATCAATAAATGGGATTTTTAATAAAATTATATTTTAGGCCAGACTTACACATTTCGTTATGGTTATTCGGCCTATGAAGTGGGGTCTTCATTTATGTCCTTTTGTAAGTTACTAACTTGTATCTTGTACGTTGGAAATGTGATAAATAGACACTTGCTGTCAATTCATACAGAATTTCATTACTCTCGTCCAGGAAAATTGCTTTTTCCTGAACTCGTTAAATAAAATTTTGTATGAAATGACGAGTGTCAGATACTATAAATCCCAGCCTAGTCTTGAAAATGCTGAAAAATGGCAGGATATATACTTACTCCTCTTGACTATCTGCCGTCACTTACTTCCCTTGTTGAGTACCTGTCCTGCCAAAAAGAAACAATATCGGCATTACCGTCGTGCAGATAAGGGCAACTATGCGCACGACAGTTATGCGGATACAGATAATAATGGGCACGATTATCGTGCCGATAGACACTTACATTTTCATACAAGACTTCGAATTTCCGGTAATTAACGTTCCGAAAACTCTTATGAGACAGTTCGTAAATGGAAAAAGAAATATGATTCTTGTGTGGATTATGTTAGAAATGCAACAAGAGCTGGTAGGCTGATGACAGCAACATAAGACAATCGTGCTTAAAATTCGAGAAAGTGTGCGAAATGATGCGCGATATAATGTGCGTCATATAGCACGCATTGCATGCGTTTCGTTATCTTCAGCTCATTTCGTTCTGAGAAAAATCATGAAAGTTAGGAAAAAATACGCTAGGTGAGTGCCCCAATTGTCGACTGACGACCTAACGAAGGCACGCGTTAAAACTGCCGAAAAACTGCTTACAATGTTCCCTAAATATACCCAAATGCAATTTGCAAATTTTGCCATTGTAAACTAAACATGGGTACACTATTTTGAACCAGTGCGAAATGTGTGGAACAAAATTTGGGCCACCAGTCATTTCCTAACGGACCTTGAGTGTAAAGAAAATTCTTAATGTAGTTTTGATCTCTGCTGAAAGCTTAGCAATACAGGTAAAGAAAGGGTAAACGTGTGATTGGAAGGTTCTATCATGATGTGTTACTAAACAAACCGAAAAAGTACTACGAAAAACGTCGCCCAGTCACAAGATTCAAACATGTTCGCCACTTGCATAACAATGTCACAGCCCACACCTCTGTTCTTGTTACGGATTGTTTGAAGTCCGAGAAAGTTATAGTGCTACCACACGCCCATTACTTCCAAGACCTTGCCCCATGTGACTTCTTTCTCTTTACAAAATTGAAAAAATTCCTCTCTGATCGTAGATATGGGTCACGGCTAGCTGTTGGTTGTGCCGTAAACCAGTGCTTTCCTAGTATACACCAATTAGCCTACCGCTTTCCGGAAATGGATTCGCAGACCAAAATTATGTATTTTTAACCAGGGAGAGTACTTTGAGGGTATGAAATGAAGGCATTCGCGATTTAGTTATTAATGGTTAGTGTGCAAATACACAATACATTTCGAACATCTCTCGTACGTTTTGACTATGTTAAAATATAACAAGAAAAGCTATAACAATATGTTATATTAAAGGAGTATGTTTTTTTTATAAATTTATTTACATAGTGCAATCAATTTATTGTCCAGAATGTCACAAAAAATAACGGTGTCTTGTGTGACATGTGATATCTGTTATAGTTAAGGGTAATTTTGTAAATATTGTATTTGTTATCTTTAATAATACGAATTGTTTGTCTGCAAATGATAATGCAAAACGTGATAATATTTACATCAACATCAAGTGAATGGTAACAGAAATGATGGAGGTAATAAACTGTGGTCAGTATTCTATGATATGAATGTAACTTAGAACTTATTGTGTATTATAAATATTAAACATATTGTAAACAAACATGCCTGTTGGTACATCTTTGTCAACATTCCATTATATATAATGTAACATTGAAATCTTGATTGGTAACAAAACATGGGCACTGTGTTTGTTTCATCAATCACAGTAGGCTTCCATTATTTATATTTTTGACCAACATGCTTAAGTTTTAATTTTTGTACATGAACTTGTTCTAGCTTACACTATAGAGGTGTACCCAAACACCACAGACCAAGTGTATATACTTTATGTACAAATATGGTAAATATTCAGCCAGAAAAATAAATGGCTGAGGTATCTGACAGGAATACCGATATTATTTCATATATCCGTCTATCATGCGGTTTCCATTTAATACGAGTTTTTATTTAGAAATGTTGGTAGATACAACAGTTATACATTCAGTCAAATAGTTAAGAAAATAAAGTCTTTTTGACATCTGCTTGGTGTAAAATGTAATCAATTCCTTCCAGATAGGGGTTTGTGTCTTTTTTAAAGATACAGACAGCTACACCATGTCCCATATTCTTTCCACGAAGTATAACATAATGTTTTTTTACTACTGGATTACAATGACTGTTAAAGGGCTAGGTTCACGAGTAGCCAAAATCGGCCCAATAACTTGATTTTTTGCCAATTCTTCTAAAGCGACAATAGCGTAGTGGTACCGCGTTCAATTATAGACTGAAAGGTCTCAAGATCGAATCCCGTCACTGACATTTTTTTTTCTTTCAGGATGCCCGAGGGGAACAAAAAAGCATACAACTGCATTTTGTGCAGAAAAAGAACAAACCCCAAAAACAGAAGACCAATGAATGGGTCGTTCAAACCTTTCCTAGCCAAGAAGTTTTTAATAACTGCATCAGATAGGGACGTATTGTGTAATACCTGCAGACACAAATGCTACATTGCAGAAACGAAGACTGTTAAACTAAATTAATTCCAATTTGCAGCACGGAAATGACGTTACTAAACAAACGGATCCAGACTATGTACCGGAACAAACAGTTCGACAGCACCAAAGATCAGCTCAGATGGCCGGCCCACCGTCGATAGCAATGAATATTCCATAAACGCCAAATTCCCACTCTAGGTGTTTCATTTGTAAGCGACCTGGCCCAAAACTGGTTGTCATAGCATCAGATGCATGGTTTGCTGCGTTTTTGGAAAGTAATGTGATAATTGCTGCTGGGTCTAGATGCTGTCCGGTGCACATCCAAGACCAGAAAGTGTTGCCTGCAGCTCTAAAAGATATGCCTACGCTAGCTACATCGTATCTCAACAAAAGTATGATATTGGATCTTTTATCCAGCATGAGGAACGCGTGCCTACGGACAAATACTAGATTCAATTTTGATTCTCTCAATGTTACAGAATATAGCGAAACGACAGGTTTGAAAAGAGAAGATTTTGATGATCTTTGTGCATTAGCAATATGTTGCATGTTACATTTATTACGCATTCGAGAAACGTAAAGAATTGATGATGATACAAAATAACTGAAGATACAATATACTATTATGTATAAGCCACATTCAAGATACTGCTTATAACAATGCTCTTACAATGATTTATTGTTGACATCTTTATTCAGATGCATTTTTACATCGTGTACAATTTCATAATTAACATGTTTGTATTATGTGTTGTGGGCTGGATGCCTTATATCACAATAAACTTTGTATCTTGTGTCTTGTATCTTGTATCATCGAGATCATAACAACGAAATAAAAAAATCCCAACGAAAATTAACTGAACGCCAATATCACGGCCATTCAAGACGTCATTTTGAGTACGTCACCAAAAATAACATGTTTTCGCCATCGGCACCATGTATTGAAATTAACAGTGTTTACATAATCTTATGTTATATAAAAAAACAGTATCAAATACAAAACATAAATTTTTTCATGATTCCATACATATAATCTTATCAATTTTTGAGATTTGGCCGATTTTGGCTCCTCGTGAACCTAGCCCTTTAGTTTAATCAAAACATATACTTTTTCGTTTACTATATTTATACACGTATCCAACTATCTGTTGCACCCATATACCAGTTATATCATAACTAGGACTGTTCCGATATAACAGTTAGTTGTGGTTCATTTCTGAGCAATGTGCGTATTATAGCGACAGGGTCCGTATCGACTGAGTCGTAAGTTATGCATTATTCAAAATAAAGCCGGCAAAACAGCAACAGATCTATTCAAAATATCAAGTATAGAGAGATCAATTAGCTTTACTTTCGTATTCTATTTATAAATCACGTAGAGCTAGTATTGGTTCTAGAGCTCTGACTTCGCATTTCAAATTTTACTAGATTTGAAAAAAAAAACGTTTGACATTCAAACTTTAATTTCAACTTTCATTTAAAAATTACCGAACCAAAGAAAACCGCGGTAATCTATTTATAAACATCAGGTATAGTTAGTATGAGTTCGGGATCTTTTCAATTTGCATATACGAATATAATTTGCGTTAATAAAACTGTTTGGCATAAAGGAAACTGGAAACATATAAAAACAAACAATACACTGTTCTGGGTTAACGGATTAAACTATATGCACTCTGAACACATGAACTCTGGGATGTGTTGTCATAAGAACTATTTTATATTGAACTTTTCCATCAACAAGTCGGGAGCAATCAATCACCCAATTTGTTCTAATTATGTTTGGTAAATCCAACAGATACTTCAGTCTCTTGCAGAAAAATTGTTATGGTCAGCAATATTTCCGGTACAAAAATGATTCAGGGTATATTCTGAAAGTTAAAATCTATTTAGAAATATAGTATGTATCTTTATTCTACATATTTATGTTAAGTTTATTTACATTTATTTCAAGGATTTGTGAAATATGAGACAATTTATGAACATATTTCTATTAAAATAGTCCATGCCTTCTGTTAGTGATATCATAAATTACAATACAGTCATATTGTATTCTTTCAAAACAACACATATCAAAATAACATATCAATGAGAACTTAAATGCAAAAGTAAGATTTTTTTCTAATGTTAAGCAGCGTATCGCATCGTGTATCGCGCTACACGTATCGCTGTACGTATCGTATCGGAAGTATCCTGGTAATACACATCCCTAATCATAATGCAATGCAAACAATACCATTCAGTTAAGAATCGAGCAATATAATAGGTGTGAATAACCAATTTTGACTTGTTCAAGGGCAATTAAACCATGTATATCGCCGTTGCATTCTATGGACCCATAAATTTCATATTTAAAACTTAATTCCATAGAAACTGAATAAAGAGTGTTTATATATAATACTAACACGACCGATACCTAACTCTAATCATTTGTCCCTAGCAACCGTTAACACTAAATGTCCCTCAAATAAGATTTTTATTCCATGTTTTTTACACATTCATATATTCTCCAATTTTTTTATTATGTTTTGAAGTGTTTGAAAGTGATATTAGGTGCATTTGCACACTACCTTGTGCCACGAAAATTGACGTCAGCGGCTTAGCTAGTCACATTATATTGGCATCCCCACATTTCCCTGCAGTACACCAATTCCAACCTAACACAGCCAATACCTTACCCTAACAATTTATCCTTAGCAACTAGTAACACAGAATGTCCGTGCACTGCCTCAAAAACAAGTACCAACAACAGTTTGTTTACAGAATTATGGAAAGATTATGAAATACATTCATTACACATTGCCATGAAAATAACAGTGTTTTTAACCCATGGATATTCAAACTGTTGTCATCAATTCATGTTTGCCATGATATGAGCTTTGCTTATTTTATTTTGATTTGGATGTGTGGTGTTCAGTGTCAATTTTAACAATTTTCACGGTGTCAACTTGAGGCAGTATTTTCAGTGCTTCCACATTAGTGGAGTAACACTGACTGTAAATGCACATACTCATTTAAATCAACAACTCGCTACAGTTCTTAACATATTTTTGATTTGGTCATAATCCTGAAAATTTAACCAGTACTCCAGCACTATCAATGCCTAACCTCAATCATTAGTCCCTAGCAACTGGTATCACCAACTGCTCTCAAACAAATACAAAAGCAAGTAACTCCTAATGTTATTGAGTCGGTATACGGGATATGAAGTTTAAGAAATATATTTATTATATATTGACCTGAATATATTTAACATTACAATGTTTCCAGCAAAGAAAATTAATCAAATATTTTTGCCGTTTAAGATATGATTTTTTTTATTTGGTCATTTTGGTCATTTTGTTATATGGTGATTCGTGACAATTTGTCATTTAAGTGTTATCACTATGGTATCAACTTGAGACAGTATTCTGTGTGCTTTCACACTGGAGTATTATTGGATGTTAATTTAGCATTTATATTAATTAACAACTCACTACAGACCTTTATATATTTTTATTTGATCATAATCCTGAAAAATAAACATGAGTTGTTTCACATACTAAATTAAATACGCCGATACCAGGGTAGAATATATATTTTCATTTTTTGAATTGTCAAGCCAAAAACGAGAGATAAAAACTTGATTATGGATGAAATATATAACCCTAAAGAATATATTGTTTTGACGGTCTGTAATTTCTACCACGAATAGTGACCATTGCCGCATTTCCCATCCAGTACACCAATTTCAAAAATAAAAACAAACTGACATGGAAATCCAACAATACTTAATAATGTTATTTTCGTTACCAAAACTATATAAAGAGACACTCCCCTTCAAAACAAAACATGTTTCTTTGTGACTAATATTGTGACGGAGCCTATTTTCGGTTACAACCAGATTTCGATCACCTCCGAAAATTATGCAAGCATATTTTACCTCCTTGTACAAATACTTTTATCCAGTCATGTTATGAGATTACTACAGATGAAAATATGATAATTTGATCGAAAGCTGATAACACCATCATTAACATGACATACTTTCATTATCGTGGACATCCTTACATTTCCATACTTTACATCATTTTCCAGAATAAAACCAACAAGGCAGTGTTTAGACACATGTTTATCAAATAGATCTAAAACTGAAAAAGATCACCAACTGCAATCGCGTTTCTTCATGAACATATTTATTTATCAACATTACTTACTTTCATTTATAGTCGAAACCTACATTTCCCTGCAATACATCAATTCCCAAAATTAAACCAGTCGTACAGGACAATGTTTATACATAATTTTATCAACATAGCAATAAATAAATATCGTTATTATATTTATATAAAGACACTCACTTCTGAACCTAGTGTAGAACGTCTAAAACAACAAGATGGCTGCCGCAGAATACCATTTTCCGCACTTTTTTTCCACACATTCACATCATCAAAATAAGTGTTCCATGAAATTAATTATACCTTTAGTATATATCCCCGAATAGTTTTCTCATGAGCAGTAAGCAGGACCTGCTTTCTTATCACTATCCACACGTTACTGTCCTTCTGTACATGAAACATAATTTCATCGTCTGAGATACACTACTTAACTTCCATAATCGGTAACCTTTACTTATTGATATTTTGTCAATACGAGTTCATTTCATTTTTTTAATCTACTCTTTAATAGGCATATTTTAAGTAAAAGATATTTCAATTCCGATAGAAACAAGCATAAAATGCACGACTCGCAAAGTCAAAATTTACAGTTGTATCAGTATCATGCACGTCCACATTTTGCAGCGATACTCAAATTTGTACATGTCATATTATAATACCAACATTTGTCATTACGACTTTATTCTTCATCTATATTTAGCGGACATAATCACTGCAGTGCACATATCACATGGAGACACGTTCCATTTGATTATTTATCTCGTTTTACTGATAAGAAACACGAAACACTTTATATTTGTTGTTTGCGTAGAGTCTTACTTTTTTGGAATGGGTTTTAACGCCATTTTCAACAAGTTCTATGGTATATATGGCATATCCAGTTTTACTAGTGGAGGAAGACAACAGACTGAGTCAGAATAAAAATTTTGGATCGAGCGGTACTCGAACCTAGGACCTTGGTGAGAAGTAAGTTATCTTGAGACGCCGTCTAAACAACTCGTCCAAGGAGGACCCTTCTTGTGCATTAAAACCATAATAAAGTCATAATAAATCATTGCATCAAGTGTTTTGCAAATAAAGTAAAACATGTTGACTTTTCTGTAGATATAATAAACACATTTTAACTCCAAATATATGATTGCATGAAGTAATGTACTTTGATATATTATCTTTATCTGCATACAATTTATTGAACACACTTAAATTAAAGAATGCAATATTTTAGTCCCAGCTTGAAAACGTTTTAACTAGACAATAAGTACAGTTCATTCAATGGGTGTATATTAGAGGCGGTTCAGGATTTCACCATTGGGGCGGGGAAGAGGGGATCACATGGGGGTGTAAATTCATGATTTTGAAAAGGGTTGGGGATACTGGATGATATAATCGAATTTTATTTAAAAAGCTTTTAGATTGGTGCACTTTTATTTATAAAGACGTTACAGGAATGCGTTGAAGCGCACGTAATACTAACATTGGGCGAACATATCTGTGAAACACGATTACCAAGATCAAAGCATTAAACGCTTGTTACCTAATACTTATGTTGTGTGCTTGTTATTGATTTACTGCCGCATAAAACTTTACAGTATGTCTATTAAACCTGTCAACTCACAGGTGAATAAATATATTACGCTTTATATTACTCATAACAATAAATGCCACAGTGACTAGTAAACCCCTCCGGAAGCGGTCGTTGAAAATAACTATACGTTTTAAAAGTAGATGAGAATGTAAATAGTTAGATTAATACTAGATACGCAATTTATAGGGGTTTGTCCTTTTAAAGTGTGACATTAACCTTGTCATATGATGTACATGATTAGTTTTTGCACGTTTCACATTGTCATGGCATGTTGAATACTTGTGCCAAGTTGTTTTTAAAATCCTTCAATGTAAGACAATGTTACAAACAAGACATGGAATTTCAGACTGAAAATGTGGTCTTTGAGGTATAGTTATTGGTCTTGTGCGCGACACGTTGCCGGTATCTAAAATGTTTAAACCACCCTGTAAAATATAACTTTGGATAACAATTATTTCATGGGTTGAGTTTTGGAAAATAATGCTTTACCCTTAATAACGAGAATTTACATGGTATTGAAAGGGTATCTCTTTTAATTTTTTGGTTAAAACATTTATATATCCCTTAAAGGTGTAAATATATATTTTTTGTCTTAACATTTTACCTTTTGCGATTAATTAAGAACTACACTATGAAAAAGGTGTTTAAATTTGTCAACTTGGTGGAGATCTTCTGTGTAATTGTCGTAATAAAACTCCGCTATAATATAACTCAGAACTATAATATGGATACTTTACACATTTTTTAAAAAAATATATTAAACATATATGGCAATGATATGTACGGTTTGTCGAATATGACCAATCCCGACATCCAAACATATATACATGCTTGATGGGGGGAGAGGGGGGGGGGGGGGTGATTGAATGGGTCAATTTAAATTTGGTGACTGAAATATAAAAAGAAATACAATTCAATAGCTGAAGTATATGCTTTTGTAGAGAATATCATTGTAGTTTTTTTTATACACGACAATTTTAATACTGTTTTATTCCACATTATTGTTAGAACATTTCGCAGCCATGTACGCGTGTACCGTTCAGAAAGATCTGGACCCTAAATAAACAATGTTAATTATTTAATTTTATTTTATGACCTTTAAGAATTACAAGTTTAATAGATCATTCAACAAAAACATATAAAGATATATTTTTCATTATGTTTAGAGGGAAATATAGCGATTAAATCCAGGTATTTGTTTCACAATATTTTGCCTCGCTTTCGAAAAATCTAGTCGTTAATTTGACAACATACAACAAATCCTTATGTTTTAAATAGTTATATATTATTTTCTATAAAGAAAGAACAATAGGGAAATTAAAAACTTGTTTTTGATCAGTAATTTATGTTTAATTTGACACCTTCAAGGCGTTACGTTATATCTATTGTTGACATATATTGATGATGGGCCCACTATTCAGTAAATCACATCTATTTTTAATTTTATGTTTTGAAATTAAGTGAGTTGTAAGAAATCACATGTCAACTACCATATTTAGTATACACAGTTAAGAAAATATAATGCCCAGTAAGAACAATATATAGTAAAGTATGGATGTTGTGTATCAAGTGAGGAAAGCTACAACACTTGTGATTATCATGCAGCTGGTGCTTGCCTTGAATAATTTAAGTACCAAACATGTGTAATGTTGAGAGAACTTGTGACCAGACCATTTTGTCTTAAATTGTATTTGACTTATATGCATGATTAATATTGTAATATGTGTTTATTTGGCAATAAAAAATGTTTAAATTAAACATGTGTAATGTGCTTATCATGCAGGTTACACTTTTCTTGTATAATTTAGGTACAAGCAGGTGCTTATTATGCAATTAGTGCTTGTCTTGTGTCATTTAGGTACTAATCATGTGGTCTCCATGCCGTTGATGATTGTCTTGTGTAATTAAGATACCAAACGCCAGGTGGTTCTCATGGCGTTAGAGCCTGTCTGTTGTATATTAGGCATCAAACGTGTGGTTCTCCTGCAGTAAGTACTTGTCTTGTGTAATTTAAGTACCAAACACGTGCTTATCATGCAGGTAGCGTTTGTCTTTTGTAATTTAGGTACCAATCTTGTGGTTCTCATGTTGTTCGTGCCTTAATTGTGGTATTCAGGTACAATCATGTGCATATCATGAAGTTGGGGCTTGTATTTGGTGTTTTAGGTATTAAACGTGTGGTTCTCTTATGCGGTTGTTGCCTGTTTTGTGTAATTTATGTACCATACACGTGCTTATCATGCAGGTACGGTTTTTCGGGTACAATTTAGGTATCAAACTTGTGGTTCTCATGCCGTTGGTGCTTTAATTGTGTAATTTAGGTAAGTCACAGTCTCTCTGATGATACCTCATTATGGTTCATTGTCATTTGCCCGTCAATACTGAGTGAAGTGGCACACTGTCAGAACTATATTACACAATGAGCCGTTTTTCGAAGTCATATATCAGAGCCGCTATGAAGACGGTTAACGTTCTATACTCACCACCACAACGACCACCACCACTACTGATGCTACTACTACTACTAGTATTATTACTACCACCACCACTACTATTACTACCATTACTACTACCACCACCACTACCACTACCACGTATACCACTACTACTACTACTTCTACTACTACTACTACTACTACTACTACTACTACTACTGCTACTGCTACTGTTACTGCTGCTGCTGTTGCTGCTGCTGCTGCTGCTACTGCTGCTTTTGGTATTTCTGCCACTGAGTGCACTGCACGCACGCACACATATAAATTCTTCATTTGTATTTGCTAATGTCTTTACTACTTCACGCACACACACAAACGGACACACAAACGCACTTACACAAGTACCTACTCTGCACTCACGTGCAAATGCATGCCCATATTCACTGACACTAATACACACGCATCTACTTTACACGTACACAAATTATTTGATATATTAATAGAATCGTCCAATTGGATTTTTTACAGTCTAATTGGAAACTTGATCTAAAAATAGAACAGAAAATTTGGACCCTTTACCTTCCAATTGGAGTTGACCGGTTGGAAATCGTAACTTCCTATTCGAAACTAATGCCAATTGGAATTCTTTTACAGTGGTTTTTTTACTACTTAAATTTAATTTATCTCATTATTTTACGAAGTTTTTGAGCTGAAATATTGAATTTAACTTCATAATAGTTATAATTATCCAAAAATATTAAGTTTATAATATTAAAGTTCATAATAAAACATAAGTTTTTCGAAAGACTTATTGTATTAAGGGCTTCAAACTCAGGGATTCTCGTTTAACATTTTAAATTAGAATATATTGTATTGTAATTTAAATTTGTATTGAGTTTATGCTTAAAATAATTGTTGTATGATTGTTTCTAAATACAAATATAACACTCTCACAAAATATCAACTTAATGAAACGATATTTATATACCATCTTATTTCAACGTATGCATTTATTTTGTATAAATGTAAGACGATGAGCTGTAATGCTTAAGTTTACTAAAATATATGTTCTGTTCTGTATAAAACAGCTTAATTGGCGTGAATGATCAAAAGTAGTTGTCTGTAAACCCGCGTTTAAATGAACCCGGCGTAATGATTAGATGTAAAGATAACATCAATCCCTTTTTATTTGTATTAAAGTTACAATCTTATCACAGGAAATAAAATAGATGATTTAAGAATGTTATTAAAAACAAATTTCAATCAATATTGACAATTTTATTTCGAACAATTGGTAAAGATCATCCGAAAAATACTTACAGTTAGAGGGCGCTGTAACGAGATTCTGTGAGACCATATCAAAAATCTAAAACAAAAGCTGATACTTCATAGTATAAGAGTACAGATTTTTGATAATTTACGCTGAAAGTAAAACAAATATAATATGAATGTCGCGAAATTAATAGAAAATAATTACTATTGTTCCTTAGATTATACGGTGTAATCATGCCTAGAGTTACAGAAACAATATTGCTTACATATTTTGATGTTAAGCAGTTTCTCACTTCATATTAAGTTATTTATTTTGGAAATAATCTTCTATATTCTAAAGAAAACCAACCCAGTTCTTTGTATCAGTTACAAAGAGAAGTAGACCAGGTAAAACTGTTAACAATACGAGCCGTCTCGTGTTGATTTTTTTAAAGACTTCATTTTTCAAACTGGATTCGAGGGGATTCGAAAATGGTTCATATAAGCTCTGAGCTTCCTCGCAATCGATCTAAAATAAATAAGTATTAACTAACAAGTCAAAAATAAATTTCAATCTACATCATTGTATATATCGCCTTAACAATAATTCATATTTATCGATTTATATTTATCATGAACCTATCGTTTTGAAAAATCCTTGTTTTGATGTAGTTTTGTTCCGCAAATACAATTTAATTACGTTTTCATTTAACCTACATACATGTTGTTCTGTTAAATATCTAACTTATATAAGCGTTTCTTACCCTAATTATGTAAATATTTACAGGACCAATTTCTGTTCATTTGATAGTCAATCGATGTTCTGTGTTATATTACTCTATAATATAAAATAAAATCAGTAACGAGTTTTGGTCGTCGATTTTTATTCGATGAAATTCCACTTTAAAGGACACAGACGCTATAACAGCATACATGCAAATAATATATACATTACCCAGTCTAGTAAGGATAGTATAAACTAACAAACAGGAATAACCGCCAATGTTGACCTTAAATTAAGTTTACCCTATACCAATCAATGCCAGCCCTCCGGATGCATGTGATAAAAGAGTTGCAAATGAAGAAAGTTGCGCTATACTATTATCTTATTACTGTAACAGCAGCAATATTTTTACATATATTAGATATAAGACAATGGTATTTTCTAATCTCTATGATATTTTTCATATTATTCTCTAAACTAAAGAAAAACAAAGTTCACACAGTCTTATCATTTAATTGGTTTGCTAAACAAAGATAATAAATACTGGTTCACTTACTGCATTAAACTGTACTGCCATGTAGTTATTTTCTATTTTTGTCTTATCATGTTCAAAATTCTTAATGACTGTAATGGCTTTGTCTTGTGGCATCAGAAAGAAATGCGTTGTATTGGTTTGTACGACTTTATTCTACATTTAGTTTGAGCAGACATAATCACTGGAGTGCACATATCACCTTAAGAAGATTAAAAAAACACGTTTCATATGATTAGACAAGATCCATGAACCACTTTAAACATTGCGAAATCGTACATACAATATATCATTGTGATATTGGCAAACATTTTGACGTTTTTATTAATATATGTGTTGTAATCAAGAAGGAAAGAACGGTGAGGGGTTTATTTGGGTTTAAATGCAGTTCTCAACGCTATATATACTATAAGACAGAAACCTGCAACGACACAGTACGATACATAAATTATAAAACATGAAAAGAACGATTACGACAAAACTTCAAACAAATTCACGCGATAAATAAATCACACACTTCACATAATACAAATACAGTTTTAAATGAGATAAAAGAAATACAAGTCATTTCTTGCTACGCTCAGTCAGTTATTTGCGAACAAGAAATTGTTTATATTATAGGAAATCTGTGAGATTTTCTATGCTGCTTATAGTTCAACTGTCAAAGGAAAAAGTGCCTAGATGGATAGTTTGGCGGGAATTGAAATTTTTAATGTACACATCATGCAATAAAATCGCTCACTCATCACTCATTCATTCGCTCAGTCACTTCGTGCAATACATACATGTATACAAACTGATACACTGACATTACAATTGAAACTGACTATAAATATGTTTACACATGCCAGAGTACCTGTTACCAGTAGGCTCGCAACTATAAATTAAAATACCTAATGTGGTAATAAATATACACAGTTTAACTCCAAATATGCTTGCATGATGTCATCTTCGATATCGTATCTCGATTTAAATACATTTATTGAGCATTATGAAATGAAAGAACGCAATAATTCACCTTCAACTAGAACAACGTTTAAAGTAGACGGTAGGTAGAGGTTGTTCAGGATTTCATCTTACGGGCGGGGGAGAGGGGACACATAGAGGAGGGGGTGGGGTAAATTCATATTTTGAAGAGGGCTGGGGGTACCTGATATTATTAGAGAATTTATTTACAAAATTTTTCGATTTTAGATAAGTAGCACATTTATCTTAAACACTTAAATTCATCCAAGCGCACGTAAGACCAACATATGGAGAGAATTTGGGTGAAACACGCTTAAATATAAAATATGTACCTAGATCAACACATTAAACGCTTGTCACTTAATAGGTTATTAGACTGGTGTGTCCCTTTAAGATTAATGTATATATGTGTATTCGGTGAAAGGAAAAAGAAAGTATACATACCTATAAACGTCGACAGGTCAAGGAACAAAAAATGTATTGCATATAAATTTTGTATATTTATATTTCATCATACTGTTGAATCAAAAAACAAACATTTAATTCATTTCAAAGCAAAACAATAACAATAAATCAGTTCATTTTTCCATCACATGAAAAAACTTAGTCAATAATGAAATAATTTTAAAAAATCAAAATGTATGCTTTCTTTTTCCTTTCAGTGTATATATATGAATGTATGTTACAATTTGACTGATATATATATTCGTACGGTTTGTTGAGTGATGGCCCACCCCGACCCTCACAGACCTATTACGGGATGATTAAATGGATCACTTTTCAGTGATTGAAATTAAAAAAAAAAAAAAAAAAAAAAAAAGGTTATGTGTTTGCTATTGATTTATTGGCTTATAAAACTTGACTGTATGTCTGATAAATCTGTGAAAGTACGGTATTTACGCTTTATATCAATAATGCCAATAAAGTGACTGGTAAATTTCACATGCTACCCCCACAAGTGGTCTTTGAAATGAAGATAAGTTCAAAAAATAGGGATATGGAGAATTAAATAAATACTAGACACAAATGTTCATGTTTTTTTTATTTAAAGTCTGACTGTGACCGTAATCTTGTCATTGAATATACAGGAGTTGGGTTTTGCGCGTTAAACACTGACATGATTTGTTGATCACTTGTATATCCTTCAATGTAAGACAAAGCTACAAACCAGAGACGAAATCTCAAACAGACTGTAAGTGCAACATTGACCGTTGAGGTATGATTATATGTCTTGTGCGCGACACGTTGCCAGTATCGAAAATGTTAGAAAGCCCAGTAAAATATAACTTTGGAACAGTTCTTTAATATCTGATGTTCATAGGCTGAGTTTTAAAAAATAATGTCTTTACAAATTAACATGGCATTGCAAAGATATATCTATTGTTTTTTTGTTCAATCATTTATTTTTCACTTAAAGGTGTAAATGTATTTTTTCGTCTTTTCATTTTATCTTCTGCGATTAGTTAAAAACTACATGACAACATGATAAAAAGTGTTTGAATTTGTCAACATGGTTGAGATCTTCTATAAACGTGTAATTTTAAAGCCCGTTATTATATAACTATAAAATGGATACTTATTGCTATCTATTTACACATTTGTTAAAATATATATATCTAATATACATGACATCTATTTTTACGGTTTTTCGAATATATCTCAACCCCTATGCATATATATTAGGAGGTGAATGAAGGGTAACTATATATTTGGATATTGAAATATGAACAAAAAATCAATTGTTTCTTTAGCTGCAATATACACATTCTGTAAGTAGTTTAAAACACTATAAGTTGGGAATGGTGTCGCTTTTTAGAGAATATCTTTGTAATAATTTGGGCATAAGACAATTGTGATACTGTTTTATTCAACATAACATTTGGAATGTACGAATGCATGTATATATATACATGATTCAAATATGAAAATGAAATAACGCAGTTTATTTAACACACTTAGTTTTGTATATATATTTGGAAAGGACATAACTGTATCAAATGCCTAAAGGCATCCCTTTTCCTCAGATTTGTGACTCATGGTGGTAAATATATCGCAAAGATCTCTGTCTTATGGCTATTGTAAAACAGAACAGAATAGAATATATATGTTACTAGGATCTGGATTGAGTATCATCATCATAAATTATACAGTAAAAAATCGATAAAAACGTAAAATCACTCGACAGCAATATGTGAATTCACTACAGCATATAACAAAATATTTAATGAAATTAAGAATATTAATAAATAAAGGAGAATGAACACTATGCATAAACAGTTCAAACTATTCCTTTCTAATTCTTAATGCCTCTTTTATACATCTTGAAATAATATATTATATGGTTTTATTATGTGAATTTAGTAACTCTAAAATCTAGAATACAGATGGTGATTTCATATAATTGTGTAGAACGAAAATCGAGAAGTATTATAAAAGATGTTCGCACATATTTTTTAAACAAGCGCACGCGACTGCTTTTATATAAAAAAATGTTAATACTTTCTTAATTAGATAATAACAAGATAAATAATGAGGCAGTAATGTAATGGATGCAGTGTTGGCCGCTCACGCCAGATGTTGCGTGTTCGATCCCCAGCTCGACCCAGTGTCTCTCATGAAATAACACGCAGTACTGATTCTATCCAGGGAGTTCACTCGAGAGCATTTTATATAAGCTCTGAGCTTTCATTGCAATAGAGCTACAATAAATTGATATAAAACTAAGATTAAAATTTCCATGTGCTCCATGTGATATTTGAACGTCGGTGAAATTGATTTCATTATTGCTGTATTTCAATATAAGGTGATGAACTTGTCTATGTACAGACAAGGCTACGGCGAGCTCGCCAACATGTAACTACTATGCAAACCATAGATTAAAGATCAAGGCATATACCAAACAAATATATTTTGTGTCAACCATGACTTATATACTATGGTTTTATAAAACAACATATGAATGTATATGTTTGACAGACAATGATTGTATATTAACAACAACAGATGGGTGTATACGTCTGACAGACAATGATTGTATATGTATAGCAACAAATGGTTGTATATATCAGAAGACAATACTTCTATATGTATAACAACAGATGGTTGTATATGTCTGACAAACTATGATAGTATATGTATAGCAACATATGGTTGTATATATCAGAAAACAATGATTTTATATGTATATCAACAGATGGTTGAATATGTTTGACAGACAATGCCTGTATATGTAAAACAACAGATGGTTGGATATGTCTGAAAGACAATGACTGTATATGTATAACAACAGATGGTTGAATATGTCTGACAGACAAAGATTGTATATGTATAACAAAATATAGTTGTATTAATCTGACAGACAATGACTGTATATGTATAACAACAGATGGTTGAATATGTCTGACAGACAATTACTGTATATGTATAACAACAGATGGTTGCATATGTTTGAAAGACAATGACTGTATATGTATAACAACATATGGTTGAATATGTCTAACAGACAATGACTGTATCTGTATAACAACAGATGGTTGAATATGTTTGACAGACAATGACTGTATATGTATAACAACAGATGGTTGAATATGTCTGACAGACAATGACTGTATATGTATAACAACAGATGGTTGAATATGTCTGACAGACAATGACTGTATATGTATAACAACAGATGGTTGAATATGTTTGACAAACTATGATAGTATATGTATAGCAACATATGGTTGTTTATATCAGAAAACAATGATTGTATCTGTATAACAACAGATGGTTGAATATGTTTGACAGACAATGACTGTATATGTATAACAACAGATGGTTGAATATGTCTGACAGACAATGACTGTATATGTATAACAACAGATGGTTGAATATGTCTGACAGACAATGACTGTATATGTATAACAACAGATGGTTGAATATGTCTGACAGACAATGACTGTATATGTAAAACAACAGATGGTTGAATATGTCTGACAGACAATTACTGTATACGTATAACAACAGATGGTTAAATATGTCTGACAGACAATGGCTGTATATGTATAACAACAGATGGTTTAATATATCTGACAGACAATGACTGTTAATGATTAACAACAGATGGGTGAATATGTCTGACAGACAATGACTGTATATGTATAACAACATATGCTGATTCTAATTCTAATTCTAGACATTTTCTCGCAATTGCTATACAATATAATTGGCTCAAACACGAATGGCTGGAACACCAAATATAACTCGAACACGGATGGCTGGAAAACCATATATAGCTCGAACACGGGTGGCTGGAAAACCATATATAACTCGAACAATCATGGCTAAATCACTATATAGCTCGAACGCAGACGGCTGGAAAACTATATATAGCTAGAACAATGTATCTGGCCGAATTCCAATTTCGATGTACATACATGTACATGTACGGTATGATTTTGAACAATACTTGGTTCGAACATGTCTTAATTTGAACAATTTTAACTTAGTCCCATCGGATTCGAGCCATCGAAGTTTGACTTTAGGAAACCAACACACTTAGGTATTCTCATAAGTACCTATAGGTAACCAACACACTCCGGTATTCTCAAAAACACCTATAGGAAACCAGCACACTCCTGTAATCTCACAAACATCTTAAGGAAACCAACACACTGCGGTATTCTCACAAGTACCTATAGGAAACGAACACACTCCGGTATTCTCACAAACACCTATAGGAAACCAACACACTTCGGTATTCTCACAAACACCTATAGGAAACCAACACATTCCGGTATTCTCATAAGGTCGTAAAGGAAACCAACACACTGCGGTATTCCCACAAGTTCATATAGGAAACCAACTATTACAAGTACTTATAGGAAACCAACACACCCCGGTTTTCTCACAAACACCTATAGGAAACCAACACACTTCGGTATTCTCACAAACACCTATAGGAAACCAACACACTTCGGTATTCTCACAAACACCTATAGGAAACATAGATTTTAAGAAATATATGCTATGTAACCGGGGTGGTTTGCACTGGATTCAGTAAAATTGCATTGAAATATAATTATGATGTGTGTTATACACTTTTAAGAATTATGTAACATTTACTTACTAGTTTTCATTGACATTAGCATCATCTAAAACTGATAATACTGCTTGTCTTTTCTCATTTTCTTTAAATGCTAAATATTTGCATGAAAAAAATAGATTAAAAGTACAAGTCTACTGAACGTGATTGTAAATATATCTTAAAACAATCTAACTACAATACCCTTAAGGGGAATCAAAAAATATATCTTGTATTGGATAAGAAGAGGTTTAAAGCCCTTCCAAATAGCGTCAAATCCTACCAATTTAAAGTTTTGCTGTATATTTTTCGGTATTATAAAGATTTCGAATATAATGTTTAAAGTTTATGAAACAGAATTCATTTTTATGCAATTTATGGTTAAAAAATATTGTTTTATTCAAGACTTGTTTAATTTTTTTATTTCCAAAAAAGAATATCACTAGATGATCAGTTTGAAACAATTGGATTGTTTTGTTTTTTTTATATAGTCAACAAGACCAGACGTACGTTGTTCTTCTCAATTACTTTTTGAAGACGGTTTCCTATTTTTTTAAATGAATGCTTTATATTTTGCTCTACAACCTTTTCTATCTTTAACAATGGTCAAAACTGGAATTGGACCCACGGGGTTCAGGCCCGAGTTTCACTTATTTAAAACATCTCAACTTGAGATTTTCCTCAATTCAAATTTTTGAAATGCTATGACTTCATTTACATTGACCATTTTGCATGTTAACCTTTACCAGTGAGTAAAGATTTGTTCTGAATTCAACTACATGTATATAATGTCATTTACTAGTTTATTAGTCTAAAAATCTTTTAGAAAAAATGAATTTTTTTAGTTAAGACAAAGGTGTTTAGTGAAACTTGGCTAAGTGTTGACACTTCAATTTATTTATGTATTATTTTCAAAACTGGAAGTGGACACATAGGGTTCTGGCAATCATTGTCTAAGTGTTGACACTTAAAGTTATTTATGTATTTTTTTCAAAACTGGAAGTGGCCACATAGGGTTCTGGCAATTACTGTCTAAGTATTGACAATTAAATTTATTTATGTATTATTTTTCTGATGCTATAAGCGCGTCAAATTCAAGAAAATTTGTATTGATGTTATACTTGTTGATGAAATCTCTAATGGTATACAAATTACCATTATTATTCATTATGACATTTATAACTGATATACCTTTAGGAAACCAATGCTTTTAAATATATCTCGAGTCTCTGCCCTAAGATTAGGGTTTTACAAAATGTATGAACTTTGTATACCAGACCGTGTGGTAGGTTCAATGATTGGTGAAACTTTGTGTACGACATGAGAATGTCTTGAACTTTATCGATGTGACTGTTAATAAAATCTGAATCAATTGTATACAAGGTTAACTATTTTGTCTGGATCATTAGACTGTAGAACAGCCCTAACATGTTGATTCAACCAAGCTTTAAGATGATTGTGAGATTCTGTGTGTATCTCATATTCATGATCAAGTTCTTGTAAGTGTGTATTTTAAGGTAATCGTGTATGCGTGCGTGGTTTGCAAGTACGTCTTCTGTGTGCCTACCAAGTCACGCTTGTGTTCTGTGAATACGCAATGTATAAGAACAGACATGTGCTATTGATGGAAAAAATGGTAGGTTCATCAGAATCTATATTTACATTTTAAGTAATCTCTATTTTCTTTACAAGTGCGTCGTGCATTATCAAGTAGTCGCAATGACATGTAATATATGTCATGTAGGCACATATTTGTCATATAAGTACATGGAATAAAGGAGTCTTTTCACAATTATTCGTCAAAACATATATAGATATATAGATTGTTCATAAATTAAAAACAGATTTATATAATATAGAGAAAGACGCTTGCTGGATTGGTCGGGACTAGAGAATTAATCAGTAATTGACCATACATGCAGCATATGACCGTTTTATATGTGTGTTACGTGCGTACATAACTTGTCGTATCAAGTAAATAAAGTATTAGGACTGTTACAATGCATTAAAACTAATGCTTTACAAAACAGTAACAATAACACAATGTCCAAATATACTAATTCAAGTCGTTAGAATGACTACGGAAAAGAGCGATGTTTAAGCTCACCAGTGTCGTCGGTTGCTTCTGACCGTTCCACGGTCGTGACCTCTATTATCACTTCTATTAGTGTTACTTCTTCTGTTGTCATTTTACTAACCGTTCCAAGGCGGTAACCGCTATTGTCATTTCAACTGTTGTCACTTCTTTTGTTGTTACTTCTAACATTGTCACTTGTACTGTTGTCATTTTTGATTTTGTCTTTTGTCTGTTGTCATTTCTACTGTTGTCATTTCTACAGTTGTCATCTTACTGACCGTTCAAAGGCAGTGAACTCTATTATCACTTCCACTGTTGTTATTTCTACTTGTGTTACTTCTACTGTTGTCACGTCTGTTGTTATCACTTTTTTGTTGTCACTTTTACTGTTGTCGCTCCTACTGTTTTCACTTTTATTGTTGTCGCTTTTAATGATTTCAGTTAAATTGTTGTCACTTCTACTGCTGTCACTTATACTATTATCACTTCTACTGTTGTCACTTCAATTATTGTCACTTCTATTATTGTCACTTCTACTGTTGTCACTTGTTTTGCTGTCAATTGTACTGTTGTCACTTCTATTGTTGTCACTTCTTCTGTTGTCACTTCTACTGTTGTCACTTCTACTGTTGTCACTTTTAAAGTTGTCACTTCAACTTATATCACTTCTATAGTTGTCAATTCTACTGTTATCAACTTTACTTTGTCAATTTTACTATTGTCAGTTCTGTTATAGTCGCTACTACTGTTGTCGTTTCTGCTGCTGTTGTATTTACTGTTGCCTATTCTACTATTACCTCTTCTGCGGTTACCAATTTTACGGTTGCCACTTATACTAATGTCACTTCTACTGTTGTCACTTCTACTGTTATCAGATTTTACAGTTGTCACTTCTACTTGTAACCATTCTACTGTTGTCACTTCTACTGTAGTCATTTCTACTGATCGTTCAAAGGCGGTGATTGTTTCTTCTATTGTTGTCACTTCTACTGTTATCATTTCTACTGTTGTTGCTTCTACTGTTGTCATTTCTACTGATCGTTCAAAGGTGATGACATGCACTGTC
Source organism: Panopea generosa (assembly GCA_029582155.1). Taxonomy (NCBI): domain Eukaryota; kingdom Metazoa; phylum Mollusca; class Bivalvia; order Adapedonta; family Hiatellidae; genus Panopea; species Panopea generosa. The sequence continues at coordinate 67,387,638 of CM055904.1, forward strand.
ACTTCTATTGTTGGTTATTCTACTGTTGTCATTTGTTAATGACCGATCCAAAATGATGACCTCTATTGTCATTTCTATTGTTGGTTCTTATACTGTCACTTGTATTGCTGTTTTTTCTACGTTTGTTAATTGCTACTGACGGTTCAAATGTGGTGACCTCTGTTGTCACTTCTATTATTGGTTCTTCTACTGTTGTCATTTACTAATTACTGTTCTAAAGTTGTGACCTCTATTGTTACTTCTATTGTTGGTTCTTCTACTTTTGCCGTTTCCTACTGACCGTTTCAAGGTGGTGAACTCTGTTGTCACTTCTGTTGTTGGTTATTCTACCTTTATCATTTTTACTGACATTTCCAAGGTGATCACCTCTGTTGTCATCTATTGTTGGCATTTCTACTATTGTCATTTACTACTGACCGTTCCAAGGCGGTGTCCTCTATTGTCACTTCTGTTGTTGTTTCTTCTACTGTTTCCATTTGCTACAGACCATTGCAAGGTGGTTGCTTCTATTTTCACTTCTATTGTTGGTTCTTCTACTTTTGCCGTTTCCTACTGACCGTTTCAAGGTGGTGAACTCTGTTGTCACTTCTGTTGTTGGTTATTCTACCTTTATCATTTTTACTGACATTTCCAAGGTGATCACCTCTGTTGTCATCTATTGTTGGCATTTCTACTATTGTCATTTACTACTGACCGTTCCAAGGCGGTGTCCTCTATTGTCACTTCTGTTGTTGTTTCTTCTACTGTTTCCATTTGCTACAGACCATTGCAAGGTGGTTGCTTCTATTGTCATTTCTATTGTTGGTTCTTCTACTGTTGTCATTTGCTACTGACCGTGTCAAGGTTGTGACCTCTATTGTCACTTTTATTGTTGGTTCTTCTACTGCTGAAATTCGTTAATGACCATTCCGAGGTGGTGATCTCGATTGTCACTTCTGTTGTTGGTTCTTCTACTGTTGTCATTTATACTGATCTTTCCAAGGTGGTGACCTCTATTGTCACTTCTATTGTTGGTTCTTGTACTGTTGTCATTCGCTACTTACAGTTCCAAGGTGTTGACCTCTATTGTCACTTCTATTGTTGTTTCTTTACTGTTGTCATTTGCTACTTACCGTTCCAAGGTGGTGACCTCTATTGTCACTTCTATTGTTGGTTCTTCTACTGTTGTCATTTCCACTGACCTTTCCAAGGTGGTGACCTCTATTGTCACTTCTATTATTGGTTCTTCTACAGTTGTCATTTACTACTTACCATTCCAATATGGTACCCTCTAGTGTCACTTCTATTGTTGGTTCTTATACTGTTCTCATTTGCTACTGACTGTTCCAAAGTGGTGACCTCTATTGTCACTTCCGTTGTTGGTTCTTCTACTGCTTCATTTGCTACTGACTGTTCCAAGGTAGTGACATCGATTGTCACTTCTTTTTTAGGTTGTTTTACTGTTATCAGTTGCTACTGACCATTCCAAGGTGGTGACTTCTATTGTCACTTCTATTGTTTGTTCTTCTACTGTTTTCATTAGCTACTGACAGTTCCAAGATGGTGACCTCTATTGGCACTTCTATCGTTGGTTCTTCTACTGTTGCTATTTATTAATGACCGTTCCAAGGTCATCAAATGGCACATCTTTTGTTGATTCTTCTACAGTTGTCATTTCTACTGACCTTTCCAAGGTGGTGACCTCTATTGTCATTTCTATTGTTGGTTCTTCTACTGTTTTCACTTTCTATTGACAGTTACAAGGAGGTGATCTCTATTGTCACTTCTATTTCGATCCTTTTACTGTTGTCATTTGCTACTGACCGTTCCAAAGTGGTGACTTCTTCTCACTTTTGTTGATGGTTCTTCTAAAGTTGTCATTTGATACTGACCGTTGCAAGATGGGGACCTCGATTTACACGTCTATTTTTGGTTCTTCAACTGTTATCATTTGCTACTGACCGTTCCAAGGTGGTGACCTCTATTGTCACTACTATTGTTGGTTCTTTTAATGTTGTCATTAGCTACTGATCGATCCAAGGTGGTGACCTCCTTTGTCACTTCTGTTTTTCTTTTCTTATACTGTTGTCATTCGCTACTGACTTTTCCAAAGTGGTGACCTTTATTGTCATTTCTATTTTTGGTTCTGCTACTGTTGCAATTTTCTACTGACAGTTCCATTATGGTAACCTCTATTGTCACTTCTATTTGCATTCTTCTACTATAATCATTTGCTATTGGCCGTTCCAAAGTGGTGACCTCTTTTGCCACTTTTCTTGTTGGTTTTTCTAAAGTTGTTATGTGATACTGACCATTGCAAGGTGGGGACCTCGATTTACACTTCTGTTTTTGGTTCTTCAACTGTTATTACTCGCTACTGACTTTTCCAAAGTGGTGACCTTTATTGTCACTTCTATTGTTGGTTCTTCATCTGTTGTCATTTGCTACTGACCGTTCCAAGGTGGTTGCCTCGGTAGTCAATTGTATTGTTGGTTCTTTAACTGTTGTCATTTGCTTCTTACAATTCCAATATGGCGACATCTATTGTCACTTTTATTATTGTTCGTCTACTGTTTCTTTTGCTACTGACAGTTCCAAGGCGTTGATCTCGATTTTCACTTCTGATTTTGGTTCTTTTACTGTTGTCATTTGGTACTGACCGTTCAAAGGTGGTGATCCGATCGTCACTTCTGTTGTTGGTTCCTCTACTGTTGTCATTTGCTACTGTCAGTTCCAAGACTTTTACCTCGATTTTCACTTCTGATTTTGGTTCGTTTACTGTTTTCATTTGCTAGTGACCGTTCCAGGGTAGTGACCTCGATCGTCACTTCTGCTGTCGGTTCTTCTACTGTTGTTTTTTTACTACAGGCAGTTCAAAAGTGGTGACCTCGACCATGTCTTCTACTGTTGGTTCTTCTACTGTTGTTTTGCTACTGACCGTTTCAATGTGGTGACCTCAATTGTCACTTGTATTGTTGATTCTTCTACTGTTGTCATTTGCTACTGACCGTTTCAAGGTGGTGACCTCTATTGTCAGTTTCATTTTTTGGTTCTTCTACTGTTGTCATTTGCTACTGACCGTTACAAAGTGGTGACCTCTATTGTCACTTCTATTTTTGGGTCTTCTACTGTTGTCATTTGCTTCTGACCGTTACAAAGTGGAGACCTCTTTTGTCACTTTTATTGTTGGTTCTTCTACTGTTGTCATTTGCTACTGACCGTTAAAAAGTGGTGACCTCTATTGTCACTTCTGTTGTTTGTTCTTCTGCTGTTGTTATTTGCTGCTGACCGGTACAAAGTGGTGACCTCTATTGTCATTTCTGTTGTTTCTTTTTTTGCTGTTGTCATTTGCTACTGACCGTTCCAAGGTGGTGATCTATATTGTCACTTCTGTCGTTGGTTCTTCTACTGTTGTTATTTGCTGCTGACCGGTACAAAGTGGTGTCCTACATTGTCATTTCTGTTGTTTGTTCGTCTTCTGTTGTCATTTGCTACTGATCGGTCCTAGGTGGTGACCTCTTTTTTCACTTTTAGTGTTGGTTCTTCTACTGTTGTTTTTTACTACAGGCAGTTCCAGGGTGGTGACCTCGATCGTCACTTCTGCTGTTGGTTCTTCTACTGTTGTCATTTGCTTCTGACCTTTCAAAAGTGGTGACCTCGACCATCTCTTCTACTGTTGGTTTTTCTACTGTTGTCATATGCTACTGACCGTTTCAATGTGGTGACCTCAATTGTCACTTGTATTGTTGATTCTTTTACTGTTGTCATTTGCTACTGACCGTTTCAAGGTGGTGACCTCTATTGTCACATATATTGTTGGTTCTTCTACTGTTGTCATTTGCTACTGACACTTACAAAGTGGTGACCTTTATTGTCACTTCTATTTTTGGGTCTTCTACTGTTGTCATTTGCTACTGACCGTTACAAAGTGGTGACCTCTATTGTCACTTCTGTTGTTTGTTCGTCTACTGTTGTCATTTGCTACTGACCGTTCCAAGGTGGTGACCTCTTTTCTCACTTCTAGTGTTGGTTCTTCTACTGTTGTCAATTGCTACTGACCGTTACCAAATGGTGACCTTTATTATCATTTTTATTGTTGGTTATTCTACTGTTGTTATTTGCTACTGACCGTTCCAAGGTGGTGACCTCTATTTTCACTTCTATTGTTGGTTATTCTACTGTTGTCAATTCTTACTGACAGTTCCAAGGTATTGACCTTTATTATCACTTCTGTTGGTGGTTTTTCTACTGTTGTAAATTGCTACTGACCGTTCCAAGGTGATGACCTCTATTGTCACTTCTTTTGTTGGTTCTTCTACTACTGACATTTGCTACTGACCGTTACAAAGTTGTGCCCTTGATTATCGCTTCTGTTGTTGGTTCCTCTACTGTTGTCATTTTCTACTGACCTAGCCAAAATGGTGAACTCTATTGTCCTTTCTACTGTTGGTTATTCTCTTGTTGTCAATTGGTACTGGCCGTTACAAAGTGGTAACCTCTATTGTCACTTCTATTGTTGGTTCTTCTACTGTTGTCATTTTATACTGACCGTTACAAAGTGGTGACCTTTATTGTCACTTCTAGTGTTGGTTCTTCTACTGTTGTTATTTGCTACTGTCCGTTACAAAGTCGTGACCTCTATTGTCACTTCTAGTGTTGGTTATTCTACTGTTGTCATTTGCTACTGACCGTTCCAAGGTGGTGACGACTATTGTCACTTCTATTGTTGGTTCTTCTACTGTTGTCGTTAACTACTGACCTTTCCAAAGTGTTGACCTCTATTGTCCTTTCTATTGTTGGTTCTTCTTATGTTGTCATATGCTACTGACCGTTACAATGTGATGACCTCTATTGTCCGTTCTGTTTTTGGTTCTTCTACTGTTATCACTTCTGCTATTGTCAATTCTACTGACAGTTCAAAGGCGGTCATGTCTGATAATTGTCCTTGTGTGTATTGTAACTATTATGCCTATTCTTTGTATTACGAGTGTTCATTTTGCTTTGATGGTTGTATCATTTGCAGCTGAGGTTTCTCATTCAATGCAATGAGTTATCCATATCAAGGTAATAGACAAAGAATTGGTAGTATGTATGTTTAACATATATTTTTTGGTTTTGGCGTAATAGATTTAGTAAAGTGACTGGATAAAGATGCCTTAAGATATGTATTATGAGTATACATTATACAATAACGTCCCATGTAGCAAGACACTTGACTAGTTCTTAAATTACAACGAATAGGCTTTTATTGTGTTTCCTTTGTGTGACGCTTCCACAACTCGTTAGCTTTCTATAGAACTATTTTATATCGAACTTTTTCCGGAACAATTCAAGTAAACCGTAATGAAGAACTTCTTCTCATAACATAATTTAACAACACAATTTGTTTTGCTTCAAGTGATTTGATGAACCTCAATGATGTTGCCGTTTTTTGTTTAATTCCTGTCATGATATGTACTATTTCCGGTACGAATATGATTGAGGACAAAGTTAATATGTTTGTTAATATTCAAAAATTATTCAACATCTATCTATTTATTTCATATATTTACGTGAAAAGTATTGACTTTTAATTTCAATTAAAGTTCAAAATAAGAAACAGTTTTGTTAGGGCATATTTCTATTCAAATAGTACATGCCTTGTCAACGCTCAGGCTATAATACATGTAGCTAAACATATATATATTTGCAGAGTTGTACGCTCTTGGATGCACGATTTATTTTAAGAGTAAACACATTGCCGTGCTTCCGTGAAAGTAATAGGGTTTCAACAATGTCATCAAAGGGAAAATCAATAACAAAGTTTTACTTAAAGCTTTTGTAAGTAATATAAAACGCAGCAAAGTCAAAGAAATCGACAGGTTAATTAGTACATTCAAGTTGTGTATAAATCAATATAGTGATCCTTATCAGTAAAATGTGAGAAATTACCAAATAAACACGTTTCCATTGGACTTCTCAAGATTATAAATTATATGCGTTGCAGTTATTTTGTTTAGTTTAAACATTTTTATTTCAAATATACCCGATTAATTTAAATTAAAAAAACAGTTCAAATATGCAAATGCAATACAATGTGTTTTTTTTTGTCAAAGTTATCAATATTAACAATCAATAAGTATCAATTATGAAATATAATCTTTGATATAAGTGAGATTTTATAAAAAAAAAATATATATATTAAGTTTAGGCCAGACTTAAAATATATTTTGTTTCCCCTCCCGCGACCCAGGTAGTTTTAGAATGGGTAGGTAGGTAGGTAGGTAGGTAGGTAGGTAGGTAAAATATTTTTTTTTAAAATAATGGTCAAGAAATATATAGTATATATAGTTTAACTCGAAGGAGTTCCATTTGAACCATTTAATAATTCACTCTTTGCCTCATAAAGGTATTATATCAACCATGCTAACCAATACTGTGTTCTTCTTATCCCAGTATCTGTCACGCTAAGGTAATGATAGTCAGATTACACTGTCTTAATGAAGGTATTAGGAACATGTTGATAATTCGACACCTTGCTACTTTAATACATATTTCCAACATTAAGACTTCATTTTATGCGGGCACGATTAGCTCAGTCGGTTACACGTTTGACTATCATTCCAGGGGTCATGAGTCTGAATCCCCCGCCCGGCAACAGTCTCCGTGATGAATGATATACGACATTGTGTCTCATTATCATTCGCCTCTCACCACTGATTCAAAAGGGAAAGTTATTAGTTACTTACGGAGCTAGGGTGTGCTCGAGTACTGGTTAATCCCAGGAAACAGTAGTTAGGTTAACTGATCGTCTGTTAGCCCTCGATGGCATAAAAATGACGCTAAATATTCAATCAATCATTTGATGCTTTTTGTGTATATGGAAACTTTCTGGAGAAACTAATTCTCTTTGTCACAGTGTAAAGTTTAAAATTGTAAGGCAAATATTAAATGAAATATAGGAACAGAAAATAAGAGTAAGTAAAATTTTACATACTGAACTATTTCAGACATTTCCCAAGAGTTATGCGATAATTGCCCCTGCTGTGTTTGGTGATATTGGAGATGAATCCAATTACTTCCCTTAGACCTGGATAAAACATACAGGTATCGTTCCGCTCCGACACTAAAATTAAGTAGGCGTAACGTGTTATATATGCCCTCGGGTACAATTTGACAGGATCATATATATTATGTCCTTTTTTTGATAAGCGCGTTTTTTGGTAATTTTGATGTGTAGTATAAAAAAAGAAATTATTGATTTTTGACAAACGCTAAAATTATTTGATTAAATTTAAAGTGTAAAATATAACTAAGATTAATGATTTTCAGTACAAATTTCAATATAATTTGATATAGTTTATTTTATTATCAATCAACAGATAAAGATTGATTATTTTGTGTTACTATAAATAAATAAAATTATTACGGTTAATTAGAAAGATGACAATGAGACATAATGTCGTTAATCAACCATCGCAGAGACTTTATTTTTAAACTTTTTATTTCTCTTCGATTGTGAAACAGGTTCTTACAACTTAGGCAAATCACGTTCGAAGTCTTCATGGGTATGACCAGTACTAAGCATATGCGGAAAAGCTGTCTTGCTTAAGGACACCACACATAGCCGTAGCGAAAGATCGAATCCACGACAATCCGATCATGGTTCGGTGCTCTACCTAATCAAAGAGACTGGTGCCGGGCGGGGATTCGAACTCACGACCCGAGGGTTGATAGTCAGATTATTACGGTTATATATATATTTTGTTTGAAACAGACATCTGTATATTAGCGCATATGTTTTCAATAAAACTTAAAACGATATTTTACCATAATTCTTTTTTAACACTTAAACTTCTTTTAAGAACCACGTGTTATAATGAGTTATGGAATATCCGGCCCCATGTAAATCCTGCCCCGTTATTAATCCAGCCCCTGGATGAAACGTTCTTGGAATATCCGGCCCCATTTAGCATGGGAAATCCAGTCCCACATTTATTTTAAAAATAATATTATTTATTATTTGGTATTTCTAATGAAATATTAGAAAGTTATTGGATAGTTTGAAACACACATATTAATTACTGCAGGATTGTTATTGAAATATTACTCATAACGGGAATTATATAGTGCATTTAATAACCAATGACTGTTAATGAAAAGTAGCTATTTTTGGGAATTAAACATGTATGATTTATAATTCAATTTAATAATTTTTAATTAATATAATCATAAACAATGAATATCATTATATACATCTCTCTCCCTCGTTCTATCTCTAAAGACGATACTTTTAAAAAGATAAATACAGGAAAAAAATCAACACAAAAACTATATTAAAATTAATATATATATATATATATATATAGCATGTATTTATGAAAACCTTTAAATGCGTCTTTAGTTTTGAAAGATATTTTTAAATGAGTGAAGTGCATTCTATTTTTTATATTTGTGGTAATCTGAGACAAAATTGTCAATCGTATTTGAATTTCGTCTTTCTGTTAATATGATAGGAAAAATATCGGGTATTTTTCCATATCGTGTAGTATCATAATTATAGCTCTCTGTTCAATAGACATTATTTCAATGTTCATCAGACAGTCGCGTGATTTGGGTATATAATGTTAACGATTCAAAATGCCATGAGACATAATACATAATAAAAAAAAACACAAATCTAGTGTTTATTGGTGACATCATGTGACAGTAAAATTCCGTAAACGGTGGAAACAAAGTCGCTTATAACTAAATATGATGCACATTTCAATGTCCGTTTCCTCATTTGACATGTATGACCTATGATATTTTTGGTGTTTTATTTGTACACGCTGACGTCACTGAAATGTGACATTTAAAATTTAACACACGGTTTCAAATTTAGGGTAGTTTTATAGCAATAGTGTAGACTGTTACATTTGTTGTGGTGTATGTTTATGAACGGTCAACACTCTATATTAGGTCGTTTGTAACCTGTTATCTTTGTTGTGGTGTATGTTTATGAACGGTCAACACTCTATATTAGGTCGTTTGTAACCTGTTATATTTGTTGTGATGTATGTTTATGAACGGTCAACACCCTATCTTAGGTCAGTTGGTAGTCTGTTATATGTGTTGTTGTGTATGTTTATGAGTCCAATGGTGTCATACGAACAATTGGTAGAAGAAGCTTACTGTCTTTGCACTCAGCATTTACTGGATAGATCTAAGTCTTGTCGGCCAAGTGACTGGGTTAGTATTATACAACATGTCTGTAGATACCGCCTTGATATGGCTGCACAATTGATTAAAGCGATGCCAAATATGTCTCTCTGAATACATTTGTGTGTCACAGTTTCACAAATGTAACTTTAGTAATACAATATGCAGCCAGTCAGGTAGTTGTACATTTCGTTAATAGTTAATATCCTACCAACTAAGCTACTCGGACTGCTTACGTATACATACCGCGTCATAAATATTTTTTTATTATAGAGTGTTTGTGTACCAGTTTTAGACCATATTTCAGAATGCATGTCACGTCACTCCCTTACCTCCATATCAATGAGACGTAAATACACATTATTATAAAATAAATAACTATATACATTTATATTGATTGCCTTATTGCGCAGTTGTTCTTAACTAAATAGTACATTACCTGTCTATATCTTCGTTCTATTTAAACATACACACTATCTATACACTCTTTTGTCGATTAGTCATTCAAACATTTCAAACATCATAGAATAAATATTTGTCATGGGTTTTAGGTGCGGATGGAAATTTTCAACCCTCGGGATAACTATTTTAGTTGTAACGAGACGCTGCCGAGTAACCACCCAAACAGTTATCCCGATGGAAGGAATTTTCTCCGAAAAACTCTGAAAGATACGGTTTCTTGTATACAACCTTAATTTGTATGTGATTTTTACCATCGAAGTTCTACTGTATTTCCCAAATAAATTAGATGCACTGCTACCGATTGTCTTCGTGATATTGTACGAATGAATTTAGTTGGCTCTTTTATTTAAAGTCAAATAGCTGTTTGAATTCTGACGTTAATTACAGAAAGAATCCATTTCAATAATTTGCAAAGCGAAAATTATAAGACACATGTAAATACATCTAATATTTAAATGACTGTTTGAAACTTACTAAGAGTAGACGACTGACATAGCGACGATGTTTGGTTGGGGTGGGTGTACTAAACTTCAAATTGGATAGACAACATTCTACGTTTGTTACATGTATAGCTGGAACTCTACTGTAATTTGTAGATTGGTTACCTTATATTGTGAAGTTTATCATAGCAACCAGAGCATGTTTCCACTCAAACAACCGTGCCAACATATATCTGCAAGCGACACTCGTATTGTTGTCGGATTTCCTAAATTGTTTTATATTTTTTAATTCAGCAGATTGTCTATGATATTCTTTTTCAGATTTATAGCTTATTTGTGAATTGTTTGTTTTTCTTGAAAATATAGAAGAACATTGCAGTGGCTCCTCTGAGGAATACTGGCATGAAACAAATTGCCCCAATCAATCCTAAAAGTAGCAAGTGTTTGTTTGCTCTTATCACTGTGCGAATCACTTGGTTACTTTGATAAAATATATAGTTAAACAGTTAATATAATATGATAATATACATAACATGAAACTGTGTATGGTGTCCTTGAGCAGGACAATTATTTCGCCTCTGCTTAGCACTGGTGCTATCAAGGAAGATGTCGAGTGTGATTTGTATAACTTGTTTCACAATAGAATTAACATAATTAAGTTTAAACTAACTATAAGTGGCAAGTGTTTCTTTGTTGTTATGCATCAATTGTATTTATACTCTCAATGATGCATCTCCTGTTGAAGTGTTTATTATTTTAACACAAATAGAGGATCGTACATGAGTGTTCATTTATTATTGAAGTTATTAAACGAGTTGGCAAATTTTATTATTTCAATAAATTTATAAATAAATGAGCACGAATGTAAAATTCGTTTATCACATAACTCAGGAAAATTAAATTTACCATTTATTTAAAATATCACCTCTATAACGTACGATAATAAATCGAATTTTATTAGTTTCCATCATTCTTGGTTTGATGTAACGTTACAAAATAACGTTATTTATATATTCGAGCAAGTCGGAATGTACTTCGGTATTTTACGTACGATCGCCGAGTTATACGGAAAACGCCAAGTGATGATTCGGGAGTGATATTACATTAGGTTGATATAAACAAACATGTTATGGGTTTATTACACTTCGGCACCGTACATTATGTGAAAAATATATTGTTCTATATTTGCCCTTTTACCTGACAAAATAACTAAGATCCTTATTGATTTTATGAAAGAAGATTGATTACCCGACCTTTTCTTTTCAGTCAGTGTTTACTGAACGAAACACACACGTTTCAATTGTTGCAGTTTACTATTATAATGTATACAAAGCTTTTCTGTAATGTTTTATTTCATTGTTAAAGTTTAACAATATCAGATGTAAATATGCAAATGATGATATAGTTTATATACAACATTTCTGATATCATATTTTCATATTTGTAAATTAAGGACAAACTTTCCAGGTAGGCAAACTCCTGATTTATCTTTTTATATTTATATACAAACATAAACTATATAAACCGAAAACAGACATATGCCTCACCAACACGCTCCGGTATTCTCACAAGTACCTATAGGAAATCAACACACTTTGGTAAACTCACAAGTACCTATAGGACATCAACACACTCCGATATTCTCACAAGTACCTATAGGAAATCAACAGACTTCGGTATTCTCACAAGTTCCTATAGAAAAAAAAACACATTCCGGTATTCTCACAAGTACCTATAGGAATCCAACACACTCCGGTATTCTCACAAGTACTTATAGAAAACAACACACTCCGGTATTCTCACAGGTACCTATAGAAAACAACACACTCCGGTATTCTCACAAGTACCTATAGAAAAAAACACACTAAGGTATTTCACAAATACATATAGGAAACTAACATAATCTGGTATTCTCACCAGTACCTATAGGAAACAAACACACTCCGGTATTCTCACAAGTACCTATAGAAAACAACACACTCTGATTTTCTCACAAGTACCTATAGAAAACCAATACACTCTGGTATTATCACAAGTATATACAAAAAATCAACACACTCCGGTATTCTCACAAGTACCAACTGGAAATCAGCACACTCCGATATTCTCATTAGTTTATATAGTAGAGGAAACCAACACACTCCGGTATTCTCACAAGTACATGTTATTAAGTCACAATCAGCTAGGAAATTTCGGCCAAACGCCTCGCATTGCCAGCCGCACATCAATGTTATTAAGTCACAATCAGCTAGGTAATTTCGGCCAAACGCCTCGCATTGCCAGCCGCACATCAATGTTATTAAGTCACAATCAGCTAGGTAATTTCGGCCAAACGCCTCGCATTGCCAGCCGCACATCAATGTTATTAAGTCACAATCAGCTAGGAAATTTCGGCCAAACGCCTCGCATTGCCAGCCGCACATCAATGTTATTAAGTCACAATCAGCTAGGTAATTTCGGCCAAACGCCTCGCATTGCCAGCCGCACATCAATGTTATTAAGTCACAATCAGCTAGGAAATTTCGGCCAAACGCCTCGCATTGCCAGCCGCACATCAATGTTATTAAGTCACAATCAGCTAGGTAATTTCGGCCAAACGCCTCGCATTGCCAGCCGCACATCAATGTTATTAAGTCACAATCAGCTAGGTAATTTCGGCGAAACGCCTCGCATTGCCAGCCGCACGTCAATGTTATTAAGTCACAATCAGCTAGGTAATTTCGGCGAAACGCCTCGCATTGCCAGCCGCACGTCAATGTTATTAAGTCACAATCAGCTAGGTAATTTCGGCGAAACGCCTCGCATTGCCAGCCGCACATCAATGTTATTAAGTCACAATCAGGTAGGTAATTTCGGTCAAACGCCTCGCATTGCCAGCCGCACGTCAATGTTATTAAGTCACAATCAGCTAGGAAATTTCGGCGAAACGCCTCGCATTGCCAGCCGCACATCAATGTTATTAAGTCATAATCAGCTAGGTAATTTTGGCGAAACGCCTCGCATTGCCAGCCGCACATCAATGTTATTAAGTCACAATCAGCTAGGTAATTTCGGCGAAACGCCTCGCATTGCCAGCCGCACATCAATGTTATTAAGTCACAATCAGGTAGGTAATTTCGGCCAAACGCCTCGCATTGCCAGCCGCACATCAATGTTATTAAGTCACAATCAGCTATGTAATTTCGGCGAAACGCCTCGCATTGCCAGCCGCACATCAATGTTATTAAGTCACAATCAGCTAGGAAATTTCGGCGAAACGCCTCGCATTGCCAGCCGCACATCAATGTTATTAAGTCACAATCAGCTAGGAAATTTCGGCGAAACGCCTCGCATTGCCAGCCGCACGTCAATGTTATTAAGTCACAATCAGCAAGTAATTTCGGCCAAACGCCTCGCATTGCCAGCCGCACATCAATGTTATTAAGTCACAATCAGCTAGGTAATTTCGGCCAAACGCCTCGCATTGCCAGCTGCACATCAATGTTATTAAGTCACAATCAGCTAGGTAATTTCGGCCAAACGCCTCGCATTGCCAGCCGCACATCAATGTTATTAAGTCATAATCAGCTAGGTAATTTTGGCGAAACGCCTCGCATTGCCAGCCGCACATCAATGTTATTAAGTCACAATCAGCTAGGTAATTTCGGCGAAACGCCTCGCATTGCCAGCCGCACATCAATGTTATTAAGTCACAATCAGGTAGGTAATTTCGGCCAAACGCCTCGCATTGCCAGCCGCACATCAATGTTATTAAGTCACAATCAGCTATGTAATTTCGGCGAAACGCCTAGCATTGCCAGCCGCACATCAATGTTATTAAGTCACAATCAGCTAGGAAATTTCGGCGAAACGCCTCGCATTGCCAGCCGCACATCAATGTTATTAAGTCACAATCAGCTAGGAAATTTCGGCGAAACGCCTCGCATTGCCAGCCGCACGTCAATGTTATTAAGTCACAATCAGCAAGTAATTTCGGCCAAACGCCTCGCATTGCCAGCCGCACATCAATGTTATTAAGTCACAATCAGCTAGGAAATTTCGGCCAAACGCCTCGCATTGCCAGCCGCACATCAATGTTATTAAGTCACAATCAGCTAGGTAATTTCGGCGAAACGCCTCGCATTGCCAGCCGCACATCAATGTTATTAAGTCACAATCAGCTAAGTAATTTCGGCCAAACGTCTCACATTGCCAGCCGTACATCAATGTTATTAAGTCACAATCAGCTAGGTAATTTCGGCGAAACGCCTCACATTGCCAGCCACACATCAATGTTATTAAGTCACAATTAGCTAGGTAATTTCGGCCAAACGCCTCGCATTGCCGGCCACACATCAATGTTATTAAGTCACATTCAGCTAGGTAATTTCGGCCAAACGCCTCGCATTGCCGGCCACACATCAATGTTATTAAGTTACAATTAGCTAGGTAATTTCGGCCAAACGCCTCGCATTGTATGTTATTAAGTCACAATCAGCAAGGTAATTTCGGCCAAACGCATCGCATTGTCAGCCACACAGCAATGTTATTAAGTCACAATCAACTAGGTAATTTCGGCAGAACGCCTCGCATTACTAACACCTTAAAGAAATATATCAGGAAAAATGCTATAAATGTCTTAAAAAATAAACTATATATTAAAATGGTCTAAAAGCATCTCATTATCATTGATAAATAAAATCCCAATGGTTTTCTATGTTAAATCCATCAATAGGTGATAGTTTGATATCTAAATTGGAGTGGTAAACTTGAAACGAAATCCCCATTCTAAAAAATAGACAGCACTTAAATACTGTTTAACGTCATTCGGACTTTTTTATGTGTGTAACGGATCAAATTGGAATCAAAATAAAATCACATGATTTATTTGATACGACACAAAACATGTTTCATTTTAATCGGGGAATCTATATTAGTGTAACGTAAGCAAGTAGCCCAAGTTAGAAAATCCCTTTTTAATATATTATTTTGGCATGTTAAATAGATATTCCTTTGGCAATATGGGTTTAGTGAGTATATATTGGCACGATATATTGGAAAATATGTTTTAAGACAATTTTATAAGTTCAAAAAGTCCTGAGAAATTCTCTATCACGTGAACTATGAAATAAACATTACAGACAAAAAAAATGATATTTCAATTCGATTTACAAAATTGCATTGTCTCCCCTGGGTGAAAAAAAATCGTTATTCTGGGAATGTATTGCGAATAATTACAAAATGACGGAAGTTTTATCAGGAGCTTAGAGCGGCAACTTTTCAAGTTACTCAGAGCAAGATGTGCGAAGGTGGTTCCACTTCCGCTGCCGGGAGTCCGGGTGGGGGGACTTTCCCTGCGGATTTTTTTATTAATATATGTAGAAATGTTGACTTCTTCCGTTCAAATTTTATGCTTAATATGGCTTATTACTTAATGAAAATATTTACCTACATCGAGGAATGTCGGCCCGGACTCAACACTCTTACTTAGGTCGCTGTTTTGCATAAAGACCATAATGAACACTTGCTTTATGTACGGAACCGTCCATGCCGAACCTTCTATGTACCTATTTGTAACACCATCCTGATATATTTTTATTGCTTCTCTCCACTTTTTAGTCTTCTCAATATTTAGACTTTGGTTTCAAATATTACTCCTGATACATTTTTATTACTTTTCTCGACTTTTTAGTCTTTTCAATATTTAGACTTTGGGTTCAACTATAACTTAACAGAGTACCTGAGTATGCCACGCTACGCGCCTTTTTATAACTTGTAAATACAAAATGAATAACGAAGATAACAAATTATAGTTAATAACATGTAGTTGTTGTCTGTGATGTTTAGCGTCGATTTGTTAAAGTACTTATGATTACAAAAATGAGTACACTGCAACTAAAACAACAACACAAATAATTGATCCTTTTGCACGATCAATACATTATAAAACATCTAAAAATGCACAAAACTTACATTTCATGTATACTTAATCAGTTGCCTGTGAATTGTGAATGATTTTGTTGCAATATCGCTTTCATTTTGTTTTTCAGTAATATCACCAGAGTGTCCACTAGAAACAGTAATTTTAGCGCTGCCACACTCGAGTATCATGCCGCAATCAGTCACTATAGACTGACAGCGGGCCGATCAGACCTATGACTATCCTTTTAATGCTGAGCGCAAAGCGAGGAAGCTTCTAGTACCAGTTTCCAAGACTTTGGTATGACGCGGCTTTCCGCATGCCAGACAGACGCTCTACCACTAGACCACCGCTGCGGTGATAATAAAGTAGACTAGAGCAAATGTTAACGCCAAGTGACCTATCTAAATATATATACGAGTACATACCTCTATAACAAAATATAATATAAAAAGTGTTGATATATTCAAGAATAACTTTTATTATTTTGTTAGAATATGTACAGCTTATTTAACTTACTATAGTTCATTAGTATATTCGTTTAACGTGATTATTGTAAGCTTAAGCGATATTTTCGGACCTCTGCTTGTATACAATAATCAATTAAATGCATCAACGTAATTTATGATATTTGTGAAATATCTTATTTGTTATTTTAATTTAATTATTTAAAACATGTTTAAAGAATTTTTATTGCAAGTGTCTAAAGATAGAGTCTTTGAATCGCGTTATGTGGACCCCAGTGGAAATAAGTGCCCTAGGACTTTACTGGATTGTCCAAGCACTTGATGCCGCTTTAAGATTCACTTTTATTCCATAATGATGTGATAAGATGCTGAATATTGTGATATAATAATTATATAAAAAAATCGGAGGAAAAGTGCCCCCCTCCAGGTAACATTTTTACTGAAAACGTGTTTAATACTTCATGAAAATTCACGAAACAAAGTCGGACGCCGTCTCTGTATGCCCATAAGTGGTCATGCAAAACTCGTTCGTTTTTTTTTTTTAGAAAGTGCAATGGTGTATTTTTTGTAAATTGCACAACTCCATATCATAATAATCTCAACTGAGCACATGATAGTGAGCAAAAAACAATATGAGTATCAAATGGGCACCACTGAACCACGCGCTCCACAAACAAAACTTCACATTGATGCCAATATCCGGATATATTAAAATACATATCTATTACAACACACGCAATGTTTTTCCTTGTGAAGGAGAATGGGAGAATCCATGGTGGGGAAGTACATAGCCCCCACACCAAAATAAAAAAATAATTAAAAACAAACTGCAATATGAACACTAATTGTTCCTGGCAGTGAACCCAGTGCGCGTAGCGTTTTAAACATTTGTGAAATATAGAATTTCAGGCAGACATAATTGAAAGAACCACCGATGAACTGTTCAACACAATAAAACATTCTCAATGTCATACCCATAAAATGAGTTGTGTCCAAGTCACAGACAGTAGAAACTGACCTTGGTTAGTTCCCCTACTCCATCTGATTTTGTTTTCCTTTTTTTTTCAAATCCATCCTATGTATATAAAAAAATGAAGAAAAAATAAAGTTGAGTCACATTTTTTTTTCACTTTTTTTTTCGGTAATTTATAAATGTGGTGGATTGAACATAAATTGGAAAAAAGTTTTGAAGAAAAAAATCAGAAAAAAGTCAGATAGGGGGGGGGGGGGGGGGGGGGGGTGGGGGGGGCTAACTAACGTCCGTTACTCCTGCCTGAGGTCCAAGTTACAAATATTTAATTCAAGGATGTTGTATACGCTTCCGGTGCATCAGGTACCGGGTTCGATGCATCAGGTACCGGGTTCGATGCATCAGGTACCGGGTTCGAATCGCAACGAAGCTTGACTTTTTTAACAAAACTCTTAAGGATTATTTTATGTTTTATGTAAAAATCATGTTTAAAGACACAAAATACAAAACATTGGCGCGAATGAAAATCATGTTTTATCCTAAAAGCTTACCAAGATACAGCATTCGATGTTTTGAATAATAAAAGTGTACACCCCTCCCACACTCTCCCCTCACATCTAGACTCGCAGTACGTAGGTAACGGGTATGAAACCCGGTGGAGGTTCACTTTTTAATACAATTTATAGTGTTGTTTTTTTTTTTTTGTTGTGAAAAAATCCCAACATATTGGAGTAAATAACAACTAAATTTTATCCTAAAAAATTACTATAATGCACATTTTGTGTTAAATATACCCCCCCCCCTCCCGTTGCCCCACCCACGAGAGGTGGACTCCCTTACTCCTAGACCCCCACTACCCACACACACGTCATGTGGACGAGTGCCTCTACGTCAGGGCAGTGACTTAATATGACATTTGGTCTAGGCCTACTCCTTTCTGTCGAGTATAATATATGCTGTTGTTGTTGTTTTTTATATTTATTTGTGATAATATAGGCCCTATATATGTCATAAATGCAAAGCTACATCAAGCACATTGACATACAATAATACAGAAGCAAAAACATGTATTTTACATAATACATTAAACTAGTTAACTATCTAATAATAATTTTGAGATATATAAATATTTCACAGGATAAACCATAAAGTTTAACAACTTATTTCTACGCTAGACATGTTCATATTATTTTAGTTTCGCATTTTACTTTATGATATCACTTCTTTATTCGATTATTTAACGTTGGTTTTAGTACTATGAAAAATAACCTGTGTCGGGCCTCAACATAAAACACTATTTATCGCCCTTTGTTTACATTCGGTGACCTTAGATTTTTCCATTAATATCCGGAAGCACGTAGAAAGTTCCTGAATGTTCTACCACCAGATGGCGACACTTACCTTTTGCTAAATATAGCATTTTTCTGGAAATAAATACTGGACAGAATGTCAGGGCGGCCAATGTTTAACACATTTTCTACTGATCCAAGTCACAACACGGGAATCTTACCGCCAGGTTGGGAAATGATTTTCGATCACAAAACTGGCTGGCCATATTTCGTTGACCACAACAGCCACACAACAACATGGGAAGATCCCAGAAGCCTCATGAACAAGGTAAGTGGGTGGGGTATGAAATGACTTCTATATTTCTAATTTTTTACCTAATCTAGGCTTAATCAAAATGTGCAGATAATTTAAAACTAATAAAATACATTTAACTTCAACTCGTATTTATAAAATACTGATATATACGAAACGAATTAGATGATTGGGAAAATTAAAAGCAGTTTTTAGAGTTCTGTTTTCACTAGAATTGTTCTGTGGGCAACTAATATTTTTATTCATTCAATCGTATTTTGAGCTTATTCTTAATGACTTAGATTAGACGTTATAAACGTCAGTTTGCTCATTTGATTACTACCCTCTTTGTAGGATAGATATATCGTAAAAACACTGAACATAGAAAAATGAAATCTACTCGCCCTTAGTAAATAGTTAAAGACAGTAGTCACCCATCCAAACACTAACCCATACTTTGTTGCTTAACTTCCAATACTATCAGTACACTTCAGCCATGTTACTATAAAAGCTACCTTAACAGCGAGGCTGTTGAAAGTGACCTATATACATTTAAATTACTACATAGTCACTTGCCCTCGTCCTTTTTAATTTTATATACATTTAACTTAATAATACTGTACATAGTCACTTGCCTTCGTCAATTTCAGTGGTCCAGCTAAATTCATCAATCCATGATTCTTTAAATTTTGCTAAATCAATTTAAACCATATATCAGTCACAGTGTAAACTATGCAGCAGTCAGGGACTTGATTCTGGTAACTCATTTACAGGGTGAATGTTCTATCGGACTTTATGTTTTTGTACGCTTCTCTCCTACGAGTTATATTCACACATTGACATTACAATTGCCTGGTTGTCGTCGTATTTTATTTAAATAGCCTTTATTTAAAATGTTCTACAAACCAATCAAATGTTATCTTTGGTTACCCATAATTTCCATGACTCGTAGGAGATATGTCGTCCAGTCTGAATTTTTATTATTATAACTTACTTGTGTGTTTTAACTTTTTTCTCAGCAAGTTTAACTAAGCAGCTGCCGTTAATATGTTGTGCAGCATTTCTGTCGTGATAGCCCATTATTATTAAATGTGTTTTTGCAAATTTTAATTAGTTCATAACAATATGATAAGATAAAATGAAAAATGCCCGTGCTATAGGCACACACAGTCAAATACTGCATTATTTTACTTGTTCAAGATATTATAATTGAATAACAACTGTGTATTAGTTGGGTGAGAACCAAACGAAAAATGCTGGTGCTTGAGTGCACACATGGCCAAATAGTGCATTATTTTAATATTTCAAGGGCCATTACTCTTGACACCAATAATCCGATTTGGCCAGTTCAAGAAATTGTCTGAGAAATTATGGTTATATAATGACTGTAAGTTTGGTGAATCGTCAAAAATTGCATTTTACCATATGTGCATTCTAGTACTCGCAGCTTAAACTTGATATCATGTATCTGGTCAAATTGGATAATAAATGTCTGGAGTTTTGGTCATTGAATCAACAAAATTGCATAATATGAATTTATGTACCCTCTAGCACCTGCAAAAACTGCCGCCTTTGGCATTGTCTCTGCCACAGGTGAGTTATTTAGGGCCAATCTGGTCCTCTTGTTTTTTGTTTTGTGGGGGGAATGTGGTCCGACAGTTTTATGTTGATTATTTTGTTGTGTGTTGGAGTCTGAGCTACTCCATTTCTATTGGTTGTGTGACAGATCAGTTAACATGTACTTTCTATATTTCAGATGCAGAGTAATTTTCCCCAAAGTAATTTATTCTCATCACAACCGGATTCGAAATTGAGGGAAATTCCTATCCACCATGAATCCCCACATTCTCATATGCAACATGCTGGGGCTCAGTGGCCACAGTACCCTCAGACACGCACACCTCCACAGGTTTCGACACCTCCAAGAACAGGCACCCCACCAAGGTCAGAACCTCAACCAAGGTTCTTCACACTTCCACGAAATCATAAGGAAAGAGTGAAGGAATCAGTGCGCGAAATACCTATACAACATCTGTCTTCAAGGTCAATGTCACCTGGAAGACAAGGTCAGAGTGATATGTTTCCACGCCAAGACTATCCTGGAGCCCAGCAAGTACCTGTTGCAAGGGATCAGCAACAGCAACCTTTCAGTCAAAGTCAACAAGGACAGGGCTACCCAAACACGTCACAGGGATATCCCTACCCACAACAAACTCCACAAGGATATCCACAGTCCCCACAAGGGTACCCGCAGCAAGCACCCCAGGGATACCCCCAACAGAGTCAGTTTCAGCACCCTCAGTACTCGCAGTCGCAAACTTACCCACAGGCACAGGGTTATCCTCAGTCATACCCACAGAGTCAAGGTCAGCCACAAGTACACGGTTCTATGGGCCAGCCTCAGTCACATGTGCCACAGGGTCCACCAATGCCCCAGCCTCAGAATCAGGGCCCTCCCATGACACACGGACAAATCCCTCCAATGAGTCAGGCGCCATCACCGAGCCATACAACGCCACAGCAATATCAAACAACCCAAAATTCAGGTTACCCACAGCAGGGTCGTCCTCCGCAGGACAAACCAGAAACAGTCCAGAGTATTCCTGTACTCCGAGAACAACAACAACAACCAAATATGCCACAGATGCAGCAAGGTAATTTTGATGCCAGTCACGGATACCAGACATGGCCGCGTCAACCAAAGCAACCTCAGAAAGAAATGCCTTCAAATCAATGGCAAGCCCCTTCGTCAGAAGCAAAATCGGAAAACCAAGAACGTGAAAAAAGTCATATATCAAATAACCAAAGACAATCTAGTTTTGATCATACGGACAGTAAAACTGGTAATGGTGGTGGAAATGGACAAAATACTAGTGCCCAGCAGCCAGGCCCAAATGGAAGCCAGCAGAGTCAAAATGGTGGACAGCAGAGTCAGCAGAAAAAAGCAAAGACGTCATTGGATATAATACACGAAATTCTGACAGAATGTCAGCAGTACAAGGACAGAGTTAATACTTTTAATGGAACCAAAAAAGATCGCGAATATAAACTGTTGGAAGAAATGTTAACAAGGAGTATCCTAAAGCTAGATGGAATAGAATCCGGGTCTGATGACGCAATTAGGCAGGCACGGAAAGGTGCCGTACGTGAAATCCAGTCTTACTTGGACCAATTGGAACTGACTGCATTTAGCCAAGCAGCACCGACTTCTGAGACAAATAGTGCAAGCAAATCTAGCTCTTCCAACGGTGCAAATGTTGGTGACGAGAAATCGGATTCTATAGGTTCTAATCAAAACGTAGGCAGTGACGGAAAGGAAGTAAAAGAAATGGTACTAGATAGTGAAATATCTTGTTAAATTGGACTGTGATAGAGCTTTCTTATTTTATTTTATTGTTCAGTTATAATTTTCAAAGGGGGTATTTTTTGTTGGTAAGGCTTGAAAAAAACGTCTGTGTTTAGGGTAACTTGACCCAGAATATAGGGTAGTCAATTTTTTTTTCTTCTAATTTTAAGAAAATTAGTCTGTTTTTCTGTTCTATAAAGGACTTATTATGATAGTCAATCAATAAAGAACAATACAAATATAATTTTCTTGAAACATTAGGCAGATAAAGATCACAGTTTTTCATACATTTTACAAAAAAATCAAAATGAACAAAAATGTTGGGGTCTGGATTCTTTGTTGGAATTGGTCCGGTAACCCTAAACACTGGTATTTTTTGTCTGGCCAAATCATACATACATGTATATGATTACGTTTTCTAGTCTAGTTGTTCAGGGATTAAATACTGGTGTGTCTGTATGGATACAAATTTATTGTGTTTGAATTGCAAGAAGCAAAAGCCAATGGTCAAATTTTGCTGCCTTTTCAAAACCATCAATATTTATCGTTCCCTTCTGAAGATTTTGTGAAGGAAGAAAACCATGTGGTGTTTTTTGGGGGGTGGGGGGTTGGTAATTGATTTTTTGTTGCCAATTTTACTTATGTGTTCAAAACAGAAATTTGTAGCATTATGAATAATGAATAAAATGCAATAGGGTCTGAACACATTTTAACTACATTTTAACTAGTTTAATAGTTAAGCCCTCACTGATACTTCAAAATGCAGATACAAATAAAGGTGACAAACTTTCTGCATAACAAACTAATATTTATTTATCTGTGTCAGCGGTCACCTCGATTGAGCAGCCACTTGTCTTAAGCAGCAATTTCCCAATTTCTCTACTTCCAGAGCAAACTAACCTGTATTAAGCAACAGCCTGTCTTAAACAACAACTTTTGCTCTTTCCCATGACTGGATGCTAAAGACATGTTTGAGTTTGACTGTATATATAAAATTGTTCAAAACAGAAAATGTGGGGCCGTGGCCCCTACCTTAAATAATTATAAACCCTAAATGGTTTTATGTGTTCTAATGACAGTAGAGACCTTGAGGGGAATATATAATTTAAATTATGTTTTTTTATTTGATTTAGGCCTTAGTGATCTGGAAGGTTGTGCTTTTCTGTAGACATGTAACCAATATGAAAGATTGATATATCGTAAATGTTTGATTATTTTGTGTATTCTATATTTATATTTTGCTCTGCTTCAATACAGGCCAAAGAATTATTGTTACAAGAATTCATTTTGTATCTTATTATTTGTATAAAAAGGTCAAACATGCACACTTAGATTAATTAATTTTTATTGATTATGCATATTTTATTGAAATGTGAAAAACAAAATACGCATATCAACATGTTTGTCCAATTTACGTATGTTAATAGCAATAGGTTTTTTCTTCCATAATTCTTACTTTTATTTCTTTATCTGCGTAACACGTATGTAAAACATTTAACTATTGTAATGCATCAACGTATTTAAAGGTTAGTAAATGTTTTTATATACATACACAGATTTTATCATTTAGAATGTTTCAGTAAATGTCCATGTGTATATTGATTTATTATTTATCAGCCTAGGCACTGTTTTTTACCCTGCTATTTGTTGAATAGTGACGGGGCATTTAAGTGTTACCTCTTCATCTGTCCATTCGTTCACCTGAGGTGAAAAATTGGTTCGATCGATAACTTCCATATATTTGGTTAAAAGTTAATATTTCGTGTGTACTTGTATAATTATAAAATACAGGTTAAGTTTTATATTTGTCAAGGTTGATTAAATTTAAAGTCCCCTTTTCAAATATTTGGTAAAAAAAAAATTATCAGCAGAGGAGGAGGGGTGCGGTATGCGCATACATGTTCACAGACACATTTCTAGGTTGTTGTTTTTTTATATTTTAAAGAATATATATTAAATTCAAAAGTTTCACTTGTTAATATTTATTAAGTATTTTTTCATAAATACACCTATTTATTTATCAGATTTATATATTTGCTTTTAACGCTTATTTGTATGGAATGGTTGTTGTTATTTTTTTAAAGATTTTCTTATTTTTGTTATTAAATCCATACGAATGTCAAACTGGTTTTGGTTTTTTTATTTCTAAAGTAAGAAATTGAAGGTAAATTTGGTGTGTAGCTTTTGTATCGATTGCTCATATAATTTTTAGTTTTTAAAATTGTCTTGAATAGACCCTCAGTGAGCATTTAGACTTTTTATGTTTAAAACCTGAAAATTCCAGACTTTTACTTTTTCAAATTTGTGCTCATGTTTAATCTTTACTAATCATTTATGGCAATTGATAGGTAAAACTGGTCGAAATTGAAATGAGACCAGTATGATTTGAATGCCCAAGGAAGTGATCAGCACACTTGGTTGATTCGCGTTTTTGTAGAGTTATTGTAAAATCAAATCCAGTGCTTATGTTTCCATACAGCGCCACACTTGATGAGATTATCCTGTTTTACAAGGGTTTAAAATGGTGGATTCAGTGCTAGGTCCTGACCTTACAACATGTTTTTTAAAAGGTTCACAAGAATTTTCAAAATGTTTGAACTTTACTGATAAAATTCGTATTGTGTATTTCAGTTTTGTTTTGACTGTTTTCAACCTCTGGTTTTATTGCTTTTTATATATATTTTGTACATTTTACAAATCTAGTAGAGTGTTTGTTGAATACTAAACAAAAATTCATTCTAGAAACTAAGAAACTAAAAAAAGAAATCTGCAAGGTTAGGATCTATTGATTAATGTATGACTTGTTCACAAAACTTTGATCTCAACTCCAGTAAAACACCTGAGTCTTGTTCGGTGATTACTTGGCGTAAGTTGCCACTGAAAAACAAATGGTTTATACAAGTCAGTATCAATACTCATTTGTTATTTCTGAAGTGTTATTATTTTTCGAATACCTTATATTGTGACAGTTTTCGTATAAACAATTTTTTGCATATTTTTTTTTGTAAGAAATTGTGACTAAACATGTTTTATGTATAAAAAAGATTGTATTTTGTCACATTTAAGAAATCAAAATGGCAAAGGAATGTAGAAGAGTATATGTTAAGAAGTAATTTATTTGACTTGTTTAGAAATCTATTAACGGTGACTTAATGGTGTTTTCGATTTCGTCTTATTCAAAACATGGAATAAGAAAGACTGTATTGTGTTAGGTTAGTCATTTGATCACCACAGCTGTGTTTGAAGTTTTACTTAGATACAAACATGTATATTGTCCCAGGTCACAATGTTTTACAACTTACGAGGAGCATCCTTAAAAGTCATGATTGGGGTATTATATTATAGTAAGTGATATTTTTGGGGATTTTTCAGAGTAATGATTTGAAATTCTAGGAAGTAGTGATTTTGGAGAATCGTCAAAGGAATCATACGTGAAAGTAACAATTGGGGAGTTCTAGAAAATAATTTGGAAATCCTACAAAGTAACAATATGGGAATCTCAGAAAGTGATAATTGGGGAATCCTTGAAAGTAATATTGGGGTATCCTAGAAAATAATAATTGGGGATCCTAGAAAGTAACAATTTGGGAATTCTTGAAATCGATAATTGGGAAATCCGGGAATCCTTGAAAGTAATATTGGGAAATCATAGAAAGTAATATTGGGAAATCATAGAAAGTAATAATTGGGGATCCTAGAAAGTAACAATTTGGGAATCCTTGAAATTGATAATTGGGAAATCCAGGAATCCTTGAAAGTAATATTGGGAAATCCTAGAAAATAATAATTGGGGATCCTAGAAAGCTAGATTGAGGAATCCTAAAAAGTAGTTATTTTAATGATTTTGGAATTAAAAAGTAATGACTATTTTTGTAATTTTGTTTAGTGCCAATTTTTTTTTTTTGAAAAAGTTTTTCCTTTTATTGTAGTGCAATTTGACAGATATCATCCTTAAGGTATCTAAAAAAAAGCACTGCCATTTTTTCTAAAATGCACGAAGTAACGACAGTGTGAAATTTCCCACATTATTTCTTGCGAAATTCACATATACATGTACCAGTTATGAACATAATGTATTTTTGTATAAATTTACTAAAACAGTGATTGAGAATTTTTTTTTTTTTCAAAAATTGCAACTGCGATAAAAGGTGTGTATACAAAATACAATAAAAAAAATTCAACACAAGTAAATTTTTATTCCTTGGTTTTGTTTTTGATTCTTTTAATACAAAATAGATGTAAATCCCTGAATCATAGATTCATTTTTGACTGATATTACTTACAATTTGTTACAAACGACGAAAAATTTAGAATGGAGCTAAAATGTAAATCAGAATATTTAAATTGTTTTTATTTATTTTTAGCTATTGTACTGTTTCCAAAGACTGCCAAACCTTTCCACCTCATGTGTTTGTTGCCTTTGCAAACTCTTCATAAAATTGTGACTGTCAGTTAATAATGCCAGTAATAATGTTGTTAGCAATTATTAGCATTACTGATATTTTATCAAGTTGCCATACAAGCCAGAATAAATGCCTTCCGTTCCCTCCAAACAAAGGTCCCCCACTTGTTTTTATGGAAAGTGATATAACTTAACCCTCTGGAAGTGACTTTAAACAAAATATAGATTGCTAGTGTTCTGTAAATTATTTATAGCTGAATAAAATTAATAATTCATTAGCGGTTGTGTGTTTAATGGCATTTTACACACACTTGGTTAAAAGATTCTGATTTCTCGGCACCCAAAAAAGGCCCCGTTTTGCAAAATGCACCGCTCCTGTGGCATTTATTGTGGGGGTATACGGTACATATACCATGATAATGGGAAAACGATATCTGAAATATTAGAAAAATAATATCTGTTCATTATTTTCATTCCCATTATTGAAATAGGCAATGTACTGAGGAGAATATGAGATATTGGGCATCAAGTACAAATGTATGTTTAAGCAAACAAACAGTACCTGAGGTTATAAAATTCTGGTACTCTACTTAGTTCCACTGAAGCCAATCAATCAGTTTCTATGATACAATGAACCAACAGATCAGATTCAATGTTACAATAAATTGACCATTCAAATCCCATTTTACAATGAAACCATCCATATTAAATGTTAAAATAAAATTAACCAATCAGATTCAATGTTTCAATGAAACCAACCAATCAGATGCCATGTTACAATGAAACCAATGCTTCTATTGCTTGGATTGATGATTTAGTTGGGCATAAGTTAATCGGGTTGGATGGAGATATTTGTTTATATTCGTGTGTTTGTACTTGATATTTCAAATACTCAAAAAAGGGTTTTCTAAAAGTTGGAGGTTTCATTGCAAAATGATTTATCTTCTCATTGTGTAAGTGAATGAGATGTGATAGTTTTGCACTGATCTTTAATTTGTATTAGAACCACAGGTACAATGTTGTACTAGGTTCACACTGCCTAACATCTGGGACGTTAAATGTCAGTTTCATGGACAGTCAAATCATTTTACTGTAAGCATTTAAATTGTTACCATCAATCTGCTTAGCTGTGCCAAAATAGGCAGTAACACTGTCAATGCAGAGGTCACAAGTTCGAACCCCTACTTGGGTACAGTCTCTGTGATGGTTAGCCATGAATATCCGTCAGTGATTTGCTAAGATATAGTGTTGCTTGCACACTAGATAAGGATATCTGCATTTTTACCAGGGTTAGATATTTCTATCTCACCATAGGGCCGAGATAAAATTCTCACGCTATGACGTTAAGACTAATTTATGACGTTACTTATAAAATATTTGACATAAATCATATAACTTAACATCTTAAAAGCAACCTTTGTAAAAAATAAAATGATAAAATAAGTGTTTATATAATTGTTTAATATATTTGGTATGCAAGAAATAGAATCATTCATTACCTTTTTGGTCCGGATAGAAAATCCCGTCCCTTGGGATAACTGTTTTGGGGGGAATGAGTCTATGCAGTGTTCCCACTGTAAAAGTTATCCCTTGGGACAGAGTTATCTATCCGAACCTCAAACCCATGTAAGATGCTTATAATCTAGTACAGGTTAACCACCCAGAGAATCCCAGGAGCAGTGATAATGTTTAATGTCAGCCGTTAAATAACTGAAGCACTGTTGACAAACAAACAAACAAAACTTGCTTATCTGCATCTGGCTTCAATGGGATAATTCTGTCACCAGTCAGCTTGGTGTCAGTTTTATTTAGCTGTAGGTGTTATTCAGTATATAATCTATGCCCTGTGAATCACACAGACAGTTTATACATGTTAAGTTGGTGAGGACATGCAGAAAATGTAAAACTACACTTGATACTTCTATTATCATGTTTATAATAATTATGTCCACATGTGTGTTCCTGACGTTGTGTATTTATACTTCATTTATTACTTGTCATACTTTTGTATGTCAAAATGTCTCGAGATTCACTTTCAATAATATGCTTCTAAAATTATATGCTACCCATAGTTACTGTATATTTTGTAAATTGGTGGAACTGAAATCACTTCTCACCACTGAGGTTATAGGTTTGAGTCTAGCTCAGTTAAAATTATATGTGAGAAAGCTTGAACCCATGACCTTTATGATGATATGTAAATGATGCTAAAATGGCACCTTAGTCAATTCGGCCACAATGTTAGTTGATCAATGACTGGTTTGTTTTGAATACCGATCAAAGAAAAAATGTTCATAGAATAAATATTTTTAAATAAATATTTTTAGTCTGTTTGTGGGTTCAAGTCTAGCTTAAATAAGAACGGTTTGTCAGTTACAGAAATATGGTGTCATATTGACCTTTCACTTCAGCAATGGTGTCATTGACCTTTCACTTCAGCAATGGTGTCATTGACCTTTCACTTCAGCAATGGTGTCACGTTGACCTTTCACTTCAGCAATGGTGCCATTGACCTTTCACTTCAGCAATGGTGTTGTTGAGTTTCACTTCAGCAAAGGTGTTATACTGACCTTTCACTTCTGTTATGGTGTCATATTGACTTTCACTTCAGCAGTAGTATCATATTGACCTTTCACTCTGTAACGATGTTATATTGACCTTTCACTTCAGCAATGGTGTCATATTTATTGACCTTTAACTTCACTAATGATGTCAAATTGACCTTTAACTTCACTATTGATGCCATATTGACCTTTCACTTCAGTAATGGTGTCATTGACCTTCACTTCAACAATGGGGTCATATTGACCTTTCACTTCAGTAATGATATCATATTGACCTTTCACTTCAGCATAGGTGTCATATTGACCTTTCATTTCAGCTATGATGTAATATTGACCTTTCATTCAATAATGGTGTCATATTGACATTTAACTTCAGCAATGATGTCATATTTTCTCCTATTTTTCTCTCAACACTGTTATTGACATTCAGTAATCATATTGACTTATTACTTTTGTAATGATGCATCAGTAGACTATATAATTTACAAAATATACCAAAACATAGCATATCATGTGTGACGAAATTCATATTTACAGCTTTTGCGTGCAGTTAGTCATAAATGTATTTCTCAAGCAGTTTTGAATGTCATACATATGTTAGAACAATCATTGTTGGTTTTTTTTTACAATACGACTGTCAGAAGCGGACCCAGGATTTTGGGTTGTGGGGTGTCTCCATTGCATTATATTTCGAGCAGATGAGCGTATACCTGTTTTAAGCAGGACAGTGGTGAAGTGGATAGAGTGTGGGCTGGTCAAGCTGGGGCTAGTGAGTTCAATCCCTACCTTGGCACAATGATGTTAAAAAACACTCAGTACTGGTTCTGCCCAGGAAGTGAACTCAAGTGCAGTTCATAAAAGGTCTGTGCTTATTACACAATCAAACTTAAATAAATAAATACCAACTGATTTTACAGCCAATTTGAGTGGGTTAATTTTACAAAAAATATTAAATTGTGAGTGTCTGGTGTACACTGGGCCCACCTTCCTGGATACACTAACACTGTTCCCTCCTCCCTGGATGCACTGGGCCTATCTTCCTGGATACACTGGGCCCACCTTCCTGGATACACTAACACTGTTCCCTCCTCCCTGTGTACATTTGGCCTACCTCCCTGGATACACTTGGCCCAACTCCCTGGATCAGCTTATGACAGTGATTGTACTCATTAAGTGCTGAGTTCAGAGACTTAATACAGAAAAACCAGTGAAAAAACAGAAAATATGGCTTTTGAGGCTCGGTGATGACATTGAGATTAATTATTGTAGTGTAAATATTTTAGAAGATAATGTATTGTTTATGTATGTTGTTAAGGATTTACAGTATTTATAAAAAAACATTACATGATGTTCCAGTTTGGAAGCCATTAGCAATAAAACAGTTGATAATTATATCTCCACTTATGTTGTTTTCTGATAGCACCTGCTGTAAATGACAAGCTTGTAAATAACAGTTTTTGTAGCTGAGAAGAATTAGGAATGAATTAATGATTTGTGGTTTACCGGCATTCAAAAGTTCATCTACATACAAAAATGACAAATTAACATACAGATTGGGGGAAAAAATAAACAGCTAATGAAAGACAGAATGCACTGAGAACCTTTATAACTGAGGAGTACCAGCAATTTCTATCCAATATTCAGTCTGTTCTCCTCTTATGATATGCATTAGCTAAAGTAGTCTGATTTTTGCCATCACCAATGTGTTGCCCTGGAATAATAATTAAACCCCACAAGGAACAGGACAAAAGATAATAATATGGACATGACATCTATATTGAGTACTCCTACCCTCTTCAGAGAATAGTTATATTCTTTCTCTGAATCACAAGGGCTAATTTAGCAAGGCGGTAGTATAATGGATAGAGTGTTGGCCGCTCACGCCAGAGGTGGGTTCGATCCCCTGATCGACCCGATGCCTCTTTTTAAACAACACTCAGTACTGGTTTTACCCAGGAAGCAGACTCGAGAGCAGTTCAAATAAGCCCTGAGCTTTCATCGCAATCGAGCTAAAATAAATTAGTATAAACTAACCAAATTTCTGTGTTGCTAATGATTTTATACATTCAAGTTTTTTCATAGTGGTATAACGTTTTACCACTGTACATCTGTTTGTTCATCCGTAAAAAATTTTGTGTGTGCCTGTGCAAGTATAAAATACAGGTTTGATATCAATGTACGTCAAATTGTACTAAGGCCATAATAAATTAATTGTAGTTTTCATGCTTGGACGAATGTCCAGGAAAACTATTGCCATGACCCTGGTGGCATCAGCTTCGTCTGTAGACACCCAGGTTAAACTTGGTGTTTGCCTCCAATCTCAATCTTTGCATGGGTGGCGAGTTTTATCACATAGGCGAGCTTTATTGTCTTCTGACAACTCTTGTTTAAAGAATTATTGCTGCTGCACAGCGTCAGTTGGTAAAAATGTTTGAGTAATGATGCAATAGTGGTTCATCTATATGCCTATCAATCTAGGGTTCGCGAGTTTGAATCTCCCACCCAGTCACCGTCTCCGTGGTTATTGATATATGATATTGTGTCACATTGTCATTCGTTTCATTCACTACGGATTCAAGCGGGAAAGTTATCAGTTACTTGCAGAGATAGAAGTGCAAGTTCTGGTTAACCTTCTGGGACCCCAGGAAGGAATGGTTATTATAGTAAGTTAAATCATCATCTGTTAGCCCTCGATGGATTAAAAATGACAATAAACAAACACACATCTGTCTGGCACTTAGACATCTGAAGAAGTTGTCAAGAGGTTATGAGGCCAGTTTTACTGGAATTCTTCTTATATTCTCCTTAAACTTGATGAATTTAGTTTTGTTAAGTTATTATTTGCATCAACTGTATAACAGAATTTGCACCTGGTACACAATGTTAAATTATATAATGTAAATCAGGTGAGACAGGTGGGGACAAGATTTTTAACAATTATTATTGGGCTTTATTTTCAATGGCAAAAATAATGTGTTTTCACTAAATTTAGCTCCTTTCAATTCCCAAATCAGAAGCAGAATGAACCTTGCCATGTTGGACTTCTGTGAGGATTTGTAGAGACATTCTGCATCACTTGAAAGGAATGAGATAGAGAACATAATGTTACTACCACAATACACTTTAATTTCTAATTTTAACGACATGTTCTGCAAATATCTACACAAATTACATAATAATGTAAAAATTTACACCAATTTATTGATGTAAATATTAACATCCATCCAGTAATATATATGCCAGTAATATACAGTAAAACCTATGTAAGTGGTCACCTCTATTAAGCAGCCAAATGTCTTCAGCAACCACAAATTTTATTTCCCATTTCTATGCTTTCAGTGCAAATTAACATGTATTAAGCAACACTGTCTTAAAAGGTCACTTTTATTCCTTCCCTTGAGTGGCTGCTTAAGACGGGTTTGACTGTAATGTAAATATTTACACCAATTATATAATGCAATTATTTACATCCGTTTCATAATGTTAATATATTCCTCAGTCATTCTTCAGTCCTTGGCCGGGTGAATCATTTTACCTCTCATTGTCAAAGTCGTAGGTTTGTGACCCGCTCACTCAAAAAAACTTTACGTGAGAAAATTTGCAAGTTACTTGCGGAAGAATGGTGGTTCTGCTCTGTTCATTCTGAGGTCTCCTTCACCAATAAAACTTGATCTGCCATAATTATATAACCTGAAATATGTTGAAAATGGTGTTAAAGCCCTTTTAGCTTGCCAGGACAAAGTCCAAGGAGAGCTATTGCCATGACCTCAGCGTCGGTGCCGTCTGAAAACACCTAGGTTAAACTTTCTTTTGCGTTTAAGTATAACATATCTATGCAACCAATCATTGGATGTGAATGAAACTTCACATGTGTGTTCACCATCATCAATGGAACACACAGACAAGAACCATAACTCTGGATTGCATTTAGGCAGTTTGTTGTCTTCTGACAACTCTTGTTATAAAAAAGTAATGAGTGAGTGACGCCATTTTTATGTCTTAGACATCTCACAGTTGAGGTTGAGTCCAAAAAGTTTTCCAGTTACTTGTGGATTGATGGTAGTTCTGAAATCTTCCTGCACTTATAACATCGGACATGCCAAACAAAATCTTATAATGACTATAAGTTCATACAAATTTCTTATAGCTTGATTGCCCTGAGGCTATCGGAACTGCTCTTAATAACGCTTTCTGGGTAGAACCAGTATTGAGTGTTGTTAGCTCTACTGGCCAAAGGCCAGAAGTGCTTATGCGATGGCGCGTTGTCTGTCATCCGTCGTCTGTCGTCTGTTAGCAACACTTTCTCTGAAACCACTAGGCCAATTAAACTGAAACTTTACATGGGTGTTTCTGTTGCATAGGAGACTATACAGAAGATTTTTTTTTTACGATCTGAAATTCAAGATGGCCGCCATTACTAAAAATAGTCCAAAACTTAAAAAATCTTCTTCTCATCAAAATATTTATGTAGTAATGATGACCAACTATAGTTTTGTTAGCTTTGTTCAAATGGTGTCCCTAAGGTTAAATATGACCCCGCCCCGAGGGTTCAATTAGGAGACAAATGTCATTATAATATTTTATTTTTTTTTTTTTTAAAATGAAAATGATTTTGCCTATATCTTCACAGAAGCATTGTTTGGTGAAGGAGGTTCAGATTTGTAAAAATGACTGGGTTCCACTGTCTTAAAGGGTCAGGAGGGGCCCCAAAAGGGTAAAAATTGGGAATAACTAAATTTGTTTTCTTAAGAACTGGTATGTCAGATTTGTTCATATTTTCCATAAATTATCCCTATGTGTAGGGGTTTGATTGCAGATAAGAATTTAGGGGCTAAAATTTATAGGGGCCCTTTAAGGGGACTTAGAATTTTACATAGGGATACTACGGGAAAACAGAAAATTCTCTTTTTCTTTTATCTGTTCTTAAACCACTAGGCCAATTAAACTGAAACTTCACATGGGTGTTTCTATTGCATAGAAAACTATACAGAAGATTTTTATTTCTCGATCTGAAATTCAAAATGGCCACCGTTACTAAAAATAGTGCAAAACTTAAAAAATCTTCTTCTTATGAATGGCCCAACAGATTTTCAAAATGTTTATGTAGTAATGATGACCAATTATAGTTCTGTTAGATTTGTTCAAATGGTGTCCCTAGGGTTAAAAATGACCCTGCCCTGAGAGTTCAATTAGGGGACACATGTCAATATAATATATATATATTTTTTTTTTAAATGGAAATAATTTAACCTATATCTTCACTAAAGCATTGTTAGGTAAAAGAGATTAAGATTTGTAAAGATGACTGGGTTCCTATGTCTTAAGGGGTCAGGAGGGGCCCCAAAAGGGTACAAATTGGGAATTAGTAAAATTGTTTTCTTAAGAACCGGTATGTCAGATTTGTACATATTTGATTTAAGTTATCCCTAAGTGTAGGGGTTTGATTGCAGATAAGAATTTAGGGCTAAAATATATAGGGGCCCTGTAAGGGGACTTAGAATTTTACATAGGGATACTGTGGGAAAACAGAAAATTCTCTTCTTTTTTTTTCATTTATTCTGAAACCACTAGGCCAATTAAACTGAAACTTCACATGGATGTTTCTATTGCATAGGAGACTATACAAAAGATTTATTTTTTCTATCTAAAATTCAAGATGGCCACCATTACTAAAAATAGTCCAAAACTTAAAAAATCTTATTCTCATGAACGGTTCAACAGATTTTCAAAATGTTTATGTAGTAATGATGACCAACTATAGTTTTGT
This sequence comes from Panopea generosa, assembly GCA_029582155.1. Classification (NCBI taxonomy): domain Eukaryota; kingdom Metazoa; phylum Mollusca; class Bivalvia; order Adapedonta; family Hiatellidae; genus Panopea; species Panopea generosa. Next base: position 67,422,695 of record CM055904.1, read on the forward strand.
TAAATTTGTTCAAATAGTGTCCCTAGTGTTAAAAATGACCCCGCCCCCCGATGCTTCTATTGCATAGTAGAATTTCAAAAAGTGCTATGGCCACTATGAATCAGTAGAGCGTCCTCAGGCCCTCTTGGGCCTCTTGTTTTAGTGATACATTAGATCGAGCTGGGGACCAAACACATGTGCGGCCAATACTGTACACTACCAACCCAATTATGTTGAAAATAAAAATTTAACACTATACTTGCATGTGCAACATATTTATCTACTATCTACAGTTGATCCAAAGTTTGTTGATAATTGGGCAACTTGATCATTGAACAGTTTGTACTGGTAAAGCAGGTAATAACCGTTTCAAATGGAAACATTCTGAGTACCTATACCTGTCTTACCTGTATCTTACCTGTATCTGACCTGTATCTTACCTGTATCTGGCCTATCTTACCTGTCTTACCTGTATCTTACCTGTCTTACCTGTATCTTACCTGTCTTACCTGTGTCTTACCTGTATCTGGCCTATCTTACCTGTCTTACCTTATCAGTTATAATAAACTTATACAAAGTTTAAAACATGTTTAATAAACAAAAATAAGTCTGTATACAAGTCCTGAATAAACATGGTCATCGTTGGATACCTTGGGGTGACAATTCCGATACTATACATTCATGATAAATGGAGAGTATCATAATGGATTACCCGTGGGTATTCGACAATGAAACACGATGAACACATACCAAGTAAGTACACAAATACATGTTGATGGTTTGAAGCCATTCTGGAAAGTTGGTTTCATCCCTATATGGACATATTGCATATTTATGTGAGATTTAGCCGCAGTGAGTCATGGCGAAGGATTTTATTGACAGAAAATTTCTGATTCATGCTGAGTACTGGAATATTTTTGATTTGTTGTTTAAATGCATTTAAATGCAGGGAAAAATACTATTAAAGGCAGTGTGTCAATAAAACACTTTTAAAGACTGTGTGTCAGATAAAATTATCATTGAAAGCATTGTGCCAGATAAAATAATATTAAATGCAGTGTATCAGGAAAATTACTATTAAAGGCAGTGTGTCAAGAAAAAGGAAAAATACTATTAAAGGCAGTGTATCTCAGATAAAATTACTATTAAAGACAGTGTGTCAGAAAAAAACACTATTAAAGGCAGTGTATCAGGAAAACTAGCAGTGTGTCATGAAAATTACTATTAAAGGCAGTGTATCAGGGAAAGTACTATTAAAGGCAGTGTGTCAAGAAAAAGGAAAAATACTATTAAAGGCAGTACAAAATTACTATTAAAGGCAGTGTGTCAGGAAAAAAAACTACTACTTAAGGCAGTGTGTCTGGAAAAAATAAAATTAAAGGCAGTATGTCAGGGGAAAATTGCTTTTAAAGGCAGTATGTAATGAAACATTGCTATCAAAGTCAGTGTGTCAAGAAACAACACTATTAAAGGCAGTATATCAGATAAAATTACTATTAAAGGCAGTGTGTCAGATAAAATTGCTATTAGTGTCTTAACAAAAATAAAAACACAAATGAAATGGATTATCAAAACATGCAAAAACTTTTAATTGGAGTGGTGAAATTCAAATGATATTTGAAATCTAAATTTAAATATTCATCTGTTTCCTACTTGACTAGTTTCAAATTCTTTGTAAAGTGAACTTACTTCAACAATGTTGAGTGCACAGTCTAGTGGTAGAGCATTTGACCCATCCATGATTGTGGATTCAATTCTCCGCCACAGCTGTGTGTGGTGTCCTTGAGTGAAACACTTTATCCTCATGCACTTTGTACTGGTTCCAGCCAGGAAGACTTTGACGTGATTTGTCTAAGTTGTAACAAGTTATTTTACAGTCGATGTAAAAGAAATACATTAACTTAAAACAATTCAACAATGATTATGTAACCAGTGTGGCAACTCATTATCAATATAAAATTAAACGACTAATTGATATATCCTAAAATGCATTGCAATTTAAGCAGAATATTTAAAAATTATACATGGGTTCACAAATGACTTTAACCATGAAGGTTAAGAAATCCCACCATGAGGGTTAAGAAATCCCACCAGTTTTGAAGAAAATCCCGACATATTGCCTTTAAAAATTATACATGGGTTCACAAATAACTTTAACCATGGAGGTGAAGAAATCCCACCATGAGGGTTAAGAAATCCCACCAGTTTGGAAGAAAACCCCGACATATTGCCTTTAAGAATTATACATGGGTTCACAAAGGACTTTAACCATGAGGGTTAAGAAATCCCACCAGTTTTGAAGAAATCCCCAGACATATTGCCTTTAAGAATTATACATAGGTTTACAAATGACTTTTACCATGAGGGTTAAGAAATCCCACAATGAGGGTTAAGAAATCACACCTGTTTTGAAGAAAAACCCCAACATGTTGCCTTTAAAATTATACATGGGTTCACAAATGACTTTAGCCATGAGGGTTAAGAAATCACACCATGAGAGTTAAGAAATCCCACCAGTTTTGAAGAAACCCCGACATATTGCCTTTAAGAATTGTATATGGGTAAGCCGGGCCTGATTAGCTCAATCGCTTATGTGTCTGACTATCAATCCAGGGGTCTTGAGGTCGAATCCCCGCCCGGCAACAGTCTCCGTGATGATTGATATACAACATTGTGTCTCATTATCATTCATCTCTCACCACTGGTTCATGTGGGAAAGTTTTCAGTTACTTGCAGAGATGGGGTGTGCTCGAGTAATCCCAGGAAACAGTTGTTAGATTAACTGATCATCTGTTTGCCCTCAATGGCATAAAAATGACGCTAAATATTCAATCAATCAATCAATATACATGAGTACACAAATAACCATGAGGATTTTGTTTATTCTATTGATAAATACACTTAAACTGTATGGTTGTCATGTTCATTTTGTCATTTTTTGTCATGTTCATCATTGTGGTTAAATTACCAACCCCTGTGTGATTCCTTCTGTTAACCTTTTTCTTGTAGACGCAATAGCATCTTTATTTTTCATTGAATCTGAATGAAATTGCACAGCAGTTATATAACCACAATATCTCAGACGAGTTCTTCAACCAGCATGATTTAACCACAAATGCCCCTGCCACAGGGATTCTAAGCACATTTGAAGTAAAATTTTAAAAAACATTTTCAATGAAAGTTTAAGGCCTAGTCCTTAGATATTTTACATGTAACATTTGTTGCCAGTAGAGAGATTCAGTCTTCTTGGGCCTCTTGTTTTATCTGTATGTTAATTTGTTGTTTTTTTCACATGTAGATTGAACCTGGAATTTTCCTCTCTGTTGGTGTCGAATAGCCTATAATGTGTTGGTACATGTATGCCGTTAAACCCCATTCATTCATTAATAATTTTGGTTATCTGTGACCATTGTTCAAATAATAACATTTATATTTATTAACAAAAATAAGATTATTTTATAGGGTGGGGAGGGGATATTTTATGAATCAAAGAAAGCATGTGACATATAATGGTAGAGCATTGGACCCGTGATCGGAGGGTTGTAGGTTCATTCCTCTATTAAGGCTTTGTGTGGTGTTCTTGTTCCACATATACTCAATACTGTTTCTACCAGGAAGACTTCAAGCGTGATTTGTATAAGTTGTAATAACTTGTTTCATAATCAAAGTAAAATAAATAAGTAAAAACTAAATAAATATCTCGCCGTATTATCTTTTTAACCTTTTTCACCGTTGCCAAATGGTCTAAGGCACAACGTGTTAAGATCACTTACCTCTCATCGCTAAGGTCATAAGTTCATGTCACTCTCGCTTCAAAAACTTATGTGAAAAAATTTGCCATTTACATGCAGAAGGACAAAATGTTCTACTCATATACAGTCTGAGGTCTTCTTCCTCAGCCAATAAAACTAGAAATGTTAATATAACCTGAAATGAAAGGCCATTATAAATTAATTGCTAGATTATCATCCAAATTTATCTTAAAAACGGGGAAGGCGCGAGGGTTTCATTTTTTTATTTTTATTTTTAAAATTTTCTATGTTTTTTTAATAAAAAAAAAAGTTCAAAATTTTTTTTTTGAAAATAAAAAGGGCGGGTGGCATGCAAATTAGGGGAAAGGAAGGGATGATAATCTAGCAATTAATTGATCATGGCCTATAGATTGTAAAAAGTATAGATGGTATTTTAAGAGTTTTACAAATAAAAGTCATTGGTTTCAGTGAAAGATCAGTAGAATTTCCTTCATGTTTTATCCACGAGTTTAATTGCACTTCTCTCACAAAGTCGCAAGTGCAGTTAAACTCATCGGCAGATGAAGTGTTTCTTCATAACGACAATGGTATCAGAATGTTTTTAAGATAACAACTGTTATTACGTATTGTTTTAATTAGATTTAATTAATCAAAATGATAAAACCTGCATCATATATTGTTATAACGTCTACTGTTGTAATGTGAAGCTGAGGACGGGCGTATATTAATGTGATTGTGGGTTGTTTGATGTAACGGTCGCTTTGAAGTTATTAATCATTGCATTTCTTGACATTTTTTTAATTTCCTTTATGGTTAATTACTTAACTGCTTTAAAAAGATATCAACCGACGCATTTCTGTAAGCAAATATTTACTTAGATCCGTATTATTGTCTTTAAAATTTTTAACGTAATGTTCCATTGTCAGTTATTCTAATGTACCAGTAGACCATTTCCCAAGGCCTTCGTCACCTTTAAACACGTGTACAGAGAACATAAAAGAGTGGTTTGATGCATTTTTATGACAGAATTCATTTCTTTTTTGTTCTTTACGAGTATTTGATCACCATTAGCAGTTTATCATGGACTGGGGAGCGAACATTTGGTTTTACTTTATTCATTACTTAATGTATGATTTAATATTTCTTTGATAGTGGTCTTACATCATTGTGAGTGATGTTAGTTATATAACAACTAAACCATTTAAATTTAAAAGATGCTGGGGTTATATAATATAAATGAAAGAACATTAAAGACAGAAATGAGTGAATGAATGAATGGATGAGGGGGGGGGGGGAGAGCATTAAAGACAGAAATGAGTGAATGAATGAATGGATGGGGGGGGTGGTTAATGCCATTTTTAACACATTTCAGGTTATATATGGCATATCCAGTTTTACTGAGGGAGGAAGACCTCAGACTGAGTCAGAATGAGTAGAACCACAGTCCTTCCACAAGTAACCTGCAAATTTTCTCACATAAAGTTTTTGAAGTGAGCTGGACTCAAACCAATGACACAAGCAGTGAGTGATCTTGAGACGGTACCTTAGACCACTTGGCCACGGAGGACAATTTCAGAAAGAATCATTTACTACGCTCAGTCTCGGGGTTGTGGGTTTGATTCCCTAGACTGGTCATCTAAAAATACTAACAGTCCTTTGGATGGAACTTTAAACTGAGGGTCCATGTGACGGTGGTATACACAGAGCCCCTAAAGAACCAGAAACTTACGATGGGTTTCTTTCAATGTATCCTGCACTATCCCCAACAAACCTTAAAAGATGCTTCTGTGGGCATTGTCCATATGGGGAAACCGGTGGTGATGTAATATAAGCTTATATACAACAAAGATTCCAAAATTGACAATGAATAGGCAGTTAGAACATTGATAGAACCACAGAGTTTAGACAAAATTTATTCAATACAAAGAGGTATATGACATCATTATAAAAGAAAATTCCATGCTCACCATCAATGAACAGCAAATTAACATACAGACCAAAAAATAAACAATGAAAAATTAATAAGCAGAACGAACCTAGAACATTGATACCTGCAGAACTGCAGAGTTTTGACAAAGTATATCCAGTATTCAATTTAGCTTATACTAATTTATTTTAGCTCAATTGCAATGAAGGTTCAGAGCTTATATGAACTGCTCTTGAGTTTGCTTCCTGGGTAGAACAAGTACTGAGTGTTGTTTTTTGAGAGGCACTGAGTCGAGCTGGGGATCAAAACAAGCAATTTCTAGCGTGAGCAGCAAACATTTTATTCACTACACTATCACTCTAACTTTAATAATAGTTAACAGTGTAGTGTACCGATATAAAGAGGTATATGACATCAATAGACAAAAAATTCCATGCTCACTGCCAAAGGGAACAGCAAATTGATATAGAGACCAAAAAAATAAATGATGACAAATGAATATACAGAATCAACCTAGAACATTCGTATCCACAGAACTGCAGAGTTTACAACCTCTTACATTATGGTCATATTCATGCCATCATGCATGTGACACACTCAATAATGACAACTGCAGTAATAATTTAACTATTATATGAAAGGAAATTGACTAAAAATAACATTGAAATGTCACTCATTTGGGTGATTCCTTACTAACCCCTTTGCAGAGATCAACCCAGAATCTCACAGGTAATAATATATTTAAGATAGATATTTAGCACATGTAATTAAAATTTCAATTCAGTGACTTATTACAAGATGGGGATTGTTCTGTATAAGAAAACAAAGTTTTTGTCTTTGCAAATTCAAAATTAATATTATTCTAGTATTATATGCAGCAATGTTAATGAATTAAAAGGAGGAAAGTGTCCAATTTTGATGATCGTTTTAAGTGGAGGTAGGCCTACATTTGTGGTCCCCCGTGGATGAGTTGTTTAAGTTGCCGTCTCCTCACTTCTATGGTTGTCAGTTCAAGTCTCACTTGCTCCAAAAACCCTATGTAAGAAAGTTTGCTTGTTACATGCGGAAGGATGGTGGTTCTACTCAGATTCAATCATAAGCCTTAATCTTTCACCAATAAAACTGGATATACCATATATAACCTGAAATGTGTTGCAAAAATGGCATTAAACCCCATTAAAAAAAAAGGCGTATACATTTACATTGTAACTCAGCGTTTGTATGCCAGCTATTTTATACTATATTTTCTCCATACTCATCTTGATACACAGGGGCAGCTATATGTAGACACTGTAGCCACAGGCCTGCACTTTTTCAAAGAAAAATACAAAAAAAATGAAATGCTCGTTAGTAATTAGTATGGTTTACATTGCAAACAGTACACACAAAACCCCTTATAGTGCACCATTGGCCATTTACATTTTGAACAAAGTCCGATGGAGGACCCCAGATGCCACATAACAATTTCTAGGCCTTCACTTTTATATTAACCAAGCTACGTCCCTGAGGTACATACAAGTAATTGCACCATCATGACAGGTACCTGACAGATCAAATAAGAATTTTTGTGTTTTGTCATAAATCACCAGATGTATCAAGGACTGGTCTTATGTTAGGCCAGGCTTTTTTACTTGTTGGTTTACAGATTTTCTCAAAACATTGGATAGGTAGTCCAAAAAAAATTAGATTTTTGAAAATTATGTAAAAAGAAGAGATAACTCATTAAGATTGACACATCATAAAAGTAACATTTTGTCATTTTCTAATTTTGAAATAATACCACGACTTTTGATATGCAACTTTCATTTCGTCAAGGAAATCTGTGTTTTGATTTTCTTTTAAAATAAAGTCACATATTTTATATCATCATTAAAACAATTGAATATAATTAATATATTATATCTACTTCACAAAATAAATCAGAATATTTGAAAAAGCAGGAAATTAATTTAATACAAAACTAATGTTCTAATTTTAAGCGGGAAATCTATTTTAATCTAGCATAGGCGCGTAGCCCAAGATAGGTATTCCCTTTTCAATATATTATTTTAGCATGCTAAAATCGATATCTTTTTGGTAATACGGGTCTGTGGGTACATATAGGCATGGTATATAGGAAATTATGTTTATAGTCAATTTTAAAAGTTTGAAAAATCCTGTTAAATTACCTTTAAGGGACACATGGCCAGCAACTTTTCGCTTAACCTGTTTTTCTGAAAATAATATTTCTGCATGATGGAGTGTGGTAATGAAGTGGAAAGTGTTGGCTGCTAATACCAGAGGTTGTTGGTTTGATCCGCAGTTCAACCTATTTCCTCTTTAATACAACACCTGTACTGGTTCTACCCGGGGGTCAGGAAGCTGAATTGAGAGCAGATCATATTATGTTTATATACTAAATTTCAAACAGTTTAAAAAAATCCTTGTTGAAGAGGTTTATAATATAGCAACTACACAAAATTTAAGTCTATTTTTCTCCCTTTAAAACATATCCCAGATGAATATAATATAGTAAGTCACATAAAACGGGTGATTTTTAATATAAACAAAGATTGCTTACCATAAAACCAATGCGGTATTACAAAAAAAACATTTTTATACTTGAATGATTATGACTTTACAAACTCCGAATTAATGCTAATATTTATTTTTATAATTTGTTTCCCATTTAAAGGTACATGTAGTATATTGGGGAGGGGAAGTGGGGGAAGCTAAGTGTCTTATTACATATTGAATATTAAGTGTCATTTTTATGCCATCGAGGGCTAACAGACTATTGATTAACCTAACCACTGTTTACTGGGATTAAGCAGTACTCGAGCACACCCCGTCTCTGCAAGTAACTGATAACTTTCCAACTTGAATCAGTGGTGAGAGACAAATGATAATGAGACACAATGTCGTATATCAATCATCATGGAGACTGTTGCCGGGCGGGGGATTCGAACTCACGACCCCTGGATTGATAGTCAGATGCATAACTGACTGAGCTAATCGGGCTCGGTATCTCATTACATGTATCATTAATAAAAAAATCCAAATGTTTTGGTATGTCAAATCCACCAAAACGTGACAAAAGCAGTATCTAAATTAGAGAGGTAAATCCCCATTCTTAATATAGAGAGCACTGAAATACTGCTTGACGACCTTTACATCATCATTCAAACTGATTCTAAGATGAAATAATTTTTATTTTGCGTAATCCTGTATAACAGATCAAATTGAAATCAAATAATATAATATATCACAAAATATGCTGCCATTTTAAGCCGGAAATCTATTTAAGTCTAACCTTAGTGCATAGCCCAAGTCAGGAAATCCCTTTTCAATATATTATTTTGGCTCATAAAAATAGATATATATCCATTTGGCAATAAGGGGTCAGTGAATATATATAAGCATGATATATCGGGAAAAAAACCCTGTTTATAACCAATTTTAAAAATCCTGATATATTCCCAATAAACAGTAATTATCTTATTACAATTGTTCAGTGGCAGCTACATTATCTCCTATGAGGGGTAATTTTTTAATACAATCATGGTGGGGAGTAGAGTTAGTTGCATGGGTAGGGTGTCCATAAGTCATGGTTTTAAAGAAGTTAGTTAATTATTCGTAATTTGCTTTAGCTTATATGAACCACTTTTGAGTTCGCTTCCCGGGTAGAACCAGACTAAGTACTGAATGTTGATTTTGAGAAGCATTGGGCCAAGCTGAAGATCAAACTCCCAACCTCTGGCGTGAGCAGTCAACATTCTATCTACCACATTCCCACTCCATTTAAAAGAAGTTGGAGGATGCATAGACACTTTTAGTGAATTTTAAGAATGTTTTCATGTGAGCATTTTGTTTTTTTTTTAATGGAGTTTAACATCATTTTCAACACATGACAGGTATATTAAGTTTTATTGGTGGAGGAAGGTATCAGATTTAAACAGAGTAGCACCACCGTCCTTCCCCAAGTAAATGGAAACTTTCTAACTTGATGTTAGTAAGTTTCTATAAACAGCGTCATATTAACAAGACATATATCGTCAGTAAAACTTACAGATTAATTATGAGCAATGTTACGGTATATCATTTGTTATTTATATTAACGGTATATCAACAGAAAGCAAACAGTTTGTTTGTGCATCCTTCTCAGAGTATGACGTACATCATTAGTATTTATTTATCTGGTGGCAAATCAGGCTCCAGGCCGACTAATTAATTATACATGGACTTGACAATGTTGTCACAGATGTGTTATTAAGTAAATATTGGTACATCTAATATACTAGTAAACGAAATCAATTCTTGAATTAATGTTTTTTCATTGTACAACACATTTTTAATATATTGATTTGTAACTTCACAGTCTTATTATGCGAATTGTTAATTGTCTTTTGCATTGTGTGATTGTCTCTGCTAATTCATTTATTTGAATGGCTATGTACATTTATTAGATCAAAGAAATATCGGCAATATAAGTAAGACCTCTTAAAGTACAAAATTATACAATTTGGCTACTTAAAGATATGAAAATGTAAGCTATATTGTAAGCAAAGATTGCAAAAACATCTTAAGTGCAGTACAAAAGGTATCGATGGTGGATCTACTACTTAAAAAAAATGCATATGCCCCCACCCCCTCCCCCCACTAAACTCCCATATTTCATTAAAATCCACTATATTTCTACTGAAAAACATGACATTGTGTGCCATTTCAGATTTTGTGTTGTAGCCCCTAAATCTGCCCCCACCACTTCCCTTACTGAAACCCTGGATCCACCCCTGTATATATTACCTTTGGCCAGCTGCGGTAGGTCAAGCAAGGTTTACGTTTTGACAAATCTCCTAATAAGACGTTTGGTATGAAGGTAACTTTTGACATACGGAGGACATCACACTAGACCACACATTGTGTAAACCATGTGTTTATACATATCTGGTGTATTGTGATTCATCTCTGGAGGGGGCGGTAGTGCAGTGGATGCTAGGAAGCTTGTATCATTTTTCAAGTTTGATATGACCTGGCATGGGATCAAACCTATGACCTCCACATGCAAGGTGGATGTTCTACCACTGACCATGCTGCGGTGTCTGTAGTATAGAGATACCAGTATGATTTTGCTACAATGAACGTTCAAATATCAATGATTTTTTTTTTCTAAACTTAAAATAGCCATATAGCTCCCAGATGTTAGTGATGTGTACAACGATATTTCATCTAGTTATTCTGGAGATACCAATCATTAAGCTTGATTTTTACATTAAAACAGGATTCTGACTGATTAATCCCACTGGACTCTCAGACTGCTAGTGAAGACTTGTGTGAACAATCATTATATACCACAGCAGTTGGCGAGATACAAGTTTGTTATAACAAAAACTAAACACCAATTACAATAGCTACCCTTGTTCTTAGCATAATCTTAAAAACATTTTTGGAAGGGGTTTAACACCATTTTTAACATTTTTACTGGTTCATATGGCATAGAATTTATATGGTTTGTTGTGTATTTTTTAATATAGTTTAAAACAATTTTCTACAAAAGTTATATGTTGAAAATCAAGTTTTATTGGTGGAGGGAGACCTCCGGTTTTATTGGTGGAGGGAGACCTCCAGTTTTATTAGTGGAGGGAGATCTCCGTTTTTTTTGGTGGAGAGAGACCTCCAGTTTTATTGGTGGAGGGAGACCTCCAGTTTTTTGGTGGAGGGAGATCTCCGTTTTTATTGGTGGAGGGAGACCTCTGGTTTTATTGGTGGAGGGAGACATCATGTTTTATTGGTGGAGGGAGACCTCTGGTTTTATTGGTGGAGGGAGACCTCCAGTTTTATTGGTGAAGGGAGACCTCCAGTTTTTTGGTGGAGGGAGATCTCCGTTTTTATTGGTGGAGGGAGACCTCCAGTTTTATTGGTGGAGGGAGATCTCCGTTTTTATTGGTGGAGGGAGACCTCTGGTTTTATTGGTGGAGGGAGACATCATGTTTTATTGGTGGAGGGAGACCTCCAATTTTATTGGTGGAGGGAGACCTCTGGTTTTATTGTTGGAGGGAGACCTCTGGTTTTTCTGGTGAAGGGAGACCTCTGGTTTTATTGGCAGAGGGAGACCTCCAGTTTTATTGGTGGAGGGAGACCTCCAGTTTTATTGGTGGAGGTAGACCTCCGGTTTTATTGGAGGAGGGAGACCTCCAGTTTTATTGGTGGAGGGAGACCTCTGGTTTTATTGGCAGAGTGAGACCTCCAGTTTTATTGGTGGAGGGAGACCTCTGGTTTTATTGGCAGAGGGAGACCACCAGTTTGACTGGTGGAGGGAGACCTCTGGTTTTATTGGCAGAGGGAGACCACTGGTTTTATTGGTGGAGGGAGACCTCTGGTTTTATTGGCAGAGGGAGACCTCCAGTTTTATTGGTGGAGGGAGACCTCTGGTTTTATTGGTGGAGGGAGACCTCCGAATGAACCCAAGTATAATTCCCACTAACTGTCATTGCTCCTTCAAAAGTTTTTTTGACCAAGTTGGGCTCAAACCAACGACCTTAGCGTTGGGTGGTAAGTGGTCATAAAGTCACTATTGAGTTTTACAATATTTCATATTGTCAGTAACACCTGATATGCAAGTATAATATAGACAATTCTAAATATGTTTTTACTCTACAGATTAACTATGAAATGCTTCAACCAACTTTGTACTGAATATCACTGAAAACTAGATGACAAGTTGGGAATCAAGGTCTTCAAGCGGGGCAGCAGTGTAGTGGAAAGTGTTGATCACTCGTGCCAGACGTTGTGGGCTCGATAAATACAAAGCAATTTTTGTTTTCAATGATTTTTACTCTCTCATTTTAAATAAAAAGTAACTGCAAAAACAGAAACAATATAAAACAATAAGGACAATCCTAAATAGATCATGTTAATTATAAAAGAAAGTGTTCAGTATACAAATGGTTTTGGTCGTAGGATAATTAGAAAATGTTGAAATAAGAAGTAAGTGAAATAAGAACAGTTGTCATTGGTTAAAACAGTAAACTCTGTCTGCACTGCAGATTAAGGCTACAAGTAGTCAATACTCATGGATAGTCCTTTATTTTGTCTCTAAGATAAGGTATCCATGCCTGAATGTTTATCAGACATTACAGAAGCTTGTAATTGACATTAATTACATAAATTACTAAATATGGTAACACATGTTACTTAATATAGTAATGCAAGTGTTACTAAATATAGTAACATTTACACTAACTTTCGACTAATTCCATTACTGAAATGAGCTTATAATGACCTGCTGTGCATAATTCCTGTCAGCAGGGCATTATCACTACCCAGAATTCATTTAGACAGGGCATTATCACTACCCGGAACCCTAATTTTAATAACAGCTCCGGTCAAAGGCAAGAGTTCATAAATCAAACTGGCAGAGAAGTATTGGCTTTGTTATCAAAAACTTTTAAAACTTGACATACATATAAAAACATCAAAAGTAAATAAGCAGTAATACTTGAGGATACCTTTCATTTCCTAGAAAGCAAGAGAAGCTGTGATACGGAATAGAAGACAAAACTGACAGTGATCAAGTTTCTAACTTGGCTCCAATAAGAAGATGAAACACAAAATATGGAAACAATTCCAGCAAAAAAATAAAAAATAAGAAAGCTTAGCATTTTTTCTGAAGTAATAGAACAAATTATGGTCATATATTCTTTCTTGTTTACAAATGCAAGCCAACTAAGACACATAAACTACAGTAGCTCCATCAAAACTTGTATCACTCGCTGATCTGATTGGTATTACCCTGATGAGTATTTCATCAATAAACATAAATTCATTGATCGCACAAAAAATCTATGCTGTTCCTATATTTCCCCTTATATAGCATGATTAAATTTAACAAAAAGGGCATGTTGTTTGTTTCATTCAATTAAATGGATGCACTGAATAATATCCATCTCCATTGCCAAACTTAAAAATTTAGTTTCTGTATTGAAGATGTATAGATAATGACTTTATGGGACTGATTTGATGTTACTATATATTTTTTATCCACTACCATATTCCTGTTTGTACACCAGCATATAGGCAGCAGGAATACAACAACAGATTTACATTGACTAAATCAATCCTGAATTAAACAAGTCATTGTCCTACCAACAACTCTCAGATCTTTCAAATTTTAAAAGCAACTTAACTCATTAATAAAAAATAAACAAAGCAAAAAATAACTGGATGAACACATACATTGAAAAAAAATGGGGAAAAAGCAAAATAAAAACTTAAGTCAATCAAACTTATACTTATATTTTCAAAAATTGCTTGCAAACATAAGGTAAATCAAAAACATGTTTTAAAATTGAAAACAATACAATTACCTTTGTTATCAGTATACCGGTAACTTTTATCAATCAATGCAAGAAATAAAAAAAAATAAAACCAAACATTTATTATCAAACTAGAAAAGAAACTTTTTTTTATTTAAACACAAAAGAGCATATGTGGCGGCAACTACAACTGGACATACCTGATACTCTAGACACATCAGCATATATCAAGCTATGTACCAACTACATTATTACACATATACTGAATAATAATTACTTGTGTACATAAAACAAAATATTGCAACTATATGGCCATCTCTTGGATGGAGTGCTTATAATGGAACATATTATAGGTTGTAGTAGCATTCAGTTTTATTGGTGGGAGAAAACCTCAAAATAATCTTGATCACCTTCTGCCACAAGTAACTGGCAAACTTTCTCACGCACATGTAGTCTTTAGTATGAACTCGTCTTGAACCCATGACCTCAGTGCTCAGTAGTGAGACACTAGTGATTCTGAAGATTATTATTTCGATGTGCTTATTATAAAGGACCATCATTTACAATCAAGAAGTTTGAAATGACAGAAATTAAACATTTGTAATAAGCATGAATAAATAAAATAGCAATACTACTTTATGAGTGAAATACTGACAGGTATGTGATACAGTAGTGAAAGGGTTTGATTTATATATTTATATATGGATATTTATGTCTTGGTTATTCACAAATAATTATCTCCATATATATATATTGAGATATAAACATATATAGATAAAATAGTGACTTTTATAAATAGTTGACATTTCGGAGTCTCTCTTTCAGTAGTCTGTTTGCAATTACAGAAATTAAAAAACTAGTTTGAGTCTCTGTTCCCAGTTTCTTGGAAATCCTCAAGTGCGTTATTTTACTTATGAAAATAGTGTGCTCAATTTTAGTATGAAATTTAGCACACTAACAAGTTGTAAAATAACAGACTTTTCGTGAAAACGAGGTCAGAGGTTGAGTCTCGAGTTTAGAATCAATAGTTTGATGAATTTAAATCCACATCTTTCATAATATAACAAGAATGTTTTTGTTTAGTATGGCACATTTTGCTAACAATCAAGACTAACTCAACTGTCACCTGTATGCATTTAAGTGGAAGGGAACACCACTCTCAAAATCATATTAATTCATGTAATATATAAGGTGGCTCTCGTCTGTTTTGAGATTTTCATACAACGAAAACAAAAAATAATAAATAATACCGATAACAAACACATATTAACGTTTTAGTAGCACAGGGACATGGTGTGTATCTTGAAGCATACAAATGATAATGCAATGACTGGTCAACAATCACAGCAAACTTTCATGCATTTCAAAGTCTGTTATTTTGTAAGTGTGAAGCTGTAGTTTCAATTGCACTAGATAAAAATGTAAAAGACTGTTATGTTCTTTCATTTCAGTTCATTGTTTATATCAATTTTTCATAATTAGTCATGAACATCTATGCTTAAACTTAATATTGTTTCGAGTATTTTTACTTATGTAAAAAATATTCACCATTGGTTTCCATTTAGAAATTTGAACTTATCAAAACTAATGAAGATAACTAAGAAATACTGAATTTGTGTCTAGCGGTAAATCCATCACTTCAGCATTCATTGTCAGTTATTCAGTGTCTGTTAAACAACATGTATGTAAAGCTTCTATTTTGATCGTGACATTAAAAATCTTCCTCCATGTCGTCCAGCTGGACCATTTCTGCGAGAGCACCCTCGGTCACGTACGCCTTCTCAGTGTGCTTGGCAAGAATTCTGAGTAGCGGGCGAAGCTTCAACCACCATTGATCAGATGGAAGACGATGTCTGTAAGTAGAACAATCAATTTTTAGTTTTAATTGTTTAAGTACATTGTACTAATTTATATCTGCAAACACAACAGTGAATAATTAGTTTATATTAACCCAATCAGTAAATGTTGTTGATGTGTTCTTTACTTAATCAGTAATTGTTAATTTGTTAATGTGTTTTTTACTCAATCATTACATATTAATTTTTTCACTAGTTCTTAACTTGTTAATCTGTTCTAAGTCTTGATCATATGTGACGCTTGCTTTTTCTAAAAGACAAACATCTCCACAAGTTGATCAGAAGAAATGTTTGGATCTGGAAGTAAGATCTGATTGGCTGTAACAAACATACCTCTACAGTGGTTATGTAATCATAAAATCTAAAAATATTTATTCAGACGGAAGTCATGGCAGTTATCTTATACAAGATCTTTGTCATAGAATATATCTAGTTATATAAAAATAATGCATATACATGTACAAATAATCATCCAAACAATACTCTTTTTGAAATACATATAATATGGAAATCTCCACGGTAGTCCGATTGTTTGAATCAACCAATCAAAAAAGTTAATTGATTTTCACAAAAATGATTTTTATTCTCGGGCGAACTTGTCAAGACGTTTGTCTTTTAGAAAAGTAAGCGTGGAATATGTTCAAGACTAATCTGTTGTTTACCCAATCAGTATATCAATTTGTCTAATTTCAAGTCAGTGGACACAGTATTTGTCCTTCATACCAGACACAACCCAATGGCCAGACACAACCCAATGGCCTCCAAAAAACAACCCAGTATCAGTTCTACCTCAAGTCATTCATATAAGCTTCAAATTTTCTTCACATTCAAGCTAAAATAAAATACATGTAGTAAAAACTATTTTGCTGTCTTTAGTTATAAACAGTAAGCATGAAATCTTCCTGTTGGTATTATATAACCAGGTTGTGTCGGTAGATTTCTACAGCAACCAGTCTAAATTACCTATATAGATTAACTGCATTCTATTTCCCAATGAAAAATATTTGCAGCTAGGCGGAGCTCAAAAGGACCAGAATGCATTTCATTAGTTCAATGATCTTATTTTGCTGGTGCAACATCATGCTGTCAAAAGTTTCACATGATGTTTGCGTTAAATTGTTATAAAAATGTGTGCACTCATTCAGTGTGTTGACAACTGCCACTGTTCCAGTCATGACATTGGCTTGTGTCTGTTGACACAAATCCCCAAATTCTTATTGAATATACCTGTAAAATTTGACCAACCCTGACAAATATAAAACCTGCCCTGTAATTTATAATTATACAAGTAAACACATTATACCAATTAAAAACATAGGCCCCTTCAAAATTTATGGATTGGTAACCAATTTATTACCTCAGACAGACAGACAGACAGACAGACAGACAGACAGACAAACAAACGGACGGGGGTAACATTTAATGACCTATCACTATCTTCGAATGGAGGGGGCATAAAAATAATGAAAAGGGTCAGCCAATGAAATGAGCAAGACCTAGTCAACTTGTACTATATACATACTCAAAGTCTGTCTTGTACTATACATACCCAAAGTCTGTCTTTTACTATACATACCCAAAGTCGGTCTAATACTATACATACCCAAAGTCTGTCTTACACCAAGCATACCCAAAGACTGTCTTATACTATACATGCCCAAAGTCTGTCTTATACCAAGCATACCCAAAGACTGTCTTATACTATACATATCCAAAGTCTGTCTTATACTATACATACCCAAAGTCTGTCTTATACTATACATACCCAAAGTCTGTCTTATACTATATATACCCAAAGTCTGTCTTATACTATACATACCCAAAGTCTGTCTTATACTATACATACCTATACATACCCAAAGTCTGTCTTATACTATATATACCCAAAGTCTGTCTTATACTATACATACCCAAAGTCTATCTTATACTATACATACCCAAAGTCTGTTTTATACTATATATACCCAAAGTCTGTCTTATACTATACATACCCAAAGTCTGTCTTATACTATACTTACCTATACATACCCAAAGTCTGTCTTATACTATACATACCCAAAGTCTGTCTTATACTATACATACCCAAAGTCTGTCTTATACTATACATACCCAAAGTCTGTCTTATACTGTACATACCCAACGTTTGTCTGATACTATACATAACCAAAGACTGTCTTATACTATACATACCCAAAGACTGTCTTATACTGTACATACCCAAGTCTGTCTTATACTATACATACTCAAAGTCTGTCTTGTACTATACATACCCAAATACTGTCTTATACGATACATACCCAAAGTCTGTCTTATACTATACATACCCAAAGTCTGTCTTATACTATACATACCCAAATACTGTCTTGTACTATACATACCCAAAGTCTGTCTTGTACTATACATACCCAAAGTCTGTCTTATACTGTTCATACCCAAAGACTGTCTTATACTATACATACCCAAAGTCTGTCTTATACTATACATACCCAAAGACTGTCTTATACTATACATACCCAAATACTGTCTTATACTATACATACCCAAAGACTGTCTTATACTATACATACCCAAATACTGTCTTATATTATACATACCCAAAGTATGTCTTATACTATACATACCCAAAGTCTGTCTTATACTATACATACCCAAATACTGTCTTATATTATACATACCCAAAGTCTGTCTTATACTATACATACCCAAAGACTGTCTTATACTATACATACCCAAGTCTGTCTTATACTATACATACCCAAAGTCTGTCTTATACTATACATACCCAAATACTGTCTTATACTATACATACCCAAAGTCTGTCTTATACTATACATACCCAAAGTTTGTCTGATACTATACATAACCAAAGACTGTCTTATACTATACATACCCAAAGTCTGTCTTATACTATACATGCCCAAAGTCTGTCATACTATACACACCCAAATACTGTCTTATACTATACATGCCCAAAGTCTATCTTAAACTATACATGCCCAAAGTCTGTCTTGTTCTATACATGCCCAAAGTCTGTCTGATACTATACACACCCAAAGTCTGTCTTATACTATACACACCCAAATACTGTCTTATACTATACACACCCAAAGTCTGTCTTATACTATACACACCCAAATACTGTCTTATACTTTACATACCCAAAGTCTATCTTATACTATACATACCCAAAGTCTGTCTTATACTATACCTACCCAAAGTCTGTCTTATACTATACATACCCAAAGTCTGTCTTATACTATACACACCCAAATACTGTCTTATACTATACACACCCAAAGTCTGTTATACTATACACACCCAAATACTGTCTTATACTATACACACCCAAAGTCTGTCTTATACTATACACACCCAAAGTCCGTCTGATACTATACATACCCAAAGTCTGTCCTATACTATACATACCCAAGTCTGTCTTATACTATACATACCCAAAGTCTGTCTTATACTATACATACCCAAAGTCTGTCCTATACTATACATACCCAAAGTCTGTCTTATACTATACATACCCAAGTCTGTCTTATACTATACATACCCAAATACTGTCTTATACTATACATACCCAAAGTCTATCTTATACCATACATGCCCAAAGTCTGCCTTGTTCTATACATACCCAAAGTTTTTCTGACACTATACATAACCAAAGACTGTCTTATACTATACATACCCAAAGACTGTCTTATACTATACATACCCAAAGTCTATCTTATACTATACATACCCAAAGTCTGTCTTATACTGTACCTACTCAAAGTCTGTCTTATACTTTACATACCCAAAGTCTGTCTTATACTATACATACCCAAATACTGTCTTATACTATACATACCCAAAGTCTATCTTATACTATACATACCCAAAGTCTGTTTTATACTATACATACCCAAAGTTTGTCTTATACTGTTCATACCCAAAGTTTGTCTGATACTATACATAACCAAAGACTGTCTTATACTATACATACCCGAAGTCTGTCTTATACTGTACCTACTCAAAGTCTGTCTTATACTGTACATACCCAAAGTCTGTCTTATACTGTACCTACTCAAAGTCTGTCTTATACTGTACATACCCAAAGTCTGTCTTATACTATACATACCCAAAGACTGCCTTATACTGTACATACCCAAGTCTGTCTTATACTGTACATACCCAAAGTCTGTCTTATACTGTACATACCCAAATACTGTCTTATACTATACATACCCAAAGTCTGTCTTATACTATACATACCCAAAGTCTGTCTTATACTATACATACCCAAAGTCTGTCTTATACTATACATACCCAAAGTCTGTCTTATACTATACATACCCAAAGTCTGTCTTATACTATACATACCCAAAGTCTGTCTTATACTAAACATACCCAAAGTCTGTCTTATACTATACATACCCAAAGTCTGTCTTATACTTTACATACCCAAAGTCTGTCTTATACTATACATACCCAAAGTCTGTCTTATACTATACATACCCAAATACTGTCTTATACTATACATACCCAAAGTCTGTCTTATACTATACATACCCAAAGTCTGTCTTGTTCTATACATACCCAAAGTTTGTCTGATACTATACATAACCAAAGACTGTCTTATACTATACATACCCAAAGTCTGTCTTATACTATACATACCCAAAGTCTGTCTTATACTATACATACCCAAAGTCTGTCTTATACTGTTCATACCCAAAGACTGTCTTATACTATACATACCCAAAGTCTGTCTTATACTATACATACCCAAATACTGTCTTATACTATACATACCCAAAGTCTTTCTTATACTATACATACCCAAAGTCTGTCTTATACTGTTCATACCCAAAGTTTGTCTGATGCTATACATAACCAAAGACAGTCTTATACTATACATACCCAAAGTCTGTCTTATACTGTACATAACCCAAGTCTGTCTTATACTATACATACCCAAAGTTTGTCTGATACTATACATAACCAAAGACTGTCTTATACTATACATACCCAAAGTCTGTCTTATACTGTACATACCCAAAGTCTGTCTTAAACTATACATACCCAAAGTCTGTCTTATACTATACATACCCAAAGTATGTCTTATTCTATACATGCCCAATGTCTTATACTATACATGCCCAACGTCTGTCTTATACTATACATGCCCAAAGTCTGTCTTATACTATACATACCCAAAGTCTGTCTTATACTAAATATACCCAAAGTCTGTCTTATACTATACACACCCAAAGTCTGTCTTATACTATACACACCCAAAGTCTGTCTTATACTTTACACACCCAAAGACTGTCTTATACTAAATATACCCAAAGTCTGTCTTATACTATACACACCCGAAGTCTGTCTTATACTATAAACACCCAAAGTCTGTCTTATACTATACATACCCAAAGTTTGTCTTATACTATACACACCCAAAGTCTGTCTTATACTGTACATACCCAAAGACCGTCTTATACTGTACATAACCAAAGTCTGTCTTATACTTTACATAACCAAAGACTGTCTTATACTATACATACCCAAAGTCTGTCTTATACTATACATACCCAAAGTCTGTCTTATACTATACATACCCAAAGTCTGTCTTATACTATACATACCCAAAGACCGTCTTATACTATACATACCCAAAGTCTGTCTTATACTATACATACCCAAAGACTGTCTTATACTTTACATACTCAAAAGTCTGTCTTATACTATACATACTCAAAGTCTGTTTCATCTTTGAGTTGAAGGAGTGAGGTCAGCTCCAAGTGTCTTCGTCTCATTCCTAGCAATGATGCTGTACAGGGGTCCTTGCTGAATACAGAGCCTGCAACACATTCAATAAGGAACAATACAAATATAATTTTCTTGACACTTTAAGCAGATTCATTCTGCAGTTTTTCATACTGTTACATTCAAAAACACGTTAGGGTCGAGCCGAATGATTATTAATTAATAAAAAACATCATGTAATAGAAATACTCAGATATGAAAAACCGAAATTTTGCTATATAACAAAAGATTTTTATTCATTCTCAAACTGTTTTTGAAACAAAACCAACGAAATTTAATCCCGATGAAAATAAACGATTCGCAGCAACACATGATTACACAACACGTAGTGATGGGAATAACACCTTAACCCTTTACTCCATAGATATGCATTTTCCCAAACCAATCACAGAAGGCCTTTGAAAACAGTGCAGGAAGAGTTCAGATAACCCATAACAAGTAATCTGAACACTTCCTGCATTGTTTTCCAATCTGTCAGTTAATATGTAAACATAATTCACCCATTGCTGATACATGGTGAATTAATGCTTTCAATCTGGAAGAGTCCAAGGAAATGCTTATGGAGCAAAGGGTTAAACAGGATAATTTGACAATTCAGACAATTGATTAATGATTGATTAATAATTATTACCGTAGGAAGGTGATCTTTTCATTTTACCCTTGAAAAGGAAAGAGTTGTCTATCTTTGTTGATCCTGTTGGTCAGCGTTCAATTTAGTAATAATATAACGAATGACAACTCTTACACAATTAGTATAACAGTATAATCATAGACGAACAAAAGTCCATCATTGATGCTTATGTCAGTGACTTTCAGTAATTATTTGGCAATTAATCAGTTAATCAGAACATCAGTAATTAATGAGGATACAGCCACATACCATCTTCCTGTGTACACTCCTTCACCTGCTGTATAAGGTACTCTACTGTCTTGGCTGCCAGTTTGGTGCCATAGTTTCTGTCAAATACACTCGGTACACCACCCTGTTGCATGTGACCAAGCACATTCTTACGGCATGTGAAAACGCCCTTTCCTTCCTCCATGAAAAGTTTCTCAATAAAATCTGTTGTGTAGTTATGGTTAGCATATTCATTTCTGTAAACATTAAAGTTTTTGTAAGTTATGGACACCAGATGCAATGACTTAAAGAGGATCTCGCATGACTGTTTATTTATTGAATTTATTAAACAAGTCGGCAAAAAATTTATTATGCGCGACTTTGCTGAGAATTCAATAATAAATGAGCACAAATGTACAATTTCTTTATAGCACATAACTCAAGAAAATGTACATTTACAATTTATGTAACAGATCATCCCTATAAGGAAAGTCAGAAAGTAGTTCTGCATTTCAAGTATGAGAGCCAAGTTATACTGAAAACACTACACAATGAATCAGAAGTGATACTACACTACCTTAATATTAACAAGCACATTTAGTGAATTTTTGTCCACCACCCCGCACCCCTCGCCACTTTTTTTTTTCAAAAAATTTGATTAAGGTAGTTATTGCACAGAAACACCCAAAAATACAATTTTTCACAAATTAATGAGGTATGATAGCAGAACGACAACCTCAGCTCCTAAAATCAAACTTAGCCTGTTTTTTGTCATTATAAACATTGTATTAAAGTTTCAAAAGATTTGATTTAGCCATTCTTAATTTTTGGCACAGAAACCAAAAAAAAAAAGACAAGATTTTTCACAAATTAAAGGGGTTAACTCTAGAACAACAAATGTCACAACCCCTGAAATCGAATTTAGTTTTGTCATTACAAACATTGTATTTACATTTCAAAAGATTTGATTCAAGCATTCTTAAGTTATTAAATAGACACTAAAAAAATATGATTTTTCACAAATTTACAGGGCATAACTTCAGAACAACAAATGCCACAACATCTAAAATCAAACTTAGCCTGTGTTTTGTCATTATTAACATTCTGTTAAATTTCAAAAGGTTTGATTTAGGCATTCTTAAGTTTTTGCATGGAAACCAAAAAAAAAAGAGAGAAGTTTTTTCACAAAATAAAGGGGCATAACTGTAGAGTGACAAATGTCGCAATCCCTTAAATCGAACTTAGCCTGTGTTTTGTCATTATAAACATTGTATTCAAATTTCAAAAGATTTGATTTCAGCATTCTTAAGTTGATGCATAGACACCAAAGTATGATGGAAAGCTGGGGTTAAATATATAATCATGGTTAATAACACTCTGGCACGGTAAATCATGTGATAAATGTTAAACATGAAAGAATTACAATCAACATATTATTGTTATAATCATTAACCACGTCATACAGTTGTCAAGGATACAGTTGTCAAGGACACAGCTTTCAAGGATAGTTTTATCGATTTATAACGTAGTAGGCCATAATAAGCTAATTCCTAGAATTTCATCCAAAACTGTTTTGCAATATCGGTAGGTGTGTGTGCAATTTTGTTATATTTTTCAAATATTAAAACGAAAGTATCATATAAAAGGAATCATTCAATGATCAAAAGGTTTTAAACAATGCACTGTCCCGGTAAATCATGTTTTTTAATGGGATTAACACCATTTTCAACACACTTCAGGTGACATTAAACATAAATGGAGCAAGCAGGACTTGAGCCTACAACCTTAGCAATGAGAGGTAAGTGATCTTGAGGTGTCACCTCTGATCACGTGGCCACGAAACTAAAACTGAACAATTAACTTAGTTTCAAGGCATTCAAGTACATCGCTGTCCTGATGTGAGAAGAATTATTGTGTGTGGCAGAACTTTACCTCAATATAAGTCCTCTCTGCACCCCAGCATTCAGGATTTTGTTCTTTATATGCATCACATCATCCTGTGATGTATAAATTATACAAAGTAATACTACATGTCAAGCAGAACATTAACGTACAAGAAAATGGCAGGTAAGAAAACAAGAGGGCCATCTTGGGCCCTATATCACTCACCTGACTGACCACGAGTCACCCAACATTAGTAGATTATATAATACATGTGCGCTCAAAATTCCAGAAAGACAAGATGGGCAAGTAGTTAGAATTTTGATTGGGCAAGTAGTTAGAATTTTGATTTGTTTTGAAGATGTAACAGATGCGTAAAAGAGTTCAAACTTGGTAGAGGTTCACCCATGGTAAATGTCGGTGAAATTACATCAAAATCAGGTCAGTAGATTCTGACAAGAAGGCTTTTGAAGTTTTTACTATAGATGCTAGGTCTTCGAACTAAGATAAAAATCCAGTTCCAGCACAAAACTAACCTGTTATGTTTGAGAACAGTTTCAAACTAAAGCATCAGACTAAACTATTGTGCATGAAACAATCCGCAGTTCCAGCACAATAAATATTCCTATGAGTATCAAACACAAGCCTTCCAAAAGTATATCGCTTGAAAGAATCTTTGTCACAGTGCACTCTCCCCCAAAAACAATTAAGCTCCTCCTCCAAGATTTCAATTACACTTTGAAACTGAAAATCTCAAGCAGGCTTCTTGCTGTGATGAAACTAGCTAAAATGATGGTTTTACTTTATTATGAAGCAGTAAACCATCCGTGTCTGAACCATAAAAACTCTGACTTTTATATTCAGAAAAACATTTATTTTTAAAATGGTTCATGATATTTGAATAATATTCAATCATTGATTATAATTGTATCATTCATCTTTTTATGATGAATTATCTTTTAAAACTTACACAAGTATAATATTGTATAATAATACCAAAAAAAAAGTTTATTTAAAGAGTTTATTACCTCTTCTCATAATAATTGCTATATACAGAAAAAACAGGGGCGGTAATTTGACATCAAAAACTAACACCACCCCCTTGCTGCCATGTTTTTTGACGAACCAAGATGGCTTGAACAAACTTGGTAGAGAGTCACCAAAGGAACATTTCTGTGAAATTATTTTAAAATCGAGCCAGTAGTTTCTGACAAGAAGATTTTTTAAGTTATTACTATAGCTTACATAGTAAACTAACCCCACCCCCTGGCCGCCATGTTTTTTGACGAATCAAGATGGCTTGAACAAACTTGGTAGAGGGTCACCCAAGGAACATTTCTGTGAAATTGTATCAAAATTGACCCAGTGGTTTCAGAGGAGAAGTTGTTAAAAGCTGAAAGTTAACGACGGAGACGGACACCAGGCGATCACAAAAGCTCACCTGTGAGCCTTCGGCTCAGGTGAGCTAACAAAATTGGCAAGAAAACAAAAATGCCCAAAAGAGAGACTAATAAATCGGGTTATGTTGCAGTATGATTTCAAAATAAAATAATCTGTCTGAAGCAGCTTTCAACACATTGTTTTTTTACCTGAAATAACGGAACTTAAACAAAGTTTGTGTTGATACAATTAAGGTAGTTATTGATTCCACACATTGTCATTATAAACTTTACCCTTAAATCTGTGATGGTAAATGGGTCCTCAAATATATAGGCAGCATCAGCCCCTCCTGCAAGACCACTCATTGTTGCCAGGTAACCACAGTAGCCTCCCATGGTCTCGACTACAAAGATACGTCGTTTTGTTCCAGTAGCACTCTGCTTGATTCTATCACAAATCTGAAGAGTAAGTATGTTTAAATTCTATAAGTACATGCAGTTTTGGTACAAATTATTTAAATATGAGGTAGGTGTAGTGGTTTCAGTGATGGCCCCTCAGACATAAGTTTGCAGGTTTCATTCCAGGCTCAACCTAATATGTCAGACCCGATAAGCTAATCAACACATCTGATTACCATTGTTAACTTACATTTGTAATCTCATTTCATACAGTATCTGCCCCAAGACTGAAGTCTGACCTAGGGACATTGTTACTGATTGTACAATTGTTAACTCACATCTGTAATCTCATTTCATACTGTATCTGCCCAAAGACTGAAGTCTGACCTAGGGACATTGTTACTGATTGTACAATTGTAAACTTACATCTGTAATCTCATTTCATACTGTATCTGCCCCAAGACTGAAGTCTGATCCAGGGACAGTGTTACTGATTGTACAATTGTTAACTCACATCTGTAATCTCATTTTATACTGTATCTGCCCCAAGACTGAAGTCTGATCCAGGGACAGTGTTACTAATTGTACAATTGTTAACTCACATCTGTAATCTCATTTCATACTGTATCTGCCCCAAGACTGAAGTCTGACCCAGGAACATTGTTACTGATTGTACAATTGTTAACTCACATCTGTAATCTCATTTCATACTGCATCTGCCCAAAGACTGAAGACTGACCCAGGAACATTGTTACTGATTGTACAATTGTTAACTCACATCTGTAATCTCATTTCATACTGTATCTGCCCAAAGACTGAAGTCTGACCCAGGAACATTGTTACTGATTGTACAATTGTTAACTCACATCTGTAATCTCGTTTCATACTGTATCTGCCCCAAGACTGAAGTCTGACCCAGGAACATTATTACTGATTGTACAATTGTTAACTCACATCTGTAATCTCGTTTCATACTGTATCTGCCCAAAGACTAAAGCCTGACCCAGGGACACTGTTACTAATTGTACAATTGTAAACTTACATCTGTAATCTCATTTCATACTGTATCTGCCCCAAGACTGAAGTCTGACCCAGGGACATTGTTACTGATTGTACAATTGTTAACTTACATCTGTAATCTCATTTAATACTGTATCTGCCCCAAAACTGAAGTCTGACCCAGGGACACTGTTACTGATTGTACAATTGTTAACTCACATCTGTAATCTCATTTCATACTGTATCTGCCCCAAAACTGAAGTCTGACCCAGGGACATTGTTACTGATTGTACAATTGTTAACTTACATCTGTAATCTCATTTCATACTATATCTGCCCCGAGACTGAAGTCTGACCCAGGAACATTGTTACTGATTGTACAATTGTTAACTTACATCTGTAATCTCATTTCATACTATATCTGCCCCGAGACTGAAGTCTGACCCAGGGACATTGTTACTGATTGTACAATTGTTAACTTAAATCTGTAATCTCATTTAATACTGTATCTGCCCCAAAACTAAAGTCTGACCCAGGGACATTGTTACTGATTGTACAATTGTTAACATACATCTGTAATCTCATTTAATGCTGTATTCGCCCCAAGACTAAAGTCTGACCTGGGAACATTGTTAATGATGGTACAACTGTTAACTTACATCTGTAATCTCGTTTCATACTGTATCTGCCTTAAAACTGAAGTCTGACCATGGGACATTGTTACTGATTGTACAATTGATAACTTACATCTGTAATCTCATTTAATGCTGTATCTGCCCCGAGACTAAAGTCTGACCCAGGAACATTGTTACTGATGGTACAAGGTATCACAATCATGGGTATGCAGAATGCGTCATACTTGTCTCTTGCCTCAGCCAGCTGTAATGCGCTGTTGTATGCCTGTAAACAAAAAAATATAAGAATTAACATCAGCATATTTCAAAATTTCAAAATATGTCAAATATGTCAGTCTTTGATATACTTACTAAGCCCGAAGTATTTTTAATCATGCCAAAATAAGATACTGAAAAAGGATTTCCTAACTTGTTTTACTTGCCGAGGTCAGACTAAAATAGATTTCCCACTTCAAAACAGGTATTTGGTGTTGTATCAAATGAATTGTGTGATTTCATTTTGATTTCAGTTTGATCTGTCATATTGGTTATGTATTGCTGCAATTGTTCCCTCTTAGAAAAAGAGTCCCAGTAACAAAGTCAATGTCCTTTGGAAGTATTTGTGTGATATTTACTATAGGTATAGATTTTATTTTTTTGAATGAGTGCTTAACACCATTTTCAACACATTTCAGGTTATATATGGCATATCCAGTTTTATTGGTTGAAGAAAACCTAAGAATGAATCGTAGCAAAACCACCATCCTTCTGCAAGTAACTGGCAAACTTTCTCACACACATTGTTAAGCTTTTGGAGCAAGTGGGACTCAAACTAATGACCTTTGCGGTGAGAGGTATGTGATTTTGAGACAGCATCTTAGACCACTCGGCCACGGAGGATCCTATTGAATAGGGATTTCCTCCTTATTTCACTACTCCTGATTGAAATATCTTACCTCAAACCCTCCCACAATCACCAGACCACTGATTTCATACTCCTTCAGTTTCTCCGCAATTTTGTCCAAACCATATCTACTCGCCAATACTCTGAAAGTTAACAATTTAATAGATTATGTAGGATTAATAATTAAAATCGAAACTGATGTCACATCAACACAAAAACAAATATATATATATATATATATGATGCAAACACATTGTTCGATGGCTCAGTGGGCTTGACGGATATTGCATTTTTCATAACCCCCAATAACAGACTGAATAAAACCCGAATCTGTTATTTTCTTTTCTTGGTTGCATTCTGGATTTCTGAGAGATCCTTTAAGGCCATACTAAAGTTATTACTAGATTATCATTCCCACCCTCCCCCTAATTTTCATGCTGCCCCCAAAAAATTGGATGATTATCAAGCAATAAATTTATAATGACCTTATCCAATATATTTTAATATTTCATTTCATCAATCAGCATAGTAGAGCAAATTATATCACAGCAGATTTTCTCTTATGATTTAACACATTGGGTATATTTAGTTCTGTGTTATCAATTATTTTTAAAAACTAGAAATGTGTCCAGTTGACACGAATGCCCTTGCTATTGACCTGAAACTAATATTTTATCGAAAATTGGAATGCCATTGACAAACGTAAACTCTGTCCTGTATTTTATAATGTACAGGCACTCGTGAAATATCAATTTAATACATCAACCCCTTCAAAAGTCTGTTTGGAAACTTATTTTTTACTGGGTCCATGAACAAACGGACAAACAGACAGGGAGGGTAACACTTAATGCACCTTAAACATTCTCTGAACGGCAGCGCAATACAAATAGCTCCCTGATGTGACATGCATAACTCAGGGAACTGTTTACATTTTTACATTTCAAATACACACTAACTGATCTTTGTCATCACCAATACTTTAGAATTAGTCTGTAATATGTACATGTATAACCAATAAAATTTGAATGATTTAATAAAACTGACAACCGGTTTGCAAAAATTACTGCTCAGTCAATAGCTTGGCCGACAATCAATCCAAGGTTCACGAGTTCACATCCCAACCTGGCCAGTCTCCTTGATGACTAATATACCATATTGTGTCTCATTGTCATGTGTCATATTGTCATGCGTCTCTCACTGCTGATTCAAGTGAGAAAAAATATAAGTTACTCACAAAGATGGGTGTGTTGAAGACCATCCAGAATCCAAGGAAAGAGTAACTGATTGTTGAAGGCATAAAAATAACACATAAAGGTCCAAGAGTTGAGATAATTTATGGCTTACTCTCGCGACAAACTTACTTTTTGGTTCCCAATAAGGACCCCCCACGACCAGACCACCCGTGCACCTCTGTCCAGCTCATTGGCTTCACCTGTATGAAGAAATAACTTGTTTTACATATTGTAATAACTCAGTGATGACACTTTCATTTCATCACTCAAACTTCTGACTTGATAGCTAAACTTAATGCTCAAATTTGTAATAATATTGAGAGATCAAACTATTCCATGGCAACATGTTGAAGTCAACATCATCATGGCAATGTACATTAAACAGTGTCATGGTAACCTTCCACAATGTTGAGATTATAATTATGTAATAAAATATTAAAGAACTAAAAGTAGCCGATCATTATATTCATACGCCTTCTTAATTTGATTGATGTTATTGTAGTGTTTATTTTATATTATGAAAAAAAATCTTTAAAAATGAGAAACTTACATTGGTTGGAGGTTTAGATAGTGAATTCTGTCCCGAGGGATAACTGTTTTCCACGAAATGAGGCTCTGCTGAGTTCTCACGGAAACAGTTATACCAAGGAATGGAATTTTCTATCTAAACCGAAAAAAACATGTAAGATTATTTTTTTCTTACACACTGGATAAGGATATCTGAATTTTTACCGGGGTTTGATTATCAAAATCTTACATGAGTTTGAGGCCAGAAGAGTCTCATCCCCGCCAAGACAGTTACCCCTCGGGACTGAATTTTCTATCCGAACCGAAAAGGCCATGAATTACTCTTTTTCTTGCATACCAAATATATTAAATAATAATTTTAACTTATTTTATCATTATATATTTACAACAGCCGCTTTTAAAACGTGGAATTATATGATTTACCTCATATATTTTACACATTTGTCATAAATGAGTCTTAACGTCATAAAGCAAGAATTTTATCTAGGCCCTAGGGTGAGATAGAAAAATTTAACCCCGGTACAAAGGCAGACATCCTTATCCTGTGTGCAAGAAATTTCTTTCTCACCTTAGGGCCGAGGTAAAGTTCTCACACTATGACGTTTGACTCATTTATGACATAACGTATTAAATATATGATGTAAATCATATAATTTAACATGTAAAAAGTGACCATTGTAAAAATATATTATGATAAATTAAGTTTAATAATTATTCATTATGGTTGGTATGCAAGAAAAAGAATCATTCATGGATTTTCGGTTTGGATAGAAAATTCCATCCCTTGTGCCCAGTAAAAATAAACAGAAATCCTTGTCTGGTATGCAAGAACATAATGTCCACAATTCATTTTCATACTTTGATTTGATGCATAATTTATTCAATCAATATTTATGTCAATGTGCTATTAAAAAGAGTTTTACAGCCGTCAAATATACTTGTACTAACAGATAAGATAAAATACTTGTTTACTTTTTAACAAACCTTTAATTTTCTTTAATAATATGATTACACATGCCAAGTTAGCTGTGAATTAATTATTACAGTTTCCCAGTAATAAAGTTGTAGTAAAGTTGTTGTAGTTACCATAGTTACCAAGAAAATAAACTTAAGTTGCCATAGTAGTTATTGTTACAAATAGTTATCAGCAGCGGAAATATATTAAAATCATACAGAGATAAATAAAGATTCAATCCTACCCTGTTATAAAATAGATATTACCATAGTAACCAAGTGAATATACTGTAGTTGCCATAGTTACCCTTTACCACAGTTACTTTACTACAAATAGTGGTACATAGTTACCAAAGCAGCAGAATTCTATTTAAAATCATACATGGTTAGATAGATACTCAATCATTAGTCAAGCTTCAATAACTTTTATCTATTCTTTCCTCATACTTTGTTAGATGTATGGCTCTATTGTTAAATGTATATGCTAAACATAATGTGTTTATGTGAATAAAATTTTGTTTACACTAATCATAGTCGGTGATCTAATACATATAACCATAGTAACCATAATAAGTTACTTATAGCATCTTAGTAGCTATGCAAATTATAACATCTTTAAGTACCTGTGACAAATCATTGATTTTAGCAAAGTTACTGATAAATAATCTCATTTACACATCCAGCGAGATCACAAATAGCATTTACCTAAAATACCACATGTTACTCTATAACAAGAAGATATCTCTCCTCCCAAGTTATCTTTAAAATTAACGAAAACATCACCTCTTCTTGGGGGTGAAACAGTAGTAAAACAGAAATTATACAAATATTTTCTGTTTCTAATAATTACATATACATGATGATATCATCAAATAGATATTAAATAAATATAAATGATATCAGTATACCATGTCATACGAATCAGGCTATCACAATTTAGACATAAATGACAAAATGATAATCAATAAACCATATCCTATAAAATTTAATAATGCTATCACATTTTAGACATAAACTGACAAAATGATATCTATATACCATAAATAATGCTATCACAATTTAGACATACATGTAAACCGACAAAATGATATCCATATACCAAATCCTATGAAAAATGCTATATTGAGACACAAATGACAATGCAGTCCAATATTGATATCACATATGATATGTTGTGAAATGTTACGTAACAGTGATATCAGTACCAAATAGATATTAGTAATATCGGTCAAAGGCAACACAGATTTAGAACCTGGCAATAAGTAAAACTCAAACTTTTTAAGCATTGCAAGCAAATTGGTTCTACATGAAAAATGAAAACTATATTAATTGTGAGATTTTTAAAGCAATCCTTTGAAAGTCTCTTTGATATAAAAGTAATCAAGATGGTGAATAAATTAGAAATTAAAAGCATCAATCATTAGTTTATATTAATTCTTTTTTGACTGGATCATGGAGAAAGCTCAGAGCTTATACGAGTAATCTCAAGTTTGTAGGTTAGAACGAGAACCATGTGTATTTTAAGAGGCATTGGGTTGGGCTGGGATAGAACCGGCAACCTCTGAGGTAAGCGGCACACACTCTACCCACTGCACTGCCAAATCATTAAACTTGTGCTTCTGTATTACTCTCTGAATGATTACATCACTAAAACAAGCATTTTTGTTAGCAACTATTCCATTGACACTGCATATATCACCTTAAATATGATACATGTATCGTGTGTGCTGATTTTCAGTTCAGAAATGTTGCATATATTACCAAAAATATGATATTGTGTTTAATAACAATACCCTGACTTTAAACAAGATATGATTTAAACCCGAAATAAAATGACCCTGCATTAGCAGGCCAACTTTGTCTAATGTTTCCTACTCAAAATTTAATGTAACAATAAAGTGCTCAGTGTGCAGTCTAATAACTACTGTAGCTCATTGAAGAATGATCTGAAAGTAGAAATAACACCCATTGGCAATAAGGCGTAAACCATATCTCAGTAGGCCTCATTTAGTAGTGTCTGCTCCAAGAACATTTCCAAAATCATCACATAGTATGTAGTTTAAAAGTGTACAATGTCATAATGTTACATATAACTATTCTTAAAGGAACTATATCGGGATTCTTCAAAATTGACTAAAAACATTTTTTTTTTAAATATATTATTCCTATGTGCTAAATGAGCCTGTATTGCCATAAAGATATATATTTAAACAAAATAATTTACTGAAAAAAGATTTCCAAACTTGGGCTATGTGCCCGATGAAAATAGACTACCAGCCAAAATTGCAACTGATGTAGTGACATTTGAAATCTATATTTCCATTTTGTTGTTTATTTGATATGTCATACTCAGGTTTACATATTGTAGAATTTATTTCATCTATAAGAAAGAATCAGAAAGACAATGTGAAGGTCATTAAGCAATATTTATGTGCTATCTATTTTTAGAATGAAGATTTTGTTTCAAGTTTATCACTCAGTTTTCAGACACATTTTGGCGAATTGACATACCAAATCATTTGTATTTTGTTTATTAGTGACAATGAGATGCTTTGTATACATTTCAAAAATAATTTATTTTCCCTGACATTTATAGAGATTTTCCCTGACATACTGCCTTTAATCAGAAGTTACAAACTACATACAACTACATCTTCGAGAGAAATCTCGTTGGTATTTAAAAGCAACAAACATTCTCTGTGTATATATACCCCAACACAAAAGCAATTTATAAGCAGTCAATCAGGTATTAGCTTAAACTCCTAGGTCAAGCAAAACAGGATTTTAAATCACCATTAGATATCTGTATCAAACACAGAAGTATATAGAATTGGTTGATCATATCTTTTTTCATAATTTGTTGTAAGCATGTCTAACAGTTGCTATGGGGGGTGGCAAGCAGAGGAAGGTCGGGTTACCATAGTAACCACACGAGAGGGACAATTGGCCTACTATGTAATTATATATGGTGTGAAAATTTAAATTGGTGCATCTACTGTGGCTGGTTTATAATGGGTGAAATTTTTCTGAGTAAGGCAATAGGGACTATTCTAATAGCTAGGTGAAAATATATAAAATAAAATTTAAATTACATCAATATATCAAATACTTAAAACTCAAATGAATAGCAGTTGTATTTGTTTTTATGGCATTTTGTAATCGTAAGGACATCAACAATTCTAAATGCAATTTGCTGGAAAAGGTCTATTTTGTAACAAATAACAGAAGTTAAGATAATTGAAAACGAGATTTTAACAGATTCTGGGTGAATATCTCTCTATCAGTTAACTTTGCTTCTCTATATCAGTCCTTGTTTTAATCAAGAAAGAATAATTCTTGGGCATGTATGCAACTAACTAATTAGAACCTAGAGGACCCCAATCCCACCACAAATATATTATGATGTATGTTTTTACTGACGTATAGTAAAATTTAAATTATGTCACAGTGTCACAACCACTATAAATGGCTAGGATTCATATACCTGTATCTCATCTACTTAATAATTAGACACATAAATGGATGGACAAAGGCACAAACAGATAGATGAACTTATAAATGGACCGACCGACCGACCAATGACCGACCGACCGACAGACAGACAGACAGACATTTTGGCAGATTATAATGTAACTGAGATTACAAAAGCAACTATTTGTACACCATTGATTGCCTGTGTTTATAAGACAGCAACTTTGCCCCACCCCACTTTCCTATTCACAACTGTAGTGTTGATTTCTAGAATAGTTGTAGATCTAGAACTTATACAATTGTACCATCCCATCCCCCTACCCCTTCCATCTCAGGCCAACTGTTAGTAAACATCCATATATAAATATTAAACATTTTTTTCTTTTCATGACATCTTGTGTACAAACAGTGTAATGGGTGCCCTGCTGTGTCCAAATGAGTTTTACTTATTTAGTTTACATTTGTTAAAGCTATCAGTAAACAACGAGATCCAGCTTACTCTGAGATCCATCTGTGTCTACATGGTGTTACTCCCAGTCATTCTGTATAAATGACATGGTATCCAGAAAGGATGGGAAAATTCAGCATGTTTCGGTTGAAGAAGTTTACTTCAAAAGTTCCATTTTGAGTTTTATCAAGTAAAGGTAACTTTAAGATAAAATCATGCCAGAATGAATTATGAACAAAACAAATACATTCTAGATCACTCTTCAATTAATTCTTCATTTAAGTAATAAACATTTTTTTTTAATTGGATTTAACACCATTTTCAACACATTTCCGGTTATATATGGCATATCCAGTTTTACTGGTGGAGGAAGACCACATAATGAATCTGAGCAGAATTACCATCCTTCCTCAATGAATTGGCAAACTTTCTCATATAAAGTATTTTGGAGCGAATGTAACTCAAACCTATGACCTCAGCAGGCCAGTTCAAAAACCCATCTAAGCTTTCATTAATTTAATCAAAGTACTACTGGCTGGTCTTTGATAAATATTCATACGCCTTCCTAATTGGATTGGTATTGTTGTAATGTTTGGTTTATTTTATGCAACATTTTTTAAAACTGACACAATACAATGTCTGCAATAGAAAAATTAAATTTTCACTATAATGCCACTATGCTGAGACAGATGTATCCAAATAAAACAAAAATACCAATCACTATATTTATAGATTAATTTTGAAGACCGATATTTAAAAATGAAATAAAATACATTTGAACACAGCTTAATATATCTTACACCTTTTCCTTCAATGGGTCTGTTTTATTGGCTTCGAGTCCACCAGAATTTTGAGTTATATAATCTACTTTTTAAACACTTCAGCGAAAGTTAATTTAACTGTTTGCTGCTGGACATCATTGTAGCAGTTTATATATTAAAGTGAATCAGTTCTATTGTTGATGGAGGATTACTGCTACATATGATAACATTTGTTTGAAATTTTAGCGTCATTTTTATACCAGCGAGGGCTAACAAAATTCTGTTGAAGGGATTATATTGGCAAGTAACACAAACACGCTGTTAATCCAGACTTTTCCTGTATGCAGTGTGCACAAAATAATGCTTGTGTATTGCAGTATAACCTTTATTTACTTGAAAGTTATCAAATTAACAGTAATTGAATATTGGCCAAAACTTTAATACGTCCCGCAATAAAGTATTGCGCAATGTTTACATTGAACTCCTTAAACTTCCTGAACAAAGCCTCGAAAATGAAATCAGGAACGAGTCTTCACCATGTTATCCGATGACTGATTGGAAACCCTTAAGCGGTTCGTTGAAAATGGCAAATGTAAACAAAAACGTGGCTTCAGAAACCCGATGTTTGTAACAAAGAGTTTATGCAATTAGACACTTTAGACGCGTATATCTCTAAGTAATAAGTGTATCTTCATGCTGGGCATGTGTATTTAGGACAGGGAAATGACGGTTATATGCCAATATAATCCCTTTAACCTAACCTCTCATTCCTGAGATCCCAAAAGGTTAACCAGTACTCCAGCACACCCATATCCACAAGTAACTGATAACTTTCCCATTTGAAGTACAGGTGACAGGATGACAATGAGACACAATGGCGTATATCAATCATCATTGAGACTGTGGTCGATGGGCATTCAAACTCAAGATACCTGGATTGATAGCCAGACCAACGTAGCAAACCAGGTCTGAATATATAACAACATAATTTATGCATGATTTTGCAGATTTTTTATATTATATTAACCTAGTGGACTGGGTATTACCTTAATAGATTCAAAATTTACGTTTTCCATATAACGCAGCTGATGTGCATAAATTGGCCACTGTTTGACTTGCCGGAATATATTAATGAATAAATTTGTCATGGAAAATAGACATTTTAATGAGATGACCGACGGAAATGACGGACAAAATGATATTAATAGTTTCTTGGAAAACATTTTTGTTTTGTACAGAAATGACTTGAAAAATAAATGGTACTTGTACTATTTACCCGAGTCATGAGATAAAAAGAATCTTACATTCATGCTCATTTATTATTGAATTTATCAATCTTGTTAGCAAAAAATGATATTATGCTCAGTAAGAGCCTGGCATATTTTATTTTTCCATTTTGTTTAATAAATTCAATAACAGATAAACACGCATTTAATGATTCATGTCATGACTCTTATCTGTTCCAGTCATGAATTTTATCAATATCAACAATCTTCCTCCTTAAAAGAACAAAGAAAATTTATTACATAAATTCTTTGCGCATTATTGCAAAGGTTAAATTAAATTCCCTGACCTCTAAGTTGCCAGGTACACGTAAGTGGTCTTTATGCAGCCTGTGAGACAACCTGGCAACAGAGGAAAGGGTCAACCCTAACATCTGGTGGACACAAAACAAACAGGACTGGTACAGTAATATAATACATTTAGGTTTTGGTCTGGGTTAATTGCTTACACCATGTATAAACATCTCTGCAGTGACATCCTAGAGACAAGAAAACAGTCAATTAGTAGATTCAAACATACATATATTTATGTATACACTACAACGAGCCCTTTCTAGAGAATATATTTGTCTTGTATTCATCAATGACCTTGAAATTATTGCATTGACCTTGATATTTGACCTTGGTGTAAAATGCTGAGACATTCAAAGTTTGATAGAGAAAAATGGATAATAAAGAAGTTTTGACAAAGAAAATTAATATTGGAAAGTAATAATTACATAAAATCACGATCCCCTGGATTTTGAACCAATGCGAAATCACTGTATATAAAAAAAATGAAATTTTAGAACAGCCAAAGTAGGCCAGATGAACTGTTTAAAAAATAGGAAGATTTATCTCATTAACTATTCAAATTAATGATTTGTGAATTTTTAGGTAAAAGTTTAAGAATATAATTATGTAATTCATTAAAGCAACTGCAAACTAAGGTCTATAGATGAGCTTCTGCAGCTGTAATAATGTATCATTTTCAAGAAACAACACATCTGCATGAAGCAATGCTTTTCCAGAAAACAAAGTAGTGCAATAACTGTTTTATAACCGGACACATTTCTTTCCCCCTTGACTCCTCATTTGATACTTTTACAGTTATTAAACCATTAAATTAATTAGTAAAATATCTTTCAAGACAAGATTGTTTTAAATATATTTTTTAAATTATCAATTATACAACTGTTACAGTTCTTTTCATATAATCTTAAAAGTCTTTAAATATAACTCATTGAAGAAATTAAATATTGAAAAATATAATCACAACATATTGTAGATTTATTTTTTAACTGTTTCAGAAACTTTTTTTGCCAAAAGCATACAATAAAGGTTGTTAAGCCATCAGTTATAAACTTTTACTTTGTGTTTAACTAACAGTTATAGCGAGTAAGTGATGCAGTGACGCTTACCAAGTAATTGTGCTACAAAAATAGTTGTCATAGTAACAGAATAAGTTAAAGCTGTATACACATGCAAATAAAGTACAGATATAGTTAATCATGGCAACTAAATATACAATTTTATAGCAGAAATACTATATATGTAGTTATTATCACAATCAAATATTGTTTCATTGGTAACAGATTACAAATGGTATAGTAAAACAGCAATTTGTTGCAGAAATACTATATATTTGTAGTTGTAATGGCAATCATCGATTGTTTCCATGGTAACACCTATTACAAGGAAATGGCAAGCTTTTTTTCTTTTCTTTTAGACCTTAAGCTAAGTTCAAACTCATGACCTCAGTGGTAAAAGGTCATATATAGATAATGCATTATTCTGCTTCACCTCATACAATCCTACTGACATTTGTAGAACTTGTGGTCCTACCCCATGATTACTTTAGATATCATAGAATGGTATTGAGGTCTCTCTCTATACAAGTTTACCGTCTCGGCAGTTAGGCCGAGTATGTTATATGGACATAAACGAAGCATGCTAGGTCTGACTGCCCGGTCATTCAACTTGAATTTGGATGAAAACATTATCTATTGTTTGTAATATTATACTGAATAT
This sequence comes from Panopea generosa, assembly GCA_029582155.1. Lineage (NCBI taxonomy): Eukaryota > Metazoa > Mollusca > Bivalvia > Adapedonta > Hiatellidae > Panopea > Panopea generosa. Next base: position 67,462,018 of record CM055904.1, read on the forward strand.
ACTAAAAGACAATACGAAAATAACAGATGTGTTAATTATCTTGACAAAATCAGCATTTTTTCAATAAATCAACAACCATAACTTAGTCCATTCTGGTCCCATATGGCTGGTTGAATAACTTATCCAAGCTTTCATAGTGAATAACATTCTGACTAAGTTTCATTATGATCTGTTAAAACTAAAGACAATACAGTGTTTGCCAGGCGAAAATAAACATTTAAATTTTCAATCAATCAAGGGCCATAATTCTATCTATTCTGGACAGATAAGACTTGTTTGAGATTTCATGGTCAGTAACATTCTGAAGAGTTTCAACAGGATATGATGAAAATGGGTCGCAAATCATTCATCTTTCAATATCAAGGACCATTACTGTCCATTTTATTCCAATTGTGCCTTTTGGAATTTAACTCATCCGAGCATTCATATTATTTTGGCGAAGTAAGGTCAGAATTGAAGGTACCACAGTGTTTTCAAGGCAATAATCAATATACAACAAATCAAGGGCCATAACTCTGTTGTTTCTAGTCCAATATGGCTAGTTCAAGAACTTGTTTAACATTCTTGCCAAGTGTGGTCAAGATTGAATGAACAACGTAGTTGCTACAGAGTCTACAAAGAAAGTTAACGGAGGGACGACATCCAAATTACCGGGACATATGCCCCCTACTGACTTGTGACCAGTAGAGCTAAAGAGAGTACTTTCACATGAGGCATGAAAGGGTCACAGTGACCTTTACAGAGAGCAATTGATAAATGTCTATTAATGGTAGATTTGAGTGAGAGTTGGGTGTTTGTAATTTTTAATACAATAAAATACTACAGTTCACTCTCATTGTCTCAAAGTCTTGAGGAACATGAAGATATTTTGAGATAATCAGTTGTTTGAGATAAAAGTGTTTTTTCCATAGTAAAAGAAATGAAGGGACCGTAATTTTCACTATTGAGATATCCCATAGTTTGACAATACAGCTTTTGAGATGTTTGAGAAAACGAGGGTTGACTGTATTGTTTAAACATGCCTTATCATTGCGTTTTGTTTGTACAACTATTTAACATTTTCTGCCATGCCTTTCAAGTCCAATGGTGATATTAAGTTATTCAAATGTAAAATCTTTATATAAACGTAATTTCTTACATGAATGGGAAGGAATAATGTCCGACCGTTATTGTTGTTAATATAACATCATTTTATCACTAATTAAACAATTGTTAATTGATTGAACACCATTCCATGGCAATTAAAGTCTGGTGCAAGGATAAAAAAAAGAGGGGGAAATGTAAGATGAAAAAACAAAAAAAATGATTTAGAAAGCAATATCCAAAATAAAAAAAATACTATCTATATACAAGAAGCCCATGAACAGTTTTGGGGTATTCTTTGAGCATCTCACTCAACAATGTTTCCATGGAGATTTTTACATTTGATATAGATCTTTTAGATTCCTTAAAAATGTTTTAAAAAGTTTTCTTTCAGTATTTCCAAATTTCTAAAAACAAAATAATGTGACAAAAAAAAACAAGTGAAACATCTTTTGTCATCAAAATATTCAAATTGTTACTATATTTTTAAATTTCTAAGATAACTGACCTTGACCTATGACCTTTACAGGGAGAATGACTATAACCATAATTGACCTCATACTAATAGTTCTCAAGGCCATTACAAATTAATAGATAGATTGTCATCCATATTTTCTACAGAAAGAAGAGGGAAAGGGGGAGGGGGAATAAATTTTATTTTAATTTTTGTTGTTTTTTTTTTAAAAATTTTCGTTTTAATTTTTTTTTTAGAAAATAAAAATGGTTGGGGCAACATGAAAATTAAGGGGCAGGTGGGGATGAGAATCAATCAACTAATATATAATGACCTAATGAACAAGACATGAATTATTTATGTCTAAAATAAGATGGCCATGAAAATGGAACAATCTATCTGATTTATGACATATTTAAACATTTCCAACACATTCACCTACATGACATGACAATACATGACAAAAGCGACACAAGACATCAAATAGCGCAGAGAAGAATTGTACCAACCCTCAGATAATGATGAGTTGGAAACAATAATATACCCAAACCACTGACGGTTGTTTCACACAAACAATTATTCAAAATTTAATTACTTAATGCTTCAAAATAAAATCTCCCAAGATTGGATAATGAGCATTCAATACCTTGACCTTCAGTGGCTAGTATCCTTCATATCTAGTATAAGTAAATTAATTGTATATCAGGATAAGATTATCCGAAAATAAAAATATTTTTGTTCTGGTAAACATGACCATGACCTTACTTTGACCTTAAGCTTTCTGACTCCAAAACTGAAAGTACTGATGCTTGTTTTATTATGGATCCATAATTTTATGTTACATTAATAATTTGAAAATCAAAAAAAAATATTATTTGATCTGGTAAAAATGACCTTGACCAGCCACTTATTATTCCAAAATTAAAATTTAACCTTCACCTACTCGTGGGAATTAGTTTGTAGATTAAATGTTCATGAATATCTGTTTAAGGTTTAAAATGAAATGCGATATAACCCCCTGAATAAACACCTTCCTTCACATCCCACCTATTTCTATGAAAAATATAATTACTTAAAACTATTAGTTTGTCTTTAATACAAATCAATGATTTCATGAACTTTGACTTTACAAACACTGCTAACTGTCCATGTCATCTGTTGTTTTGTTTTTCACTCACATGTAACCACCTTTCATCAATCCATGAATCATTTACCATGATACACTCATACCCACAATGAACAGTCTTAAGTACAGCAGCAAATAATATTTCCCAAAATAACCCCCAGCAATGCAAACACATAAATATACACAAAAGCAATGATTTTTTATTTATAAATGAGTTTTGTTCATGAGCTTGTTGTGACTATAATGAAGTATAAAGTTACACAGAAAGGAGGTTACGCAGAATCTTGAGTACATTGACTAGCTTACCGGATCTATCAACTCGGTTTTCTGTGAACATAAAATTTTATAAAATACAAAATTTGCTGTTAAATTATTTTTTCAATTCAATCAGTTCTGTATCACAGTGCCTGTGAAGACCTGAAAATAAAAACTGTCCAATCAGCTGTTGTCTGTAGATCTTAATCAGATTCTACTGCAATTAAAAGTTTGAATCCATGCTAGTTCCTGTACATCATTGGATACCCACGCTTATCCATTCCGATACTCTCTATTTATCCCCTGTGGGAAATTACACTAGCTTTGCCTCGTTTCTACTACGCCACGATGCAATCATATGATTGGTTTCTTTACGATTTCTTGAAGGGAACATTATCCAATCACAATGCTAGTATCATGAAACACTGTTTGTTAATGTTAGCTGTATTTTGTTCTGTTCTGTTCAAATAAAACAACACAGAGATAGCCTAATTTGCCAAGGTGATGGATGGAGAATATCGAAATTGACACCTGTGGTTATCCAATGACGGTTCCTGTTTAACTACTGACGTCCTTTATATTGCATCTTCTAGCTAAATTACTAAAAATGAAGTAAAATGATGTCCCTGCAAAATAGTAAGTTGTCTGTTACTTATAAAGAGGGTATCAGTCCAGCTGAAATAGGATGACAGTTACCTATATACATGGTACCAGTCTAGCTAAAATGGATAGTCAGTTACCTACACACAGGGTACCATCCTTTATAAATAAGTTGACAGTTACCTACATACAGGGTACCAGTCTATCTAAAATAAGTAGTTAGTTAGTGAATACTCATACTAGACTTACCATAATTTGGGAAGCTAATTATGTTACCACAATAAACATGAAATTAGAAGAAACATTTTATCCCTGATCGTTTAATTGTTATACTGAAGAAATTAAGCTCAGACCATTACACTCAGGAAAATAATTTCAAACAAGATTGTTATTTTAAAGAAATTGATATCAAACTACACATAAAATATTAAATTTAACTGAAATAAAACAAATGGGGTCAATAAAGGAAACAAATCTCACTATTGAGTGTTATTTATGTATCGGTAAGTAAATTTAGAATATTGAGGATATTAAAGTTGATCTCAAACCAATGCAGATTAAAGTTGATCTCAAACCAATACAAATTAAAGTTGATCTCAAACTAATACAAATCAAAATTGATCACAAACCAATAAAAATTAAAATTGATCTCGAACCCCCAAAATAAAAGTTGATCTCAAACCAATGCAAATTAAAGTTGATCTCAAACCAATACAAATTAAAGTTGATCTCAAACTAATACAAATCAAAATTGATCACAAACCAATAAAAATTAAAATTGATCTCGAACCCCCAAAATAAAAGTTGATCTCAAACCAATGCAAATTAAAGTTGATCTCAAACTAATAAAAAAATTAAAGTTGATCTCAAACTAATGCAACTCAAAGTAGATCTCAAACCAATACAAATTAAATATGATCTGAAACCAATGCAAATTAAAGTTGATCTCAAACTAATGCAACTCAAAGTTGATCTCAAACCAATGTAAATTTAAGAAAAGAAATTAAGGTTGATCTCAAATCAATGTAAATTTAAGAAAAGAAATTAAGGTTGATCTCAAACCAATGTTAATTTATGAAAAGAAATTAAGGTTGATCTCAAACCAATGTAAATATAAAGTCATCCCCATGAAAGAAATATCTATTTGTATCCTTTACCTGGGATAGAATTGTGTGAGACAAAACTAGAGAAAGGTGCCGCATGGTTAGATGTGTGGATTGTATAGGATGAATAATAAGGCGTTCTTACCACCACCAATATACACAAGCTGTAACGAGTGTACTGTTCTGACTTTACAGACCGCAAATGTTGTGTACAGTGAAACCTGAGTTTGCTGTCATCTGTATTAAAGGGACAGGTGGCAATGTTGAAACCAATTTTTTATTTATGATCACAAATCAAAAATTTCTACTCACTTATTTTTTGCACAGCTGTAGATATTGTATAAAGATTTTTTTATTGGTTTTCTATAAATGCTAGTTGTATTATGCTAGTTTTGAAACTATGGATTAAAATTTTAAACATAGAAATTGATATATTTTATTGATATAAATATTTTATTGGTTTATATTTTACAGATATCTACTTTATTGATATAAATTTTATTGATATATATTTTATTCTACTATCATGCATAAAGGCTGATGAAAATAAAACAGATTTTATATTTTTTTGTAACAGATGACAAATAAAAAAATAATAAGAGTGATAAAAAATTTTTTTTCAAGTACTTACAGGAGTAAGGCATCTTTTGAAATAGAATCTTTTTTCCAATGTTAAGGGTCATTTAGGGTTCTATCGAGGGCTGATGATCAGTTAACCTAACCAGTCTTTGCTGGGATCCTGAAAAGTTAACCAGTACTCCAGCACACCCATTTCTGCAAGTAACTGATAACTTTCTCACTAGAATCAGTGATGGGAGACGAATGACAACAAGACATAAAGTTGTATATCAATCATTACAACTACTGTGGTTTGGAAGGGATTCAAGCTCATGATCCCCACGGCCCCTGGATCAGGAGTCAGACATGCATGCTACAGACTGAGCTAACCAGGTCCATTATGGGGGTAATAAATGTAAGAAATTGGATACCATTCAAACATTTACCAGAGAAATGCTACTTTTGAAATATAAACAAAAGGATCTGCATACAATGTCATTTTAAGTTCTTATTTTAGTTTATACTAATTTATTTTAGCTCGATTGCAATGAAAGCTTAGACCTTATATGAACTGTTCTCGAGTCCACTTTCTGGGTAGAACCAGTGCTGAGTGTTGTTATTTGAAAGGCTGGTGTGAGCATCAACACTCTATCTGTTATCCACTACACTACTGCCTAAATTTATAATTTTGTCTTTTAATTTTTTTTTTCAGAAATAATTTTAAGTGAAAATGTATCAATATTGCCTCATGTCCCTTTAATCTGACCTCTGTCCTATCCCCCTTGATCATTGTTTTAGTGTTAATTAGTACGGAAGTACCAGCAAACAACTCTTACATTTTTACTTTTTCTATTTTCAGTCTATACTAATTAACCCCAATCTCTAACTAAATGTTTACTCAAATTCAATCTAAAGAATATGTTTTACAACATCTTAAGTTTATTTCTACTAACATTAGCAAGGTTCTTTTAGAAGTTTGACTATTTAGATAAGGATATGTGACAGCATGAAATAGTCTAGACTCGCAGTACACAAAGAATACACTCATCTCAGCCATAATAAACATGATATCTCAAATCTCTCATTCTTTCTTTGTACAAGTGGCTAACTCTCCGCGAAATATATTGATTTTTTTTAATTTTCCAAAAATTCTTAATACATGTAATTGATTGTAAAAATGATCAAGAACATAAAACTGAATATGAAATATTCAGTCCAATTCTGAATTTGCCAGAATCAACACTTGTTTTTCTGCCATACAATCTATATACATAAGAAATGAAACTTATTTTCTTATATCAGACTATAATAATTGCTACGAAATAGCTTTTAAACCAAAGCAAGAAGAAAAACCTTTTTTTACTGCTATACAGATAAAGCACGAGAAAAAATGAAAATACTTGCTTTTTGTTTTTTTATGTTTTTAATTTCAAATTTGAAAAGAAATTGAGAAAATGAAAGCTCATGCTTTGGTTGTTAATATTAATAAAACTTCAAAATATATTAAAAGTGTTACCATGGCAATTCTACAGTTACAGCATATTACCATGGTAACATGTTTACATAATTATCATACATCACACAACTTTTGTTCACCTCAGGTATAAGATCAATGATGCTGGACTTCCTTTCTTTCTCCTTGGGGTTGGGCTATAGATTTCAATACATACAGGTTGCAAGTATTTACAAATATTGACCAGTTAATAGTGACAATGTGACATTAAATATGTCTGCTGCCTCTAGCTGTAATGTTAATAAGCTTTATGAAGGTATTATATTTATTTTATGAGGAGTAGTACAAACATGTTATTGTTATATTAAAGTGAGTATATCAGGAAAAAAACAATATAAATGTCTTTATATAAAAAAAAAAAAAATGAAAAAAAGCATCTTATTATCATTAATAAAATCTAAATGGTTTTGGATGTCAAATCCAACAAAATGTGAAAATTCTATATTTAAATTGAGAGGTAAACTTAAAACGAAATCCCCATTTTCAAAAAAGCACTTCAATACTGTTTGACCACTTTTACATCATTATTCAGACTTTATCTAAGATGAAACAATTTTAACTACCTGCAAACATGTATAACGGATCAAATTGAAATCAAAAGGAAATCATGTCAATTTGTTACATATCAAATGAGTCACACATTTTCATTTAATCTGTCATATTGGTTTGCATAGTTTAGAATTTGTTTCATCTAAGAACAAACCCGAAAGACAATATGAAGGTCAGCAAGCAGTATTAATTTGTTTTTATTTATGTGTGTCTATTTTTAAATTCAATAATAAATATATTAGATGTATGTTATAATATATGTATGTCATGAGAAACATTATACGTTTAAGTTACAAATAAAGAAATCTTAACTATTGAATCTATTTTTATAAGGGGGATTCCATTTCAAGTTTATCGCTCAAATTAAAATATTGCTTCTGTCACACTTTGGTGAAACTGACATACCAAACCGTTAGGATTTTATTTGTTCATGATTATGACATGCTTTGTATCAATTTTACAAGTAATATAATTTTTAAGACATTTATATAGTTTTTTTTCTGATAAACTACCTTTAAGAACATGTCAACAAAGATGGCTACCAATGGCAAAATACAGGTGAGGTAACTGTTTTAGTTTTTAAGCAATTACAAGCCATGCTGAAGTCAGCGCAGCAAAAGAAATGACTTAAACATATCTAGTACTATACAAAGATGCGATGGTAAAATATCTATATATGCTTATTTCTTAAAATTTCAAAACAGGCTTTAAACAACAAAATAAAAATAAGACAAAACATTCATAATATAGTATCAAACAAAACACACCTGTAGAAGTTTGCCAACGAGCCAATATAAAAATCAAGACACAGTCAAACCTGTGTTAGGGGTCACCTCTGGATTAAAGACTTTATTTTTTATTGTCACCTCTATATACAAATATTCAATGCTTAAAGTTAATTTTAAACAAACATATACATTGATCGAGTAAGATGTAAGTTGTATGTATACAATCATATATCCTACACCTTCCTACAATAAGAAAGTAAAACTTCGATCCTTCACCAACTGAGTTTTAGAAGCAACATCTTAAACAAGTAAGAATTTCTACTATCCTCCCACATTTGAAGAACCATCTTCCTTACCTAGAACTACCATCCTTCAACCAATGAATCCTCCAACAAACTGCTACCATCATCCTCTTAAAAGTGAGTAAAACCACTCTTTCTTCTCAAGTGAGTCCTCCTAAAAATGTGTAGAAACCACAACCTTCCACAAAGTATTTAAGAACCATCCTCCCAAATGTGTGGAACCCACAACCTTCCACAAAGTATTTTAGAACCATCCTCCCAAATGTGTGGAACCCACAACCTTCCACAAATTATTTTAGAACCATCCTCTCAAATGTTTGGAACCCACAACCTTCCACAAAGTATTTTAGAACCATCCTCCCGAATGTGTAGAACCCACAACCTTCCACAAAGTATTTAAGAACCATCCTCTCGAATGTGTAGAATCCACATCCTTCCACAAAGTATTTTAGAACCATCCTCCCGAATGTGTAGAACCCACAACCTTCCACAAAGTATTTAAGAACCATCCTCTCGAATGTGTAGAATCTACATCCTTCCACAAAGTATTTTAGAACCATCCTCCCGAATGTGTAGAATCCACATCCTTCCACAAAGTTTTTTAGAACCATCCTCCCGAATGCGTAGAACCCACAACCTTCCACAAAGTATTTGAGAATCATCCTCCCGAATATGTGGAACCCACAACCTTCCACGAATTATTTAAGAACCATCCTCTCGAATGTGTAGAATCCACATCCTTCCACAAAGTTTTTTAGAACCATCCTCCCGAATGTGTAGAACCCACAACCTTCCACAAAGTATTTGAGAATCATCCTCCCGAATATGTAGAACCCACAACCTTCCACGAATTATTTAAGAACCATCCTCTCGAATGTGTAGAATCCACATCCTTCCACAAAGTATTTTAGAACCATCCTCCCGAATGTGTAGAACCCACAACCTTCCACGAATTATTTAAGAACCATCCTCTCAAGTGTAGAACCCACAACCTTCCACAAAGTATTTTAGAATCATCCTCCCCAAATGTGTAGAACCCACAACCTTCCACAAAGTATTTCAGAACCATCCTCCCCAAATGTGTAGAACCCACAACCTTTCACAAAGTATTTTAGAACTATCCGCCCGAATGTGTAGAACCCACAATCTTCCACAAAGTATTTTAGAACAATCCTCCCAAATGTGTAGAACCCACAACCTTCCACGAATTATTTTAGAACCATCCTCCCCAAATGTGTAGAACCCACAACCTTTCACAAAGTATTTTAGAACTATCCGCCCGAATGTGTAGAACCCACAATCTTCCACAAAGTATTTTAGAACAATCCTCCCAAATGTGTAGAACCCACAACCTTCCACGAATTATTTTAGAACCATCCTCCCCAAATGTGTAGAACCCACAACCTTTCACAAAGTATTTAAGAACCATCCTCTCGAATGTGTAGAATCTACATCCTTCCACAAAGTATTTTAGAACCATCCTCCCGAATGTGTAGAACCCACAACCTTCCACAAAGTATTTTAGAACCATCCTCCCGAATGTGTAGAACCCACAACCTTCCACAAAGTATTTTAGAACTATCCTCCCAAATGTGTAGAACCCACAACCTTCCACAAAGTATTTTAGAACCATCCTCCCCAAATGTGTAGAACCCACAACCTTTCACAAAGTATTTTAGAACCATCCTCCCCAAATGTGTAGAACCCACAACCTTTCACAAAGTATTTTAGAACTATCCGCCCGAATGTGTAGAACCCACAATCTTCCACAAAGTATTTTAGAACCATCCTCGCCAAATGTGTAGAACCCACAACCTTCAACAAAGTATTTTAGAAGCATCCTCCCGAATGTGTACAACCCACAACCTTCAACAAAGTATTTTAGAACCATCCTCCCAAATGTGTAGAACCCACAACCTTCCACGAATTATTTTAGAACCATCCTCCCAAATGTGTAGAACCCACAACCTTCCACAAAGTATTTTAGAACCATCCTCCCGAATGTGTACAACCCACAACCTTCCACAAAGTATTTTAGAACCATCCTCTCGAATGTGTAGAACCCACAACCTTCCACGAATTATTTTAGAACCATCCTCCCGAATGTGTAGAACCCACAACCTTCCACAAAGTATTTTAGAACCATCCTCCCGAATGTGTACAACCCACAACCTTCCACAAAGTATTTTAGAACCATCCTCCCCAAATGTGTAGAACCAACATCCTCCCAAAAATTTCCAGCAGGATATGTTTGAAAAGAACACCATTCTCCATCCTCCCAGTTTGAGAAAGACAATTATCAACCTCCCAATTTGAGAAGAACCACCATCCTACCAGTTTGAGAAAGACCATCCTCCCAGTTTGAGAAAGACAATCATCAACCTCCCAATTTGAGAAGAACCACCATCCTACCAGTTTGAGAAAGACCATACTCCCAGTTTGAGAAAGATCATCCTCCCAGTTTGAGAAAGACCATCTTCCAAGTTTGAAAAAGGCCATCCTCCAAGTTTGAAAAGAACCACCATCCTCCCAGTTTTAGAAGAACCACTATCCTCCCAGTTTTAGAAGAACCACCATCCTCCCAGTTTGAGAAGTACAACCATCCTCCCAGTCTTAGAAGAACCACCATCCTCCCAGTTTTAGAAGAACCACCATCCTCCCCGTTTGAGAAGAACAACCATCCTCCCAGTTTTAGAAGAACCACATTCCCAGTTTGAGAACCACCATCCTCCCATTAATGACTTAACCATCCTCCTACATTCAAGAAGAAAATCCTCCTCCCACAAGGACTAGAACCACGAGGACGAGCTGAACCTGACTATGGATGGAATCTGCTCCTTTCAAAGGTCTGACTGTATCTTTATAATGCAACTATGTTACAGTAGCTATTGATTAATTTTGTCAATTCAAACTGTAAAAACATGTCATTACATATTGTAATGCAAACTTAATAGAACAAAAATAATTTCAGTTTTGTCACATCACTGCTTTACAAGTACGTAGTAATAAAAATTTACATTGTAATCTTTCATTTGTCCAACATTTTATGTGTCATTTTTACAAAAACTTCTTCAAATTACAAATCCAAGTTTATAATTTACAAGACAAAACTGAAATCCAATGCTTTAAATATTTGATTCACAATCAAACCATTGCAGATAATGACGATATTTAGCAATGTAATGTAATTATGTTATCTTTACAGAAAAGGGAACTGTTTGTAACAGATGGGATATACTTAGGAAAGGAGTGGAGTAAAACAGACTTCTTGATAAATAAATGCCTTGCTCAGCTTATATCACTTTACCACAAAGTAATTCTATTAAAATGTCTAAATGTTACTAGAAATATGTCAATCAGCATGAATGCCTCCATTATTGATCAGAAACCAATTTATTTACTCAAAATTAATTCGAAAAGGGGCCATTACTCCTGTAAAAGTTGACAAATATCAAACTTGACCTACAAACAAAATATTAGTTATTATAAATACATAGATCTCTTTGAACTTATGAATAGCAATTGCATAACAAAAAATATGTCTCAGACAAAAATTACTACCATTGCTAAATTTCTTCAATATATCCAAAGATATATGATAAATTCCTCAAACATGCCCTCCTATCATAAAATCAGAAGAGTGACAAAGACAGAACCTACCCTTCCATACAGTAGTCCATCAAAACTGTCGTGGATGCCGAGAACTGTGTACCCTTGAGCAAGAGACAGACGGACAAACGAACGCACAGCTGCATTCATTCCACATGCTGGGGCTCCAATATTCATGATAGCAAACTTCTTACTTTTCTGAAAAAGGTCAATGTCAATAAAGGTCAATGTCAGTAAAAGGTCAATGTCAATAAGGGTCAATGTCAGTAAAAGGTCAATGTCAATAAAGGTCAATGTCAATAAATTATTTAACATCTTGATTTTCACCAGTTCAAGAGAAGCAAAGTGTTAAGCGTGAAATAATCACTTAATTAAAATATAATTCACTTACGATAGAGTTAGGCCTCGGTCGCTCAGTCATTTGCATGTCTCACTATTAATTCAAAGGTCATAAATTTGAATCTCCACCCAGCCAGTCTCCGTGATGACATACGACATTGTTTCTCATTGTCATTCATCTCTAACCACTGATTCAAGTGGAAAAATTATCAGTTATTTGCGGAGATGGGTGTCCTTAAGTATTGGTAAACATTTCAGGATCCCAGGAAAGAATGGTTAGGTTAATAGATTGCCTGTTAGCCCGCAATGGCATAAAGATGCATCGACAGACGGACGAAGCGGCAACTATATGCTTCCCTCCTTTGGGGGAGTATAAAAATCTTAGAACCAGGAGTGTGTTTCACAAAACAAATCTTTGTAAACGGGAACTATCAATTATTTATAATATTTTTAATATGCATCTAAATGAACTTTAACAACGATTCCAAACTGTGATAAAAATTTGAACATATTTTATATCAAACGCAGCCAAGTCAGCCAAGGCAGACAAAATGTTCTACTTAAGGATACGGCACTTGGTCAAGAAAATTATCGAGGATCAAACCCATGAACCTCTAACCCCTGAGTTTAATTCTCAACAACTAAACAATACACTCAGATTCATTGTACGCCATACTTACAGCACATTCTGTACCATCAACATTGCATGTCTTCTTTGGTGGCTGTAGTTTACTAAGCAATCTGTACGTTGTCAAGTTGTTCATGAAACTCCTGTAAAACATTCAACATTAGGTCACCCTTGAAAAATTGTATTTGCCACTTCCATTTAGGAACAGGCAAGTAGGTCAGAAGATTTTGTTTTTTGTAATTAATCCGAGAACATTTTTATAATGTTAAGGACACATGACTGAAAATGAACACCCACCCCTTCAGCAAAAAAGTTAATTCTTTTTAAAAATTAAACAAAGCTGAAAAAAAATTCTGCCAAAACTTTTTTATTGGCTTTCAAAGTGTTTAATTTTTTTTTCATGATTTCTGTCCTTTTTTCTTTTGAATGACTGCTATAGGTAGGGTAGCTTAAAAATTGGCTACCTACCTTCCCACATGAAAAATACTGGGTCAGAGCCCGGCAAACAAGTATTTTTTAAAGGATGTCCTAAATTATTTTATCTGAATCAATCTATATTTATACTTGTGTATTTGTTTAAACATGAGTTTAGAGACCTATGAAGGTTCAATTTTGTGCAGAAGAGTATGTGAGTAAGGTAACGATGATTACATATATTGTAAAGGGGAAGTAATATAAATATTGATTACCATCAACCTATCTCTAAACATTCAAGAGTTACTCCTCTTTATAGAATTAGTAAATATAAAAAAGCTCTGAAAAATGTCAGTGAGACAATAATTAAATAATAAGTAATATTTAAACACAAACAAAATAAACAACCCTTTGTTAATACATGCGCTAATAGAAAACTTATTTGATTATCAGTGTTCAAAAATAGGAGGAATACAATTGTTGATTAAATTTTTTATTATTTGAAAAGAATTTGAATACCATAAAGGCTAACATATATATATTTGGTAAACATGAATAATAAGTACATACAACATTTTAATTGATTCATTAATTAATCGTTAAAATTTTAGTGATTCTTTCCTGACCCAGAGGTTTAAGAGGCTACCTCATAATCTCTGCTTAGGTCAGTGGTTCGAGTCTCGACCCTGTATTCTCAAAACATCTCAACTTGATAATGCACTTAAACTAAATTTTGATTTTAGAATATAACTGTTTCTATTAAATGTTTTGAAATTTATTTTACATTCCCTTTATCTGTGGGACATTTTAACTGCAAAGATTTCCCATATTTCAACAGTTTTAAAATTTTAGCTGTAGTGTATACCGGTACTTGAGTTGAGATGCTTTGTGAATATGTGTCCTGATTGATCAGAAAACTCAGTGTGAAAAAGAATGGTACTTGGACAGTGTGACGGACCCACACAACTTATGGTATGGAGTGTTGTAAAAAAAAATGGTGAAAAGTGCCTTCTTCATTTTGAAGATAAATGTCGTAATACACGAGGAGTTTTCACCATTGCATTTTTAAGGAGTTTTCACCATTGCACTTTTCGAGGAGTTTTCACCATTGCACTTTTTGAGGTGTTTTCATGTTTTTCCACTTGATAGCATCAATTGTTCACCTCTATTTAGAGGTGGCGTTTATTTCGTTAACTGGTTTTGACATAGTACATGTAATTTCATGAGCATGATCAACACATTTATACAATACATTTACAAAAACATTAAAATTTACCTACAACCAAAAATACTAAGTATCACAGGTGCTAGTGTGATGACTATAACGGGGGATACCATTTTTATGGGACAATAATTATTACGTGTACTAAATAATTACATGACAGAAAATTCTGTGATTTTAATTTTACAAATATAATAAACATTTATGTGTTGTATCCACTCCCGATTTCCACAACATTTGCTTACCTTCCTCTCAACTTAACGGCCTCCTCAAAATTCTTGTCATTCATGGCTTTCTGTACTTGTTGTGTCTGTAAACCAACGCCAAAATAAGAACATATATACATATATATATATGACTATTATAGAATCATTGACAATGAAAAGGTAAAGTGGAATTTAAAGTAAAAGACCCTTTCAGAAACTATTTACAGAACTTAATGACCCATCACCATTCTTTGAAAGGCTGGGCCATAAAAAAAGTTAAATTATAACTTAATATTTAATCCAGGGTTTCCGCTGTCATTCGCCAAATTCGCAAATGGCGAAAAAATAAAAAAAATGGCGAAAAAATGATTTGCCGTAAGAAGAATTTTTTATATACACGAAATTTCCCTTCCCAAAACACCTCGATCTGGCCTTAACATCAATATCACACAGCCGAAAACACAGCTTGTACACAGTACACAGTACACAACCCACGTGTGACATGCCATATAGTAGCATGACTAGGCGAGGTAAAGTGCGGCACCTCTTATCTTTATCATCTCCTCGTAAAACAATAAACATCGGTTGTACTTAGATCTTTAATGGTTGATTGAAACACCGACACGTGATGATGATTGTTTACAGTTTGTAACGAATAAATGAAATTGCGCCTTTGATTATATTATTAATATGTCAATCAAAACTTATTATGCAGGTAAAAAAAACATTGAGGTAGCACTTTTTTAAGACGTAACTAATCAGTATAAACAATTGACCCCCGCAGTGTTTATCATACCACATGCCCGATTATGGGACTTTGGAAAACCTCTCATGCATATTCAGTTATCTATTTTTATTCCTCTAATGTGATTGGCGGATAGCTTCGAATATAAATTAACCTATTTTTAATAATCGCTCTGATTGGTCGGATATCTACGACCAAGGTACATGTTTCTTACCACCTACCCGAGCAAAGACAAAAAAATAGACGATGACGTAATTCGCGGGTGTCTCTCAATTTCTCCAGTATGAAGAGTATAAAATTATCTCCCTTTGCCAAAATGGTAACGATTTCTAAAAGCTGATTAGGTTTTTGCAGATAATTTGCGATCGATTGCGTTATGTAAAATGTCAGCGTTAGGTTTTGGTAATTTTATAAATATTTCGTAGATTTACAATTATTGGAACTGTATGTATATAAAAAAAATTCTGTGAAAACGTGAAAGTTGATATTTAAATTGAGTTTACGGTAAAGACAAATGTGGGTGGGGTATTATAGTAATAAACTTATTGTTTTTTGGTTGTGTAGTTTAAGCGTATAATTTTCTTTGGCATGATTTAAATATGGTATTGAAAACAACAATTAAGATCAATTATGTGTTGTTTTTTTTTAATATTTGAAATATAGTTGACTAGTTGCACTTTCTAGATATTTGAAGACTATCATAGACTGCATTTATTTATCATATTGCCAAGTTCTCTTGGATAGATTGAATAGCTTTGTAGGCTTGACATTGCCATTATTGTATGTTATGACAGCAATAATAAGAAAAGAAGAGAAATATATTTAAAAAAATGTTTTAAATATACTGAATCGACAGAACAGAAATGATAGTCAATAAAGAACAAAGATTAAATACAACATAATAAGTTGGGCATACTGATAGATACATAGTCAGTTCTCCTGCAATTCTCTCACTTCTCCCGGTCTTATTCAAACTCTAAAACTTGTGATTTAGACATGCATAATGTTAAGGGGAGCTAACCCTACATATAATTAACACATTTAAGTCTTTGTTAACAAATTTCATATTATACCGCAAGGAGTTTTGGTAATAAAAATCTGGGCATGTGAACCGCTGATCATTTTTGTATGTGAACAATGATGAAATAATAAGAATAAAAGAATGGAAAATGTTTTACGGTTTTTGTTTATTTATTTACAATTGTGTAATTCATTCATACTCTTTATAATAAGCTATAAAATCACAAAATTCAGTCAAAGACATTACACACCATAAAAGTGCTAGATATGCTTAAAATAGTGTATATCAATACAGCTAAACAAAAAATGGCGGACGAGAGGGGGGAAACCCCCCTCCCGAACCCTCCCCCACGCGTACTTTGTTTTTTTTCGTTTTATGGTGGCCAAAAAAAAAATGGGGCCAGTGGAAACCCTGTAATCAGTATACCTAAACATACATATCAAATAATTAAATTATAATAAATAGTTACCCTCTCTACACATTCCATGAGCGGAACTCGAACTGCCATGTTTCCATCTAACGAAATCACACAAGCAGGGGTGTCAGGGGTTGCTTCCATCAAGGCCAACACAGACTCCGCGCCCATTCTGGCTGCCTATAAATACACCAGAACAATGGTCATCCAAATATACATCAACCCAGACTTGGTTAGCTCAGTTGGTAGCGCATCTACCTATCAATCCAGGGGTCATGAGTTCAAATACCTGCATGATGAGTCTCCATGACAATTGATATACAACATAGCATCTCATTATCATTTGTCTCTCAACGCCAATTCAACTGGGAAAGTTATCACCTTCTTGTGGAGTTGGTTGTCCTTGAGTACTGGTTAACTTTCCAAAATTATAGGAAAGAACAGCTAAGTTAACTGATCATCTGTTAGCTAAATATTCAACCAATCAATCAAATATACATCCACAGTGGCCAAGTGTTTGACGATATAGTCTTGTGGGTTGGATTTTCAGAACATACCAATGAATTTAAAAATGGTTCAAATGGCTTTTGTTGCTTAATGTTCATCATGTAGAGGATAGTTCTAGAGGTGGCTAAGTCTGGTTTTTGTACAATTTGACTGTGTGGTGATCATACCCTATATGATACTTCAATGTGACAATGTTTGAAATGCTTAAAGCCTCATTAAACTCCCGAAATGCACACTTTTTGATAATAACAAAAATTATTGCAATTGAATGTGTTTATAGTATTACTAAAATCATTCCTGTAGACCCCTTAGTGACTGTTTTTAAAAAGTGTTTTTAAAAATGTATGTTTCTTAGACGAGTGGACCAGACTTTTTACTTTTTGCTTTCTGACTGTCCCTCCGCCAGTGTATGGAAGTACACAAATGAATACAGCTGTGGTAGTGTGCGGATTAAGACCGTAAGAAAAGGGGTTCATTAACAAGATAAGAAAAGTTATGGCTTTACTAATAGTAAGTATCGTTATTGGGTTGTTTTTTTTTTTAAATATATAATATTGACGTCTGCAATAAAACTGTAGTACGGAATACTAGTTTGGTCTAGTAACTCTTGCTCAGGATCCTCCCTTGCATATATCGTGATACTATCACACACGCTATTACATTACAAATCACTTTATTGCAATCGTTCCGATTGATTGCTTATACATACTACATAGACTACATAGACTTCACGTGATTGTGAGGTTAATGAATCAATTGAAAACTAATGCCGACACCTTGGTCAGAAGTCGATTTTAAATCTTGTGAAAAACAATCTAGGATCAAGAAATTTCACAGGACACTGCATTCTATATTGAGGCAGAGTAACCACCAAATGACTCGTTCTGATTGGTTTACCTGTACACAACTCCAGTTCAAGTCTGTGAAATAGGTCAATTGATCACAAGGTCATTTTTTAATTACTGATGGGCTTGTGTAATGGGATAATCTAACGTTATTCACAACGGGTGGGAAGGCATGTCGGGCCACTTAAGGGATGTCACTAATTAACCAAATATTTTGAAGGGATGTCACATGCCACATGCGTTATAACTCTGGGGGAGACCCTGAGCGCGCAACACCTTCAACATATTTTCAAGTGCTGTGTAAGGCAATCATTGAAATATATTTTTTGGGTAAAACTTGTATTAATCAGTTAAAGTCATTTTCGGCATTAAAATGAGAATAGACATGCAAAGAAAAATAATGATTTAGAAAAAAATGTTGTTAAAAAGTTAGCGCTAGGGGAATACCATTTCTGATAGTCAAGACTTGTGCCCAAATAGCAACAAATCAAACAATAAAACTATATTGTGGTCATTGTGTTTCTTCATTTTTTAAAATGTTGCATAAAGTAAACCCAAACCCAATAATATCAATCATATAAGCATGGCAGTCACTTGGAAAACCATGTCCTTATACATTTTCTTATCATTGTAGTTGACGTTATCAGTCACTGCTTCATTTCCACTTGTTTCCTTTAAGATTTATATATGTTAAAATTAGATAGATACCGTATATTCCCTTATTGATGCCACACCCCACCCCCTCCCCCTCTAATAAATGCCTCAACCTATTTTTCTGGAAAATTAAAAAATAAAAAGTATATGCGAGTGGAGTGCATATTCTGCAATCTTTCCCAGATCAATTATTTTGTTACACAGACAACAATTAATGGAGTGTTTATCCCCTTTGAACTCTCTAACCCATTGTTTATATCTGGGGTCACTTAACCACTTTTGGTTGAATATACACTTCCCCATATTTGCCATTAAAACTAGAAAAAAATGCCATCTGTCGATTAAAACATTACAAAATGTCAGAAAATGATGTTGAAAGCTCATTGTTCTAAGTTGATAAGAGCAAGTGTCCAATGATTTTTAAAGTGAATAGTACACTGACCATAAATTCCGATATTCAAGTACGCGGACTAGTAGTTTCATACAAATTTTCAGCTTTTTTTCATCCTATGTCGATTATTTCATTCACTCAAATAATTCTGAACCCATTTTTCAGGGATTTAAACCGGATTTAAGCGTTTTTCCAGGGCTTTATTGGTTTTATTGTATTTTTAACTGTTGTTAAATTTCCTTTTTTTTATCTTTAATAAATGCCCCTACTTTGTAAAATGTAATGCCCCTAGAAAAAAGTGGTGTCTGTTTAATGTAGTGTATAGTGGATATTGTATTTTAAACTTAAAGGCTCATTAAACTATCGAAACGGTAATTTTTAATTTTAATTCACATGTAAGTGAGTTTTACTCTACCAGATGATAGATATAAAGCACATTATTAGTACATAATTAAGAACGGGTTTTGTTTACAAAGTAATGTTTGTCTCTTTTTGATAAACACCTTCGGCTGAAAACGGGGAGTTTGGAAACGCGTTGGTCGGAAATATATGATCAGTTCATAACTTTCGCACTTGAATCAGCAGTGAAAGACGAATGATAATGAGACACAATGTCATATATCAATTGTCACAGAGACTGTTACCAGGCAGGGATTCAAACGTACAACCATTGATTGTCAGACGCGTAACCGACTGAATTAATCTGGCCTGGCTTTGAATACAATGAAGACATGTTATGTACTTTTCTAACATTTCTTTCTCCTAGTTTTAATTGTTAAACTAGACAAAAAGTGGTTCACAAAAAGGAGCTATATCTGTTCCAGCCAGACTATAGAATGAATCCAAAAATCTGCAGAAGTTTCTCTACAGTTACCGCCAAATATCGTTATATGTGTATCTTTAAAAAGATTGAAATCTTATTATGTGTTATATTTATGTTTGCGTGAAAGTGGTGGCTAAAAGGTTCTTTTGAGTATATGTAGAAATAGTATGTTGTTGTTGTTGTATGGTGTTGTATTCTGAGCGCTGTCACACTGGAGTATCATGCCGCAGACACATGGTATGATACCCAATCCAGTCACATTATACCAACACCAGGCCGACAAGATCAGAACTATCCTCTAAATGCGGAGTGTCAAGTGAGGAAGCTTCTAGTATCATTTTTAAAGTCTTTGGTATGAACCTGCCAGAGATCAAATCCACGACCTTCCGCATGCGAGGCGGACGCTCTACCACTAGACCACACTGCGGTGTAGAAATAGTAGAATACAGTTAAATACCAAATATGAGAATTGAGCAACAGTCCAATGATGCCAGGGTTTACCTGGTATATCATGAACAATGATTATACTGCTTGTGTACAACATACCAGAATTCTGTCAAAGGCTGTCGGACTGCCACCTCTCTGTACATGTCCCAAAACAGTGACTCTTGTATCATACTTTAGTCTGTCTGTGATTAGCTACAATGCAAATCAAATAAATTTTATTTACCATTTGCATGATATACAAACAGTAAACATAAGCTGCATATAAAGTTTTTGAACCAACAAAACAATAATCTTAGTCACATTTAAAACACAAGTTAAACCTGTGGAAGCGGTCACCTCTATTAAGCAGCCACTTGTCTTAAGCAGTCACATTTGCAATTTCCCATTTCTATGCATTCAGAACAAATTGTATTAAACAACAACCTGTCTTAAAAGGCTACTTTTGCTATCTCCCATGACTGGCTGCCTAAGACAGGTTTGGCTGTAATAGTATTTAATGAACAGTTAAAAACGTAATGGCATATAAATAGTTAGGCATGGCACATAAAATGTATACATTCAATCTTATCAAAGACAAACAGTTAAAAAAATACTAATTATTACTGATCAGGTACAATGGAGGTGTAAGAGCATGAGAAATCTAAAGTCTGGCAACAAATACAACAGAAATCCCAAGTACATTGCGCTTGATTTTTTTTTTAATGGGTTTTAATGCCATTTTACACATTTCATGTTATATATGGCATATCCAGTTTTACTGGTGGAGGAAGACCTCAGACTGAGTAGAACCACCGTTCTTCCGCAAGTAACTGGAATCTTACTCACATAAAGTTTTTGGAGCATGTAGGACTCGAACCTACGACCTTAGCGAAAGAGGTAAGTGATCCTGACACAGCGATTTAGACCACTCGGACACAGAGGACCCCGGAGTACTTGATAACAGAAACATGCAATCAGTTTGGTTAATCACCATAAAAAGGTTATTGGAAACCAAATCCAATGTAATAACTGAATAACAGAACAATAGTATCATGGATAGAAAGAATTGTAAATTTTGTGGTCCCCATTTTTTCACAGAATGGTAATTGAAACCAATGTTTCCACCAGCCAAAGAAATTTTGGCTCAAAAAACATAAATGATTTAGTTTTAAAAACGATTTTGTTTCTACCACAAAGCTGCTTGTATATTACATAGAGATTATACTTTTACATAAAGGCAATACGGAAGGTTAGGAATGATGAATTTATTGATAAACTACAAAAGTACTGGAATAGTACATTTGTACATATGTATCATGATGATATTTTAACTAAAGTTATAAAACTTGTTACCATATATATCTTTTAATGTATTGAAAATGGTATAAAACCCCTGCAATGTTGTTTTTTTGTTTATTCAAGTTTTGGCACATTCAGGGTTATATAATTATGGCATATCCAGTTCCTCGGGTGGAGGAAACCCTCAGAACGAATCTGGGTAGAACCACCATCCTTGCGCAAGTAACTGGCAAACTTTATCACATAAAGGTTATGGATCAAGCTGGACTCAAATCTAGAACCTCAGTGGGGGATGCTAAGTGGTTATTGGACAGTGCCTTAAATCACTCGACTACAGCATACCAGAAAACTTAACGTTGGATACAATACTGTAACAGGAGAATAAACATTTTAAACCACTTTAAGTGGAAAAACTAGTTTATGTGGAATCTGCACATACATGTATGGTTTTACAGTCACATTGTAAGCCAGTTCAGCCTCCATGTGAGGGTAACATAACCAACTATCTGTATTTAATCTTTACGTTTATTTTATGATTTTTTAATCAAGATATTTTAAAATATCAAATGCAAAATGATAATTCAAACATACCATTTACAACACATTTCAGGTTATATATGACATATCCAGTTTTATTGGTGGAGGAAGACCTCAAAATTAACCTGAGTAGAACCATCAAACCTATGACTTTAGTGGTGAGACAGCGCCTTAGACCACACAGCCACGTAGGATTCACTGGTGTTGATTTATATGATTTTTAATCAAACTATTTAACACAACAAATACACTTCTTAATTGACTGTTAATTGACACATGTACGTCAGTTTTACATGAATGCCATGTTTTTTTACTTACATCTTTGACTTGATTCGCTGTTATGGCGTTACCATGACGATCAATGGCTCCCTCGGCCACGAGGATAACGTTAAGTCTCTGGCCGGTAGCTCTTTCCTGGTAATGCACAAATGGAATTTCATAGTCAAGCATATCATTTGTCAATGTCAATTTACAAATAGTAATTGTAATAATATATTTGAGAAAAAGAAACTAAATGTTATAAAGTTTGCGAAAATGTTATATACAGCTCAACAACAATCTGTCACATACATAAAAATTGTACATACATGAATAAACATACTTTAATCAAATGGAAAAATATTAATTATAGAACACTAGATACCTTTTCATCTCAAGATTCAATATGCAATATTCTATCATGTACAGACATTTATACTAAGCTTCATTCACATCACAATCATACATAGAATTACTGTGTATCGAAGATTGAAAATAATCGAGAGTTGATTATGGCGAATATTTTTATTTTTTAAAACAAATACTGCACTTTATAGAGACCTCACCTATATCACCGATATTTTTTTGCGATTTTAGCAGTTAAACTGCACATTAATATCAAGCACCATATATTATATTGAAATTCTGTTCAATAATTTATAGTGTATTTTGTCTCTGTAGTGTAAAATTCTTTATCTTTGTTGATCAAATACTAAATTGCACCCAGTGATGAAATCACTCATTGCCCAGTATCGGGAATGCTTAAACAGTGACGAATAAAATGGAAAATGCCAACCCGTGTATTACAGAATCTCTAATAAATAAGATAAACTACAAGGACATAATCAACCATAAGCCATTTAAAAATTAATTGCTAGATTATCATTCAAATTTTCTTAAAAACAGGGAGAGCAGGAGGATTTTATTTTTTGTTTTTATTTTTGAATTTTTGGGGGGGGGGGGGGTTTGTTTGTTTATTGTTGTTTTTTTTTATATAATTTTTTTTTTTATGAAAATAAAAATGGTCGGGTGGGATTAATGAAAATTAAGGGGCGGGCATAATTTATTATGGCCTTATCTACAAATGGGACCTTCCCATTTGTGTTTTAAAGACTTTCCATTATTTGCTGACAAAAGTTATACTACTATTACTACCTCTTTATATTATGCACACACATGTATGTAGATAAAGTGTCTTGCTCAAGGACTACATATAGCTGTGTTGGAGGACTGAACCCATGACCCCGCATCCAGGGTCTGATGCGCTACAACTGGAGCACACACTCCACACATTTAGTTATATGTACTAATAATGTCTTCCAACGGGACAATCAACCTCTGGTTGACATCGTTATACGGCAAATACACATTTAAAAGCAACACATTGATTGTACTTACAGCTGCCAGTTTGTTACAAAGTTTCTCTTCCCATCCGTCCTCTGGTGGCCATTCTGGAATAAACACCCAATCTGCCTCGGTAGCCAGGGCACCAACCAGGGCCAGGTATCTGTCAACATACACAGATACATCAGTTGTTCGTACTGTGATATGACATTAAGTATTGTATCATTAAAACAACAATTGTTCAGATGTGTAAGCTGGTTAGTTCAGTTGGTAGCATGTTTGAATCTCCACCAGGCCAGTCTTTGTGATGACTAATATGTATGACATTGCGTCTTATTGTTATTAGTCTCTCACCAAGTCAAGTGGGAGAGTTATCACTTACTTTTGGAGATTGGTGTGGTCAAGTACTAGTTGCAGGATCTCAGGAATGAACTGACGGACAGGGGTAACAAGGCCATTCCTGACGGACAGGGGTAACAATGCCATTCCTGACGGACAGGGGTAACAATGCCATTCTTAGAATTGTGCAGGGAGTGGGAGGGTGGGGGGGGGGGGGGATATTAAGACCGACCTGCTATTATGGGCATTTATTTTAGGGACGGATTTTTTCCTTCTTTTTCTTCAATGGTCACTAACTCCGATAATACAGGCACCCCACTAATCCGTTATTACGACCACCAAACCTGTCCCAATCACAGTCTTTGTTCTATTGTCACACCCTTCATTACGACCACTTGTGTGATCAAAGCATCTCGGGGAAAAACTTACAACATAATCAACCAGCAGATTTGTGGTTGTCATTAAAGGTGTGATGTTTTCCGGTAAACAAAGCCAAAAAGGACACCAGAGATAAAAACAAACTTTTTAGTCATTAGAATATGCAACCTGTCAAAAGACAGGTGGCTATGGAGAATGAAAACCAGTAAGTTGGCATCTCTTAATTGCTTCATTGTTATTTGAGTGATTTCGATGGTCTTTAATGATTTAAATTTAAATTTTACTGTAAAAATAAAACAAGTCTGTAAAAATGGAGAAACAAAATACAATGAACTTACTCTTAAAGAAAATGATACTCTTATTAATAATAGCAATTTAAATGATGATTATGTTGTTATTGTTGTTGCTGTTGAATGGGGTTTAGCGTCGCTTTCAACAATTTTTCAGTCATATCACGACGGTGTCTACTTAAGTCAGTATTCTAAACGCTGTCACACTGGATTATCATGCCGCAGACACATGGTATGATACCTACCCCACCAAGTCACATTATACTGACACCAGGCCAACCAGACTTAGAACTATCCTCTAAATGCTGAGCGTCAGGTGAGGAAGCTTCTAGTACCATTGTTAAAGTCTTTGGTATGACCCGGCCGGGGATTGAACCCACAACCTTCCGCATGTGAAGCGGATGCTCTACCACTAGACCACGCCGCGGTCTTAAATGATGATTAAGAATAAAACTGTTGTTACAATTTTTATATTTTCATGACATCTTACTGTTTTCTTTTTTGTTTTCAGTGTCCCGACAATAATGAAATGAAAGATTAAATATGTTCATTTAAAAGGATAGAATGCCAGAAGTGAAAGGAAACGACCCTACTAAGGACCCCATGAGAAGAACAATATCTACTCATGCATAATGTTGAAATATTTAATGTGTTGGTTTACTTGTTATTATTTCATATATGTAAATAAAAGATAAACCAAACAACATATTCATTTTAATTATCCCCTTGTGTGCATACATTTAAAATAATGATAATAATAAGGAAAACAGCAACAAATCCATAATTAGAAAAAAGGATTTATTTTTTTGTTATTATTATCATTGGTATAATAATAAATGCACACATATGCACAATATAGTATACATTAATTTACTATTACGGTTACATCGGCCTGCAACTTTTGCAAATGACTGATATTCAATAATTAGACCACCCCGCTATTAAGACCACTTTTGCCTGGTCCCAAAGGTGGTCTTATTAGAGGGGTTTTTACTGTACTTTCAATGCTTAAAATATCTTTACATTATATTTATCTTGATAACTGATATACAACATTGTGTCTCATTGTCATTCATTTCTCACCGATAATTCAAGTTTTCAATTATTTGCAGAGTAGGAGAGCTGGAGTACTGGTTAATTTCCAAGATTTCAAGGAAAGAGTGGTTATGTTAACAGATTGTCTGTTAGCCCTGAATGGCATAAAATGATGCTAATATCCAATTAATCAATAAATCTAATTATCTTAGATAAAAAAATCATTCTAATAGTAGAAAGTAGATTGTAATGTCTGCCATGTCTGTTGGAACAGGGACATAGTCAAAGTGTGGAATATATGTTTGCATTTTGATCACATTGCCCAGATGTTTTAACCCTTTACTTCATATAGATGCCTTTGGGCACCTCTAATAAAAACACCTTTGGACACCTCTAATATAGAAGGCTTTTGAATTATTGGGTGAATAATGTTTATATTACTGTCAGAGTAATCTGAACTCTTTCTGCACTGTTTTCAAAGGCCTTCTGTGATTGGTGTGGGAAAACGCGTATCTATGGAGTAAAGAGTAAAATTAAGTCTGTTAAAAAAAATGACACTGACATGAACATGTAACTATGGTACACTTGCATACATGACTGTAGACAAACATGTGACTTACCCACAATGCCTTCCCATCACCTCTAACACAAATGCCCTCTGGTGGCTGAAAAAAAATGCAATGATAATGTCGGTTAATTTAGTGATCAATAAAATTATTTAAACGCAGATATGACAAATGTTACATGAAAAAATAAATTCTTTATAACCTAAAATGTCTTTGTAAATAAATCAACACTACAATCTTTTATTGCCTACACGGTCAGTGGTATTTTTATTATCATTTTTGCGGCCATTTCCCTCGCATAACATATGTTTTTTGCCCTAAAGTAAGAAAAAATTCCTATTAAATTTATTCATTTAGTTTTATTTTTTATTTTTCATTTTTTCGTTTAAAAACACAATGCCAGTTTAAAACAATGAAGGACACGATGTTAACCTGTAAACTATTTTAATACTTAAGACTTTTTATTATTCCCCCATTTAAAGACTCTTTATCCATTAAAATTATAACTACATGAAATTAAAAACTTAAATAAATCTACATGTATTAACAAGATGACAAACAATGAACCCCCACCCCATAGCCCTTGTAAATATCTTTTTAAGAAGAAAAAAAAAAGATAGGAAATGATTGACCCAAGCAGATGAAATATGACCAGTGTTCAATGAGGGGTTTTAGAGATGTCATTAGATTTTTCCTCAATTTTCATCTATTTTCAGCAACAATAGTCACATTAGATTTAATGATCACAAAAAACAAAAATCTGAAAGTGCCCCAGCCATGAAACATTTGGAGATGTTGTTGTCGTTAGAAGTTTTCTCTATTTTCCACCACTATTTATCACCAAACCTTGACTGCTGTCAGAAGAAGTCATTTAAAATAATTACAGATGTCTACAACGACAGCTGATGACGACGACAGAGAGGGTATTACAGAAAAAGCTTAGACAAGTTAAAAAATACATTGTGACCTTGTTGCTGTGGTTGAGATGGTATCAACCGCCTCCATGATTCTGTGTAAGGCCGTATCCACACCTATTGTCATGTCCGTGCCACAGAAGTCGTTGTCTATAGATCCTACCATACCAACAATGTTGAGGTACTGACACTCAGTCCACATGTCCTGTGTTATACGGCCTGCAAACCACAAATACATTAAATGGTATACGTGGGCAGTAACAAATATGTAAAAGTAGCCAATTTAAGGCTTTTTTAACTTGTTAAACAGGTGCTAAAATTAGGATATTTACCCAATTTGAAAAATTGTCACATTTCCCCAACTGCAGCCTTTAAAATCCCAAATTTAAAAAAAAATTATTTCCAAGAAAGTCCCAATTTTAAATAAAAATATTGAATTACTTCGGGTTTGTTTTTTTACTTTTCTCCCAATGATTACCAATTAAATATATGTACTTTCTTTCAATCGAACTGTTGTAATACAACATACAAATGTTGTAAATTTTGTCACAGTTGCTAGTCGATAGCGGGGATATAATTGCTGATATGTTAATATAATCAAACTTATGAAGTATATATTTGACATTCCGGGGAATGTAGTATATTATAAGTAAAATACGATCAAATTGAGAATTTTTTATGAATATTTCTTCAAGTTTTTAATTTTTAAAATGTCACAGGTTAGTGACGACAGGGTAATGGAGACGTGTCGATCCTTATTTTAATGTCACGGATTCAGTGTCGATAGTTTTAACATTGTAGAATAGTTCAACCCTACGCCATTACTGCCATTTACACTTCGAGTCTCATACAGAGGCTGTCCGGCATATAGTTTAAGAACATTGTCGTTATGTTACAGATTAAGTCGGTGAAAGTTAGAACCGACACACGGAAGCAAAACAATACCTCGGTACTAACAACACAATAGCAATAGTCATGTTTCGTGAGACTTCCGCTAGTAGTTTTAAACTACATATTACGAATCATTTATGGGGAAAATTGTCACTTTTGATACGCATTTCCGTATTGACGTTTTGAATGATGTATTTATCAAGCTCATTGATTGGTACATGTCTTGTTCTCAATTAACTGCCCATGTTTGAGACTAGGATTGAAGTCTTCCGTTATTCCCCATTATTCGTTTTCTTTTATCTAACAAATAAGAAATTTAATTAAGATTTGAACTTGGAACCTTTTCAATTTTTTCTGGATAAATTAATAAAACACAACACATATGGTAACGTTATATTCGTTTTTTTATGAAATGATCAATTAAAATGTACACAAAAACTATCATGATCTGCAGGGGAAAACATGAAAGACAAGTTAGGGTAACGTGAAAACCCGCAAGTATACTTAGGATTCTGGAGATGTACTTATTTACAAATGTCAATGTATCGTACATTTGACCCACCCTCACAAAAAATGAATCTCGTATTCATGTGTTTTATACGTTTTATATGATTATATGATCATTTGAAAGATAAAAAGATGTAGTAATGATATCGTATATATAGGCCCTACTTGGCAAAAAAGAAACGTCCCTCTTATTTTATAACTGATGTAGCTCTGTCTGTGTTTCATGTCCAATGATTATGTACATGTATTTTTTACCCTGGCGATGTTGAGAATAAGATCATATGCACCGTGTACATAGCACTTAGTGCCCAGAACATTCATTTCCACTTTTTCCACGTGCACATGCGGTCGACAGGTTTTGCAGTCCACGTCATACGATTCATGCAATAGAGGCCGATTTGAATTTTTTTTTAGTTTTTCGCAGTTTTCAACATGCAACGGATTTCTGAAAACGGACACAATAAAATGATAGTGGGTGGAGTAACGGCCATAATGGTCGCATTTCAGTTATGGTGCTGTCGCATATAGAATGAGCGACCTGAGGCACGTTTCTGATATACCTGAACTGTTTACAGTCGCAGCGACTTGGTAAACGGTAAACCTGTAGAGACAAAAGACCGGAACCGAACATTGACGTGCCTACGTCAGTGTCCGTTGCCATATCTACCTTCGCTTCTTGGCAGTATGGCGTTTCAGTACAGACTATTCGTTACCGTTTGCGTCGTAACTCCCAACTTATCAGAGTGCGAGGCACCCATACACTAGAACTGGTCAAATAATGACCCGACGTTACCTCGCTGCCATGCTTTTATGTGTGAGACGTCATCTGAACTGGAGCTAAATGGCAGCCCATGTTTGTCAGGCAATACTTGAACCAGGTTAATGTTTTCACAACGCCGGAAGTTTCCCTTGATCTTTGCAAAAATTGAGAATATCTGGGTCATTAAACTACCAAAATGATAATCTCTGTGTAGGCTACGGGGATCGAGGAATTTGCCAAATGCATTGGTTTTGCGTTACATTACGTCAAAACGCCGTAAAATTATTGAATGCATACCTGCAGATTGACAAATTCTTACTCAAATTCGATGACCTAAATGTTACATAACGAGTGTTTGATAGTTTGTTATTTTTTTATTTTAACCCCCCCCCCCCCCCCCCCCCCAAAACACACCCACCGAATTCTATGTGGTATCACTATGAAAATGTTCGTGCTAGCCAGACTGAGCGAAACGATAAAAATCCGCAAATAAATGAACGGTTTTGGTACATGCCTCATTTACATTTTCGTCACATACATAGGTAGGACATTATTTGGCTAGTAGAAAATACCACGTAACTTCTAACCAGCTTAGCTGATCTACTTTCTCGTTCTTGGAACGATGTCATCGGCAGAGGAACGAGGTTAACATCTACTGACAGTCATGACATTCAATGTAAAATGAAATATTTTATTTTCGAAAATATGAGCTGTTTCATTGGTGGCTGAGAAAGGACATCTAATCAATCAGCGGATAGGCCTTCATTCAGATCACAATACAGCGAGGAATCTTCGACAAAAGATATGTCCATTCCTGCCAATAGTGTCGACTAGAATCTGTGACCCTGTAGAGAAGAATCCGTGACATTTAAATCAACATCGACACAAACCTGTGACACGTGAAGCTTTTTTCAAACGGAATTTCTCCCATGGTATAAGTAAAAATTCAATTAGTTACCACTCTTTTTTTAAACAAAATTACTTAAACAACCGTTATAAATGATATTTTGCACTGATTAATGTTTTTATTCACAATTTCATCTCTACTTTCGTTTTACATTGTATTTAGCGAAGATGTATTAATTATTGCGTTTAAAACATTTACTAATTCACAACTGGTTGATTGGAACATTGAAAATACTAAATAATATTAGGTGAAACACAATCATGTAAAAAGTTTAAAACCTATAGCTGTATCCAGTAAATAATTGTCTTTATACATCAGAATATGCCGTGTTTTCCCGCATCAGATCGACGTGAATCTGTGACAAACTGTCGACGTGAATCACTCTACGTTGTGACAGAGTTCCCTGACCGTGTTTATATAAATACCAAAATTGTAATTCTAAACTTTCTGTTTTGCCAAGTTGTTTTTTTTTGCCTTTAGTAATGACTATTGAAAAACATCAATTGAAATTTTCAACTACCGGTGTCGTCAGAGTGTTGAATGTAAACGAATCATTGCAGGGACCCTCGCTACAGCAATCTGTCAATAGTTTGATGGTGTATTACACTAGCATTGATTTAAATAGTGTAATCTACATTTGTCATGTACTTTCTTGTGGTAACTGATCATTTTTTACAAATCAAATTCCATTTTACATACCAAGCCAGACAGTTGTTTCAAAATCACTAAATTGCTGGCATGGTGAGATTTCAAAATTTTGTAATATTGATGCACGCTATATATAGATAAAAAAGATCCCCCCCCCCACACTCTGAAATTTAGGTTTTAAAAATTGGATGCACATTATGTGTGAATAGCAACGGTAATTCTAATATATTTATAGTATAATCTACTTCTGTCATGTACCTGCTTGTCGCAACTTGTCCAGCAGACTAGGCCATTCTTTGCGGAATATATTAGCCCCCGTCAGACTGCCATCACCACCAATCACTACCAGGTTGGTAATTCTGCGATCTATCAGATTCTGTGCTGCCTGTAGACGTCCTTCCAATGTACGGAATTCTTTACATCTAGCACTTCCTATCACTGTTCCACCCTGAACGTAAAACAATTTTAGAAAAAAAAATTCAAATTCAGGTTACCGTAAACTTTAATATTTACAAATTCAAAGGCGGGTATGTTCTTGAGGAGATAATAACAAAAAACCTGTAAGGTAACTTGTATTTTTTATTTTGTGAAAATGATATCAATGCCTAAGGTTGTACAAGCTCCACTGATGTCATTTCAAAGACCCTTAGGTTAATGGAAACACAGAATTCAAAATTTATGGTAAATTTACCAGTAGAGTTTGGACCTTTCTAGCAAATTTGCAAACCTTTCAAAATATTTTCTGGAAGGTCCCCAACATGCTAATTAAATCCACTATTTTAAGCCACTGCATCAATACCTCTTTGGAAAAGAAAACATTTACAAACTAGCAAACATCACCAAGTGTACTTACCAT
Source organism: Panopea generosa (assembly GCA_029582155.1). Taxonomy (NCBI): domain Eukaryota; kingdom Metazoa; phylum Mollusca; class Bivalvia; order Adapedonta; family Hiatellidae; genus Panopea; species Panopea generosa. Next base: position 67,494,063 of record CM055904.1, read on the forward strand.
CTGCATGATGCCAGAAGAGCTGGCCCAGGTCGCTTCCTGTATGTTGTCTCCTCCATCTACCATTCCTTGGTAACCCTGGTAACACATATACACCATACATGAGATAACTTCACAGTGTCCCAGATAAACTTTTCTTCAATTTTGCTACTTAAATTTGTATGAAACTTATTTTCAAATTGTTAGGAGTGAAAATTACATTTTAATCAAATTGCTATTTAAAGGCCAAGTAAACTTCGGAAACAGTTGTTTATAGCTGAAAATTAAGTCAATTTTACTCTTCCAGATGTTAGATTACATGTTTATTAGACCACTGAGAAAGTATGTAAACAAAAAAGTAAATATAATGTACACAATTTTAATTAATTGTGAACAGCTGTTTAATAGACATTTTTTTCTTATAAACACCATTGGCAAAAAAGGGAAGTCACAAAGCTTCATAAGAATTGTGCCAATTGATGCAAAGTGAAGTTCATTTCAACATGGCAAGGGGGGGGGGGGGGGGGATGTAGGGGATATGTTTTGAAATGTTTAAACACATGACTTTCATACTTAGCAGTATATTATTGAACAGGAATGCACGCGTTGATTTGTTGCAATGAAGTGACAAATCATTCAAATGGAAATGAAATTACTGGTATTAAAATGTATTTAATTTTCGGACAAAAAAAATTACAGTTCCATTGGAGAAAGCTATGTTATTCACAGTTGTCATCTGGTTCATGAGAATTATAATATGAATCCCTTAATTTAAGTTTTACCTCTTTTATGTAGAAGGTTTTACAGCCAAGGTAGGATCCCATACGTACAACAGCCCTTACAGCTGAGTTCATTCCTGAAGCATTCAAAGAATTTACACTGATCATCATAACAAACACTATGATCATAGTACCGGTAAATATTGTAAACAATTGTATTCCCCTGAATAAACACCCTTGAGGATGATGTAGTTTTCAAACAGTTGAATAGGGACATATATATATATTTTTTACAAACAATAAATATTGTGTTTGATAATTGTTTCACAAGCAAAAACTATTACAATTAGTACTGATATTAATACTTCAAAAAATAAATTGTTTGTACTGTTATTGAGGGTAGTGAATATGTATTTAGGGGAATTTAATATCGACTGAAAAAAGAATTAATTTGGATTACATCAACCCTTGGTTGTTATCCAGGCCCACAATTATTTAACTATTTCTGGAAACATGTCAGTAAAATTGTTACATGCCATATTTTATAATTATTAGTGTGAACCTAACTCATTAGGAGAGAAATGTATGAAAGCAGTCAAGCTCTAGAGCAGTCACCCTTAAGCTAAAGGTCCTGGGTTCGAGTCCCAGACTAGCTACATATTTTTCTCATCCTGTTACACATCAGACGACTCCAAGCAAGGGGTGCGTAGAAACACCGGAAAACACAGGAAAACACCCCAAAAAGTTTAAACACCGGAAAACACCCCTAAAACACCGGAAAACACTATTAAACGTATTAAAATATTTAAAATGTAAATGTTTCATACCAATTACTTTACGTAAACTCTATTTTTGACAATTTAGTGGGTGTTTTTCGGTTTCTCATGTCGGCATTTATTCGTATGCGGTGACCATGAAATCTGGCACGTGTGATAATTACCAATGGCTGTAAATATGTTATAGATTATTGTTGTGTGTATTCTTTTTAATTGGTTTTGGACAGGCATCAATAATTTATACAAATTTAAAAATAGTGATAATAAAAACAATAATTGAGTAAATATCAACATCTTTTATTTTTAATACAAACAAACAAGATAATGTCATATAGTACATGTACAAAAGAAAATAACAAAAAGCAGTATTGCGGTAGTAACATTAATTGTAAAGGTAACAAGTATTTAAATGAGAAATATAAATATATGTAAATTCAGAATAACATTATTGCATATAGGGACCTTGATGTAAAAAGTATCAGGTTTGTTGGTGTGAAATATAAATATATAAAACTTAAATTCAGTGAAAATGTTATAAATATATATATCACATGTATAAATGCATAGATGTTAAATTGAAAGTATGTTGTAAAAGTTATGGTAAGTAAAAGATAAATCTCGTATGAATAGACAAAAATCACATATGTAAAGTATTAGGTAAGAAAATGCGAAATATAAATATATGTAAATTCAGAATAACAATGCATATAGGGACCTTGATGTAAAAAGTATCAGGTTGTTGGTGTGAAATATAAACTTATAAAATTTAAATGCATTGAAAACGTTATAAAAAATATATATCACGTGGATAGATGCATAGATGTTAAAATGAAAGTATGTTGTAAAAGTTATGATAAGTAAAAGATATATCACGCATGAATACACAAAAATCACATATGTGAAGTTTTAGGTATGAAAAATGCGAAATATAAATATATGTAAATTCAGAATAACAATGCATATAGGTGTTGTATTTTGTATTGGGTATGTAATCACATAACGTGATATGAACAAGTTACACAGATCGTGTTAATACCATGAGTTTTATCTAAGAACTAATAAACATATATAAGGTACAAACATATAGAAACTGTGAGCATGCGCAATGGTAGAACCCTAACTATAGTCTTTATCAAATATCAAGTATCAATTATACTACATCTCCCTTGTCTTAATAAAATTAAAATATATAATACATTCTCGTATCAAACGTGATATTTAATTGTTCTATAAAATCATTAAATTTAAAGTATTGATGGTAATAATATTTAATTATTTCTAAACGATTTATCATTAATTATGAAAACTATAGTACCATTATTTACAACACTAGCACAGTATAATATGTTCATAAACACTAATCAAACTATTTAAATAATCTCGTTCATTTTTGCATAACCCACTGATCACTGCTGTATCGTAAGCAAGGTTTAACTACTCTTCCAGACCGTGTTATGTAATTTGATCCTTGAATTGCTGAACTAGCTTGATCGACATCAGTAGGGTCATTATACCCATTCGGTTTGAATAAAGTATGGGGTTCATCAGGGGAGTGGGAATACGATGGTTGTGCCAAGATATTTGCTTGCATTGGTTCAATATCTGGGAGCTTTTCTTTTGTTTTGAAAAGTAATTGGCGGTTACGGCGGTAAATAGCACCGTCTACAGTTTGAACTATGTATGACCTAGAATCATGTCTCTTAATTATCTTGCCGGGTTTCCATATTTTTCCAAACTGAATGCGGACAGGGTCATTTACTTTCAATTGATGTTGGGGTCTTGCTGTCTTATCAAAGTTTCTTTTCTGATTTATTTTTGATTGCATCATCTTTTTTATTACTGTTGATTTTTCGACAGTTTGGGGCTGTAGTAATTTGTTCGTAACTGGGACGATAGATTTGGTTCTACGACTAAGAAGTAACTGTGCTGGTGAGAAGCCACAATATAGAGGTGTATTTCTATACTCCAGTAACAAAATGTACGGGTCTTGACCACTTTCTTTGGCTTTGACTAACAATCGCTTAGCAATACTAACTCCCTTCTCTGCCAAACCATTCGATCTTGGGTGCATAGGGGATGATGTTTTGTGTTTAAATTTCCACTCACGTGCAAACTGTGCAAACTCCTGAGATGAGAACTGTGGACCATTATCACTGAAGCATAAATCGCATACGCCGTTGTTCGAAAAATGAACTTTCAGTTTTTGAATGACTGCCGCCGCGCGCGTATTTGGTAACAAGTCAATGTAAAAAAATCGACTGTAGTAATCAATTGTTAATAAGTAGTCTTTTCCATCAAAATGGAAGATATCCGTTCCAATTTTTTCGTAAGGCCTACTGGGAAACTCGTGCGGCATCAATGGCTCCTTCGGATTTGAGTCTCTGTGAGTAAGACATATCGTACACTGTAACACGTAATCGGTTATTTCTTTTGACATGCCTGGCCAAAAGATGTTATCTTTAGCTCTCTCAAGGGTCTTGGTTACTCCTAAATGACCTGTGTGTACTTTAATAAGCATATCTGACCGCAACGCAACAGGTATGACCAATTTTTGACCTTTGAATATCAGGGAGTCTTCCACTGATAATTCGTCACGGTGATTCCAGTATTCTATTACTTGCGGATTGCATTGAGATCGCATTTCAGGCCATCCCTTGCCTATAGTCTGTATCAAGGTTTGCATACACTGATCATTTTTAATTGCTTCTCTTATACATTCCAAGCGGTTGTCTGCCACAAACAACTGTTGTTTTACACAGTGTACATGTAAATCTAAACCCTCAATCAAACCTGGGTACGTGTTTGGAAGAGATTGTCTTGACAAAAAGTCACTAACCGGGATGTTTTTGCCACTAACATGTATCACATTAATCGTGTATTTCTGTAGCTGTAACAGCATTCTTTGAAGTCGCGGTGGTGCTGCACATAACGGTTTTAGCATGATTGATGAGATAGGCTTGTGGTCAGAATGTACGTTGACACTGTTGCCATACGTATATTGATGGAATCGTTTGCAACCGAAAAGGATTGCTAACATTTCCTTCTCAATCTGTGCATACCCTATTTCCGTTTTCGTCAGACTTTTTGACGCAAATGCAAGCGGTCGGCCTTTTTGCATAATGCACGCACCCAATCCATATTTTGAAGCATCGACTTCAAGCGTAAGAGGTTCTGAAGGGTCATAATAACCGAGTACAGGTGCATTCGTTATTATCTGTTTGACCTGTAGGAACGCTTTGTTTTGCGGGTCGTCCCATAGAAATACAGAATCCTTCTTCAAGAGGCTCCTGAGGGGACTAGTTACATCAGCAAGATTTGGCGCGAATTTACTAAGATAATTGACCATTCCTAGCAAGTTTTCTAGCTCATTGCGCGTATCCGGGACTTCAAGGTTAATTATAGCCTCGACCTTGCTTGGGTCTGGTTTCAAGCCAGATTCACTGATTATGTGACCAAAGAATGGCACTTCTTTCACGCCAATAGTGCATTTATCTGGGTTAAATCGGATCCCGTTATCACGTGCGCGTTTCATGACAGTCTTTAAGTTTTCGTCATGTTCTTGGTTGTTTTGACCGAATATTAACAAATCATCAACAATGGCAGTAACACCTGGGATGTCTCCAAATATTTCATCAATTTTCATTTGGAAAATATCAGAAGATGACGTAATACCGTATGGTAACCTGCGGTACCTATATCTCCCGAATGGCGTACTAAATGTTGTCAAATACGACGACTCTTCGTCCAACATGATACTCCAATACGCGTGCGTAACATCAAGCGTACTGAACACACTAGCACCGTTCAATTTTGATGTTGCGTCATCAATAGTGAGGGACGGATAGTGCGGTCGTTTAATCGCTTCGTTGAGTGCTTTTGGGTCAAGGCAAATTCTTAGTTTGCCTGTTTTAGGTTTTTCAACCACAACTATCGAGTTGACCCAATCAGTCGGTTCCGACACTTTCGAAATAATGCCATCATTAACCATTCTATCTAATTCATCGCGAACGCGTGACTTTAGCGCTTCAGGTATTCGACGGGGTGCATTAACAACAGGTATTGCGTTTTCTTTCAAATGCAATTTGCACGTGCCAGGAATTATACCTATTCCTTTGAACAAATCTCCAAATTCTTTCTCTATGAATTTTTTATCAAGAAATGGGCTACAAGGAGGGGTATTTTCAACAGAGTAGGTTAACTTGACAAGTCCAAGGTCAATGGACGTTTGTAGGCTAACGAGGGGAGGGGCTGACGTTTCGACCACATGAAACACAGTGTTAATCACTCGATCTTCGTGGTAACACGGTAATTCAACTGTTCCTAAAACAGGGATGGGGTCTCCACTGTAAGAGGTCAGTTTGTGCTTTGGGGCTACCAAAGGGTACTTCAGATTCAGTGCGTGAAATTGTGAACTTGGTAAAATATTCACGGCGCTACCGGTGTCAATTTTGAATTTTGCAGGAAATTTTGTTGGGCCAATGAGTAAATGGACAAATGCACGGTCTGGTGAAGTAGAAAAATTGCTTACCGTATCAATGAAATACTCATTCACATTTACTCCACAGTAGTCATAACCACAAGCACCATATTGTTCAGTTTGATCTGATACATCATGTACGTTTCTGGGTGAACGACACTGTTTTTGAAAGTGGTTTAACTTTTTGCATTGATGGCATGTTTTTCCGTAGGCTGGACACTTGTTTTTGTCATGATTGTATCCACAACTTCCACAAGGTTTTCGTCTTGGTTCATAAACTGGCTGCTGTTTTGTCCTTTGCTGTGGATTGGTCTGGTTGGCCCGCCTGCTGTGTCGAACCGGTTTCGGAATTGCGCCACTAGATGTGCGTCTATTTACGGCATCTACGTTGTTATGTAATATCATCATTGAGTTCAGTTGTTGCTGACAATATTCGTAATTTTGAACAATTTGTATGGCTTTGTCCATTGTTAACTTTTCCCCTTCGTTAATAAGTTTCTCCCTTACTTTCGAATTTGTACAACCAAATACAATCCTGTCACGAATCATATCGTCTGATAGATCTATCTCACCAACACGGAAATTGCAGTCACGTGCTCTAATCCTCAGACGTGTGACAAAGGCGTCAATTGTGTCTGCTCCTTGGATCTCGTTGTAGAATCGATATCTACCAAATATGGGGTTTAACTTAGGCTGCACGTGCCTCTTAAAACGTTCGTAGAATGTATCGAGCTTCTTAGCATCGTCTTGTGATATATTGTTCCAACTCTTATACACTTGTCTTCCTTGTTCGCCTACCCATAAGAGTAAGTATGATACCTTTTCTTCTTCTTCTTTAGCTTTTAACGGTCCAGAAAAAATTAGCTCGACGTGCGTTTGAAATTTCTCCCATTCTTCGGGTAGATTGGTTGAGTCCCAATTTATTCTCGGGTGTGGAATTCCACTTAAATCCATGATTTATGTATTAAATGGTTGAAATGGTTAAATATTTACTGGTAGTCCAATATCCATCAATTGAAATGTTAAAATTCCGTTATTTCTGACACCATGTTGTATTTTGTATTGGGTATGTAATCACATAACGTGATATGAACAAGTTACACAGATCGTGTTAATACCATGAGTTTTATCTAAGAACTAATAAACATATATAAGGTACAAACATATAGAAACTGTGAGCATGCGCAATGGTAGAACCCTAACTATAGTCTTTATCAAATATCAAGTATCAATTATACTACAATAGGATACAAGAATATGGAAATGCAAATACTTTATTATATATACAGTATACCTAATACCGCGATATACCTATTACCGTGAATGCCCGTATAAAAACAGTCTGGGAAGACATGCACAAAGCTCCAACTTCCTTTAGTGTCGGCATTTGTTTGCATTTCGTATCGGCAACTGTTTAATACTCGGCATACTTGAGTAACCTTATTGCTATTATTGACGCCATTCTTGACATGGTTGAAAAAAATTTGGATTCGCGTTATTAGGTATGACCAGTATATATTGGCAAAACACCTTCAAGGTCTGACAAGTTCTGTGTGTCATATATAATTTTCTAGAATTTGCTGTAAATATTCTCAAAGCTAACCTTGCGAGTCTCCACCACTTGTAAATACGCCAATAGCTTTGTTGGCATAAATCCCAGCCGTTATTTCTTCTCCTTCTTTCCCTGGTACTACCAACACGCTTCCTTTCCTGTCTCGGAAAGAAGCCTGTCGAGTTACTACTGTCGGTACCGGCTTTTCACTCGCCATTTTTGGACGATTCAAGCTGATGTCGTTATAAATCAGACAGCGAAATATAGCAGCAGCAGCCGTCTAAGAACGACCTTCCACAAACCCAGCGTCCTTGACATTAGAATTGGTTTTCTGCTCATGTTTGATGGAGATGAAATGCCGAGAACCAAATAATATTGTTCTTTCGTCCTGGACACAATTCGTACATCATACTTTGTGTTCGGTTAAGATTATATATGTTAATTTGCGAAATAAGCTCAGAATTTATATAAATAGTTATGATGTCTGATTCCTGGGTAGAGCGGTTCGGTAGCTACAGCACACTAAACCATGAGCATTTTGAGTTTGTTTTTAATCTTCTTTTATCTTGTCGCACTGTTTTAACACCATTACACTATTTACCCTTATCCTTATTATGCGTTACTTTTTCTTGTTCTATTAATATAAGACACGACGCGCAGCTGCCCGATTATGACTGTGAAGGCGTGTGGCAAAATATAAAGATAGATAGATAGGTTGAAAACGAAATTACGGTAAAACTACTGGCTTGATTTACAGCGGTCTGTATTTTGTCTCGTTTTGAGTGCATTTGTTCAAATTAAAACGGCAGGCAACCTTTAATCAAAGAATGTGTCTATTTTCCAATTTAGATTAACGAACGGACTGATAGACATGTATAACGGACGGTATACTGTAAGCTCCAAAATTGACGCCGTGAGATATCACCAAAGGACGAACAATTTTGAAGACGAAAACGTATAAATGCTGGTCTCCAGCGCAAAACAGCAGGATACCAGTATACAGGAAATCGGTAATCAGTTTTTAATATAAATAGTTCTATTAAATATATTTTATATGCATTTAATATAACTATTTTTATAAGTAAAAACTCAAGTAAAGTTTTAAAAATATTATTTAATGACTTTTAAAACAGAAAATACAGCATTAACCTTATGTTATGTGTTTTTAGTATTGTTCGTATGAATATTAAAAATTGTGAACCGGTCAACTTCCTCTTTCCCAACAACGTGAAACAGCAGCCATGAGGTTTGTAAATCTCCGCCAAAAAATAAGAAAAATATATGTTTCTTCTTCAAATTAACAGTTGCCATTTTGCATTTAAGGTCATAAAAACCCCAAATATACACAACATTTAAAATATATTGTCAAATATAATCCGTTACTTCTGAACTTGTTAATAATTTTGGACTTGCTCTTGGTCGTTTTCATTTGATTTTCGCACGCGACACATTATGGTTTCGTTTGTTTAAATTTACCATATAACTCCGAAATTAAGTTTAATTAGCAATCATAATTTGATCTATTGTTGATTTGAACCGTAGAATAAACTTCCTTCAGCAGAGAATTCCAAGCGGTGCGTGTCCAGCTCATTTTATCCTTTGATACCCATACAGCTGCACACCCTTTGATTTTTGTATGAGATTGAAAAAAAAATGCAAAGAAAAAATCTTTGTTCAGGGATCTGACAAACCATATTTGTTCACATTTGGCCTAAATTATCCTTACACTTGAAGGATTCAAATTTCTCCATAAGCTTAGTCCATTAAAAATTTAAAAAAATGCGAAACAAGTGAATTCCGTTGAGCAATCTAAAAGGACTTCTGACATATGCATTTGATTTTGTATTGTGCGATTGATTACAAGTAGTCAAATCTGTCCCGAGTTGCAGAAAAGAACAAAAATGACTTTATGCAGGTGGCTGCTTAATTTAGATAGATCTAAACTAGAAGTATACAAATATTAAAGTAGAAAATGTAACTGTTTAAGACAAGTGGTTGCTTAATAGAGGTGATCACCAACAAGGGTTTGACTATGTACACACATTTTTATACTCTGGGTCCCTCCATTTACTTTGCAATAATGGGGTCGGGGATCTCTAACGGGGAAGGTTTACTTCCGCATCATGTCATATCTGTAGAAAATTTGGGTTGCATTTATAACAAATTGAAAATGGACATAATCATTTGCAGGATTTCTTTGTTTATTCAACCACAATAAGAGTATTTATTAAAAACAAATATTTTTTACAGTATAATTATTCCATGACTGGAAATGGGACTGAAATCAGCCAAAAGATGACCTACACATTTAAATTCTCTTGCTTCATCTGAACCTTTGCATTTTTTTACCTGATGCATGCTTTTTTGTTCATCTATTTTGATATTATTTTCTACAAGCTAAATATTTATTACAGCACATTACGGTTGCAAAAGCGGCTGGCTGCCACTGTTTTAAAATGCGGCAAAAACAAGGTCTGGTTGGACCCAAATGAAACTAATGAAATAGCCAATGCAAATTCAAGTGAGTATTTTAATTTATAATATATATATATATAAACCTGACATAAAAGTGGCAGTTTGCATTTCATACATATTTATAGCTTGGATGTGGTGTCCTCTGTGTTCTAAGGTGCCATCACAAGAACACCTCCTCTCATCACATAAGATTGTAGGTTTGAGTCTTGCTCGCTCAAAAAAGTTTGTGAGAAAGTTTGCCATTTGCCTGTGGAAGGATGATGGTTCTATTCCGATTCAGACAGGTTTTTCTTCACAAATAGTTGTAAAGTAAGCATACTGTGTCATTCCAAGTTGCGAATATTGCTATTACAGGGCTAGAATTTAATTTTTTTTTTTAGCACTTGCACATCTTTGCGAGTACAAGATATTTCAACTTGCAATTTTGATCAACCATTTATTATAGAAATTTTAAATACATGAATATCTGGTTATTTTTTTCGCAGACAATTTGCTGAGTCATGGTAAATTGGATTGTGTATCAAAATAGTTCAATAAAATATCGCCACGTGATTAAAATCAGCAAACCAGTCTACCATGTATGTGCACTGTGTAAAAAAAACGTCATCAATGAATGTGTACTTTGTAAAACATTATCATTTGATGCATGTTTACAGCAGATCGAAACCGAAAGATGAAGAAATAAAAAACGCTGTCATTCCAATTTCATTTTTTGCACTCACAAAAATTTGCAAGCGTATGGAAAAAACACTTGCATTTTTCATTTTCCACTGGCATTTTGCGAGTTCACGAGTGTTAAATTTGAGCCCTGTATTGGCTAGTAGCAAATAAACTATTGTGTAACCAGTATTGATGTATAACCTGTCCCTAATAAATAAACATTAGTCTTATTCTGATGCAATTCTGTTATTGAAATCATGGAATTTTGGACCAGTGAAGAAATGGTTCCGGATACAGTTATTTGATGTCAAATTCTGTTTTAAAAGGTTTTATTCCCAGGGCTGAGTTGTTTACAGCCCTTAAGCTTAACTCGCTGTTTAGTTAAATTTTGTATTTTCAATATTTTTAAAATTATAAAGTTTTCATACAGAGATAGCATGATGTTTTGTCAAAGTTTTCTTGAATCTTTTTAATATTGAAATACCATCATTAGTATAAACATGGCATTAAGCAAATGGTGCTTTGAACAGTTACCATTTTTATTTCAGAATATAATTCTTTGCCTATATTACAGTATTCCAGAACTTATTGTTTTACATGGATATGAAGAATATGTTCCATTGGTATACCTGTCAATGCTAATTCAAATTTAAAACTTTCCAGGACAAAATGTTCGTAAACTCATCAAAGACGGTCTTATCATCAGGAAACCAGTCGCAGTGCACTCCCGAGCCCGTGTACGCAAGAACTTGATTGCACGAAGGAAGGGACGTCACATGGGACATGGTGCGTTTTGTTTTATTATGTTATTTCTTCTAAACATTGATATATATACTTCAAATTATTATTTTTTAATAGTGTTGCTCTTGAGATTTGAGTGATAAACATAGAAGGCAAAGGGAATGTCATTTTTCATAAGTACACCATTAAAATATTTGATCTAGGCTTTGCCTTTCCACCTTGAATAAATATAAAAATAAAAAATGAAAATATGAACTGTAGCAGCCCAGATGCACCCAAAATATCTGACTCCGTCTGCACTCAAATATTTGTGTATATTAGATGTGAATCCAACGATAAACATAGAAGGCAAAGGGAATGTCATTTTTCATAAGTACACCATTAAAATATTTGATCTAGGCTTTGCCTTTCCACCTTGAATAAATATAAAAATAAAAAATGAAAATATGAACTGTAGCAGCCCAGATGCACCCAAAATATCTGACTCCGTCTGCACTCAAATATTTGTGTATATTAGATGTGAATCCAACTCCACAACTGAAAAGATGTAACTGCTTCATTGTCGGCAGTTGTTAACAGTATACTGGTCATGATTTCATTGATAATCCAAACATAAGTAACAGCATGCTGCTCTGTTTAATAATATTCTTCAGCTCTTAACAAAGGGGCTTAAAGGTAAGTTGTGCAATGGAACACGAGTAAATAATTCTGTATCCACAAACAACAGTTCACTTGATAATTGTGCTGAAACTAAATTGTACTGAGGAAGTCTCAAAATTATGAGCCGTTGTTTGATGTTAGAACATGAAAATGGAGGTGTTGCAACTTTATATACACAGTCTGTGTAGTTCGAATTTTTATATTCCAGAAAAAAGACTTGTGTTTTGCAAATTGCATCTTAGATGAGACTTAAAATAACTTTACTACCCTCTGACTAGTGTGTTGTAGAAATAATGACTAGTTTATTTATTGTTTGTTGTAGAAAAATGTTATTAAATGATAAATCATGAGATAATTTACCTGCATTATGACCACGTGTGCTATCAAAAGATTAAATTTACTGAATATGTGCATTTTATTTGAATTTATTGTATTTGGATAGATTTATATAAATATACATGTATCAGTGGGTTGTTGTTTTTTTTTCAGCTGTTTTTATAGCCATTATTGGGTCATATTCCCAATGGCAAATAGTATCTATTTTTCCTAAATGAGTGGTAAAAATTCCCAATTGAAAGCTTCAATAATTTTAAATTGAAACTTGTCGTAATTCCTTGATAAAATAAACAAAATTTTCCCCATTCTGAATTGAGTACAACATTGATTCTGTAATTAAATGACCAGAGAAGCAAGTTTAAACATTTTTATGAAGTTCAACATATATATTTAATGCAAAAGTTTTCCCAATATTAATGAAAATTCCATTAAAATTCCCGCTTCCAAGGGTACGGGTGATCTTTCCAACATAGTGAAAAAACATTATATATATTTTATTATTTATTTTTTTATATACATATTAGATTTAATGTATGTGTTTCATATAAATATAAGCGTCAACTTTATGTTTGTAGGAAAAAGGAAGGGTACTGCCAATGCCCGTATGCCACAGAAGGTAATCTGGATGAGACGTATGCGAGTCCTCCGTCGTCTCCTGAAGAGATACCGCGAGGCCAAGAAGATCGACAAACATCTGTAAGTTATTTTATACCATATTAGTTGGCTTGTGCTATAGCACTTGCCAGACATGCACATGATTATGGTTTTGATCTATGACCCAGTCAGGTTTTAAACCTGTTGATTTATTAAAACTATAAATAAAATGGTGATTTGATTATTTATTGGCCAATAACAAAAATGTTTCTGCTATTGGATCTTTAAAATATGTTTTGTCGATTTCTGTTGATATTCACAATAAAATGTACACAATAAATGTAATCACATCTGAATTCTTCCTTTTAGCTGAAATACTGGTGTTTGTTTGTTCTGCCTTACTTTGAACTTTTCATACCCCAAATGGATGTTATACATGTGTCTTATGAGAATGTTGGAATAACTATTAATCGGAAGAAAGAGATTAAATTATCAAGTTCATTGAATCAATGTGATGCAATTCAATTGCAGAGATTACTATTCTAACTTGGAAAATATGTCCAGTCTTAAAAAAAATGCAAGTTTTGAGATAGATCAGAGTCGACTGAGTGTTCCATTTGATTGATATTGATTATGATGTTCAGCTGGATTGATAGTTTTGGTGGTTAAGGTGGCTGTGAAACTATTTGCCATGTAATGTTTCAGGTACCATGAGTTGTATCTCAAGTCCAAAGGAAACGGCTTCAAGAACAAGAGAGTCTTGATGGAACATATCCACAAGAGGAAGGCTGAGAAGAGCAGAACCAAGATGTTGAGGTAACTTAGATAACTGTTTATACCGTCTGTCCCAGTTTTGTACCAAATACAGTGGTCATGGCTTCTCCTATACATTTGGAAGAGGTCCAAGCATTGAAAAAAAAATAAAGATCCCTTTTAACCGCTTCCCCCTCAATTTGTGGAAAAACCATGCTTTATTAATTGGGAACTAGTCGAATATCGCCTTATTAACACGTTTATGTGTATTTCTCTTCCACTAAAATATGGAAAATCTAATAAGATAAACTATTTTGTAAGTTTTAATCCTGAAGAAAATATAGCGGTCAGTGCAGCAAAAGTTGAACATTGTGGTAAGAGCTCGTACTCTCAAAGGTCCATCACAAAAAATTTTCAAGCATCGTGTAGAGCACGCATAGAATAGATTTACATTATTGATATTAATTTGTAAGTCTTGATGCATTTAAATGAGAAAATCTATGAAAAGAGTTTAAGGAAAATAAGCTTTTTCAAGATTTGAAGTGGTGGGGGAGGGGGGGGGGAGCATCCTATTTCCAATATAAAGGGCTTAAATGACCTCTGGAGAAGGCTGTAGTCTTACTCTATACAAGATAAGTCATCATGGAAGAAATACAAGTACTAGTTGTGAAAATGAGCGGCTGACTTAATGGATCTTAACAATGTATTGATCTGTATTTAGCACCCGATTATTCGGTTTTGCTTTGAATTATCAGACATATTCCAAGTATTTACTTTACTTTTTGTAAATGGTTATTCTATTGAATTTATATATAATAGAACTTTGATTTTAAATGTTACATGTATATAATTCAGCCACTTACAGTATGCATGAATAAACATCAAAGATGTAGATATGGATAACAAAGTACATATTTGCAGATTTGATACCTGTCATTGTCGCTACAAACCAGCTTGCCTACCTGGTAACTGTTTGATTGCGTTTCTAGAAACCAAGTGGATTTGCACAAACACAACTGTCATAATTCACACTGAAAATAATAAGTCAAAACTGTTTTAAACAGCCAGCCAAAGGAAGCAAAAGTGACCTTTTAAGATGGGTTGTTGCTTAGTACAGATTTATTTGTTCATGGATCCATGTTTTGTTGATGTTTCTTTAACACTGAATATTACCTCAAAGTTTGAATTTCTTTATTCCAGTGACTTGGCCGAGACCAGAAGGACAAAGGTTAAGGAAGCACGTAAACGTCGTGAAGACAGAATTGCCCAGAAACGCGCCGACCTTCTCAAATCATACGCCGATGATGATTCAAAGAAATAAATTATTTGTGTTGGTTATTAAAGCGAACAGTGGAAGAAAATGTTGTGTTTTCTGTTGTTTCTGAATCACGGGTCTTCATTGCCAGAAGATGGGATGTGTCTTTAATATCGTCTTCCATGACCGAGTGGTCAAGGTGTCTGCCTTGGAAGGAGGTCGAAGGATATAGCTTAATTTTACCACTCCTGAGTTTTTACATGAACTCATTTCTTGATAAAGCTGTTGTTTTTGAACAGCATCGAAATAGTCAAGCGTACTGTCCCTGACAGCTTTTATTTATTGAATATTGACCAAACTTGCACAGCAGTTATATAACCACAAATGATTCGATCACAAATGCCCCGCCATAGGGTTTATAAGGGCGAAAGACCTTAGATATTTTACATACGGCATTGATTAAGGTCCTCTAAAAGGGATGTTGGCAGCTGGTCCCCGGGGGCAACTAGAGTTAGGGTAAATGTTAACATTTTTGCGGAGATGTGATGGCACCCTGGTTTTTCATTGAATTTTAACCAAATTTGCTCAGTTACATGATCAAGAGATTTCGGACGACCACAAATGCCCCCACCACAGGGCTTAAAGCATATTTAAGTGGTTTTTGTTTCTGATGCAGCCAGTTGCTCACCCAGCAGCTAGTTAAATTAACGGGCACTAAATAGTTGGACGCCTGGCAAGTATAACTTTTGGGAAGTAACTGTACAATTTAAAGGTTTCTCTTGAGCCCGTGGCCCTTTCAATAGGAGGGACACTATAATAACCAAACACATCACTTTTGTGTAGTCCAACCATAATTATACCCCTACAGTGCTCCAAGAAAAAAAAATTTTGGGACTAGCCCAGGGCAAGTAGATTGAAAAAATCTACTTGCCCTGGCTGAAAAATAACTTTCCCTGATCAACTGTTCACATGCCCAGATTTTTTTTACCAATACACCTTGCGGTATAATATGAAATACGAAAACATAGACTTAAATGTATTAATTTTATGTAGGGTTAGCTCCCCATAACATTATGCATGTCTAAATCACAAGTTTGATAGTTTGAATAAGACGGGAAGAACTATGTCTCAATCAGTATGTTGTATTTAATCTTTGTTCTTTATTAGCATAAAAAAGATGCTAAATATTTAACCAATCAATCAATTGTTCTTTATTGACCAATCATTTCTGTTCTGTCGATTCAGTGGGAGCAGGAGTATATTTAAAACGTTATTTAAAATATCATTCTCTTGTTTTCTAATTATTGCTGTCATAACATACAATAATGGCAATGTCAAGCCTACAAAGCTATTCAATCTATCCAAGAGAACTTGGCAATATGATAAATAAATGCAGTCTATGATAGCATTCAAATATCTAGAAAGTGCAACTAGTCAACTATATTTCAAATATTAAAAAAAAACCCACATAATTCATCTTAATTGTTTTCAATACTATATTTAAATCATGCCAAAAAAATATACGCTGAAACTACACAACCAAAAAGCAATGTTTATTACTATAATACCCCATCCACATTTTACTTTACCGTAAACTCAAGTTCAATATCAACTTTCACAGAAGAAAATTTATATACATACAGTTCCAATTATTGTAAATCAACGAAATATTTATAAAATTACCAGAACCTAACACTGACATTTTACACAACGCGATCGATCGCAAATTATCTGCAAAAACATTATCAGATTTTAGAAATTGTTACCATTTTGGCGAAGGGAGGTGATTCTATACTCTTCATAATGGAGAATTTGAGAAACGCCCGCGAATTACGCCATCGTCTTATTTTTAGTCTTTGCTCGGGTAGGTGGTAAGAAACGTGTTACCTTGGGCGTAGATATCCGACCAATCAGAGCGGTTATTAAAAATAGATTACTTTATATTCAAAGCTATCCACCAATCACATTAGAGGAATTAAAATAGATAAATGAATATGCATGAGAGGTTTTCCAAAGTCGCATTATCGGGCATGTGGTATGATAAACACCACAGGGGTCAATTGTTTATACTGATTAGTTACGGTCTTTAAACAACAGTTTGACCCGTGTTGTTTCAAATAGAGATATTGTGAAAACTAGCTTGTCCGATTTATAAGACAAGCCCGACAGGCAAGTAACTTTGAAAAAGGCACATGCCCGGATCCAGATTTGACAAGCCCCGGGCATCGGGCTATCCTATTCTTGGAGCACTGCGGCCCGACAAACATAGTTTGAGGGGGTATATTGGAGTCGGTCTGTCCGTTGCAATTTTCCTTGTCCGGAGCATCACTTGAAAAGTACTGGATGGAATTTCATCAAACGTCATACAATGGTAGAATATAATGAGAGGAAGTGCAGTGTACAAGAAACATAACTCTGTTCTTGCTAATTACAGAGTTATTGCCCTTTGATATTTTTTCTTGTCAGGAGCATAACTTGAAAAGTACCGGATGGAATTTCATCAATATTTATACAATGGTAGAATATAATGAGAGGAAGTGCAGTGTACAAGAAACATAACTCTATTCTTGCTAATTACAGAGTTATTGCCCTTTGATATATTCCCTTGTCCTGAGCATTACTTTTAAAGTACTGGATGGAATTTAATAAAACTTCATACAATGGTAAACCATTTTCTGTCATGGCAGCGTTCAGGGGTATTCATCACCTTCAGTGATAGCTCTAGTTTTGTTTTAAATTTGGCTTATATATTTTTATTCAAATGATGATATAATCTGTTTGAAATCTGATCATTCACTTCATAGTCGAAGGTCTCAAAATGGAATCTTAGTTAATAATTGTCTCTCGTTGAAAAGTGTTTCCATTGAGATCAATCTGTTGATTTCTATAATAAAATTGACAGGTCAGTTATCCAATTAATGATAAAGAAATTTCGTTTAAGTTGCTTGTTTGAACATCTGATCAATTGGTCATTATCTGGGATAAGCGACCTGTTGAGAACACGCTAAACAACATTTATTTTCATGCGATTGTTAGCTGTTCGTCGACCTCATATACTCACACATTCAGGTGCATACAACCAGTCGGTGAATAAAACAAACAGGATAAGCCAGGGCTGGGTTCAGCAGCTAAACCGGGTCCCTAAAACTATTGTGTACTGCATGCTTATGGGGTTGAGTCCAGGAAAGTATGTTGGCAAATGTTTAGGCCATTATAAATTAATTGCTAGATTAATATTCAAATTTTTCTTTTCTTAAAACAAGGGAGGGTGGGAGAATTTTATTTTTAAATTTTTATATTTTTTTATGAAAATAAAAATGGTTGGGCGGGGATTAATTTATGGCCTAGACAGAATTGAACGCAGCCCAGTCCGAGCTGGCATAAAGATAAAAAATAATATTGGAGAACCCGAATTTTTATACCTTTCACCAAATAAAGTATCTGCGCCATTTTATTTTTATCATAGCATAAAAGAGGTGACCTGGTCATTATATTATGCATTGTACTCGATGTTTGAGTCTTTCAAGATGTTCATTTATTATGACCTTATGTTTTCTCTGGTTTTAACAACGATGGGACAAGTAATTTAGGCTAATGAATAAGTGTATATGAAATGTAGGCGCATAGTTAAAGGGTTGTGTATAAGCCCTTATCGCAAATAGGTGCATGAAAAATTTACACCTCGAGTGTTTTAAGGTACATTAAAAAGATGATGCGCAAAGAAAAAGTGAAACGATAACGTGTTAATTTTATTACATTTTTTTTATAAAAATACATAAATGAAAATAATGTTACTTGTGATGCCCATTGATCAAGATTAGTTGGTATACATATTGCAATAAATGGATAATTCTGAAGTATCCAATAGAATTATATTCTGGGCCACCCTTAAAAAATTGTTTGTTTGCCACTTCAAACTCTTACCATTCAGGGGTTGGTTGGTAGGAAAATTAAACCTTTACTTTAGTAAACTGGAAAATAAAGTGTAACACTAAAGATCAATGTTATCACTATCCAGATATTAAAACAATATTTAATATCCAGTATTGTTTTTATGCAAGACAAATTCACACAATATTTTAATTGGGAAGTAACTGAATATCGACCTATTTAATAAGACAAAAAAAAGGCCCTGGAGTAGGATGCGTGTGGCAAACATACAATTTATTAGCTATCCTCTGATCGCCATGTTCATCCATCTGTGAACGTCTTACACTCAAGCACCTGCCTTACTCACCAAATTAGTATATAACAAAAAAATAATATACAATATATTTAAGTAATGCAGGAATGGGTATTGTATCAAATTTAGATAAGACGTAAATGATGAATGAATTGGGATTTACAGCGTACCAACACAAGTTATTTAATGCCAACAGGAAGGTAGATTCCAGGTTCACTGTACATGTCAAAAATAACATGCAGATAAAAACAAGAAAATATCGGTGGAACCGATGGATGCTCCCCAAGTGAGTGTTTGACTCTGTACCGGCTCCTTGGTTGAAAAATAAAAAACTGCATAGCTGAAACAATATGTGGCTCTGCACTTCACAAAACACATTCGCAAATCATTGAACCAGAACAAAATGACAATATGCGCAGATCCTAGCTAGTTTTACAAAATTAAAACCAGAGGTAGCAAAATAGCGTCATAACGCCAATATGCTTATCTCTACTTGGTAATGGTGCATCCTGGCAAGTTTCATAAAAATTCTAACAAGAGGTTGAAGAGAAATAAGAGCAGAGAAGAATTTGGTCACAGGCAGAATGGAAGGGCCATGACTTCATGAAAAATCATCAAACCAGAACAAAAATATAGCAAGTTTCATAAAATTCCAACCTGAGGTTGTAGAGAAATAGCGCGGACAATAACTTGGTTACAGACTTAATGAAAGGGCCATAACTCTGTGAAAAATCATCAAACCTAAACATATACTGGTAGACAATATGCACATCTGCACCTGGTAATGATGCATCCTAACAAGTTTCATAAAATTTCAACATGGTTGCAAAGAAATAGACGGACAAGAATTTGGTCAGACGTATTCTTGCCAACTTATGACTCCCTGGAACCATACAAGGGTTGGTAACCACAATAATGAATATGATACCCACTCGTGGACAATTTAAAATCCTGCAAAATTGTGTTACAGTGGATTAAAGTGTGAAATGGTTTTTAGATAGGCAAGATTTGTGGAATTGTTATGTTATAAATAATGGGACAGCAATATGTTTTTTAACAAAAAAATGTTATTAAAAATGTGTTAAATCTGAAAACCTGATAGACAGAACTTCAAATAATGTTAACTTTTAACCCCACCCCCTCTCTTTACTCCCATTACTCCACTATATTTCTACTGAAAAATATGTGTGCCATAGTATTCCTATATAAAAATTAAAATCCCTTGACTGCACCCCAACTCATAGAAACCATTTATATCAAAAGGGTGGGGCTAATTTTGACCCTTGGGTCATGGCTTGAACAAATCTGAGAGAAACTGATTAAGTGATACTACATGCAAAACATCGGCCTTGCACTTTCGGATAAGAAGATTTTTGAAATTTTGAAGAAAATAAAGATAAGATCCTGGGGCGGGGTCATGGTCAAGTTTGACACCAGGGTCATGATTTGAATAAACTGGAGAGAGTTTCATGTAATAACGCTTCACACCAAATTTGGTGAAAATCCGTTTCAGAAGAAGTCATTTGAAGCAAAGGTTAATGACAGACACAGTGCGATCAGAAAAGCTCACCTTGAGGTTGCGCTGGTGAGCTAAAAACATGCACATCGGAAGACGCAAATGACTACACAAACAAACTGAAAACACATGCACTGAACATAGGCTGAAATGATATGTTAACTAAACAAGAGGGCCTGAGGACGCTCTACTGACTCATAGTGGCCATAGCACTTTTTGAAATTCTACTATGCAATAGAAACATCGGCCATCTTGAATTTTAGATAGAAAAAATAAATCTTTTGTATAGTCTCCTATGCAATAGAAACATCCATGTGAAGTTTCAGTTTAATTGGCCTAGTGATTTCAGAATAAATGAAAAAAAAAGAGAATTTTCTGTTTTCCCAGTATCCCTATGTAAAATTCTAAGTCCCCTTAAAGGGCCCCTATAAATTTGAGCCCCTAAATTCTTATCTGCAATCAAACCCCTACACATAGGGATAATTTATGCAAAATGTGAACGAATCTGACATACCGGTTCTTAAGAAAATGTATTTAGTAATTCCCAATTTGTACCCTTTTGGGGCCCCTTAAGACAGTGGAACCCAGTCATTTTTACAAATCTGAACCTCCTTCACCAAACAATGCTTGTTTTAAACTTATTTATTTTACTTCGATTGTGAAACAAGTTCTTACAACTTAACGCTCGAAGTCTTCCTGGGTAGAACCAGTACAAAGCATATGCGGAAAAAATGCCTTGCTCAAGGACACCACACATAGTCGTAGCGGAGGATCGAACCCACGACCCTCCGATCATGGGTGCTCTACCACTGGACCACGCGTTCCGCACAAACAATGCTTCTGTGAAGATATAGGCAAAATCATTTCTATTTAAAAAAAAGATAAAAAAAAAATTTATAATGACATGTGTCCCCTAATCGAACCCTTGGGGCGGCGTCATATTTAACCCTAGGGACACCATTTGAACAAATCTAACAAAACTATAGTTTGTCATCATTACTACATAAACATTTTGAAAATCTGTTGGGCCGTTAATGAGAAGAAGATTTTTTAGTTTTGGACTATTTTTAGTAACAGCGGCCATCTTGAATGTCAGATCGAAAAAAAATAATTTTGGTATAGTCTCCTATGCAATAGAAACACCCATGTGAAGTTTCAATTTAACTGGCCTAGTGGTTTCGGAACAGATGAAAGAAAAAGAGAATTTTCTGTTTTCCCATAGTATCCCTATGTAAAATTCTAAGTCCCCTTACAGGGCCCCTATAAATTTTAGCCCTAAATTCTTATCTGCAATCAAACCCCTACACACAGGGATAATTTATGGAAAATATGAACAAATTTGACAAACCGGTTCTTAAGAAAACGAATTTAGTAATTCCCAATTTGTACCCTTTTGGGGCCCCTCCTGACCCCTTAAGACAGTGGAACCCGGTCATTTTTACAAATCTGAACCTCCTTCACCAAACAATGTTTTTGTGAAGATATAGGCAAAATCATTTCCATTTAAAAAAAAATAAAAAATAAAAAAATATAATGACATGTGTCCCCTAATTAAACCCTCAGGGCGGGATCATATTTAATCCTAGGGACACCATTTGAACAAATCTAACAAAACTATAGTTGGTCATCATTACTACATAAACATTTTGAAAATCTGTTGGGCCATTCATGAGAAGAAGATTTTTTAAATTTTAGACTATTTTTAGTAACGGTGGCCATCTTGAATTTCAGATCGAAAAAATTTTTTTGGTAAAGTCTCATATGCAATAGAAACACCCATGTGAAGTTTCAGTTTAATTGGCCTAGTGGTTTCAGAAAAAGTGCTGCTAACAGATGGCAGACCACAGATGACGGACGACAGACAACGCGCCATCGCATAAGCTCTTCTGGCCTTTGGCCAGTAAAGCTAAAAATGATGATAAAATATAGATATGTTGGTATCAGGCCTTCTAAAATTCCAAAATGCAAATCGGTCCAGGTTTTTTACTACCGTAAGAATCGCACTTATTTATAAAAAATCACTAAAATTGCCTTACATTATGCCATTACATGTATGCATACCCCACCCACCATGTCAGCTGCATCGTGTATTTCTCCGTTTATTTATTAATAGGAAACGATTTCAAGTTTATTTGTGTATTATTTATAACATACTTTATCACAATGTGTACATTTTAATGACTGACATTATGTTTCCGCTTTACTGAATAATTTTCATTATATTAAAAATGTTCGATCGAACCGGAAGTGATGTAAGTTTCGGAAGCTGCGTGAAATAATCACCGTGGAAACCAATGTAACGGTTCAACCACAAAAATAAACCATTCAGAACCTGTCCCACATCAAAACAAAATCGGTCCGGCTTTTATCACTTTCATTAATTAATGTCATTAATTTTATAATTAAAATTATTTTTTTTTAAAAATGAAACAAACAAGTAACACCGCACGTTTTATCAAATATTTTAATGACGCAAACAATATTCGGTCCGACCGTCCAAGCTTTGGGTAGCGGTATATCAAAGAAATATACGAACGCAAACACAATCTTTTGATGAACCGACAGAACGCTATGGGTCACTGATCACACATCTAAGGCGTGCTACATATAGACTCTTCCGATAAACTCCCCTAATACCGTCAATGGTTTAGTCGAAATTGTCATCATTTCGCACAGCAGGTGACAAAACAAACGGATTATTGGGTCAAATTATATTGCCGCAAGGCGTATTTCGCAGGTCAGTATGGCATGGTAAGAGCAATTTATGAGATTTTATACGACCGATAGAAAATATCTGGACCGATTTTTTATTGAACTTTGAAAATATCTGGACCGATTTTTTATTAAACTTTGAAACGAAAACCGGTTTTGAACTTCTGAAATCGGTCCAAAAACCGAAAAACCGGCAATTTTAGAAGGCCTGGTTGGTATGTGTCATATATAGAATATAATAAATCGACTACATAATTATATAATAATGAAAATAAAACCGAAGCCATAAAAACTACTTGTTTGCTATGCTCCGATCCAGTATTTTTAATGTAGGTACGTGTTAAATTTAATTCTTTGAAAGGTAGATAATTTTTTTTTATGTTTTTTATGGACGGCCCCACTGAAACTTACAAAAAGCTTTATGTTATAAACTTGGACAATTACTCAAGTGAACAAAATTATTTATGAATTTTCTATTAAAAGACCATTTTTTTAAAATAATCCTGTGAGTGGTCTCTTAATACAATGTGGACTACATATATATGCAAAAGAGAAATGTTCTTTGTAAAATCAAAGAACAGCAAGCACTTGTAACCACCCACCAACATCAAAATAGTTCGGAGTTGCAAGTCACAGTAAATGGAAGACATTCTTAACCTTTATTGTTTTTATAATATAATATAAAATAATGTTTTGGCATGTTGGATAGATACCTTAATGGCTATAATGGACCAGTGAGTATATATAGGCATGATATATTCAATGTTTTTTGCCAATCTTAAAATTTTGTTGAAAAATCCTGATACTCATAAACACTGAGGCCATAATAAATAAACTAATTGCTTGGTTATTATCCCACCCTCCCCCTAATTATCATGCTGACCCTTTTTTATTTTCATTAAAACAAATAAATTCTCCCCCTACCCCCATTTTTAAGAAAAAATTGAATGAGAATCCAGCAATTAATTTGTAATGGCCTTATACAGCTCAAACTTGATTAACTCATTTTTTTATCAGTATATGTATTACTGATACTAATTACCAATTTTTATCATGTTCGGCACTTTAAATATTTATTGAAACCGTAATGATATTGAGGGTCTTACATGAGTGCTTATTTATTTTTGAATGAATGAATGAATAGGGTTTTACGGCGTACCAACACATAGGTTATTTGACGCCAATAGTTAGGAAGATTCCAGGTTCACTCTACATGTACAAAAACAACAAATTAACATACATATTTAAAAAAAATACACCAACAAATGAATATGCAGAATGAACCTAGAACCTTGATACCTGTAAAGTTTCAGCAAATTCTATAGTATTACTCAATTTGTCGCTTTTTACGACATGTATGAGCCACAGTGGTCCTATTCTTGCCACCACTCATATGGCTCCCTGAAACCACACAGGGGTTGATAATTTAACCACAATAGTGAACATGAAAAAAACTGATGAAAATGAACACGACACCCATTCGGAGGATTCCTACCCCTCTGCAGAGATTGACAGTGATTCTATTCTTAGCCGGAACCACACGGGCTATTTATTTTTGAATTTATGAAATGAGTTGACAAACATGATATGCAAGACTCTGCCGAGTGTTATATACTTTTTGTCAACGAGTTTAATAAATTCAATAATGAATAGGCATGAATGTAAGAATCTGTTTATCACATAAATCAGAAAAAAAGTACATTTACCAATTATTCAACATATCCTGTGTAAAAGGAATGAAATAAAGTCCGGCATATTTGTTTCCGTCATTCGTCGTTATGTCACAAAATAACGTCATTTTATCATGATGAATTGATGTCATTTATATATTCGGAGAAGTCAAACATAGTTGGGTATTTTACATACGAGAGCCAAGTTTTACGGAAAACACAGAAAGATCAACTGAAAGTGATATTACACTAGGTTAATATCAAAAATACTTCATGGGTTTATTATGTAAATTATGTGATAAATTTTAAGAAAACATCTTCAGTTTTAATTCATTTAACTATGATAATGACATTTAAAAGATGCATTCGATAGGTTAAAATAGTCTTTATAAGAAAGTGTCTCCAGTTTAGTTACTATAGTAGCAGCATTTAGTGAGAATCTCCTAAACAACACACCCCACCCATACTATTACTAAAAACAAATTTGATTTTAAAAAAAAATTCAAACCCTATTTTATCTATTCAAAAGAATTTTTTTTTTTATCTTTTTTGTGAGACTGAACTATAGAAATTTATGTAATTTGGCCATATACATTGCTTGTACGAAGGGGATCAGAAAGTTCGTAGACTTGCCATATTTTTTTTATTTATCATTGTATTCTAATAAATATCAGGAAGCCTGTCCCGCTATATATTTTCAGTAATTTTACAAAAATTAGTTAATTTTTCATCATTAGTTTAGATTATATAGTAACTATGGAAACGTCAACTTACATAGTCAGGACAGTTTTTTCTTTTTTTTTTCTACTTCTACTATTCAAACAAGTGTAGCGGTGCCAAGACGGGTTTTATTTTAAAATACAAAATAACAATGTGTGCTGTATCATATGCTTGTTTACATCCTTTAAAAAAAATGGCACCAATTATGCGCATCTCAAAATGATGTCAATATTACGATGTTAAGGTATTTCATTTTATTTGAAACAAAATGACGTCGGGGTACTTGAAAATGGAATAACACGCAGCATACCGCAGTTCTGTAAAGTTCTGCTCCATGTTAGGTAAAACACCTGCTAAAACATAAAAATATAGCATGTTTCAAGGTCTCTAGTGTTTAAATGTCACAAAAATTAATGTTTTTGAGATGGCCGAGAATCAGTCATTAAAAAAGACCAAATAGGAAGTGGTTTTGAAGACATATTGGAATTAAAGCATGTTTAACAGAATTTTGTTTCCAGTTTACCATCTTCAGATTTCGTAAACATGTTCACTCAATAGTGTAAATTGTGGCAAAAACGTATAGACCTCGGAGGAGATTATTTTGAGAAGGATCGACTTAGTAAATAGCATCTGTTTAAAATAATGACGTCGTTTTTTGTTGAATACAATGTCACCATCTTGCCCCGATATAACTAACTGCTACGCTTTGAATAGCGTCTTATTTATTTAATATTTCACGTACCATGCTAAAATTTTCAAAATATGTCACATATACATATATTTCAAGTATAATAACACTATTATGCATTGTATAGTTGATATAAATAAGTTATGACAAAAGTATACAAACTTTCTGATTCCCCTCGTATATAATATGAATGTTTATTATGAAGTTCAGCCCCTTCTCCCTCTAAGGCCGTAATAGATTAATTGCTAGATTATCATCCCCACCCGCCCCCTAGTTTTCATAAAAAAAAATACTCCCGCCCACCCCGTTTTTAAGAAAACTTTGGATGATAATCTGGCAATTAATTTATAATGGAAACAAAAAAAGTTGAGCTTAACATAAAATTTAACTAGCTGCCAAGAAAGCCTTCAATGCTGGTCATTTCAATAGCTCATGTTTCTTTTAAGAACAATTAATACATACATGTGTATAATAAACAATAAAAAATTAGTATTTCAAGCAAAATCAACATAAATTGATCCATTTAATTTGTGGTCTCTGTATAATGACCGCCATTATATAGCAATCCTCAACATATTGTTATACTTCACAAACCTTCACATAGGAATTCACACTCTGGCTACAGTTAAATGAACCATCTTCATCATTTGCCACATCAAAACTACAAGCATTAACAACATAAATTGGTTCATTCAAATCTGAGGTCTCTGTATACATGTTATGACCGCCATTGGTTGAGCGATCCTCAGCAGATTTTGTGTGATAGTCGTTTACTTCACAAACCTTCACATATGAATTTATACCATTCATAGAAAAGCCAGGGTCACTATCAACAGCATCAGTGTCAAGTAAACTAGAATTAACTTTGTGTTCGAATTCTGCAACTGTAACATATTGCCTATTGCTTGTAATTGGAGATGTTGGTAAAGTAAGGTTTTGAGTACCGATAGGTGCCTTTGCTGGCATCATTAATTTTGGTACTTCGTGTTCATTTGTGGATAATCTTGGTACTTCCTGTTCATTTGCGGATAATCTAATTTGCATTTTATCAGTTTCAACACCAGAAATATTATTTGCTCTATGTTTTACAAGTGAAAGGATCGTTTCATCAACATAATCAATGTTGTCTAAATAAGCAGACGTAATATTTGATTTTTTCGAATCATTTGTTGTGGCACTAGTATCTACATCTACCTCAGTGACAAACTCCATATTCCGGTCCGTTTCAGTGACAAACTCCATATTCCATTCTGTTTCAGTGACATACTCCATATTCCATTCTGTTTCAGTGACTAACACCATATTCCGTTCCGTTTCAGTGACAAACTCCATATTCCCTTCTGCTTTAGTGACATACTCCCCATTCCCTTTTACCTCTCTGACATATTTCCCATTCCCTTTGGCCTCTGTGACATATTTCCCATTTCTTTTTACCTCTGTGACATATTCCCCATTCCCTTTTATGTCTGTGACATATTCCCTATTCCTTTTTACCTCTGTGACATATTCCCTATTCCCTTTTACCTCTGTGACATATTCTCTATTTCCTTTTACCTCTGTTACATATTCCCCATTCCTTTTTACCTCTGTGACATATTCCCCATTCCCTTCTGCCTCTGTGACATATTCCTTATTCCCTTTTATCTCTGTGACATATTCCCCATTTCCTTTTACCTCTGTGACACATTCCCTATTCCCTTTTACCTCTGTGACACACTCCCTATTTCCTTTTATCTCTGTGCAATATTCACTATTCCTTTTTACTTCTGTGACACCCTCCCCATTCCCTTTTACCTCTGTGACATATTCCCTATTCCCTTTTACCTCTGTGACAAATTCCCCATTCCCTTTTACCTCTGTGACATACTTCACATTCCCTTTTACCTCTGTGACACACTCCCCATTCCCTTTTACCTCTGTGACATATTCACTATTCCCTTTTACC
Source organism: Panopea generosa (assembly GCA_029582155.1). NCBI lineage: Eukaryota > Metazoa > Mollusca > Bivalvia > Adapedonta > Hiatellidae > Panopea > Panopea generosa. Next base: position 67,522,471 of record CM055904.1, read on the forward strand.
TCTGTGACATACTTCCCATTTCCTTTTACCTCTGTGACATACTCCCCATTCCCTTTTACTTCTGTGACATATTCCCCATTTCCTTTTACCTCTGTGACACACTCCCCATTCCCTTTTACCTCTGTGACATATTCCCTATTCCCTTTTACCTCTGTGACAAATTCCCCATTACCTTTAACCTCTGTGACATACTTCACATTCCCTTTTACCTCTGTGACACACTCCCCATTCCTTTTTACCTCTGTGACATATTCACTATTCCCTGTTACCTCTGTGACATACTTCCCATTCCCTTTTACCTCTGTGACATACTCCCCATTCCCTTTTACTTCTGTAATATATTCCCCATTCCCTTTTACCTCTGTGACATATTCCCCATTCCCTTTTACCTCTGTGACGTATTCCCCATTCCCTTTTACCTCTGTGACGTATTCCCCATTCCCTTTTACCTCTGTGGCATATTCTAAATTCTTTGACCCTGTTACTATGACATCTTTAGTATCAATATCAACAACAGTTTGAGCATTAGTAGTTTCAGCAATTTTGATATGAAGCTCTGACTGGGATGCCACACGCTCAAAAATTAGATGCGAGTTTTCATTCTCAGTTACTGACCCATGGTATGCGCTGTCTGGTGTCAAGCTGCCATCATGTAGCATGGGTGTATACTCATTGTCCTCTTCTGAAACACAATTAACAGACATTACGGATAACAGGGCTGTGCTGGGCATGTTTTGGGTGCAAGATTATAAGAATCTTTCCTGAGTTTGATAGAAAATTCAGTCCAGAGGGATAACTCATTTGGCTTGAAAGAAACAATGCAGAGTTCTCGTGAAAACCATTGTCCATAGGGACAGAATTTAGTTTCTTTCATACCTTACAAGGATTTCTTCATACTTTTATTGGGTACCGATTTTTCATGCTACAACTTTTAATGCTCTTATCCTACCCTCCTCAGGCTGTGACATAACAACATTCATAAAATCCTTGTGATATGGGATAGTCATTCATAATTACTGCCGTATCTTTGTGCTACTATAAAAAAGACCAGAATTAAAATCTTAAAAAATACCACAGTCAAAATTGTTTACAAGAAAAAGTATCTTTTATGGTGTTTAAATATAGGAATATCATTACATTTGTTTTGACACCTTGTTTAATAAATTTCATAATAAATGAGCACGAGTCTATATAACTATAACTAGAACAAACTATGCACGCTTGTTTGATTGTGAAAATTATCTTAAAAGTTATTGTTAATGTTCAAAACTGGCAAGTTTTATGATGGTAAATCCTTTGAACCAGACTACAAAAGAGATATGTCGAAAAAGATTTTATTCTAATCCATCTCAGCAAATTTCAATGAAATTCAGGAATTGGTTAAAGAGAAGAATCACGGACAAGGTATTTAATTCCGAAAATACAGAAGGAAAAAAAATCATTGAAATCATTGACACCAAATATAAAAAAGGATATGCGCAACTGAACCTCATATATATCCTCCCCAGAAGTCTTTGGCTAAATCAGACTACAGATAGTGGAGATGTTTTCCAGACAAAAAGTTCAATTTAAATAAGAGCACCACCGCAAGCAGACGTAGACGCTCATCTTTTTACCAAATCTATTATGTAGGTCAAAGTCAGTGAAGTAAATTTTTTAAACTTGATGGTGATTAGTTTAAAAAGTCAATGCTATAACTGAAAAAATAAAATAGAATTTAAAAAATCACCCAAAAAAATAGAGATGTCATAGAATAACGTTAACTTGACTATTCTAGCCTTGTCGATCACAACAGTATATTATAATGTACCATCAGGAAAAACAGATATATCTGTATGAATGACACCATCTTTTCAGGATGTCTTTGGGGTCAGTAACAAAGTAGAAATGGGACAAAGTATTTAATTTAAAACAAAACAAAATTTAATAAAAATAAAAAAATGGGCAGGGATGGGAGATGGTTGGGTAAGAGTGACGGTTTTGAGCTCTGTAACAAAGTTGAAATGGGGCAGAGTATTTGATTTAATACAAAACCAATTTAAAAAAAAAAAATGAGCAGGGATGGGGTGTGGGTGGGGGTTAGGGCTGAGGGTCTTTGGGTAAAAAAGTTGAAATGGGGGAGAGTATTTGATTAAATACAAAAAAATTAATAAAACAAGAAAATATCGATGGAACTGATGGATGCTCCCCAAGTGAGTGTTTGAATCTGTACCATATTCCCTTAGTGCTGATGGCTTCTTGGTTGAAAAATACCAAACTGCATAGCAGGAATAATATATTGCTCTGTGCTTGACAGAACTCATTCGCAAATCATTGAACTGGAACAAAATGACAATAAATAAAAACCAGAGCGGAGAAGAGTTTGGTCACAGACAGAATGAAAGGGCCACAACTCCGTGAAAAATCATCGAACTGGAACACAAACATAGCAAATATCATAAAATTCCAACCTGAGGTTGTAGAAAAATAGCACGGACAATAGTTTGGTTACAGACTAAATGAAAGGGCCATTACTCCGTGAAAATCATTGAACCAGAATACAAATAAATATGCGCATCTCCACTTGGTAGTGATGCATCCTAGCAAGTTTCATAAAATTCCAACATTGGGTTGTAGAGAAATAGCACGGATGAGCATTTGGTCACAGAGTCAATTAAAGGCTCATAAAAATCATCGAACTGGAACACAAAGATATTATGCACATCTGCACCTGGTAATGATGCATCCTAGCAAGTTTCATAAAATTCCAACCTGAGGTTGTTGAGAAATAGCCCTGACAAGAATTTGGTGACACACCGACGGACGCAGGCACGGGCGAAGTAGCGACTATATGCTTAATTCCAACCTGAGGTTGTAGAGAAATAGCCCGGCCAAGAATTTGGTTACAGACTAAATGAAAGGGCCATAACTCCGTGAAAATCATTGAACCGGAACACAAATACAATATGCGCATCTCCACTTGGTAGTGATGCATCCTAGGAAGTTTCATTAAATTCCAACATTGGGTTGTAGAGAAATAGCACAGATGAGCATTTGGTCAGACAAGAATTTGGTGACACACGGACGGACAGACGGACGAAGCGGCGACTATATGCTTCCCCCTTTGGGGGAGCATAAAAAAAAAATGGGCGAACATGGGGGGGGGGGGGGATGTAGGGATGAGGGTATTGGGTTGAGAAAATAGTTGAAATGGGGGAGAGTATTTGATTTAATACAAAACAAAATTTAATAAAGAAAACAAGAAATGTGACTGTTAGGTGTCACATGCCCCCTAAATAGTCTGTGAAAAATAACAATCTATGACATAATAGGTAGCGACGTATCCATGAATATCAAAAGTAATGGACTAATGTTTAAGACTAGACATGCAATTTCATGTTTTTCTCACATTAAATCATGACCTTAACCTTTGTATAACCTTGACCTTGACATCTGATGTAATGGTCTGGATATTTCAACAGTTAAATGCAGGTGAAACACGAAATCTCACACAAACTCAAAGTGTTGTCAAACAAACTGAAATTGTGACCTTGACCTTTGAGGTACAGGTGTGGGTCTTACTTGTGACACGTCGTCATGTTATGTTGATCATTTGTAGCAAGTATCAACAAAATCCATCTATGCATGACAAAGTTACAGGCCGGACACGAAATCTCACACAAACTCAAAATGTTGTCAAACAAACTGAAATTGTGACCTTGACCTTTGAGGTACAGGTGTGGGTCTTACTCACGACATGTCATGTTATGTTGATCATTTGTAGCAAGTATCAACAAAATCCATCTATGCATGACAAAGTTACAGGCTGGAAATTAAATACTGAACGGAAGGACGGACGGACGGATGGACGTTGCAATAACTATATGCCACCAAAAAAAATTTTGGGGGAGGCATAAAAATGGGGGAAGATGCGGGGTGGGAGGGGGATTGTAGGGGTGAGGGAAATGGGTTGGTAACAAAGTTGAAATGGGGGAGAGTATTTGATTTAATGCAAAACAAAATCAAAAAAAAAAAAAAAAAAAAAAATGGGCGTTGATGGGAGGAGGGGGGTAGAGGTGAGAGTCTTGGGGTCAGTAACAAAGTTGAAATGGGGCAGAGTATTTGATTTAATACAAAATAAAATAAAAAAAAAAAATAGATGGGGATGGGGTGTGTGTGGGGGGGGGGCATAGGGGTGAGGGTCTTTGGGTCGGTAACAGAGTTGAAATGGGGGAGAGTATTTGATTTAATAAAAAAAACAAATTTAAAAAAATAAAAATATGGGCAGCAGAGAGAGGATCTTGGTTGGGCTCAGTCTGGAAAGTCCAATAAATAGGTCAAGGTCAGTGATGTAAACTTTTTTTCAGTTGATGGTGAGAATTAATAGTATTACTGAAAAATATAATTGATTTAAAAAAACCAATAAAAAAACCCAACAAACCCGAGCTTAACAAAAAACTTTAACCATAAGGGTTGAAATCCCAAAGAATGAAAATTTATGTAAGTTAGCTATATACATTGTTCTACAACATAATATAAATGTGTTTATGAAGTTTAGTCACCAAAACATGAGTAGTCTGTTCAGAAACAGAAAATGCTGAGCTAAACAAAAAACTTTAACCCTAAGGTTTAAGAGCCCAAAGTATGTCAACTTAGGTAAGGTAGCTATATACATTGTTTGTATAACATAATATGAATGTGTTTATAAAGTTTAGTCACTGTTACACGAGTTGTTTGTTCAGAAACAGAGAAAAAGCTGAGCTAAACATAAAACTTAAACCAGCGGACGCCGACAAGGCCAGGGTCATGACAATAGCTCTTCGTTTTTTTTCAAATAGATAAGCTAAAAATGCAAAGGTCCATAACTCAGTAAAAAAATCAACAAAACAGAAGGAAAAATGGATAATGCACAATAAGACCTCACACTTGTCCTTCAAAGCCTGTTTCCACTAAATCTGACAATAGATGTATGAAATGTTTTCCGGACAATATTTTGAGATAGACAGAAAGCACAAAACAATATGTCTCTGTGAGTGGAGATGATATAATAATATAAGTATTCTATACACAAACATGATAGTTTGAACAATTTTTAAAAAAAAAATTTGAATTGGGTTTAACGCCATGTTCAACACATTTCAGGTTATATATGGTATTTCCAGTTTTACTGGTGGAAGAAGACCTCAGTCTGAGTAGAACCACCATCCTTCCGCAAGAAACTGGAAACTTTCCCATAAAGTTTTTGGAGCGAGCCAGACTCGAACCTACGACCTTACAGGTGAGAGGTAAGTGATCTTGAGACGACGCCTTAGACCACTCGGCCACAAAGGACCCTGGTTTTGAACAAATCTGAGAGAAACAGATAAGGTGATACAACATGCAAATATCAAAGCTCCAGGGAGACCTCAGAATAAATCTGAGCAGAACCACTGTCTGCAAGTTACTGGCAACATTCTAACAAAGTTTTTCGGTCAAATGAGACTCGAACCTACAACCCAAGAGTTGAGAGGTTAAGTGATCTTGATATGGCGCCTTGGTCTACTCTGTCATTGAGGACCCCCACCCCTTTTGTTTCACAGTCATTACTATGAATACACATGTATGGCTAACTCTGTCAGTAGCGTGTCCATTTAGCACAATCAGTAGCATGTCTGACTAACAATCCGGGGTTTATGTGTTCAAATCTGTGTCCAGCCATAATCTGCCTTTACACCACAACGCCCGGGCTTGCACATTTTCTTACAAATCCATCATTATATCTCCTGGAAATGACCCCAGAACGCAGGAAATGCATTCTAAAAAAAATGTTTTCTGGGAGGCATGCCCAAAACCCCCATGATGGCTTGCACATCTTTTAATGATCAGCCATGCCACTGTTGATGATTGGTATATAACCTTGCATCTCATTGCCATTTATCTTGTCACAATGACAAGTCGGAAAGTTATCAGTTACTTGAAGAAATAGGTGTGCTTGAGTACGGAGTAAACTCATGATAATTACCTTTAAGGTGGAAATAGGGCTGGATACTCCCTGGGATCGAAGAAGGTGGGCTGTCTCTTCCACCAAGAGGTGTCTATAACAGCAATATAATATACTATCAGGATGTTTTATGGATATGAAGTTTGGGGATACTAAATTCAGATCCTAGGGATAACTGTTACAGTAGAAACCAGGCTCTGCAAACTTCCCGTGAAAACAGACTTCTTGCACGCCGGATAAATATATCTAAAGTTTTACTAAGGTGAAATATTTCTATCTCCCCCAACGGCTGAGATAAACTTTCTTGCGCTGTGTTGCTGGAACCATTTTGAAGATGTTACGTATTAAACATATGGTTTAAATCATAATTAAATGCTTAATAGTGACTGCTATAAAATTTATAATGATGAATTAAGTTAAAATAAGTACAAGACCAAGGTAGTTTGTTTTTATGATGGATGTGCAAGACCACGGTAGTTTGTTTTTATGATGGATGTGCAAGACCAAGGTAGTTTGTTATTATGATGGATGTGCAAGATCAAGGTAGTTTGTTTTTATGATGGATGCGCAAGACCAAGGTAGTTTGTTATTATGATGGATGTGCAAGATCAAAGTAGTTTGTTTTTATGATGGATGTGCAAGACCAAGGTAGTTTGTTATTATGATGGATGTGCAAGATCAAGGTAGTTTGTTTTTATGATGGATGCGCAAGACCAAGGTAGTTTGTTATTATGATGGATGCGCAAGATCAAGGTAGTTTGTTTTTATGATGGATGCGCAAGACCAAGGTAGTTTGTTATTATGATGGATGTGCAAGATCAAGGTAGTTTGTTTTTATGATGGATGCGCAAGATCATGGTAGTTTGTTTTTATGATGGATGTGCAAGACCAAGATAGTTTGTTTTTATGATGGATGCGCAAGACCAAGGTAGTTTGTTTTAATGATGGATGCGCAAGATCAAGGTAGTTTGTTTTTATGATGGATGCACAAGATTAAGGTAGTTTGATTTTATGATGGATGTGCAAGACCAAGATAGTTTGTTTTTATGATGGATGTGCAAGACCAAGATAGTTTGTTTTTATGATGGAAGCGCAAGACCAAGGTAGTTTGTTATTATGATGGATGCGCAAGATCAAGGTAGTTTGTTTTAATGATGGATGCGCAAGACCAAGGTAGTTTGTTTTTATGATGGATGTGCAAGACAAAAATAGTTTGTTTTTATGATGGATGTGCAAGACCAAGGTAGTTTGTTATTATGATGGATGTGCAAGATCAAGGTAGTTTGTTTTTATGATGGATGTGCAAGACCAAGGTAGTTTGTTATTATGATGTATGTGCAAGATCAAGGTAGTTTGTTTTTATGATGGATGCGCAAGATCATGGTAGTTTGTTTTTATGATGGATGTGCAAGACCAAGATAGTTTGTTTTTATGATGGATGCGCAAGACCAAGGTAGTTTGTTATTATGATGGATGCGCAAGATCAAGGTAGTTTGTTTTAATGATGGATGCGCAAGATCAAGGTAGTTTGTTTTAATGATGGATGCACAAGATTAAGGTAGTTTGTTTTTATGATGGATGTGCAAGACCAAGATAGTTTGTTTTTATGATGGATGTGCAAGACCAAGATAGTTTGTTTTTATGATGGATGTGCAAGATTAAGGTAGTTTGTTTTTATGATGGATGCACAAGATTAAGGTAGTTTGTTTTTATGATGGATGCACAAGATCAAGGTAGTTTGTTTTAATGATGGATGCACAAGATTAAGGTAGTTTGTTTTTATGATGGATGTGCAAGACCAAGATAGTTTGTTTTTATGATGGAAGCGCAAGACCAAGGTAGTTTGTTATTATGATGGATGCGCAAGATCAAGGTAGTTTGTTTTAATGATGGATGCGCAAGATCAAGGTAGTTTGTTTTTATGATGGATGTGCAAGACAAGATAGTTTGTTTTTATGATGGATGCACAAGACCGAGGTAGTTTGTTATTATGACGGATGTGCAAGACCAAGGTAGTGATGGATGTGCAAGATCAAGGTAGTTTGTTATTATGATGGATGTACAAGACTAAGGTAGTTTGTTATTATGATGGATGTACAAGATCAAGGTAGTTTGTTTTTATGATGGATGTACAATATCAAGGTATTTTGTTATTATGATTGATGTACAAGACTAAGGTAGTTTGTTTTTATGATGGATGCGCAAGATCAAGGTAGTTTGTTTTTATGATGGATGTGCAAGACCAAGATAGTTTGTTTTTATGATGGACGTGCAAGACCAAGGTAGTTTGTTATTATGATGGATGTACAATATCAAGGTAGTTTGTTATTATGATGGATGAACAAGACCAAGGTAGTTTGTTATTATGAGGAATGTACAAGACCAAGGTAGTTTGTTATTATGACGGATGTACAAGATCAAGGTAGTTTGTTTTGATGATGGATGTGCAAGACCAAAGTAGTTTGTTACTATGATGGATGTACAAGATCAAGGTAGTTTGTTATTATGATGGATGTGCAAGATCAAGGTAGTTTGTTATTATGATGGATGTACAATATCAAGGTAGTTTGTTATTATGATGAATGTGCAAAACCAAGGTAGTTTGTTATTATGACGGATGTGCAAAATCAAGATAGTTTGTTATTATGATGGATGTACAAGACCAAGGTAGTTTGTTACTGTGATGGATGTACAAGACCAAGGTAGTTTGTTATTATGATGGATGTACAGGACCATGGTAGTTTGTTACTGTGATGAATGTGAAACACCAAGGTAGTTTGTTATTATGATGTATGTTCAAGATTAAGGTAGTTTGTTATTATGATGAATGTACAGGATCAAGGCAGTTTGTTATTATGATGGATGTACAAGACCAAGGTAGTTTGTTATTATGATGGATGTACAGGACCATGGTAGTTTGTTACTGTGATAAATATGCAACACCAAGGTAGTTTGTTACTGTGATGGATGTACAAGACCAAGGTAGTTTGTTACTGTGATGGATGTACAAGACCAAGGTAGTTTGTTACTGTGGTGAATGTACAAGAGCAAGGTAGTTTGTTACTGTGATGAATGTACAAGACCATGGTAGTTTGTTACTGTGATGGATGTACAAGACCAAGGTAGTTTGTTACTGTGATGGATGTACAAGACCATGGTAGTTTGTTACTGTGATGGATGTACAAGACCATGGTAGTTTGTTACTGTGATGGATGTACAAGACCATGGTAGTTTGCTACTGTGATGGATGTACAAGGCAATGGTAGTTTGTTACTACAAATTGTTTCATCAGACATTTCAAAGTCTGTGCATCTTATGATACATTCATAGTCATGATCATTTTGTTCTCAAATCAAGCTTGAAGATGATCAAGATTAGTTGGTCTGTATCATAAGATGCACACATATCTTTAAACATCTAAATGAAACAGAATGACCTTTTACAAGCAGAATTTTCTCTGAAGTGTATATCCCTGACATTTAGCCAGGAAGGGAATTTAGAAAATATCAAATTTCAAACCTCAGAGTTTGGAGATTTTATTTTCTGTTTTAATCCATATTTATACTTTTAAACTGATTTGTATGTATGTAAATTTGAATGAATTAATATGTTTAAACCATACCTCAGAGTAGGAATCCCTTTTGTGAGAGTCGCCAGACACATCAACTTTCAGTGTCTGTAAAATAAAGGTCCTCACATTATTGAAGTCTGGCTTAACCCTTTGCTCCATAAGCATTTTCTTGGACTCTTCCAAGTTGAAAGCATTAATTCACCACGTATCAGCAATGGGTGAATTATGTTTATATTAACTGACAGAGTGGAAAACAGTGCAGGAAGTGTTCAGATTGCTCGTTACAAAAGAGTTCAGATTGTAACGAGCAATCTGAACACTTTCTGCACTGTTTTTATAGGCCTACTGTGATTGGTGCGGGAAAACGCGTATCTATGGAGTAAAGGTTAACTTGATGATATTTATAAAACTACCAAATCAAGATAAGAATATAAGGCACATCTCCGGTAAACTAAAAATACAATAAGGGAAAGACGAAGCAGAAAACTCAGTAAGAAAATGTTCAGCAGATTTTGTTTCTGATAAAATGGAAGAGTAGTAAGTGTTCAATGAAAAAAAAATTGTATTTAAAAATAATGATTTTTTTCTTTTCAAATACATATTCTCATTTTACTATATACAGCTTCTCTTACATTTAGTCCAAATCCTAAACTAAAAAACATATTTATTGAAATCATAGTATTTATTGTTTTTTCAGCTTGGAATGAGTTAACCTATAATTAATATGACTGACATTATCATTGTAATTCATTTGCACGCGGGATAGGCTGCTACTAATGTTGTCAGAAGTTGTGTTCAAACCTCTTGCAATATGTGTGTGTAAATATTTATAGCTATACGATAAATATGTTTAAACAAAAAAGTATTAGGGAGTAAAATTATCCTTTAAATATTTTTTTATACAGTCAAACCTCTTAAGCAGCCAGTAAATGGAGGGAGAAAAATTGGCATGCAGGTTAATTTGCTTTGAAAGTATAAACGAGGGGTGATCCAGACATAACTGGACTGCCCCTGTATCTTTTTCGTTTTACGGATTTCTTACATGAAATTTTCAGCAAGTACAATTCTATTCATGCCAAATCTATAATCAGAACGATTTTCATTTCAGAAAAAGGAATTGTCATTTTAGTCATTACTATAGCAAGCCATTGATGTTAAAGTGGGGCTCGTGTCTTTTTATGCTTTAAAGTGTTGAATTAATCAACTTCTAAATGTGATATTTTGGTGCTGAAAAGCAGATTATTACTCGACGATGTATAACAAAGTTTCAACGTCATCCCTGTTTCAATAAGTAAATAGTATGGCATTAAGGAATAATATTGGTTGTTTAATATGGCATCATTTGAGTCACAAAAAACGCACGCAATTTTCAAATTTTGTCAGCTTAGACATTGGCCAACTAAAACTTATGCAATGATACAGCAGGCATCTACGGGAAAGAAACTGTCACAGATGCAGGTTTTTGAATGGCATCAGATGTTCCGATACTGAAGAGTGTCACTAGAAGATGGGAAGGGGCGGGGCCGTAAGACCTCTATGGAAGCGACGTTAGTGACTACAATTAAGGACGTCGTATACAGCGACAGGTGAGTCAAGATACGCGATGTTTGTGATCTAACAGGCTACAGCCACGGTATTGTTCAGCGAGTTCTTACTGAACAATTAAATGTAAAAAAAAATCAGCGCAAGATACTCTCAGATGAACAGAAATGGGTAAATGTGTCCAGGAAATTTCTACAGTGCTAGATGAATTGATGAAAAATATATGTATTGTGACTGAGTAACACGACGTCACCTTACGTTATTTTGTGTTTGATGATGCTCCCCGCATGTCTGTTAAAGGCAGTGTATTTATGTATGTAGCTTCATTATTTCTTGTGCAAACGTCTTGAAATTTTTTAGGTATCATTTATTAAAGATTGGACATCATGTAGAATCTTTTTCAATAATTTAACACATAACATACAGAAGTAATAGACTCAATCCAGTTATTTCTGGATCACCCCTCATACATGGGAAATGGCAAAAGTGGCTGCTTAATATAGGTGACAGCTTACATAGGTATGGCTGTATATTAGATATAAAATAAGGGGACTAAATGCCCTTGTACTCCTATTTCATAGAGTGCTGAAAGGGAATATAATTTATAAGGATCACAAAATTTTAAAATTTCAAACACCTTTTCCCAATAAAGCATGTTTATATACTCACCGACTCTGTATTGCCTAAAGGATATCTATTTAAACATGGCAGAATTGTATATTGAAAAAAGGTTTCCTAACTTTCTACACACCTAGGTTAGACTAAAATAGATTTCCTGCTTAGAATACGACATATAAAATAAGTCACAGGATTTCATTTTGATTTCAACTTGATCTGTTATACACACAGTAAAAATTGTTTCATCTAAGAAGAGTTTGAATGACTATGCAAATATTGTCAAGCAGTTTTCAAGTTGTGTCTATTTTAAGAATAAAAATTTCGTTTCAAATTTACATAAACTTTGATTTACATATTGATTTTGTCACATTTTGGTGGATTTGATATCAAATATTTTATATGGCAGAGTATTTATTGATGATACTGAGATGGTTTTTTATCCATTTTTGTAGCGGGTTTTTGTGATATACTCCCTTTAAAGTTGTTAACCATTAACTTTTCTTTCATGTTCATTTGCTTTGGAATTGATAGAAAAATAATGTTCTTACCTGTATATGAAATTGTGTCATGTAATCCTTGTGAAATTTTTTTACTTTACTCTTACAGCTGAAAAAGTGATACATTTATTATCCAAATGGAAAAATTAACATAATGTATGTAATAGTTCAGTAAATGGGTAAGCTATACATGTTAATTTGCATTTAATGATAAAAAACAATTAAATGTTCCAAGCTTCCTTTTCTAGTTAGGGCCCTATTTACAAAAGTTCATCAAACTATATTAAATCAAACTAAAGGTGTTGAATGGAACCTTTTTCTTCTATTTTTAGTAATATTGACCTTGCCCTTGACCTGATCAACCTTACAATTAGTTCTAAGCTTTCTTTTTATGTTAAATACCAATCAAATAGGTTTCAATTATGAGTAATACCATCAGTGTCAAATACCAGTAATATAATAAGCTTCTGTTATGAGTAAAATACCATTGGTGTCAAATACCAGTAATATAATAAGCTTCTATTATGAATACTACCATTGTGTCAAATACAATAATATAAGTTTCCATTATGAGTAATACCATCATTGTCAAATACCAGTAATATAATAAGCTTCTATTACGAGTAATACCAATGGTGTCAAATACAATACTATAAGCTTCAATTATGAGTAATACCACCGTGTCAAATACAATACTATATGTTTCCATTATGAGTAATACCATTGGTGTCAAATACAATACTATAAGCTTCCATTATGAGTAATACCATTGGTGTCGAATACAATACTATAAGCTTCCATTATGAGTTATACCATTGGTGTCAAATACAATACTATAAGTTTCCATTATCAGTAAAACCATTGGTGTCAAATACAATACTATAAGCTTCCATTATGAGTAATACCATAGGTGTCAAATACAATACTATCAGCTTCTATTATGAGTAATACCATCAGTGTCAAATACCAGTAATATAATAAGCTTCTATTATGAGTAATACAATCAGTGTCAAATACCAGTAATATAATAAGCTTCTATTATGAGTAATACCATCATGTCAAATACAATACTATAACTTTCCATTATGAGTAATACCATCAGTGTCAAATACCAGTAATATAATAAGCTTCTATTATTAGTAATAACATCATGTCAAATACAATACTTTAAGCTTCTATTATGAGAAATACCATTGGTGTCAAATACAATACTATAAGTTACCATTATGAATAATACCATCGTGTCAAATATAATACTATAAGTTTCCATTATGAGTAATACCATCAGTGTCAAATACCAGTAATATAATAAGCTTCTATTATGAGTAATACCATCAGTGTCCAATACCAGAAATATAATCAGCTTCTATTATGAGTAATACCATTGGTGTCAAATACAATACTATAAGCTTCCATTATGAGTAATACCATTGGTGTCAAATACAATACTGTAAGTTTCCATTATGAGTAATACCATCAGTGTCAAATACCAGTAATATAATAAGATTCTATTATAAGTAATACCATCATGTCAAATACAATACTATAAGTTACCATTATGAATAATACCATCATGTCAAATACAACTAGACCTATCACTGAAGGTGATGAATACCCCCGAACTCCGCCATGACAGAAAATGGTTAGCCATTGTATGAAGTTTTATTAAACTATATCCAATAGTTTTAAAGTTATGCTCCAGACAAAAAAAATTCTTAATAAAAGAGAATGTTATGGATTGAGTTTTTTGTATTGTCAATTTTTTTATGGTTTTGTTAAAATTAAAAACGGTCTTTTTAATTATTGTGTAGTGTACAAGCTTTCATGGCAATCAATAAATGTTATACTTTTTCGAGTTATGTTGAGGGACAACAATTTTATGGATAAGAAACAAACAAGAGCACTAGGAATACAATATTGAACCTGCTTTGCTCGAACTCCATGTATTCATCAACTTGGTTCTTTCATGAACTTTATTAAACTGTTATCACTGATGGCTTTAAAAGTACTTTAAAAGTACTGCACCAGACAAGGTAAATATATCAAAGAGCACTAACTCTGTAATTAGCAAGAATAGAGTTATGTTTCTTGTACACTGCACTTCCTGTCATATTCTACCATTGTATGAAGTTTGATGAAATTCCATCCAGTACTTTAAAAGTAATGCTCCGGACAAGGGAAATATATCAAAGGGCAATAACTCTGTAATTAGCAAAAATAGAGTTATGTTTCCTGTTCACTGCACTTCCTCTCATTATATTCTACCATTGTATGAAGTTTGATGAAATTCCATCCAGTACTTTAAAAGTAATGCTCCGGACAAGGGAAATATATCAAAGGGCAATAACTCTGTAATTAGCAAGAATAGAGTTATGTTTCTTGTACACTGCAATTCCTCTCATTATATTCTACCATTGTATGAAGCTTGATGAAATTCCATCAGGTACTTTTCAAGTTATGCTCCGGACAAGAAAAATTATCAAAGGGCAATAACTCTGTAATTAGCAATAATAGAGTTATGTTTCTTGTACACTGCACTTCCTCTCATTATATTCTACCATTGTATGAAGTTTGATGAAATTCCATCCAGTACTTTAAAAGTAATGCTCCAGACAAAGGAAATATATCAAAGGGCAATAACTCTGTAATTAGCAAGAATAGAGTTATGTTTCCTGTACACTGCACTTCCTCTCATTATATTCTACCATTGTATGAAGTTTGATGAAATTCCATCCAGTACTTTAAAAGTAATGCTCCAAACAAGGGAAATATATCAAAGGGCAATAACTCTGTAATTAGCAAGAATATAGTTATGTTTCCTGTACACTGCACTTCCTCTCATTATATTCTACCATTGTATGAAGCTTGATGAAATTCCATCCGGTACTTTTCAAGTTATGCTCCGGACAAGAAAAAATATCAAAGGGAAATATATCAAAGGGCAATAACTCTGTAATTAGCAAGAATAGAGTTATGTTTCCTGTACACTGCACTTCCTCTCATTATATTCTACCATTGTATGAAGCTTGATGAAATTCCATCTGGTACTTTTCAAGTTATGCTCCGGACAAGAAAAAATATCAAAGAGCAATAACTCTGTAATTAGCAAGAATAGAGTTATGTTTCCTGTACACTGCACTTCCTCTCATTATATTCTACCGTTGTATGAAGCTTGATGAAATTCCATCCAGTACTTTTCAAGTAATGCTCCGGACAAGGAAAATTGCAATGGACAGACGGATAGACCGACCTCAGGGTGACTCCAATATACCCCCTCAAAACTTCGTTTGTCGGGGGTATAATAATATAAGTTTCCATTATGAATAATACCATCAGTGTCAAATACCAGTAATATAATAAGCTTCTATTATGAGTAATACCATCAGTGTCAAATACCAGTAATAAAATAAGCTTCTATTATGAGTAATACCATCATGTCAAATACAATACTATAAGCCACTATTATGAGTAGTACCATTGGTGTCGAATACAATATTATAAGCTTCTATTATGAGTAATACCATCGTGTCAAATACAATACTATAAGTTTTTATTATGAGTAATACCATCATTGTCAAATACCAATAATATAATAAGCTTCTATTATGAGTAATACCATTGTGTCAAATACAATACTATAAGCTTCTATTATGAGTAATACCAGTGGTGTCAAATACCAATAATATAATAAGCTTCTATTATGAGTAATACCATCGTGTGAAAAACAATACTTTAAGTTTTTATTATGAGTAATACCATCATTGTCAAATACCAATAATATAATAAGCTTCTATTATGAGTAATACCATTAGTGTCCAATACCAGAAATATAATCAGCTTCCATTATGAGTAATACCATTGGTGTCAAATACCAATAAGCTTCTATTATTAGTAATACCATTATGTCAAATACAATACTATAAGCTTCTATTATGAGTAATACCATGGTGTCAAATACAAAACTATAAGCTTCTATTATGAGTAATACCATTATTGTCAAATACCAATAATATAATAAGCTTCTATTATGAGTACTGTATATTCCCTTATAAACGCCCCCACTCTAATAAACGCCCCCCCACCTATTTTTCTGGAAAATAAAAAAATAAAACGTATGTGCAATTTCAGTGCGTGTTCGCCCATTTTTCCCTGATCGATTATTTTGTTACACAGACAACAATTAGCGGAGTGTTTATTACCTTTGAACACTTTAACCCATTGTTTATATATTGGGTGACCACTTAACCACTTTTGGTTGAACAAATAATTCCCCATATTTGCTGTTTAATACTAGTAAAAATACCGTCTGCCAAGTAAAACATTAATGCGATTAGTCTGTGTACGCTGAAAGCTCATTGTTCCACTTTAAAAAGAGCAAGCGTCCAAGTGATTTTAAGTGAAGAGTACACTGGCCATAAATTCGGATATTCCAGAATGCAGACTAGTAATTCAGCTTTTTTGCATCTTATGTCGATTATTTCATTCACTTTCAAATATTTCTGAACTGATTTAAACAGGATTTAAGTTTTTTTTTCCAGGGCTTTATTGGTTTTATTGTATTTTTAACTGTTGTTAAATTTGCTTTTTTTTATCTTTTATAAATGCCCCCACCTTGTAAAATGTAACGCCCCCGGGGACGTTAATTAGGGAATATACGGTAATACCATCAGTGTCCAATACCAGTAATATAATCAGCTTCCATTATGAGTAATACCATTGGTGTCAAATACAATACTATAAGCTTCCATTATGAGTAATACCAATGGTGTCAAATACAAGAATATTAGCTTCTATTATGAGTAATACCATCAGTGTCAAATACCAATAATATAATAAGCTTCTATTATGAGTAATACCATCATGTCAAATACAATACTATAAGCTTTCATTTTGAGAAACACCATCATGTCAAATACAATACTATAAGCTTCTGTTATGAGCAACACCATCAATGTCAAATATCAGTAATGTAATAAGCTTCTATTATGAGTTATACCATCATGTCAAATACAATACTGTAAAATTCCATTATGAGTAATACCATCATGTCAAATACAAAACTATAAGCTTCTATTATGAATAACAACATCAATGTCAAATACCAGCCAATGACAAAGCCTGGTTATGTTGTCATGACCGAGCTTTGCAGTGTTGATCACTGCCAAAATGAACATATACGACAGGGACTACTTTTTATTCTTCCAATTTAATTTTTTCACGGATATGTTGTGGACATTGTATTATGTTATTTTTAAAAAATGTTTCATAAAATAAACCAAAAGCTACATAATAACATTGATCAAATTAGGACTGGCTATAAGTAGTCTAAGTACTTTGATTTGTAGAACTAGCCGGGGCTTATTAGCTCGGTAGTGCGTCAGACTATCAATCCAGGGTTCGTTAGTTTGAATCCCTGCCTGGCCTCAATCTCCGTGTTGGTTGATATACAACATTGCGTCTCATTATCATTCATCTCTTATCGCTGATTCAAGTGGGAAAGTTATCAGTTACTAGAGGCGATGAGGTGTGCTCGATTACTGGTTAATCTTCCAGGATTCCAGGAAACAGTGGTTAGTTAACTGATCATCTGTTAGCCCTCGATGGCATAACAATGACACTAAATATTCAATCAACCAATCAATTGTAGATTAGTATAGTAACAACATCTTGTATACACAGTGGACACCTAACAACAGTATACTTACATGCAGATAAACATTGTAACCATAACCAAAACAACCAGTGAAATTGACACTGCAACTACGGTAACTTTGGTTGAATCATCTAGTAAATAAAAATAATAACTATTATGATAGTTTGATTATTCAACAAAATTCACGAAGCCTTTAAAGTCCATCAGTGTATAGGGTGTAGACACATGTGCAGCATGGTGCAGCAATAATTAATCTAGTTTAAAACTTTTCTACTTTTTTTAGCTAATTTCCAAACTTTTTTACATTTATTTTGTATGCCCCCACCAATAATTTCTTGTTTTATCATAAATTCGGACAATGATGGCATTTATTATTGTTGATCAGTTTTCGAAATTACAAGTTTTGTAAAATATTTAGCCGCATCAATACCAAAATGTGTCTTTATCCCTGAGGAAAAGCAACAAACTACACTTATATGACAGGCAGTGCAATATGCAATAATGAATAAAGCCATCCTTAAAAAATATTTCCTCTGACCCAGTAATTTTCATGTAGGTATATGTAGGTAGCATATTACTCTGACCCAGTAATTTTCATGTGGGTATAGGTAGGTAGCATATTACTCTGACCCAGTAATTTTCATGTGGGTATAGGTAGGTATCATATTTATTTTTGTTGCCAGATTTTGATTTTGCATTGTCAATGCTGAGCGAGTACATGTAGCTTCTCGACAAAAATTGTTTTTTACGGATGACCTAATTTGGTGTTAAATTAGATCAAATGTTCGAAAAAACAGTAATTTACAACTCAAATCTGACTGAAGATAAAGTATAAAGTGTATATATTTTCAAATCATACTCAACACCCTCATTACATCAAGTCTCGTTGAATTTTGTTCTTTGTTCTATATAAAACAAAGTCTAGGATTTCCACGGTAATAAATATTACCATAAAGAATCTTTTTTAAAGTCTTTTTTTTTTCTTAGCAGAAATGTATTTGCATAAAAATGGTAGGTTGACCAACTCTGCTTTTTAAAAATAGTTCAGTGATTCCTAAGATTTTTTTTCCTCAAATGCTCGTAAATACATGCATCTGTTAAAATCCTATACAAGTCACTTTTGTAACACCAGTGATGTCTTATTGTAGTATATTCTATGCCAGCTCTTGCTTTACTCAACTGCAGCAAGAAATGACAGCCCCTATGTAAATATTTCAAACCAAATTACATTTTAGGATTTAGAAGTGCACATGGCAAAAAAGGGTGCAAATGTGCAGCGAGACCTATAATGTGGGCAATTATAACACATAATCTGCTTTAACAATAAAATCTAAAACTAAATTATAATGTTTTTCATGATATCTTATGTGTTTTTTCCAACTGTGACCACAACTCAATTACATTTAAATAACACATACTGAAAAAAAGATAATGATTTTGATGATTTTTTATACATTTTCCTATGTTAAACTGACATGTCACCACAGTGGGGCAAACTATGACCTAAGGGTCATGGCTTGAACAAACCTTATACTCAGAACCTCATTAGATGATACTACATGCAAACTATCAAAGCTCCAGGCCTTGCACTTTTGGAGAAGAATATTTTTGGAATTTTGAAGAAAAAAAATTATAAACCCATGGGGTGGAGACAAATTTGACCTCAGGTCATCATTTGAAAAAACTTAAGAGAGTTTAGTATAAGAATGCTTCACACAAAATTTGGTGAAATTCTGTCAAATAGTTTCAGAGAAGAAGTCGTTTGAAGAAAATTTAACGACAGACAAAAGTAGATCATAATAGCTCATCCTGAGTTTAACTCATATGAGTAGTCAATTCACAACAAATTGACCTTATGCCAACTGTCAATCAAATGAATGAATGAATGAATGAATAGGGTTTTACGGCAAACCAACACATTATAGGTTATTCGACGCCAACAGGAATGAAGATTCCAGGTTCACTCTACACGTTCACATTAACAAATTAACATACAAATTGAAAAAAAATACATCAACAAATGAATATGTAGAATGAACCTAGAAGCTTGATACCTGCAGAACTGCAGGGTTTCAGGAAATTCTATCAAATTACTCAAATTGTCGCTTCCTACGACATGCATGAGCCACAGTGATCCTATTCTTGCTATCACTCGTTTGGGTTGCTGGAACCACACAGGGTTGGTAATTTAACCACAATAGTGAACATGACAAAAAATGATAAAATGAACACGACACTCATTCTGAGGATTCCTACCCCTCTGCAGAGATTGACAGTGATTCTATTCTTAGCCGGAACCACACGAGCTCTGTCAAACAAGTCAATAATCCAATCAGTAATCAATATTGGTTGCTACTTTGCCATTTTCCTTAGACAATCAAACAATGTCTAAGTAAACACTACATTGTATTTACTTGGACAAACACTGCCAAGTGGCAAGTGGGAAGAGTGATAGTCACTCTCACGTCAAGCCAATTATGCAATACATTGAAAGAAAACAGAAAGAAAGACATTCATATTAAACCCTTCAGATGACGACACTCCCTTCACTTTGGGTAATTTTCATTTCTGTTATTACTACGGAAGGGACCAGAGAAATATATAACTGGTACGTTGTTTTTTTGAACCTGCTGTCTGAATGTATTGTTGTTCCCCGTATTCGCTAATTCCATTCTTGTTGGCTGATCTAACATACACCAAGTACAGAGTACCAGCTTGTAATCCAGAAATTGTCAATACTGGATTCGCAAAATCCACCGGGTAGCTTATGTTGGGAGCATCTAGTACTGAAAAAAACATCAAATTATTTTACTTACATGATAGAAAATAGTAAGACAACCATGAGCAGTTTGATAAGATACCTTATACTCTGAATAAACTAAACACCCCCAATGTGATGCATTTTGCAAAAGAGTTGGTGGGCGAGGTATTAGGGCCAAAGAAATCAGTATAAGTTTAGTATGAAATTGTGTATTGAGGGGTGTGCATAAGAATTTCTGTACCAATCAAAGAAAACTTACAAATATTTGAATAGATACAGAACTGTTTTAAAAGACTCATATTGGCAAACTACACAATAAAGCTGCAAAATGACACTTTCTCTATATGTTATGCACATAAAATACATGTAGTGCTTATAAACTGATTCAATGCCATAAATAACTTAAATTATTCAATTAACACTAATCAAAATAATGAAATTAGTTTATTGCAGGACGGGAAAACACATTGCACAATATTGACCGGAAAACATTTCCAAAAATGTGAACGCACCTGCTGGTTGAAATAAAAATTAACCACGTATGCAAAGACAATTGTCAGAAACAATAATTGAAGAATGTAATATAATTTATTAGGTAAAGATTCCATACAGAAGTCGATAACTGAATGGCAACAAAGAACAAATGAGAAATGACACGGTAGCATTTCTTGCAGGTTTTTTACATAAAAAATGTAGCAACAGTGAAATACATCATAACAGAAGGGTTAATGGTACAATATAATGTGTGTACACCATTGAAAACTTTTGAACCATTAGTAATCTGACCTTTAAGTGGGGGCAGTAGTGTAATGGCTAGTGTTGGCTGGTCATGCCATAGATTGCAGGTTCGATCCCCAGCTTGACCCGATGCCTCTTATAAAACAAAACTCAGTACTGGTTCTACCCAGGAAGCAGACTCGAGAGTGGTTCAGATAAGCTCTGAGCTTTTATTGCAATCAAGCTAAAACAAATTAGTATAAACTAACCACCAGGGAGACTGTGGCCATGTGGGTATTTAAATTCATGACCTGTGGATTGAGTTAGACGTGCTACCAACTGAGTTAACTGGGTCCATCATGTTGGACACACACACATACAGCTGTATACCTGAAGGGGGCACTGGGGATTTATCTTCAGTTGACTCGGCCGTGTAACTGACCATATATACATCTGGACGACCACCCATGCTGGTGTAATAGTCTCGGTTATACAGAATCTTGACATGGATTACTGTAGAGTTACACTCCAGTCTGTAGATTGGTTTTTCTGGAACTATTCAAAGTGATGACACTAATTGCAGTCTGATTTTGATAAAATTTTCATATACTGTAAGTTAAACCTGCGGAAGCGGTCACCTCTATTAAGCAGCCACCTGTCTTAAGCAACCATATTTTTCTATTTCCCATTTCTATGCTTTCAGAGTAAATTAACATGTATTAAGCAACAACCTGTCTTAAAAGGCAACTTTTACTCATTCCCTTGCCTGGCTGCTTAAGACAGATTTTACTGTACATGTATCAGCAAGACATTTATCTGTGAAGGCATGATATGATTTTTACTACGGACACATGTGTAGTGCCATGTGAACTATCATGCTGCCAGAAAAGTCCAAACAAAATTTTGTAGTAAGGTCATCATAAATTAATTGCTAGATTATCAACCCGGCTCACCCTCTATTTTCCATGCTGCACTGACCATTTTTATTTTCATAAAAAAAATAAATAAAAATAAAAATAAAAAATTAAATAATAAATAAAGAAAATGAATAAATAAAATCCTGCCCACTTCCCCCTTTTTAAGAAAAATTTGGATGGAAACCTAGAAATTAATTTATAATGGCCTAAAAGATTGTATGTATGTTTTATTTTACAAAAACTTCAACTTTTCATATCATTTCGCTCCCAGGAAGAGTGGTATAGAGATGTGTATGATATACAGGTGAAAAAACATATGCAGTGAATCCATGAACATGGTGGGTATATGTACCTTGAGAAGATGTGATTTGGCCAGTTAAACGATGTACAAAAACATAAGTTGTTGATGATTCTGACTGCTCTTAGTAGCATTTATATGCATGTTTTCTGGTGCTGATGCTATGTAATAGTATTCAATATGTGGCAAACTTATGTGGCCTAATGCTATGTGGCAAACTTATGTGGCCTAATGCTATGTGGCAAACTTATGTGGCCGTATGCTATGGAGTGGTGTAAAAAATCACAGGAAAAGTGCTTGCTTCAGGAAACATTTTTGCAGATAACTTTATATTCTTATTTCACGAAAATTAACGAAATAAACGCCACCTCTAAATAGAGGTGAACAATTGATAGTATCAAGTGGAAAAACATGAATTTTTTGTAAATTGCGCCACTCCTTAACTTTACTCTAGCAAAATATGCTGTTGCACTTTATACAAATATGAGTCTTGTATGGTTGCACATATGGATCATCTCTATACATAGACCGCTCTCTTCTTTGTTTTGTGTATTACGACATTTATCTTCAAAATGAAAAAGGCACTTTTTACCATTTTTTTTTTACACCTCTCCATACCATAAGTTGTGTGAGTCCATCACAGTGTCCAAGTACCATTCTTTTTCACACAGAGTTTTCTGATCAATCACATATTCACAAAGCATCTCAACTCAAGTACCGGTATACACTACAGCTAAAATTTTATAACTGTTGAAATATGGGAAATCTTTGCAGTTAAAATGTCCCACAGATAAAGGGAATGTAAAATAAATTTCAAAACATTTAAAAGAAACAGTTATATTCTAAAATCAAAATTTAGTTTAAGTGCATTATCAAGTTGAGATGTTTTGTGAATACAGAGTCGAGACTCAAACCACTGACCTAAGCAGAGATTATGAGGTAGCCTCTTAAACCTCTGGGTCAGGAAAGAATCACTAATATTTTAACGATTAATTAATGAATCAATTAAAATGGTGTATGTATTTATTATTCATGTTTACCAAATATATATATGTTAGCCTTTATGGTATTCAAATTCTTTTCAAATAATAAAAAATTTAATCAACAATTGTATTCCTCCTATTTTTGAACTCTGATAATCAAATAAGTTTTCTATTAGCGCATGTATTAACAAAGGTTCGTTTATTTTGTTTGTGTTTGAAGATTTCTTATTATTTAATTATTGTCTCATTGACATTTTTAAGAGCTTTTTTATATTTACTAATTCTATAAAGAGGAGTAACTCTTGAATGTTTAGAGATAGGTTGATGGTAATCAATATTTATATTACTTCCCCTTTACAATATATGTAATCATCGTTACCTTACTCACATACTCTTCTGCACAAAATTGAACCTTCATAGGTCTTGAAACTCATGTTTAAACAAATACACAAGTATAAATATAGATTGATTCAGATAAAATAATTTAGGACATCCTTAAAAATATACTTGTTTGCTGTGCTCTGACCCAGTATTTTTCATGTGGGAAGGTAGGTAGCTAATTTTTAAGGTACCCTACCTAAAGCAGTCATTCAAAAGAAAAATGGACAGAAATCATGAAAAAAAAATTAAACACTTAGAAAGCCAATAAAAAAGTTTTGGTAGCTGCAATTTTGAGTGAGTAGGTAGGAGCACAGCAAACAAATTATTTTTTAAAGACATCCTTATGATTACTAGATTTTAAATGTCAGTATTTTTAATATTGCACAATTGTTGCAAAACTTGGCTCGTTGACAGAGGTAATTGGAGCGAAGCACAAGGTACTCTATGAGACTTATTGTATAACTTACCAGCATTATAATTCCTGAACCGGAAAGTCTCCCATACCATACCC
Organism: Panopea generosa; assembly: GCA_029582155.1. Classification (NCBI taxonomy): domain Eukaryota; kingdom Metazoa; phylum Mollusca; class Bivalvia; order Adapedonta; family Hiatellidae; genus Panopea; species Panopea generosa. The sequence goes on from CM055904.1 coordinate 67,546,879, forward strand.
CCACTTATACCACTGGCTGCTATGGAGACAGCAAATTGAAGCATTACCGGTAATGGGTTCTCTGTTATTTCCAACCATTGATGCGCATCACCATGACATACACCGTGCACAGAAGTAGAGAACCAGTCGAGGTCATTCTGTGAAACAGATTTTAACGTCATTTTTATTCCATCAAGGACAGATGACCAGTTAACTTATCCATTCTTTCCTGGGATTCTGGAAGATTAACCAGTAACCCATCTCAACTCCCCATTTGAACTTGTAGTGAGAGTCAAACAGCAATGAGATAAAATTTTGCATATGAAACATTGTGGAGACTGACCGGGCCGAGGATTTAAACTCACTACCCACTGAACTGATAGCCAGTTGTGATACTGACTGGGCTAACTAGGCCCAGTATAAAAAATGGATTAAAATTGATGATGTATCAATATTAATCTTTATATATTATAAAACATTTGTTTCAAGAGAAATAAGTCAATTTTTATGAAACTTAAAAGAATAAGAGGTCATTGACCAATGTTTTCTTCTGTCTTTTCCAAAACAGTTAGCTCAGTCGGTAGCATATATGACTATTAATCCAGAGGTTGAGAGTTTGAATCCCTGACTGTCAACAGTCTCTGTTAAAATTAAGTAATATCATTTACCAGCAATGAAGACTGTAAAACTTGATATACTGGCTCCTTAGATTGTGATCAGATCACAAAATCCAAACAAGAGGCCCAAATGGGCTTAAGTTGCTTACCTGATTTCATCTGTCAATTCTTTTCATATACTGAATAGACCATGTCTATGAAGAACTTACAGATGAAAATGATCCGTTTTCCCATGCCCTTTATTGAATATACTTAAATGGATCCCTGAGGAAGATTTTTGAATAAATATATTTAATAGATCATTTATACCAAATATGAAGAAATTTGGCTGAGTTTTAGAGAGGATGATTTTTTAAATTTCATAATTTATCCCTTTTTTTGGCATTTACTGGATCCTTAAGGATAGTAAATCCCCTTTTAAGGTCCCAGCATCAACAAATGTGTGATGACAAATAATATTCCAAATCTCAAGATGATTCAAATAATTCCTAAAATGAATGAGAGAAACATAATTTCTAATTTCCCTGTAATATTCCTATATAAAAATCACCTTACTGGGTCCCAATGATCCTTGGTCCTTTATTGGAACCAAACTTGCAACCACTACTCATAGGAATCGTTTATACAAAATATGAACTGATGTGGCTGGTTGGTTTTCTTTTTAATTAATATTTCCCCATGTTGAGCTGATGTCCCGTTGGATGAATTTTGACCCTAGGGTCATAGTTTGAACAAACTGGAGAGAAAATCGATAGGCCATACTACCATGCAAAGTAACCATACCTTGTAGTTAGGAGAAGAATTGTGAAATTTAAAAAATAATAAAAAATTAACAAACTTGAGAGGCCTTATGTAAGAATACATTTGATTAAATTGGTACAAATCTCTCGTGGTTTCAGAGAAGAAATGGTTAAAAAAAATTGTTGATGAATTGATAGATGAACAGATGGACAAAAACAATGAAAAACTCATTCGAGCCTTCGGCTCAGAAGAGCTAAAAAACTTTGGGTGAAACCCATGTCCTGACCAATAGTTAAAGGTTAATAGACATGGTAGTACTGAGATAAAAATTTGCCTTACCTTGCATATGTGGTGGGAGGTGTCTTTGTCTTTAGAGCACCAGTAATATGAAACTTCTGTGATATTGTCACAGTTATCTCCCTTTGTCATGTTGGCACAGTGTCCTCCCTTTGTTACTCCAGTGCAGTGATCTCCCTTCATCTGCCAGGACACCCGCACTTTCCCCCCATCAATCTCAACTGTCACCAAGCTCACCCTTAACTCTGACCCTGTATAAACAGATGGATATGAAGCATTTGGGTTAAAATTATTTCATAACATCTCAAGTCTTAAATCTCAGAAATAAGAGGCTCTTGGAAAGTTATTCTTGTATACTGGACAGGAATTTCCATTTATCTTTACCGGGTTCAGATTTTTCATCCTACAACCCCATCCATAAGCTTATGCTACTCTCCTTGGGCTATGATGCAATGTCATATGACATATTCTTTCATATATACTATGGTATCCTTACTCTACTATGAGGGGTCCTTCATGGCCGAGTGGTCTAAGGCACCATCTCAAGATCACTAACCTCTCACTGTTAAGGTCGCAGGTTTGAGTCCCGCTCGCTCCAAAATACCAGTTACTTGCGGAAGGACGGTGGTCCTCAGTCTGAGGTTTTCCTCCACCAGTAAAACTGGATATGCCATAATAGTATATAACCTGAAATGTGTTGAAAATGGCATTAAATCCCATTAAAAAAAAATAAAATAAAAAAAAAAATTCTCTACTAAGAAAAACAGTTCAGTATTCCAATAAAAGGCTGAGATTTTCTGCTCTGCATCTTTACTTACTTCAACTATCACCAGGAATCTTTTCATATACAGGCACTTTCATGTTTCTTGAATTTTCCGTGAATTTCTTCTGGATTTAGTTTTAATTACTATCTTGAAAATTTCACGACATGAAAACATATTTTTTTCCTGACTTTTATCCCTTGACATGTTGACAAGTCATTTAATGTTACAATAAAAAATCACACTTCATAAAAATTTCATATGTTCCTACCTTCCTTCCATCGAGGTATGGTAATCACGTCTGATACATTATGTGAAAATCCAACTTCAGTAGCAGCCTGCATCCACAAGACAGATTCATCTGTTTTCTTAATTCTTGTCCATAAGGCACTACATACTCTGAAACCGGTAATGTTCTCTGAGTTCTCAGGGTACTCAGGGTTTAGCTGGACAGACTTGTTCCTGCTTCCTCTACTGTATTCAGTGATTCCAGCACCACCAGTTACAGTGGAGGAATTCTGGGGAAAAGTAACTGTAGCAGAGGAAGTCATTTGATGGTTGTCAGATGGCAGAACAACTACTTTGTACACTTTTATATCACCATGGTGATACCTCCTGGCTGGATTCTACAAGAAATATAAATAAATAAAATACACTGAACAAAAACTTTCCATACATATTTTTTTTCAGTATCTGACAATGTTAAACATTTACCATCAAGCAAGATGACAGAATTCAATATTCTAAAGTGCCAGATCACCATTATCATGTAGCAAACAACTGACCTGATGTGGACTGTCCATCAAACAAGTCAATAATCCAATCAGCAATCAATACTGGTTGCTAAACTGCCATTTTCCTCAGACAAGCTATGTCTAAAAAACACTACATTGTATTTACTTGGACAAACAATGCAACGTGACCAGTGGGCAGAGCTAAAGTCTTTCTTGTGTGTACTGTGAGTACAGATTTGGACAAACATGCATTGGCCAGGTAAATCCATGTCCTTTCTTAGCAAATTTTCATGCTATCTTACAGTCTTTCCTGTTAATGTGAAGAGTTTAAAAAATTCAAATTTTATTTAATTGTCTCAACAATTAAGAATGCTGAGAATACATGAAGGAAACAAACAATTGCTAAGCTCAATACAGACATGTCCACAAGAGATGTACTTTTATAATTCTGATGCCACCTTTTCAGGAAGTGTTCAAGACCTGCCATGTAACGAGCGTTCATGTGTAAGTCTGAGTTAGTCTGAGTTAAACCACTGTCCTTCTGTAAGTAACTAGAAACTTTCACACATTAAATTTAGTTTATACTAACTTATTTTAGCTCAACTGAAATAAAAGCTCAAATGTCTCAAGTCCACTTCCTGGGTAGACCCAGTACCAGTACTAAGTGTTATTTGAGAGACATTGCATCCAGTTAGTTTATATTAATTTATTTAAGCTCGACTGCGATGAAAGCTCAGAGCTTATTAAAACAGTTCTCAAGCCTGCTTCCTGGGTAGAACCAGTACCGAGTGTTGTTTTATGAGAGGCATCGGGTCGAGCTGGGGATCCAACCCACAGCCTCTGGTGTGAGCGGCCAATACTCTATCCATTACCATCCAGTTGAGAATAAAACAGCAACCTCTGATATAAGTGGCCAACACTTTATCCAGATGAGAATCAAACAGCAACCTCTGATATAAGTGGCCAATACTCTATCCATTACCATCCAGTTGAGAATAAAACAGCAACCTCTGATATTAGTGGCCAACACTTTATCCAGTTGAGAATCAAACAGCAACCTCTGATATTAGTGGCAAACACTTTATCCAGTAGAGAATCAAACAGCAACCTCTGATATTAGTGGCCAACACTCTATCCATTACCATCCAGTTGAGAATCAAACAGCAGCCTCTGATATTAGTGGCCAACACTTTATCCAATCAAACAGCAACCTCTGATATTAGTGGCCAACACTCTATCCATTACCATCCAGTTGAGAATCAAACAGCAACCTCTGATATTAGTGGCCAACACTCTATCCATTACCATCCAGTTGAGAATCAAACAGCAACCTCTGATATTAGTGGCCAGCACTCTATCCATTACCATCCAGTTGAGAATCAAACAGCAACCTCTGATATTAGTGGCCAACACTCTATCCATTATCATCCAGTTGAGAATCAAACAGCAACCTCTAATATAAGTGGCCAACACTCTATCCATTACCATCCAGTTGAGAATCAAACAGCAACCTCTGATATTAGTGGCCAACACTCTATCCATTACCATCCAGTTGAGAATCAAACAGCAACCTCTGATATTGGTGGCCAACACTCTATCCATTACCATCCAGTTGAGAATCAAACAGCAACCTCTGATATAAGTGGCCAGCACTCTATCCATTACCATCCAGTTGAGAATCAAACAGCAACCTCTGATATTAGTGGCCAACACTCTATCCATTACCATCCAGTTGAGAATCAAACAGCAACCTCTGATATTAGTGGCCAACACTCTATCCATTACCATCCAGTTGAGAATCAAACAGCAACCTCTGATATTAGTGGCCAACACTCTATCCATTACCATCCAGTTGAGAATCAAACAGCAACCTCTGATATTAGTGGCCAACACTCTATCCATTACCATCCAGTTGAGAATCAAACAGCAGCCTCTGATATTAGTGGCCAACACTCTATCCATTACCATCCAGTTGAGAATCAAACAGCAGCCTCTGATATTAGTGGCCAACACTCTATCCATTACCATCCAGTTGAGAATCAAACAGCAACCTCTGATATTAGTGGCCAACACTCTATCCATTACCATCCAGTTGAGAATCAAACAGCAACCTCTGATATTAGTGGCCAACACTCTATCCATTACCATCCAGTTGAGAATCAAACAGCAGCCTCTGATATTAGTGGCCAACACTCTATCCATTACCATCCAGTTGAGAATCAAACAGCAGCCTCTGATATTAGTGGCCAACACTCTATCCACTACACAACTACACTGCTTTTTATATCAAGTTTTAACTATGCTGGGCTTAAACCCAAAACTTCAATGAAAATAATCTTGAAATAATCTTGAGATAATCTTGAGATAATCTTGAGATAATCTTACAAATGATATTCTTGAGATAATCTTGAGATAGCTTTCTGGGGCCTGTTTCTGTAACATACGCAAGTTTACAAACTTCTTAGCATAAAATTTGAATGTACAAAAAAACATAAAGTAATTCATTTAGTGATTTACTTCATCATTTTACGACATTTCGTAAACCTTTGTTTGATATAGCATTATTTTTAAAATTTGCAAAATTACCATGTAAATGGAATGTTAGGTGTCACAATTTGTTTTGACGAAAATAAGTGAAACATGCTCTGATTTGTATCAATGGAAAATGTCAGCAGACCCTGATTTGGATCAATGGCAAATGTCAGCAGACCCTGATTTGGATCAATGGCAAATGTCAGCAGGCCCTGATTTGGATCAATGGCAAATGTCAGCAGACCCTGATTTGGATCAATGGCAAATGTCAGCAGACCCTGATTTGGATCAATGGCAAATGTCAGCAGGCCCTGATTTGGATACATGGCAAATGTCAAGGGCACTGATTTGGATCAATGGCAAATGTCAGGGGGCACTGATTTGTATCAATGGCAAATGTCAGCAGGCCCTGATTTGTATCAATGGCAAATGTCAGAATGTAAAACAAACCTTCCAGTACAGGACGATACATGTCTCGTTAATGCTACAGTTCTCCATGTAAAAAGATCCAGCAATGAGGCTTGTAGAATGTTTGGGAACTGAAAAAAATGTTAAAATGAAACTATTTATACATTATGTCGTTGATTAAAAATACACGGAGAAAAGTTGATGGGTTCAGTTACATATCATTGTTATTTCTTCTAGTGAAGGGTCTTCCGTGGAATTTGCACAATGAAATTCTTTAGGTAATGAGACCATTCCTATCAAATTGAGCTGGCCCCGATAAGCTCAGTTGGTTACGCGTCTGACTATCAATACAATTGATAAGTTGTTGATTTAATGTTTGATTCTGTAACGAATAAAATTTTCATAAGGTATCTGTGTTTTTCGAAATAAATATAAAATTTATAAAAGTAGACATTAAGTCTTAAAACATCCCTAATAAACGGGACAGCAGTAACCTATGCGCCTACTTTTAGGATCCAATTTTTGATGGCGCCGGCTTTTAGATCGGGTTTCTCAAGGTAAGCGACCTCCAGTATTATTTTTGCTTCAAACAAATTCTATGATTTGTTTACAAAATAAACCATTTTAAGTGGTGATTTTATCCTATTTTAGTTGAAATTAGATGCTCAGAAAACAATTTACGACTGCATTGATTTGTTTACTTGTAAAATGGTCTCAATTATACACGATTAAAATTCTATACACCCTTTATCAACAGCATGAATGCGTAACTTGCCGATATAATCTCTTTAAATGGACTGATCTGAATCTGAATCTACACAACATATAGTCTGTTAATACAGCATATTACAGAACTTTTCTGCAATAATGTTTAACATTTCTGAATCACATTGTTGACGATGACATAAAGAAAGCCAGTTATATTACATTTGTTTCAGGGACTATTTTCATTGTTGATAGTTAATTAGTATGGACACTCCTACAAGGGACTATTCTCATTGTTGAGCAAAATGCTAATGAATATGGACACTCCTACATTTCAGCCTTCGTAGTAAATAGCAATCGTTTGCAGACATCAGATATCAAAAGTAAAGACTCAAACACGTTATCACATCATTACTTTATTTTTCATACATTGAAAAGTTACCTTTATTCGACATACATAAAAAATCAAGAACTACTTTCTCTTGAGCAGCTAGACGGTGCATATGGAATGAGATGATTTTATCCATTACCATTAGTATGATTCCAAAGATATGCCAGATAATCTGGCGCCTCAAAAAATTGTTTGTTTATATCTTTGCACATACCTTTAAAAGTGAAGGATGACCGAATTGGCCGAGTATATACAATTGAATTGAAAGTTTTTAAAAAATTTCCATCAGTGCAACAGCTAATTTGCATATTAGAATTAATGATCAGTAATTTAAATTTTTAAACAGATTTAGTCATGTTTAAGAGAGGTATCAGCCATTACAAATGCAGTGATGGCCAAGAGAATTCACGAAAATGTTTGTAATTCATAAACAAGTTGTAACTTCCTTTATAAAAGTTATTTTATATCTTCAAATACTGGTTATGTCGCTTTAAGTATAAAAAATTACTTAAATACTAAACAAGAGCTGTCAGAAGGACAGCCTGCTCCATTATTTCAATGCTGTTCTAAAACAACAGCTTTTTCAGGAAATAAGTACCAAATGGAAGACAATTAATATAAAACTCAGGGGTAGTAAAATTAAGCTATAATTATTATTATTATTATAAATACGAAGTAAACATTATCTTAAATAATTCCAGCAAGAATACAAAATATATATAGTCTTGTATCTGCTATATGAAAGTATATGTATATATATATGTGTGTGTGTGTGTGTGTGTGTGTGTGTGTGTGTGTGTGTGTGTTTCCATGCGACATGATCTAAATATATTTGTTAACAAATGTATAGTTATGATGATGTACTATGTATAAGTCAAATGAAATATATGTTCTGTTCTGTCCTATCAACACATACAGTTTATCAATGTTGGATATCCTTTAAGTTGTTCAGTTTTTTACACAACTATACAATATATGCTTCACATCATGGGGCAATATATTTGTACCTGTTCATGAAAATGAATCTAAACAGTTGAAACAATCTTGTACCAGCATGCACAGTTTATCACAGCTGGATACCTTTTCATGAAAATGAAAATAAAATAATGAGAAAAAAAAAAACTTTCATGAAAATGAAAAAAAACAACAAATAAACTTTCATGAAAATGATAAAAAGAAAAGAAAAAAAAATGGAAAAAAAAAAAAAACTTTCATGAAAAAAAACAAAAAAAAACTGACATAAACAACAAAAAACCTTTAGGAAAATGAAAAAATAAAATAAAAAGAATTTTTTTTTTTTAAAAGAAGTGAATAATTATATCTGAGCTCCAGGCCTTCAACTTTGGTAGAATAATATTGTTTAAGTTTTCCCTATATAAACACTATTTAACAGTTTGACCCTTTAGTGTGAGCCAATTTTGCTGCCAGGTCATGGTTCTGAACAAATTTGAGAGGGGGCCACAACCCTATTTGTAAAACATCTAAGCTCAAGGTCTTGTATTACAAACTTTTACCTGCTAAAAATCTGTAACAAAAGATCTAAGTCTAAAAGGGCAATAATTTTGCCAAAATGCAATCAAATCAAGAGTTATGGTTCTTGTCTCTATGAGTTTCCTAGTTGATGCTGAACACACATGAGAAGTTTCTTTCATGTCCAAACATTGGCTGATGAAATATGTACCAACTCAAAAACTTTAACCTGCTAAAAAAATCTCTAATCAAATTCTGAAAGGGCCATACTTCTGTAAAAATGCAACCCAGAGTTATGGTTCTTGTCTCAGTGCATTCCATTGATGATGCTAAACGCACATATGAAAAATAATTCATATCCAACGAGCAGTTGCATAGATAACTTACCTGATAAAAAACTTTAAACTGAAAAATTAAATGCAAAAAGGGTCATAACTCTGCCAAAATACAAGTTGTCAACCAAGAGTTATGGTTCTTGTCTCACTGTGCTCCATTGATGATGCTGAACACACATGTGAAGTTTCATTCATATCCAATGAGAGGTTGCATAGATATCTTAACTGATAAAAAACTTTAACCTGAAAAATTAAGTCCAAAAAGGGCCATAACTCTACCAAAATGGAACCCAGAGTTATGGTTCTTGTCTCTGTACAATATATTCCCTTTAAATAATTAAGAAAAAATTTGTATGATATATATATGGAGATAAATATTTGTGAATAACCAAGACATAAATATACAGACCAGACTACGGCGAGTGTGCCTAGCTACAATGCAAACCATAGATACAATATCAAGGTCTCTGCCAAACCAATAAATTTGGTGTCGACCATGACTTATATACTATGGAATTACATGCAACACATCTGGACAGGGTGGACAAATTAACATACATGAAGTGATAGCTTTATATGAGTAGGATCTAGTTAAGGATTCATGACTACTCACATGCTATATAAAGGACAGATTTATAAACCCGTTGGATCATATAGATACAGTGAATTCATATATATTACATTTCATAAAGGGAGATAATTAAATTACAACCACAGAATTTATATATATATATTCATATATACTGAGTTCCAAAAGTTCTGTTGGTATTTTCATGCAAGTTTAACTATAATACAAAAAAATATTTCAATATTTATTTTAATTCATCTAATTTTGTCAAAGAACTAAGAGCAACATCAACAGAATTTGGATTTATTTTATGGTCTGGTAGAAAGTTATTGCCCCTTTGTGTAAAACCACATTTTGTCAAATAAAAGCACTATTTGTCTAGTTAAACAACTGAAACTGTGTAAATGATGAGATAAAACACCACAAAATGTAAAACTTGTAAAAAATGCATAATATTGCATCACTGTACATGCATTCCTTCTTGAAAGTTATGAAGTCGGTAAATTACCTCCCTTTACATTGAAAAAAGAATGATTTAAAATGGCAGATATCACCAGAATGAAAGTTGGTATATTTGATTTATTCTCCGATAATGTTTTTTACAAACCCAAATTCAATTTCAGACTGCATCTTCAAAAGATCAATTCCATATCCAGGCACACATCCGGCTTTAAATGTACCCTATGGGATTTCCCGTGTATTTTATCTGACAAAACTTTTGGTATTCAGTATATATGATATATTCCCTTTAAGTAATTAAGTAAAACTTGGTACGTTATAATTATTCCCTTCAAGTAATTAAGAAAAAACTTTGTATGATATATTACCTTAAGTAATTAAGTAACACTTGGTAATATATATTCCCTTAAGTAATTAAATAACACTTGGTAACACTTGGTAATACATATTCCCTTAAGTAATTTAATAAAACTTGGTATGATATATTCCCTTAAGTAATTAAATAAAACTTGGTAATATATATTCCCTTAAGTAATTAAATAACACTTGGTAATATATATTCCCTTTAGTAATTTAATAAAACTTGGTATGATATATTCCCTTAAGTAATTAAATAACACTTGGTAATATATATTCCCTTTAGTAATTTAATAAAACTTGGTAATATATATTCCCTTTAGTAATTTAATAAAACTTGGTATGATATATTCCCTTAAGTAATTTAATAAAACTTGGTAATATATATTCCCTTAAGTAATTAAGTAAAACTTGGTAATATATATTCCCTTTAGTAATTAAGTAAAACTTGGTATGATATATTCCCTTAAGTAATTAAGTAAAACTTGGTATGATATATTCCCTTAAGTAATTAAGTAAAACTTGGTATGATATATTCCCTTAAGTAATTAAGTAAAACTTGGTAATATATATTCCCTTTAGTAATTTAATAAAACTTGGTATGATATATTCCCTTAAGTAATTAAATAACACTTGGTAATATATATTCCCTTTAGTAATTTAATAAAACTTGGTATGATATATTCCCTTAAGTAATTAAATAACACTTGGTAATATATATTCCCTTTAGTAATTTAATAAAACTTGGTAATATATATTCCCTTTAGTAATTAAGTAAAACTTGGTAATATATATTCCCTTAAGTAATTAAGTAAAACTTGGTATGATATATTCCTTTAAGTAATTAAATAACACTTGGTAATATATATTCCCTTTAGTAATTTAATAAAACTTGGTATGATATATTCCCTTAAGTAATTAAATAACACTTGGTAATATATATTCCCTTTAGTAATTTAATAAAACTTGGTATGATATATTCCCTTAAGTAATTAAGTAAAACTTGGTAATATATATTCCCTTAAGTAATTTAATAAAACTTGGTAATATATATTCCCTTTAGTAATTTAATAAAACTTGGTATGATATATTCCCTTTAGTAATTTTAATAAAACTTGGTATGATATATTCCCTTTAGTAATTTAATAAAACTTGGTATGATATATTCCCTTAAGTAATTAAATAACACTTGGTAATATATATTCCCTTTAGTAATTTAATAAAACTTGGTAATATATATTCCCTTTAGTAATTAAGTAAAACTTGGTAATATATATTCCCTTAAGTAATTAAGTAAAACTTGGTATGATATATTCCTTTAAGTAATTAAATAACACTTGGTAATATATATTCCCTTTAGTAATTTAATAAAACTTGGTATGATATATTCCCTTAAGTAATTAAATAACACTTGGTAATATATATTCCCTTTAGTAATTTAATAAAACTTGGTATGATATATTCCCTTAAGTAATTAAGTAAAACTTGGTAATATATATTCCCTTAAGTAATTTAATAAAACTTGGTAATATATATTCCCTTTAGTAATTTAATAAAACTTGGTATGATATATTCCCTTTAGTAATTTAATAAAACTTGGTATGATATATTCCCTTTAGTAATTTAATAAAACTTGGTAATATATATTCCCTTAGGTAATTAAATAAAACTTGGTAATATATATTCCCTTTAGTAATTTAATAAAACTTGGTATGATATATTCCCTTTAGTAATTTAATAAAACTTGGTATGATATATTCCCTTTAGTAATTAAGTAAAACTTGGTAATATATATTCCCTTTAGTAATTTAATAAAACTTGGTAATATATATTCCCTTAAGTAATTAAATAAAACTTGGTATGATATATTCCCTTTAGTAATTTAATAAAACTTGGTAATATATATTCCCTTAAGTAATTAAGTAAAACTTGGTAATATATATTCCCTTAAGTAATTAAATAACACTTGGTAATATATATTCCCTTTAGTAATTTAATAAAACTTGGTATGATATATTCCCTTTAGTAATTAAGTAAAACTTGGTAATATATATTCCCTTTAGTAATTTAATAAAACTTGGTAATATATATTCCCTTAAGTAATTAAATAACACTTGGTAATATATATTCCCTTTAGTAATTTAATAAAACTTGGTAATATATATTCCCTTAAGTAATTAAGTAAAACTTGGTAATATATATTCCCTTAAGTAATTAAATAACACTTGGTAATATATATTCCCTTTAGTAATTTAATAAAACTTGGTATGATATATTCCCTTAAGTAATTAAGTAAAACTTGGTAATATATATTCCCTTAAGTAATTAAATAACACTTGGTAATATATATTCCCTTAAGTAATTAAATAACACTTGGTAATATATATTCCCTTTAGTAATTTAATAAAACTTGGTATGATATATTCCCTTAAGTAATTAAGTAAAACTTGGTAATATATATTCCCTTAAGTAATTAAATAACACTTGGTAATATATATTCCCTTTAGTAATTTAATAAAACTTGGTATGATATATTCCCTTAAGTAATTAAATAACACTTGGTAATATATATTCCCTTTAGTAATTTAATAAAACTTGGTATGATATATTCCCTTAAGTAATTTAATAAAACTTGGTATGATATATTCCCTTAAGTAATTAAGTAAAACTTGGTAATATATATTCCCTTAAAAACATTTGTTTTTGGAAGAGAATTTTGTAAGGTCATTTTGATAGGTCATTTTGATAGGTCATTTTGATAGGTCATTTTGGAGGGTCATTTTGGAGGGCCATTTTGAAAGGTGATTTTGGACTCAGATCCATAACGTTTGTATTGCTAACAATCAACCTTTCAATATCTGTTATCAAAATATATCATTCAGGTTATTTAAACTGTTCATCATTTAATTTACTGAACTGTATAATATTACTTCCTAAATACTTTATATTTAAGAATAAATACACAAAGACAGTTCCCAGTATTGAAGCATTCATACCATTTCACCTAAATTAAATGGGGTATCATGTAAACTAAAATAACAAAAACTTTACTGCATACAGATTCTCATCTGTCAACTTTAATTTTTTTTATCTTTGCCTCATCTTTCACCTGTTTTTATTCTTTTCATTTTGCAATACAATATACAATACAAAATACAATACAATATCTTTTATTCACTTAGTTCATAAAACATGAAATCATGAGGAACATGACAACATAACATTTATACAATGTTTTAGGCCATTATATCTTAATTGCTAGATTATCATCCAAATTTTTCATAAAAAGGGGGGACAGGAGAGGGGGCAAGGATTTTATTTTTTTATTTTTGAAATTTTTAATGTGTTTTTTTTTTCATGAAAATAAAAAGAGTCAGGGCTGCATGAAAGTTAGGGAGTGGGCAGGGATGATAATTTAGCAATTAATGTTACGTTATAACGTAATGTGTTAAGTTTCAAATGATACATGAACAGTTTTTGTTCCACTCAGGAAGACTTTGAGCGTGATCTAAGTTGAAAGAACTTTTTCACAATCGACATAAAATAAATAAATTTAAAAGATAAATATAAATACTGTAAAATACCCCTTACAACTTGATATAGTACAGTCAAACCTGTCTTAACCCTTAACTTCATATAGACGCCTTTGGACACCTCTAATACAGACGCCTTTTGGACACCTAATATAGAAGGCTTTGAATTATTGAGTGAATTATGTTTATATTAACTGACACAGTGGAAAACAGTGCAGGAAGTGTTCAGATTGCTCGTTATGAGCAATCTGAACTCTTCCTGCACTGTTTTCAAAGGCCTGTTGTGATTGGTGCGGGAAAAGGCATCTATATGAAGTAAAGGGTTAAGCAGCCAGTCAATGGGAGATCTTTTAAGACAGGTTGTTGCTTAATACAGGTGAATTTGCTCTGAAAGCATAGAAATGGGAAATAAGAAAGGTGGCTGCTTTAAGCAGGTGGCCTTTTAATAGAGGTGACCGCTTCCACAGGTTTGACAGTACATAATTTTTTTAAATTTTGTTTTTGTCTATTTAATTATTTGCATATTCATGAGAGGACTATAATAATCCTAACATACCAGAAGACTTGGTGTGTAACTGAACCTCGGTTCTATCACTCCAGTAGATGTCTGATGTGGCACGGCTAGGTCTGGACTGGACGGTCAACGAGTAGTTGGCACTAGGTATGAGCTTCTCTATTTGGAATTGGTACTGAATGCCGGAAAACTGGGGCTTGTATATCTTAAATGATAAATTTATAAGGTTTAGTTACTAAAATTAGAAGAAAAAAATATAGGCCCGTTTAAAACAGATGCCCAAGAAGGTCTGAATCACTCTATTTACAGCAAAGGGACAAATGAATATTTTTTTATCCTATATTATTCTATGATTGTAAACAATGACCCCATGGCACTCCAAATTTAGACCAATATTTAAAGAAGCCTCCATGAAATGTGACATGTAAAATATCTAAGGCCTAGGCAGGCTTTGAACTTTCAGAGAAAATGTTGTTTTTAAAGCTTTGTTTAAAATGTATTTATAATCATTAACGAATCCGAGATCTTGTTGTTACATAAATTCTGTGCACATTTCAAAGAAAAAAGGAAGTGCTATTGCGTTTGCACAAAAATGTCAACATTTTGACTACCTTGTATGTAATATTATGTAGAACAGGGACCCCTGTGGCGGCCCTAAACTTGATCCCAGGGACCCTATTTCAGCAACCCTTTCAGGGGACCTCCGTGAAATGCTACATGTTCAATATCTAAGGTCTTGGCATTGACTTTTAGAGAAATGTTTTTAAAAGTTTCACTTAAGATATGCTTTAAAGTCCTGTGGCTGGGTGATTTGTAATCGAATCACGCCGGATCAAAAAAAGATTTTGTGATTATATAACCTATGTGAAAGTTTAATTAAGGTTCAATGAAAATATGGGGTGCTTAGTCATGTCTACAAGAAACAAGAGGCCCAAGAGGCCCTGAAAATGCTCTACTGTTACAAGAAAGAACACAACTATGTAGACAGAAGGGACACAACTATGTAGACAGAAGGGACACAACTATGTATGGAGAAGGGACACAACTATGTAGGGAGAAGAGACACAACTATGTAGTAATAAGGGACACAACTATGTAGGGAGAAGGGACACAACTATGTAGGGAAAAGAGACACAACTATGTAGGGTGAAGAGACACAACTATGTATGGAAAAGGGATGCAACTATGTAGGGAGAAGGGCCACAACTATGTAGTGAGAAGGGACACAATTATGTAGTGAGAAAGGACACAACTATGTAACATGAAGGAACGCTACTATGTATTTACTAAGTTGAGGGAGACCCGTGGGTAGTTCTTACCCCTGATGGTGGCATTCACCCCCATGGGCGGTACTTACGAGAGATCTTTCATCCCAATGTTCCTGAGATGTCACAGTTATGTTAAAAATGATATCCAGCAGATCACAATTCAGTGACAATGTCCAGTAAATCTGTAGCGTGTCACTCATATTGGTGAAATTGTATCCCAGATCATACACAGGGGCAGGCTTCACTGTAATCAAACATCACAAATGTCTAAACATCACAAACATGGTGTATCATACACCTTTCATTATAAAATGGATGAATGGTCTTTTACTGCTTGCCAACACATAAATAGGTCATTTTGTGAATGTGATAATGAAAACAACACATATCAAACAAACATGGCCAAAATATATCAAAATCACCCACAAACAAACATGGTCAAAATATATATCAAAATCACCCACAAACAAACATGGTCAAAATATATATCAAAATCACCCACAAACAAACATGGTCAAAATATATCCAAATCACCCACAAACATGGTCTTAAAATATCAAAATCACCCACAAACATGGTCTTAAAATATCAAAATCACCCACAAACATGGTCAAAATATATCAAAATCACCCACAAACAAACAAATGAAGAAATCAATCAAGTACATATAAGGCCATTAAAAACTTGTTGCTAGATTATCATCCAATTTTTTTTTTTTCCTGAAAATAAAATGGGTCGGAGCAGCCTGAAAATTAGGAGGCATGCAGGGATTATAATCTAGCAATTAATTTATAATGGCCATATGTATATGTGATTGATTTTTATTAATTCATTATAATTTTTTTTTGCAAAATATTAGTTATGGCATTCTGTCTTATTTACTAAGTTGAGGGAGACCTGTGGACCCCACATCCGTCAGCAAGTATGTTTGTTTGTTTTAATATTTATGGTAATATTTTGCCATCGAGGGCTAACAGATGATCAGTTAATCACATTTTTACTGGGCTCCTGGAAGGTTATCCAATACTTGAGCATCTCCAACAGTAACTGACCACATCTCCAACAGTAACTCAGTAACTGACCACATCTCCAACAGTAACTGACCACATCTCCAACAGTAACTCAGTAACTGACCACATCTCCAACAGTAACTGACCACATCTCCAACAGTAACTCAGTAACTGACCACATCTCCAACAGTAACTGACCACATCTCCAACAGTAACTCAGTAACTGACCACATCTCCAACAGTAACTGACCACATCTCCAACAGTAACTGACCACATCTCCAACAGTAACTGACCACATCTCCAACAGTAACTCAGTAACTGACCACATCTCCAACAGTAACTGACCACATCTCCAACAGTAACTCAGTAACTGACCACATCTCCAACAGTAACTGACCACATCTCCAACAGTAACTGACCACATCTCCAACAGTAACTCAGTAACTGACCACATCTCCAACAGTAACTGACCACATCTCCAACAGTAACTCAGTAACTGACCACATCTCCAACAGTAACTGACCACATCTCCAACAGTAACTGACCACATCTCCAACAGTAACTCAGTAACTGACCACATCTCCAACAGTAACTGACCACATCTCCAACAGTAACTCAGTAACTGACCACATCTCCAACAGTAACTGACCACATCTCCAACAGTAACTGACCACATCTCCAACAGTAACTCAGTAACTGACCACATCTCCAACAGTAACTGACCACATCTCCAACAGTAACTGACCACATCTCCAACAGTAACTGACCACTTTCCCACTTGAATCAGCAGTGAGAGTTTCTTAAAAAAGGGGAGGGCAGGAGGATTTTATTTTTTATTTCATTTTTAAATGTTTTTTCAATATAAAAAAAATATATTTTTTTAAAATATGTCTATAGGATACCTATTGTAAACATTGTACAAAAATTGTAGGGGGAATGTGCCGAACATATTGTTTAAAGAACTTGTGGTCCAATCAAATTTCATGTTGAAATAAAATACATGTATGTCTAAACTAAACCAACCTATTCTTTATTTGAATTCAGTAAGTTCGTTCAATGTATTTACATTCCTATCAGAATATCTTAGTTAATCTAGGTTGATATTGTACGGTGTAACAATGCATTAACAGGTATTGCTATAGGACTGTTGTATCTAAACATTAATATAAAAGTAAATACAGCATTTTTGCAATCAACATTAAAAATGTATCCACTCCTTTTTCCATGAAAGAGGGCAATATGGACAGATAAATTTGTGATCTTTTTTTGTGTGCATTCCTGTCAACAATGGTGTATTGTTTCTTCATGTGACAAGAGCTGGCAACCTGGGTATCATCCGTGACTTAATGCTGTAATGCAATACATTGTAACAATATTATACACACCAGGACCCGTATTAATAAAGCATTACTTTAATTTTTTTCTGATAATTTTATACCTGTGTAAGCTGTCACCTGACCCACTTGTCTTAAGCAGCCATATTTGCTATATCCAATTTTTATGCCTTCAGTACCAATTTACCTGTATTTAACAACAACCTGTCATAAAAGACCACTGCTGCTCCTTCCCTTGATCCGCTGCTTAAGACAGGGTTGACTGTGTATCATTTTAAAACTATTCAAGACTCCTCAGTGGTTGAGTGGTCCAAGGCAACGTCATTTAATAACCACTTGCCTCTCACAGCCCAGGTCGTGGGCTCAAGCCTCTTACAGCCCAGGTCGTGGGCTCAAGCCTCTCACAGCCCAGGTCGTGGGCTCAAGCCTCTCACAGCCCAGGTCGTGGGCTCATGCCTCTCACAGCCCAGGTCGTGGGCTTGAGCCTCTCACAGCCCAGGTCGTGGGCTCGAACTTCTCACAGCCCAGGTCGTGGGCTCAAGCCTCTCACAGCCCAGGTCATGGGCTCATGCCTCTCACAGCCCAGGTCGTGGGCTCAAGCTTCTCACAGCCCAGGTCGTGCGCTCAAGCCTCTCACAGCCCAGGTCATGGGCTCAAGCCTCTTCTCAGTCCAAACGATTAAGTGAGAAAGTTTTCCAGTTGTGTACATGCCAAAGGATGACGGCTCTACTCAGATTTCATCTGAAGTCTTCCGGAAACCAAAGAAAATGGATATGCCATATATAATCTGTTAAGAAAAACAGCTACTAACAAAAACAACCTGCAAAATATCTGAAATATGTCAATGGATTATCTAACACAAATTCCTAGAATATTTGTAAATTCATATAATATACTGAGTCGCAGTTTATTTTCATAACTTTTCTATAGCAGGGTGCAGTTTATTTTCATAACTTCTGTCATAAGGGCCAGGCCCGATTAGCTCAGTCGGTTACGCGTCTGACTATCAATCAAAGGGGTTGTGAGTTTGAATCCCCGTCCGGCAACAGTCTCCGTGATGATTGATATATGACATTGTGTCTCATTATCATTCATCTCTCACCACTGATTCAAGTGGGAAGTTATCAGTTACCTGCGGAGATGGGGTGTTGGGGTGTGCTCGAGTACTGGTTAATCCCAGGAAACAGTGGTTAGGTTAACTGATCGTCTGTTAGCCCTCGATGGCATAAAAATGACGCTTAATATTCAATCAATCAATCAATCTGTCAATAAGGCCATAATTTCATTAACACAAGACATGGCCTCGAAATTGAAAGTATTAATGCAGATTGTAATAGAAAGATTTACAACTATTTTGTTGTAATTAAGATATTTTGATGTTTACGTAGTGAACTGAGTATAAAGCATAGTTTTATAATCTGTGGATCTGGTTCTGCTGTGGAAGTGGACTTGAGAGCTTATACAAGCTTAGAGCTTATACTTCACAATCAAACTAAAATAAATTCTAGTGGAAGTGCAATGGATGGAGTGCTAGCCACTCACACTAGAGGTTGCAAGTTCTTGCCCCAGCCTAATGACTGAAATAAAACAACAAATCAGAATTGGTTCTACCCTGGCAGCCAACTCGAGAGAGATTCTTGTCACTTCTAATCTTTCTTAGCAAAGTGAGCTAAAAATAAACTAAACTTTCGATTGTGCAAATATATAACATTTTTTTTTATCATAAATGTTTTACTGGTAGATACATGGTAGTTTACTTATTAAAAGTACTTGATTTACATTTTTTCTATTTCATTTTTAATAATTGAAAAATATAAATTAGTATGTAGCCTTTTTCTTTTCTATTTAATTGGGCCCCGATAAGCTCAGTCAGTGAGGTGTCTATCAATTCAGTAGTTGTGAGTTTGTATCCCCATCTGGCAACAATCCGTGTGATGATTGATACACAACATTGTGTCTTATTATCATTTGTCTCTCACCGCCAATTCAAGTGGGAAAGTTATCATTAACTCGCAAAGATGGGGTGTTTTCGAGTACTGGTTAATCTTTCAGGATCCCAAGAAACAGTGTTAGGTTAACTGATCATCTGTTAGCCCTCAATGGTATAAAAATGATGTTAATTATTCAATCAATCAATCAATTTAATATAGTAAAATAAATGAGCAGAATGTCTGAAATCAACCATATTACTGCATCATTATGTATTAAGGCCAGAATATTTTTTATTTCTTGGTTTACAGAAGTTTTTTCCTAAAAATTATTGGATGTGTGGTCCAAAAAAAATAAAAGAGTGAAAATTATGGTAAAAAAAGGAGAAGTAATTGATTATGAATGAAAAATAGAGATAAAGTTTAAAAGTTTTCTAATTTTGAGATATTAATCCTCAAACAAAATGATGATTTTTTGGTCTGGGAAATCTGGTTTCTTTTTAATTTTTTATATCTAAAGGGAGTGTGTCAGGATAAAATGTTATAAATGTTATAAATGTCTTAAAAAATAAAATAATTATCAAAATGGATAAAAAGCATCTCATCATCATTAAAAGTTATAAACCAAATAGTTTAGTATGTCAAATCCACCAAAATGTGACACAATCAATATGTAAATTGGAGTAAAAAATAAACAGCATTTAAATACTGTTTGACGACCTTCACATCATCATTCTGACTCTTTCGAAGATGAAACAATTGTTATGAGTAAACCTGTATAACAGATCAAATTAAAATCAGAAAGAAATCATGTGACTCATTTAATATGTCACAAAATATGTTGCCATTTTATGCGGGAAATCTATTTTAGTCAAATAATGGCATGTAGCCCAAGTTAGGAAATTCCTTTTTGAATATATTATTTACGCATGTTTGAATAAATATCCTTTTGGTAATATGGGGTTCAGTGAGTATTATAGACAAGGTATATTGGAAAAAAACGTTTTTTAGCCAATTTTAAAATTTTGAAAAATCCTGATATACTCCCTTTACCATATAAGAATGGAAAAAAAACGTTTCTGACAAACATAGCATAAGGTGATTCTGCAAACCAAAATGTAACAAATGTCTGGCCTTAAACTGAGTCTCTTTTACAACAATACTGCATATTAATAAGGTCTGAAATATTTTTTACCTGGGATATACTGAAAAAAATATTTGTTTGCTGTGCTCCAACCCAGTATTTTTGATGCGGGTAGGTAGGTAGCTAATTTTTTTTTTTTTGGCCAAACTTTGATTTTGCATAGTCATTTTTAAAGAAAAATGGACAGAAATTATGAAAAAAAAAATTAAAACACTTTGAAAGTCAATAAAAAACGAAGTGGCAATTTTTAGTGAGTAGGTAGGAGCATGGCAAACACTTTTTTTAAGGATGACCCTGTGTTTTGGGGTACTTAAAATAGGGTAGGTAGGCAGGCAATTTTTCCTTTTTAATTTTTTTCTCATCTTGCTTCTTTCTTTATATTAAATTGGATTTCCATTTCACACATTACAGATTATATATTGCATATCCAGTTTTATTGGTGGCGGAAGACCTCAGAATGAATTTGAATAGAGCCACCGTCCTTCCACAAGTAACTGGCTTTACATGTTAACTTCCTCACATCAAGTTTTTGGAGTGAGCAGGATCAAACCTACAACCTAAGTGGTGAGAGGTAAGTGATCTTGAGATGGTGCCTCACACCACTCAGCCACGTAGGACTCTGATTTCATTTAATTGAGAAAAAGGTCATATTTATTAACTATTATTATACAAACTAAATTTTTAACTTGTTTTTCTGTGCTATAAAAAAAACTGATCATTATTAAAATAAGTAAATGAATGAAGAAGAATACAAATATAATTTTCTTCACACATGAAGCAGATTTGTTCTGCAGTTTTCCATACTTTTACATTTAATTATTTTTTTCAAAATGAAAAAAAAATACATGTTAGGGGTGGAGTCGGTCAGGTAACCCTTAACACAGTTAATCTTTTTTCTGACCTAATAATGAATGTCTCTATATATTCATGACAAAATGACAGCAGGTATAAGCAGTACAAATCAAGTCATCTCTATTAATAGCTATTTTTTAACTATAAAATTCATGGAAAAGTATAATATATACAGGATAAGCAAAATAGAATATCATGTTACACAATATAAAATATTTTATAGTCGTTGAAAGTAAAACGAGATGCTTTTTATCAAGTTTTAATAGTTTTTGATTTCTCAAGACATTTATTGCATTTTCCCCCTTTAATTTCCACATGTCTTTTCAGGTCTGAATATTTTTGCTGATTTTCAAACGTATTTATGCATATCTAAGAAATTACCAGTGTTTATTGTTAAACAATTTTCTTGGAAATGTATCTGCCACTGATAAGTATATAATTTTTTATTTTCTGAGAAATATCGCAGCAAAAGAATTAGCTGAGGTAAAGTTGTTCTAAAATCATAATACAGGAACGACTTCTTATTCCTCAAATTTCTTCTTTTTTTTTTTCATGTATTTTATAATATATAGAAGCAGATAGAAGCCAAGCGACAGAAATGTATTAGGTCATTTGTAATGTATGTTGTATAAGATGAAGCAAAAGCTACAGTAATATCTGCCAGATAAGCAAGGCATCTGGATAGTGATTAAAGTCTGCCTACCTGAGTACTGCCCAGTACATTGATTAAAGTCCGCCTACCTGAGTATGTCCAGTACATTGATTTAGATAGGTTGTAGTTGATACAGAATAGTAAGGCGTATGGATAGTGATTAAAGTCTGCCTACATGAGTACTGCCCAGTACATTGATTTAGATAGGTTGTAGCTGACACAGAATAGTAAGGCGTATGGATAGTGATTAAAGTCTGCCTACATGAGTACTGCCCAGTACATTGATTTAGATAGGTTGTAGCTGACACAGAATAGTAAGGCGTATGGATAGTGATTAAAGTCTGCCTACCTGAGTACTGCCCAGTACATTGATTTAGATAGCTTGTAGTTGACACAGAATAGTAAGGCGTATGGATATTGATTAAAGTCTGCCTACCTGAGTACTGCCCAGTACATTGATTAAAGTCTGCCTACCTGAGTACTGCCCAGTACATTGATTTAGATAGGTTGTAGTTGACACAGATTAGCTTTAAGTTCCCAGGGAATCAGAAAAATGTCATACTCTTATATAAGAAATACATCTAGCCTAAGTAATGCCTACTGGAACGATAAATGTTAAAATTTTCACAAACGTTTTTTTATGTTTTTTTCAAAAGGGTTAAATGCCATTTTCAACACATTTCAGTTTATATAATGACATATCAAGTTTCATAGGTGGAGGAAGTCCTCAGAATGGCATATCAAGTTTCATAGGTGGTGGAAGACCTCAGAATGGCATATCAAGTTTCATAGGTGGAGGAAGTTTCATAGGTGGAGGAAGACCTCAGAATGGCAGATCAAGTTTTGTAGGTGGAGGAAGACCTCAGAATGGCATATCAAGTTTCATAAGTGGAGGAAGACCTCAGAATGACACATCAAGTTTCATAGGTGGAGGAAGTCCTAAGAATGACATGTCAAGTTTCATAGGTGGAGGAAGTCCTCAGAATGGCACATCAAGTTTCATAAGTGGAGGAAGACCTCAGAATGGCATATCAAGTTTCATAGGTGGAGGAAGACCTCAGAATGGCACATCAAGTTTCATAAGTGGAGGAAGACCTCAGAATGGCATATCAAGTTTCATTGGTAAAGGAAGACCTCATTCTGTTTCATTGGTGAAGGAAGATCTCAGAATGGCACATCAAGTTTCATAGGTGGAAGAAGACTTCAGAGTGGCAGATCAAGTTTCATTGGTGGAGGAAGACCTCAGAATGGCACATCAAGTTTCATAGGTAGAGGAAGACCTCATTCTGTTTCATTGGTGAAGGAAGACCTCAGAATGGCACATCAAGTTTCATTGGTGGAGGAAGTCCTCAGAATGGCACATCAAGTTTCATAGGTAGAGGAAGTCCTCAGAATGGCACATCAAGTTTCATAGGTAGAGGAAGACCTCAGAATGGCATATCAAGTTTCATAGGTAGAGGAAGACCTCAGAATGGCATATCAAGTTTCATAGGTAGAGGAAGACCTCAGAATGGCATATCAAGTTTCATAGGTAGAGGAAGACCTCAGAATGAACCTGAGTAGAACCATCGTCTATCCGCATGTAACTTGCAGACTTTCTCACATAAAGTTTTCAGAGCAAGCAGGAGTCGGAACCTCAGGGCTGGGTAATTCCACTCATCCGCTTGCCACGACCAGTGAACATTTGGTCACGAAAAGTGACATTTTATAAACTGCCCTAATATTTATTTCATTTTAAGCATTCAATACAAAATGTTGGAAAGAGGACGAGTAGCTTTTATAAGAAATTTCAAGCCCTGAACCTATGCCCTTAGTGATGGGTTGTTAAGTGATCTTGAGACGGGGGTTTCGGCCAATCGTCCACAATTTTAATCGGTAAATGTCAAAAGATTTAAATATTGAACATCTGCTGAGTTTATGTTAAAAATAAAATATTGTGACTTTAAAAATGGTACTAGAAGCTTCCTCGCTTGACGCTCAGCATTTAGAGGAGAGTTCTAGGTCTGGTCGGCCCAGTGTCAGTATAATGTGACTGGGTGGGGTACCATACCATGTGTCTGCGGCATGATACTCCAGTGTGACAGCGCTTAGAATACTGTCTCAAGTAGACACATGCGATATGACTGAAAAATTGTTGAAAGCGACGCTAAACAACATACAACATTAAAAGAAGGGACATTTTGTCTAACCAGTCGCAGGTTTCTTTAACCAGAAATATCAAACTAGTTAAAAATGACAAGTTTTCAATGGAGAATTTTCAGTAATTTTTTTTTTTGGTGGGGGTGTGGGGGGGGGGGGGGGGGGGGGGGGAGGAGGGACAGAAAGGTAATTGAATGGGACCAAATTTTGGTTCCCAAAAAAATCGGGTAAATGAGGACCCTGAGAAATTGAGATTTTTGAGTGTAGGAAAAATCTCAATTTGAGATGTTTACCAAAACTGATCTCAGTTTTAACCAACCATTAGCAGATATTGAAGGTTTAACATTTATCATTTCATGTCTACAATGTCGCACGGAGACCATCCTTAAACAAATGTTTGTTTGCTGTGCTCCAACCCAGAATTTTTTATGAGGGTAGGTACGTAGGTAGCTATTTTTTTTTTTTGCCAGATTTTTGATTTTGTATAGTCATTTTTAACATAAATCGTCAGAAATCATGAAAAAAATCAAATACTTCGAAAGTCAATAAAAGTTTGGGTAGCTGCAATTTTAAAAGTGCATGGCAAACATTTTGTTTTAAGAACAGTGCGGTATTAGTGTTAAGGCCATAAAAAATTAATTGCTAGATTTTAAAACCCCGCCAGCCCCCTAATTTTCATAAAAAAAAAAATATTTAAAAAAAAAATAATTTAAAATTGAAAATGAAAAATAAAAAATGAAATCCTCCCGCCTTCCTCGTTTTAAAGAAAAATTTGGATGATATCTAGCAATTAATTATAATGGCCTAATGCATACACACTCTATTTAAATACACACTCTATATAAATACATGTAAGCATAACAAAATATACCTATAGATTTTTGGTCAATTTTAATGATATCACTAGAAGATGTACCAAGTCTGTTTTTAACATTCACTCGAATTCGATAAAAATCTGCTCGATTAAACGTATATTCTGTGGGAGGTTGGTTTACGGAATTCCAACTGCACTGGCACGATATGTTATAACAACTGCAGTATGTCTTCGGCATGTCAGTCCACCACCTGTGACTATGTTAAGATGTATAACAGCAATATAATATATGGGTAGTTCTCAGTTATTCAGCAATTCAGTACCATGGAACTTTGATTATAATTTGTAATAAAAATAAAGCTTATTTGACATGTTTGTTGTGTTAATACTTTTAGATATGATCTGAATGAATAGTAAAGATAGTTTTATGGAGACATGGTCAGAAAGAAAAAAATTACAACATTTTTAAATTGAAAAATGCCAGTTTTGACAGGGTCCATTTTGGGACATTTTACCATCAGTATATACAATAAAGTTGTATTGTTACTTTCCGATGGATTATAAAGTCATTATTTATGGTAACTGTAAAACCATAAATAAAATTAAAATATAAGCATCTCTAAAAGACTAAAATGCCGATAAAAAGTTGATTTTAATAGAAATTAAATTCTGCTTATGGACGTTACGGTGTCGGTCAATTTTTGTATGAAACTCTGGCATCTATTTTTAGACAATACAAGCATGGACAACATCATTTGCATGTGGGGGTGTTAGGTTGTTTGTTTAAAGTTACCTTGTAAAGTAGAGTGATATACAGGATTTCACAATAAAAAAATATCACCAAACTTTCCTCAATGTATAAATGTCGGTCAATTTGTAACGTCCAAAACGAATCGTCGTAAATTATCAATTTTACGATCGTATCATATCTAACACCCCTCAATGGATAAATAAACGTGTCCAAAACGCGTCATCAGTTTGTGTGTACACAACTCTACCACCAGCAGAGAGAATATAGAGGTAAGTGTTGTCGGTCAATCAAAAAGTCAGAGTAACGTCCAGAACATTTCATCACTCTATTGATAAAACATTAAAAGGGAATCAATGTACTATTGTGATGATTGCAAACAATAAAAAATGGATGTTAATCGAAAGAAAAGACGGAAATTGCCGTATTGACGCAGCTAGCGGTGCGTGTTATGTCTGTAAATCAAATGAGTATATGGACGTTATACCTTGACATTTTATCGTGTTTTGGATGTTACTATTTGACATGGTCAACTTGTCTAAACCAAATGTCCTACGCTTTAATGTAATTAATAACCATTATGTATTACCCAGTATTTGATATCATACCATTTTCTCTGTAAATGAACACAACAATTCTAGTTTGTCTATTCTGTCACCAAATATCTCCTCGTCGTGTTTTGGACGTTACGTTTGCAGACGTTAGGTAATGTTGTGGATGTGACATTGACATTTGTTTCTACTTGAATGTGTAACATCCAAAACTGATTTTATATTATCTCTAATTGAAATAATATGAGAGACAAGAAGATTAACAATTAATTATCCTTTTTTGGTAGAAATTGAGTTGACCTAAGTATGAGTTTGCCAGTACTCCCGATAAATAAGAAATATTATCAATTCATGGATGTTTTCTTTGTTATGGATGTTACATTTGACACAAGAATTTTGGAACAAACAATTATGTGTTAAAGTCTGAAACATAAATTACTAATTAATTGATCTAAGTTTACAAAATATCCTTTAGAATGTTATTCTCATGTTAACAGTTTAATTTTTAAAAATTTAATTGTAAATAATAATGCTTAGTACCAGTATTAATGATATAAAATATATATATATATTAAAAATAATAACTACAAACGATACTAATTTTGTTCTCTTAATTACTTTAAGAAAATCTCATGCCCATAATTATGTTGCTTTATCATTTAATTTAAATAAATACAGACAAAAAATAACTACAAATTTATTAAGAAACATTTTTTTATGTCCAGGTTGATCAATGGCCATGGGTTTGTTAATTAAAACCATTTCCTCGAGTGTGGAGATCTTTGGCAGCTCTAGGAGACCAGGCACAGTGATCTTTGAGGATATTGCGAGTGTTATCTCCTCTCCAGATTTGGCTATGAGTGGACTTAGGAGATTCTTCTATGTATTCAAAGGTAAGAACAGTGCCAATACAATTTAATATCAGTTTAGATAAATAAAAGTAAATTGCCTTCTTACTCTCTCCCAGTAGGATTAATATACTAATTATTTACTTTTATAGCGCTATAACTTTGTTATATGTGTACAAATAAACTTTTTGACTGTATAAAATACTTAATAATAATATAAAAACTTTCATTTGTGTATTTTCAGACCTTTGAGATGTCTCAGGAAGTAGTGAAGATGCCATTTTAATAGCAACAAAAGATTCTTTAGAGATCAAAAGAAGAAAAAACGTTGAAATATTATTCACTGACATATATGGATATAGTTGATTATTCTTCCAATAAATTTTAAATGCCATTTGTCAGAAGAGACTTGTATACTTTGTCAATACCTTTTCTGGTTGGGGGTCTCATTTATATACTATAGATATACTAAGTGCTGCTAGTCTAGTTCACAAAGTTTTGGAAAGCACTGTAATAATACAGTGAGCAGATAGACGCTTTAAGTGATTTCCTATACTAGTTGGTTGGTGGGGCTCATAAACTTTATTTATAGTATATACTACTAGCAGCCAAGTACACAGATGTTGGGAAATCCTTCTTATAATACAGTTAGCACATGTAGATAAATACTAGAAGTAAGACAACATAATTTATTTATTTCAATATTACTAATATAACCCTTTAATATTACTAGTAGTTGTTCAGTAGTTAGCAGTGAAACGAGTTCAAACCACTAAAGTACAAGTTTAAATATGTATACTAGGATAAAATGTTATAACACATGGCCAAGTGTGATGAGATGTACACTATCAACAACAATATAACAACAATTATAAAACAATACAGAAGTAATCTTGTAATTTGTGTATGTTGTGGACGTTATTTTTAAGTTGTGGACGTTACATATTTGCATATTTGTCAATTGTCAAAGAGTAACCTCCATATGAATTGTGACAAACTATTCTGATATATGTATGTCAGTTTGAAGTTAATATGAAAAATCACAAGGATATGTTCTCTAATTGAAAGTTTTGAGTACTATTTCAGTTTGTTCGGATATAGATAGCAACACGCTGATCTTTTATCATATAAATTTTGAGTAACATCCACAACTACAAAATATATATAATTACTTTCGTTCTGGTTATATTTGATTTTTTCTATAATTATTATTTCATAAGTATTCTCCAGTCTTATCTAATAATCATAAGTTATTGTATTGAAATCACCCATTAAATGCATAAACTATTGTCAATAAATAAAATGTAACGTCCAAAACCTTGAGGTTACCATACATAAATTTTGATTTACATGATTTTCTTGTCACAAACTATCTTTTTATTATTAAAATCATACAGAGGAATGTTTAAACTACATTTTAACACCAAAATATTTACTCTAAGTTATAATTTCATAAATCCATCATTGTGTCTGGAAATTTGCTGAATAACTGAGAACTACCCATATACATTTTAAGAAAACTCATTCATCTGTAAAACAAATATAGACTCCTGTACAGAACCCTTACACAACCCAGCCCCTTAATTTGTCAGAACTTCAATCACCCACTCTTAGCGATTTGTTATGAGCAGAAATTATTCAAATTTTAGAAGTTTTTTTGTTCACATGAATGAAAAATGAAAAAAAAATCAGTTTTCCCTATAATATTCCTAAGTGAATTTAGCCTAAATTCTTATCTGCAATCAAACCCCTACACAAAGGGATAATTTACGCCAAATATGAACAAATCTGACATTCCGGTTCTTAAGAAAAACAATTTTGTAATTCCCAATTTTTACCCTTTTGGGGCCTCTGCTGACCACTTTAGACAATGGAACCCAGTCATTTTTACAAAACTGAACCTCCTTCACCAAACAATGCTTCTGTGAAGATATACAGGTAGGCAAAATCATTTCCATTTTAAAAAAGAAAACAATATTTATTATAATGACACGTGTTCCCTAATTGAACACTCGGGGCGTGGTCATTTTTAACCCTGGGGACACCATTTGAACAAATCTTATAAAACTATAGTTTGTTATCATTACTATAGTCATAAAGATTTAGAAAATTTGTTGGGCCGTTCATGAGAAGAAGATTTTTTTAGGTTTTGGACTATTTTTAGTAATGGTGGCCATCTTGAAATTCAGATCGAAAAAAAAAAAAATCTTCTGTAGTCTCCTATGCAATACAAACATCAATGGGAAGTTGCAGTTTAATTGGCCTATAGTGGTTTCAGAGAAAGTGCTGTAAACAGACAACAGACGACAGACATCAGACGACGGACGACAGACGACGGAGGCTAAATATTCAATCAACCAATCAATCTTGGAAGAACTTAAGATTTTTGAGATGAGAAAAAATCTCAACTAGAGATGTTTTTAGTGAAACTGGCCCAAGTTCTATAATCATTCAGACTTTGTAGTTTTAAGTATTAAAATTTGATTCCCATAATTACAATTTTGTTATATTACAAACATATCACAGTTGAGGTATTAGTATTCGACAGAGACAATATTTTTACATTTAGCAGAAGTCCAGTCCATGGTTAACATCTGACATTTAAATATTGACAATTAGTTGTTTCAAGGTCACAATGTTATTTAGTGCAAGCACACTCCACTGCCTGTTGACACAAAAATCAAAACTATACCTATAGATTTTGGGTATATTTGAGCGATATCACTACAAGTGCTAGCAATCAGGTTTTGAACTTTTGCTCGTATTTGATAAAAGTCAGATCCTCGATAAAACGTAAAGTTTGTGGGAGGTTGAGTTACAGAATTCCAACTGCACTGGCATGATAGGTTTGAACAACTGCAGTATTCCCTCGGCATACGAGTCCATGGTCCGGAACTATCAGACGATGCATAACAGCAAAATAATACATACAAGAAAGCTCATGTATAAAAAAATATTTGTTTGCCGTGCTCCTACCTACTCAAACTTTTTTATTGACTTTCAAAGTGTTGAATTTTTTTTTCATGATTACTATCAATTTTTATTAAAATCAAAATCTGGTAAAAAAATATTAAAAATTAGCTACATGCATTTGAAGATGAAAAATATTGGGTCAAAGCAAAGCAAACAAACATTTTTTTAAGGATGGCCTAATGCACTGTAAGAAATATCAGGTTATCAGGACGCCTTTGTGCAACAAAAGAATATATGCAATGTTTGGTAACAGTCTGTAACACAGTTTCTTACAAACCAAGCAATACAATTATAATCATCACTATAATTTCATCTATTTTGCACGTGCTTCATGCATTCTATAAGGCCAACCTTAAACAATAAATGCCACTAGTAAGTGTCGCATGCCCCCCAAATGGTCTGTGAAAAATAATAATGTATGTTATAATAGGTAGCGATGTATCCATGAATATCAAGAGTAATGGACTGATGATGCAAACTATACATGCAATTCAATGGGTTTTTTTTACATTAAAGCAGGACCTTGACCTTTGTGTAACTTTGACCTTGACATCTGATGTAATGGTCTGGATATGTCAACAGTTATATGCAGGTGCAACATCATGACAAGCTGATCACTTGTGTCAAGTTATTTTAAAATCCCTAAATGTAAGACAAAGTTACATATTAATTGTTGATAATTGATAAATTGAACCAAGTGTTTTCGAAATCCATCCATGTATGATAAAGTTAAAGGACAGACTCAAACAGATTCAAAGTGTTGTCATACATACTACAAGTGTGAATGTGACCTTTTAGGTACTGGTCTAGCTGGTCTTACTTATGACACGTCATGTCATCTTGAAAAATTATGCCAATTAAAGACAAAGTCACACGCAATATCAAACAAATTGAAAGTGTGACCTTGACCTTTGAGGAAAGGTTCTGGGTCTTACATGCAACACTTAATTATGTCATGTTGATCAACTGAGCCAAGTGTTTTTAAAATCTATCCATAGATGAAAAAGTTTAAGACAGGACAACAAATCTCAAAATGACTGAAAGTGTTTTCAAACAAAGTTAAATTGTGACCTTGACCTTTGAAGTGGGAGTCTGGGTATTAAGTGCAACAGGTCGTCATGTTATGTTGATCAGTTGTAGCAAGTATTTATAAAATCCATCTATGCCTGATAAAGTTACTGGCCGGACATGAAATCTCACAGACTGAAAGTGTTGTCAAACAACCTTGACCTTTGAGTTATGCATGGCGGTCTTACGCTTGACACATCATGTCATGCTGGTGAATTGAGCCAAGCATTTTTAGAATTTATCTATAGGTGACAAAGTTACAGACCAGACACAAAATCTCAATCAGACTGAAAGTGTCATCAAACAAAGATGACAAAGTTTAAGACCGGAAAAGAAATCTCATAATGACTGAAAGTGTTTTCAAACAAAGTTAAACTGTGACCTTGACCTTTAAAATTGGAGTCTGGGTATTAAATGCAACATGTCGTCATGTTATGTTGATCATTTGTAGCAAGTATTCAAATGCATGACAAAGTTACAGGCCGGACACGAAATCTCAGAGACTCAAAATGTTGTCAAACAAACTCAAATTGTGACCTTAACCTTTGAGGTACAGGTGAGGGTCTAACTAGCAACACGCGTCATTTTATGTTGATCGTTTATAGCAAGTATCAACAAAATCCATCTATACATGACAAAGTTACAGGCCAGACACAAAATACCAATCGGATGGACGGACAAGGAACATGGCTAACATTTTTTTTAAAAAAACAGTCTAACTGCAATTATCATTCTGCATAGATCTGCTTGATGAATACTGTAGCTACTGTTACTATTATTAGGGGTTTTAAATAGTGTATTTTACTGGCAGTTTGTCTGGAACCTTCCAGCAATGTTTTTAGAAAAGTCCGTAAGACTTTAAGGCAGGTCCAAACTTTAATGATAAAATTTGCATTGTATATATCATTTTGATATGGTCCATTAGCTTAAGTACCTTTATAATAATATTTATGAAGCTGGTATAACCATTTTCACCCTAATGTACTTTATTGTTAAACAGTTTTCCAATACACATGCTGCAGTGATGGGTCTATTGCTTGTACGAATTGGAGGGCCAATGATTAATTATAAAAATATTTTAATTTTTAAATATCCAGACCTATATTAAACTAAAGCAAAAACTACATGGTCCGACAGTGTAAAGCAAAGGTCTTGGACCTCGGACTTTGATAAGTTCATACAGAGTGCGTTCATTTCATGCATACAGCAAAACAAACAACATATACCAAGGCTTCTCCACAGACCATTTAAGGGTCAATTTCAATTTTTACAACATTCCACCCTGCAGCTACCGTACAACACTTTTTTATGGGTAGGTAGAGAGATCTACTGCAAATTTTAATTTTAAGCAGGGTTTCATGCCTGTGTCTGTGTGATCTAACTTTGCAGACTTGATCACTGCCAAAATGATCATACGCAACAGGGAATTTAACTTTTTTCAAGTAATATAAAAAAAAAAAAAAAAAATTCTGAATGGGGTTTAACACCATTTGCAACACATTTCAGGTAATAGGGGAGGATCAAACGCATGACCCTCTGATCCTGGGTTTGATGCTCTACAACTGGAGGACTGAGGGGGAGGATCAAACCCATAACCCTTCGATCCCAGGTTTAATACTCTACCACTGGAGGACCAAGGGGGAGGATCAAACCCAGGACCCTCAGATCCTGGGTTTGATGCTCTACCACTGGAGGACCAAGGGGGAAGGGTGGAACGCATGACCCTCTGATCTCGGTTTTGATGCTCTTCCACTGGAGGACCGAGGGGGACAATTGAACCCATGACCCTTCGATCCTGCGTTTGATGCTCTACCACTAGAGGACCGAGGGGGAGGATTGATCCCATGACCCTCCGATCCCGGGTTTGATGCTCTTCCACTGGAGGACCAAGGGGGGGGATTGAACGCATGACCCTCTGATCCCGGGTTTGATGCTCTACCACTGGAGGACAAGGGGGAGGATTAAACGCATGACCACCGATCCTGGGTTTAATGCTCTACCACTGGAGGACCGAAGGGGGAGGATCGAACCCTTGACCCCCGATCCTGGGTATGATGCTCTACCACCGGAGGAACGAGGGGGGGAGGATCGAACGCAATACCCTCCAATCCCGGGTTTGATGCTCTACCACTGGAGGACTGAGGAGAGGATCAAACCCATGACCTTCCAATCCTAAGTTTGATGGTCTACCACTTGAGGACCGTGGGGGAGGATCGTACCCATGACCCTCCGTTTCCGGGTTAGATGGTCTACCACTGGAGGATGAGGGGGAGGATCAAACGCATGACCCTCCGATCCCAGGTTTGATGCTCTACCACTGGAGGACCGAGGGGGAGGATCGAACGCATGACCCTCTGATCCCCGGTTTGATGCTCTACCACTGGAGGATGAGGGGGAGGATAGGACCCATGACCCTCTGATCCTGGGTTTGATGCTCTACCAATGGAGGATGAGGGGGAGGATCAAACCCATGACCCTCCGATCCTGGGTTTGATGCTCTACCACTAGAGGACCGAGGGGGAGGATCGAACACATGACCCTCTGATCCCAGGTTTGATGCTCTACCACTGGAGGATGAGGGGGAGGATCGAACCCATGACTCTCCGATCCCAGGTTTGATGCTCTACCACTGGAGGACTGAGGGGGAGGATCCAACGCATGACCCTCTGATCCCCGGTTTGATGCTCTACCACTGGAGGATGAGGGGGAGGATAGGACCCATGACCCTCTGATCCTGGGTTTGATGCTCTACCACTGGAGGATGAGGGGGAGGATCGAACCCATGACCCTCCGATCCTGGGTTTGATGCTCTACCACTAGAGGACCGAGGGGGAGGATCGAACACATGACCCTCTGATCCCAGGTTTGATGCTCTACCACTGGAGGATGAGGGGGAGGATCGAACCCATGACCCTCCGATCCCAGGTTTGATGCTCTACCACTGGAGGACCGAGGGGGAGGATCCAACGCATGACCCTCTGATCCCCGGTTTGATGCTCTACCACTGGAGGATGAGGGGGAGGATAGGACCCATGATCCTCTGATCCTGGGTTTGATGCTCTACCACTGGAGGATGAGGGGGAGGATCGAACCCATGACCCTCCGATCCTGGGTTTGATGCTCTACCACTAGAGGACCGAGGGGGAGGATCAAACACATGACCCTCTGATCCCAGGTTTGATGCTCTACCACTGGAGGAAGAGGGGGAGGATCGAACCCATGACCCTCCGATCCCAGGTTTGATGCTCTACCACTGGAGGACCGAGGGGGAGGATCGAACGCATGACCCTCTGATCCCCGGTTTGATGCTCTACCACTGGAGGATGAGGGGGAGGATAGGACCCATGACCCTCTGATCCTACGGTTTGATGCTCTACCACTGGAGGATGAGGGGGAGGATCGAACCCATGACCCTCCGATCCTGGGTTTGATGCTCTACCACTAGAAGACCGAGGGGGAGAATCGAACACATGACCCTCTGATCCCAGGTTTGATGCTCTACCACTGGAGGATGAGGGGGAGGATCGATCACATGACCCTCTGATCCCAGGTTTGATGCTCTACCACTGGAGGATGAGGGGAGGGATCGAACACATGACCCTCTGATCCTGGGTTTGATGCTCTACCACTGGAGGACCGAGGGGGAGGATCGAACGCATGACCCTCAGATCCCAGGTTTGATGCTCTACCACTGGAGGACCGAGGGGGAGGATCCAACGCATGACCCTCTGATCCCCGGTTTGATGCTCTACCACTGGAGGATGAGGGGGAGGATAGGACCCATGACCCTCCGATCCTGGGTTTGATGCTCTACCACTGGAGGACCGAGGGGGAGGATCGAACACATGACCCTCTGATCCTAGGTTTGATGCTCTACCACTAGAGGACCGAGGGGGAGGATCGAACGCATGACCCTCTGATCCCCGGTTTGATGCTCTGCTGCTGGAGGATGAGGGGGAGGATCAAACACATGACCCTCTGATCCTGGGTTTGATGCGCTACCACTGGAGGATGAGGGGAGGGATTGAACACATGACCCTCTGATCCCGGGTTTGATGCTTTACCACTGGAGGATGATGGGGAGGATCGAACGCATGACCCTCAGATCCCAGGTTTGATGCTCTACCACTGGAGGACCGAGGGGGGAGGATCGAACCAATGACCCCCTCGATCCTTGGTATGATGCTCTACCACTGGAGGACCGAGGGAGGGGATCGAACCTATGACCCTCCGATCCCCGGTTTGATGCTCTACCACTTGAGGACTGAGGGGGAAGATCGAACCCATGACCCTCCGATCTCAGGTTTGATGCTCTACCACTTGAGGACTGAGGGGGGAGGATCGAACCCATGACCCTCCAATCCCAGGTTTGATTGTATACCACTGGAGGACTGAGGAAAGGATCAAACCCATGACCTTCCAATCCCAGATTTGATGGTCTACCACTTGACAACCGTGGGGGAGGATCGTACCCATGACCCTCTGATCCTGGGTTTGATGCTCTACCACTTGAGGACCGTGGGGGTGGATCTTACCCATGACCCTCCGATTCCGGGTTAGATGGTCTCCCACTGGATGACCGAGGGGGAGGATCGAACCCATGACCCTCTGATCCTGGGTTGGATGGTCTACCACTGGAGGATAGGGGGGAGGATCGAAACCATTACCCTCTGATCCCGGGTTTGATGGTCTACCACTGAAGGACCAAGGGGGGAGGATCGAACCCATGACCCTCCGATCCCTGGTTTGATGGTCTACCAATGGAGGATCGAATATCCAACAGCCTTATGCCTAGCAAGGATAACTTTAGGGAAGTAACTGTGTAAACATAAAGATGTTACATAAGCCCATTGTGGCTGCTGGCCCTTTCAACTGGGCTGACACTTTAATAAACACTTTACTGACTTTACTTTTATTTGCCTTCTCACCAATCTTTGCCTTCTCACTGCTATTCTCAGGTTTTTTTCAACTTCAATATTTTTACAAACAAACAAAAGTAATAAAAAGATGTTACATCATGCTTGAAATACTGACTCACCTGGTCATTCTAAACTGCATAGTCCAATTCTTTGGTATTCTGGTATCCAGTTTACTCAATTGCACAAAGCATGTCATGTTCAGGAAGTCATAAGAGATACAATGAATGTTTTGTGGTTTTCCTGGTGGCACTGTAACATAGACATAAATATTTTATCAACCTTTGTGTAAGATAGGGGCAAACATGAAACATATTATATTATATAAACATGCAATACAATACACAAACATGCAAAACAATATACAAACATGCAATACACAATACAATACATAAACATACAATACAAAAAACAAACATGCAACACAATAAACAAACATGCAATAAAACATACACACATGCAATAAAACATACAAACAAGCAAATCAATATACAAACACACAATACAATATATAAACATGCAATAAAACATACAAACACAAAAGCAATATACATAAACACAATATCATATACAAACACACAATACAATATACAAATATGCAATATAATAAACAAACATACCATTAAAACATACACACATGCAATACAATATATAAACAAGCAATAAAATATACAAACAAGCAAAACAATATACAAACACACAATAAAATAAACAAACATGCAATAAAACATACACACATGCAATAAACATACAAACATACAATACAATATATAAGCATGCAATACAATATACAAACAAGCAATACAATATACAAACACACAATACAATATACAAACATGCAATAAAACATACAAACACACAAAGCAATATACATACACACACCACAATATAGAAACACACAAAACAATATACAAATATGTAATACAATATACAAACAAGCAATACAATATATAAACACACAATAAAATAAACAAACAAGCAAAATAATATACAAACATGCAATATAATATACAGAAAAACAATTCAATATACAAACTTGAAATATAATATACAAACATGCAATACAATATATAAAAACACAAAATAATATAGAAACATGCAATACAGTATACAAACATGCAATACAATATACAAACATGCATTACAATATATAAACATGCAATACAATATACAAACACACAATTAAATATAGAAACATGCAATACAATATACAAACACACAATTAAATATAGAAACATGCAATACAATATACAAACACACAATACAATATATAAACATGCAATACAATATACAGACACACAAAATAATATACAAACATGCAATACAATATACAAACATGCAATACAATATATAAATATGCAATACAATATACAAACAAACAATTAAATATAGAAACATGCAATACAATATACAAACACACAATATAATATACAAACACACAATACAATATACAAACATGCAATACAATATACAGACACACAATACAATATATAAACATGCAATACAATATACAAACACACAATACACTATACAAACATGCAATACAATATACAGACACGCAATACAATATACAAACATGCAATACAATATACAAACACACAATATAATATATAAACATGCAATACAATATACAGACACACAAAATAATATACAAACATGCAATACAATATACAAACATGCAATACAATATACAAACACACAATTAAATATACAAACATGCAATACAATATACAAACATGCAATACAATATACACATACAATACAATTTACAAACATGCAATACAATTTACAAACATGCAATACAATATACAAACATGCAATACAATAAATTACAAACATGCAATACAATATACAAACATGCAATACAATATACAAACGTGCAATATAATATAGAAACACACAATTAAATATACAAACATGCAATACAATATACAGACATACAATACAATATACAAACATGAAATACAATATACAAACACACAATTAAATATACAAACACACAATTAAATATAGAAACATGCAATACAATATACAAACACACAATACAATATACAAACATGCAATATAATATACAGACATACAATACAATATACAAACATGCAATACAATATACAAACACACAATACAATATAGAAACATGCAATACAATATACAAACATGCAATATAATATACAATCACACAATTAAATATAGAAACATGTAATACAATATACTTACATGCAATACACTATAAAACACATAACACACCATACAATACACCATGTAAAAACGCTGTCATCAAAAAATTATACTTACATCCAATATTAATTTTTTTCAAAGCTTTTTTTTTGCCATAGTAACACAAATACATGCCAGCATCAGCGAAGGTGACATTACGTATGAGCAGCTGAATGGTTAACTGTGACGGATAGTAAGTGAACATCTCAGGTGCAAGACGTTTTTTACCATACAGTATGCGCAGCTTATGGACATTGGCCCTTTTACCAATGTCCCCGTCTTCTTCATTAATGGTGCAGTTGATTTCAAGGTCACCTCCAACATTAATGAACATGTGTTTTTTTGGAGTTGTGATGAACACTACAAAATGAAAATAAAAGTGCAAATTAAGGATGTTAGATTTAACATTTTTCTCAAATTACTGTAATGTTTATAATGGAAAACAAAACTCTGCTTTAAAGGGAATGTATCAAGATTTTTTAAAATTATCTCTTAGCATTTTTTTCTTATATATCAAGCCTATATAATTATATACTCACTGACCCCTTTTTGC
This sequence comes from Panopea generosa, assembly GCA_029582155.1. Taxonomy (NCBI): domain Eukaryota; kingdom Metazoa; phylum Mollusca; class Bivalvia; order Adapedonta; family Hiatellidae; genus Panopea; species Panopea generosa. The sequence goes on from CM055904.1 coordinate 67,586,296, forward strand.
CAAAAGGAAATATATTAAAAAATGCAAAAAAATGTACTGAAAAGAGATTTCCTAACTTGGGCTACACAACTAGGTTGGACTAAATTAAATTTCCTGCTTAAAATTACAACTTTTTTTGTGACATATTAAATGAGTCCCAGTGATTTCATGTTGATTTCAATTTAACCCATTATACAGGTGTACATGGAGTAAAAAGGGTTTCATCTTAGAAAAATTCTGAATGATGATGTGCAGATCATCAAGCAGTATTTAAGAGCTGTCTATTTCAAGAATGGGTATTACCACTCCAATTTAGATACTGATTTTGCCATGTTTTGATGAATTTGACATAACAAAGCATTCGGATTTTATTTATTAATGATAATGAGATAACATGATCCTTGTGGCCCTTTTTTTGTGGGATGAATTTTGGCCTTATTCCCCTGTACAAATATTTTTTCCCTTATGTAAAAAAAATCCCCTCAAAATTAAAAAAAAAACTTAATGGGTTTAACGCCAGTTTAACAGTTTAAAATACTGAACTACAGGTGTGCTGACCTTCTAAACAGTTATAAACATACATTCTTGCAGTTTGGATTGTTTTGATTCTTTTCCAATTTTCACCATAACAATATTATTTTCTGAATAAAGAAGAAATGGTGTTCAACTCCCTTTTCAATAAATTACAGGCCATATATGGTATCCAATTTTATTGGGGGACAAAAATCTCAGATTAAATCCAAGAAGAATCCAAGAAGAATCAAAGTTAAAAATTTAAAAATTAAACTAAAAGATAAAAAACTTACCATCGTGTGTAAATGATTTACATATCAGCACACAGAAAAACAGGATACCAGTGCATGCCCATAGTTGCTGAGGTCTGGTGCCCAACATCAAGGAACTAGCAGGCCACTGTAATCTCATGCTGCAACTTCAACCTTCAAATAGAAAACATTAAATTTGATACCAGTCTAGTCAGCTGTATAATTAGTCTCATTTAATCGCCGTAATAGGGGTGAAACTAACCCCTTTATAATAATTAAGCTTTATAGTAAACACATTGTTATCAGGTTATATCCACCATTGAAAATACATTTGGATGCAAATATTTGTAAATTAGGAAGTGACCTCCGTTCAGGTCCTTTTCTCTTATTTGAATACCACCGAAATCACTTTTTTCGCACAGTATCGTTCGTTACACTCATTATGTACAACCTGATCACCTCAGCCTTTATGCTACACAATAGATCTCTGACATAATAAGGCGCTATTTTTAAACTACTTTCAGTCACATGATAAAATAAAATGGCGACCTCCTTATGCCACCTTTATGCTGTACAAGTTGGACTTAGACCAGGAACCAGGGGGTCAAAATGGTAGTACTGTAAGTAGTTCCATAGAAAATTGACAGTGGTTGTTCAAGATGGTGTGAGTGTGAAAATGCACTTGACAGGTACTATTGCAATGTGAACTTGTAAAGGGAATATATTTTCCCAGAGAACGGTGCAAAATTGAGTGGACTGGTAGCTATAACACACAGATGGGACTATTTCTTAGACGGTAAGAATTTTGCATAATTTGGCTGATGTGACCACTGTATGTGAAATAGGGACACCTACTTCGCTTTGAGAAAAAATTGTGAAATTGGAAGCAGAAAATGCCCGTGTTTTTAACTTTTTTTTGTGTTCTGCTTGAATTGAATATGAATTCTGGAAATTCTCAGGGAGTTAGGAGCACAAGTGTGACAGTCTACTGTGCTAATATTACAGTCTATGTGAAATTTATGGTGGGCCAGCTGTTCTCTGGATCTCTTTAAGTAATGCCTATTGTTCCCAAGATCTCCAAAAGTATTTGCCAAAGTTCCCCAAAAGTATTTTGTCCATGTTCCCCAGATCTCTAAAAGTATTTCCACTGTTCCCTAGATCTCCAAAAGTTTTAAACATAGTTCCCTGAAAGTTTCCAGTGGCGTAGCTGCCTTAACACTATAACACATATAGCTTCCACATATTTTTGCGTACCCATCATTTTATCTCCTGAAAATACCCCTCAGAATGCAGGAAATGCAATCTGAAAGTCTTTTTATTCTACTGGGACATGCCCCCAGACCCTGCTTGAACCTGTTGGGCTTGATCATCATTTTATGGTCAGCTACGCCACTGGTTTCCTTAAGTAAAACATCTACTATAATCTTCTCTATTATTATTTACACATCATCATAATAAGCAAAATCCATGTACTGTCTTTCTTTACCTTGTTTAAAATATCTATGGTCTATGGCTGGAACTTTCAGAGAAAAGGTGTTTTTTTAAGTTTCCTTAAAAATGTGCTTGTAAGCCCTGTGGCAAGGAGCATTTTTTGTTCAATCACACTGGTTCAAGAACTTCAAGAGTTTGTGGTTATACAAATGCTGTGTGAGTTTGGATAAGATTCTTTGAAAAATGTGGGGGATGCTATAGCTTCTATAAAAAAAAGGTAAACAGATGGATGATGGACAATTTACCACGACATAAGTCCCGCTGGCCTTTGGCAAGTACAGCCAAAGAAGATATCGATGGAAGGACAGAAGAGACAAAAAAATTGAACAGCTGAACGGTTAATTTACAAAGGCAATAAATAAACATAAATAATCATAAATACACATAAATAATTGACTTTATTGTGTAAACACGATCTAATAAAAAAAAGTTAGATGCCGGGCGGGATTGAACACCAGTCCTTACGATTCGAAACTGACGATATTAACCACTGCACTATTCTGCCTTTACTCATCAGTACTGTAAATATATCTTTGGTCGGAATTACCATCCAAAATTTATTTCGGGTACATACGATTGTGCAGGGGCCCAGACTAACACGTAAGAAACCTCCAAAGCTGTCAAAAGCTGTTTCAAGCAGTCGACATCTCATTTTAAAAGTAAATTATGATCAAGTATAAAAATTATACGGTACATAAAATCCGTGACTTAATTACAGAAACTGGCAGACTAATAGCAATATAATGTCCAAGTCACTTTTAGTATTTCTATAATTACTCTTCGAATCTTTGTCTGAATTTAACAATTTTGGTGCCAAAGTAAAGCTGATGAAATGATGACCAATTCCAATTATCAATTATCAAATATTTTTCTTCTGAATTTAAATTATTACAGATTGAAATCGAAATATGTTGAAATTTCATGAAAAAAAAAGATTTTTAAACAAAAAACAGTAGTCTTGATTTAACAAATACCATGTACGTTTAAACAAAACACAATAAAAATAAAAATAAAAATATTAGGTAGAAAGATGAAGCAGTAAATCTTCCATTGGTGGCAAAAGTTTCATATTGATATCTAATGAAGTGGTTTTCTTTATTTCTTATTCAATAATGGGCTAAAAAAGAGAAAACAATCACACAAAAAAACTTTAAACATAAAATTCTTCATTTATTTAAATTTAAAAAAAAAAAAATCAATCTCCTAAACCAAGCCCTTTCTTTTGATACCATAATAACACAATTATGTTGTTTGATTCTGGAGGATGTGTTTTTCCATGATTTAGAAAAAAAACCACGTGATCTAGTGGTAAAGCACCAAACCCGTGATCGGAGGGTCATGGGTATTTCAATCCTTCGCCACGACTATGTGTGGTGTCCTTGAGCAAGACACTTTTTCCACATATGCTTAGTACTGGTTATACTGAGGAAAACTTTGAACATGATTTGTTTAAGTCATAAGCACTTGTTTCAAAATCGAAGTAAAATAAATAAGTTCAAACTAAACTAGAAAAGGCAAAATGTGCCACCTGAAATTTAGACAAGTGCCTCCAGTTGCCTATCTCTGTTTATATGTCTCTGATAAAATTGATCAAATTATGTACTTTTTTTTCAATAAGGACAATATCCCTAGATCTCTAAAATTAGGCCTTTGATCCCTGGATCTCTGAAAGTAATGGCCAATGTTCCCAAGATCTCTGAAAATAAATGGCCATGTTCTCCAGATCTCCAAAACCCCTGGAGGGCCTCGTTTATATACATGTACGTTGAAAATATAAACGTCGGTTAATCAAGACTGATATTTTAAATTTCCCTTTAATCATGAACCATGGCGAGTGTATAAATTAAAAAATCGATATATTAACGCCATGTATTCAACTTAATGACGGATACACAGACGTTGGAGCTATACATATACGAATATTTTATTCAGCATAAAACATCAACACAATGTTTATAGCCTACACACATTGAAAGATGGGTGAACAACATGAAATAGATCATTTAACAGAGAAGCAATATATATTATCTATGTGAATTACATATATTTATATATGCATATATGATAAGAGTCACATTAACACGTTGTTAGTATAAAGAATGTCAGTCGCTTTTATATGTAGATGCTGACTGTTGTATATACATTAGTTTGATGATGTATGTTTATAATGATCGGTTAATTAATTGTTATCTTTTCTGCATTGTATATGAATTTTGCTATGTTTGTTAACAAAGCTTTTGAGTTTGTGGATATCAGTGATTGAAATTTGTTTATCGTTGGCCAACTACAGTAGTATCTTTTAAAGTATGTATTCCTCAAGTGTCTATATGCGGGACACACCAGAAGGAAATGATATTCATTTTCGATTTGGTTCATTTGGCATTTTGTACAAATTCTGTTTTCTCTTGGTATGTTATCGTATCTTCCTGTTTCTATCGCTAAATTATGTGATGATATGCGAAATCTTGAAAGTGCAAATTTATATTTATTTTCTTTTATTGCGTCTAAGTATTTTTCTGTTTTAAAGTCATGTTTAAATAAGCTATAGTACTGTAGTCTGGATGAGTTGTTTATTTCTGAGTACCAGGTTTGTTTATATGTATCTAAGATGTGCTGTTTTATGATGGGAAAATGTATATCTATATTGAATTGCTGTAACCATATATCACTAAATCCATGGTTTTGGAGAATAGTTTTTATTTGATATGCCAAGTTTGTGTTTTGGTTATTTGGTAAATTATCGGCATCATGTTTTAGCATTGAATAAATATTTTTAACTATGGAGTTTTCACCTAGTTTGAGGATTTTCATCCAGTTTTTTATCATATTAATTTTTCTGACAACTTGTAGTGGAACTCTTCCTAGTTCTCCATAAAGTGCATTTAAATTTGTAGATTTTTTAGCACACAATATTCGTCTAAGAAATTTGGTATGTATTCGTTTGATATCGGTGGCTTTATATTCACCCCATATACCAGAGCCAAAGTTTAAAATTGATCCTACTAAGCAATCAAACATTTTGCATTTATCTTTTATAGGTAATTCAATGTTTTGAAATATTTTAAATATATTGTATAATGCAAAACTTCCGTGTTGTGCTAGATGTTTTTGAGTTTGGTTCCAATTACCATTTTTAAATAATTGTATTCCTAAGTACTTAAATGATGTGACTGTTTCTATTGGAGTGTTATATATGTAGAAATCTTGGTGTGTATGGCGTCCTTTTTCAAATATGACAGTTTTAGTCTTGGTTGTGTTTATTTTTAGACCCCATTGGTTACAATATCGTTCAATATCATTTAAAATTGATTGCAAGGCAAACGGTGATTTTGCAAATACAACTTGGTCATCGGCATATATAATTAAGAAAAACTTCAGTTTGTTGTAGTTAAAAATATCTTGTAAGTTACTATTGATGTTGTCTTTAATATCATTAAGGAAAAGCATGAAGAGCAAGCTTGAGCTTGGATCCCCTTGTTTTACTCCCATGTGTGAGTCGATAAAATCCGAATATTCCGTGTTATACCTGACGCATGCTTTTACTTCTTTGTACATTGATTTGATCGCTTCAACTACTTTACAACTTATGTTCTCATTTACTAGTTTTTGCCACAGAAACTGCCTATCGATGCTGTCGTAGGCTTTTTCAAAATCTATGAAAACACAGTAGAGCTTTTCTCTCGAGTTAAGAACTTTTGTAATTATGGAATGTAATAAGAATATGCAGTCTTCAATAGATTTACCTTTTTGGTAAGCAAATTGGTTGTTGATAATTTTGTCATATTTTTGTGACCATTTCGATAGTCTGTTCAGTAAAATTTGCGAATATATTTTTCCTAATATGTTTACGAGTGTAATAGCTCTGTAGTTTTTTGTTTCGTTCATATCACCTTTTTTGTAGATTGGTACAATAATACCACGGCCCCATGTCTCTGGATATTCACTGTTGTTGAACATTCTGTTGTATAATTTTAATAGAAATGGTGAGATTATGTTGAAAGATGATTTAAATAGTTCGCTAAAAAGTTCATCTAAACCACAACTTTTATTTTTTTTTTGCACAAATGTTGCGGTTTGTAGTTCTTGTAAACTTATATCTGCATCTAAAATGGGATCGTTAAATATTATGTTATCATTTTCATTATTTATTGAGTTGTCTCTTAAATTGTTTTCGTTAAACACAGTTTTAAAATGATCGTAAAAATTGGTTGCGTTTAATGTTTCAGTATTTTTATGTTTATTTTTATATGTGCTTTTTATTTTCTTCCAAAACTGTCTTGGATGTGTTTTCGCTAAATTACTTATGCGCTTTCCTTCTTTGAATTTAAATGCTCTCATTGACGTTTGTTTTATTTTGTTATATTTTGTGTGGATTTGGAAAATTTAATTCTGTTTTCATTGTTTCTATTATTGTTGAACATGTTTCTTGTTTTTTTGAATTCTTGTTTTGCTTTATGGCATTTTTCATCAAACCAAGGCTTATTTATTCTGTGTGCACGTGGTTTCACTGTGTTCTTATTTTGCAAGCTGTGTGACTTACCGAATATATATGATGCCTTATCGTGCATGAACTCTGTGAATGTTGAAACCACGTGTTTTAGCGGGTCAGTGGAGATACTATCAGTTAGTTGTTGTAGCGTAGTATTTTTGTTTAACAGGTGTGACCTGAATTGGTCAGTTTTTGTTTCGTCCCATACTATTTTGTTGACAGGTTGACTGTCCGCTCGTGTGTTACTTGAGTTGTGTTGGTATGCTGTTTTATTAAAACAGAATAAAATTGGTGAGTGATCAGAAAATTCATTTGGTTCTAATATTTGGAAGTTATACAGGGTTGTAAAATCATGAAAATTTAATAACAAATAATCAACTGTGCTATATACGTATATTCGCCTACAGTATCATTGTATAGCCTGCCATTTGCTATGAGAAGTCCTGTGGACTGACACATATTAAGCAGACGACACCCATTTGAGTCGATCACGTGGTCTTTGTTAGTGCGTAATGGTATGTCGTGTGAGTCTTCAGTGTATGAATCAGTATTTAGATGCTTGTAATAGGTGATAAAGTCTTGCATGTTAGCGGTTCTACTGTTTAGATCTCAGCAAATATATATATTTCCAAGATTACAATATTTAAATATTCCCAACTCTAATTGTTCGAAAAAATCAAAATTGTCTGAGATAATTACTTTTGAACAAATTGGTGGTATGTAAACATTACAAATATAAACATCTTCATTAAATATCAATAAATCAGCATCAATTTTCAGCCAGATTAATCCATATTGTTCTTTCTCTATAATGTTTATATATATTTACTTACATTATTTTTAAAATAAACTGATAATCCTCCACTGTAACGTCCTTTTTTTTGTATTTTTTGATTTATTACCTACAATATGAACACTTTTATAGCCTTTTATATCTAAGTTGATATCGTTTATATCTGCCAGCTACGTTTCACAAAGAAAAATAATATCGTAACTGTTCAATAAATTGATGAAAGCTGGATCACATAGTTTACGTTTTAGTCCGTTCACATTCCAAGAGATTATTTGGAGCTGCTCCTCTTGACTTGCCTAGTATTCCATGATGGTTCCTGTCGCTTGGTTGGTCTTTGGGACAAAACGTTGACCGTTGATGAACAGTTTATCTCCAACTAGTTTGATGTTGTTGTTTCCCTTTGCTTTTTCTTGCTGCATGATTGGAAAAAGCTGTTTCCGAGCGTCGCGCACCTGTTTTGGCCATTGGATGCCTATTCCAAGATTTGTTTGTTTTAGTGTTTCACGAGGTGTATTATACGAGTTATGGACAATCCAGCCCCACGCAAATCTGGCCCCGCTACCAATCCGGCCCCTAGACAAAACGTCCTTGGTTAATCCAGCCCCATTTAACATGGTCAATCCGGCCCCACTTTTATTTTATAAATTATAGCATTTATTTTTTGGTATTTGTAATTAAAAAAGTAATATACTGAATAGTTATTATATAATTTGAAATGCATATAATAATTACTGCGGGATTGTTATTGAAAAAAAATGACTGGTAACGGGAATTACATAGTACACATATTAGTACTCGCTACATATCCATTGTATAGACATGTTAATTTGTTTACATGATGAGCGACCAAAGTATTAGGTCTACCTTTAATTAACGAAAAGCTGTACATTTTTAATTTACAGTTTTTAAATATCAAAAGAGATGTTTTACTAAATGCAAATTGATTTACATTGTGTCAACATTGTGTCTATTTATTTGTTTGCATATTGCCCAACGTAAACAATCAAGACTAGTTTTAAATCAAACGGAAATTGATTCCATTATTTTAATAACTGGGATATATGAAAAACATGTTTATTTGTTTGCACAATGTGCGACGTCTGTATTGGCGTTTAGATATTTGTAATCAAACACAAACTGATTTTCATTGTTATGTCTTCGGTTTAATTGTTTAAACGATACGCTTTCAATCAAACGCAAATTGTTTTCCTTGTTCAAATAATTGTTGTAATTGTTTGCACAATGTACGACCCGAGTAATCAAGTTTACCTTTAATTTTTAAAAACCATTAACCTAATTGTTTAAAAATTAAAAAAACCCATATACTTTTTATTACAATGTGCGACACAAATTATCAAGTTTAACGCTACCATGTTTATTTCATGAATATTTTAATGATTAATAACTGCATCATATATTTTATGTATATAATAATTGTTATGTATGTAATAATATAATAATTAACACTGATATTGCTATATAAAATAGAAATAAAAAGTGGGGCCGGATTGACCATGCTAAATGGGGCCGCATTGTCCAGGGGCCAGATTGTCCAGGGGCCGGATTCTCCATGGCCGTTTTGGAGTGGGGCCGGATTGTCCAGGTTCCTATTATACGTAGGATACGGAAATACCCGATGTTTCACGATTGTAATTATGTAGTGTTAGAGAGTGCACCGTAATCGAAAGCGGATTACCAAAATATTACTGTTGAGTCTGATTGGAACGAACACGAAAAAATAGATATTATTTTTTCACTTTTAAATTAAAGTCAGATTGAAGAACTTACCCCAGAGCTATGAAGTACATGTTTTATCGTCTTCTGCGACCTACCGATAAACTACAATCCAGGAAGTATATTGATAATGCAGTACCCGGGTATCCATAATAACTGCACATCTGTAAGATCGTCACTCAATTAAGGGGTAAAAAACGACGAGAAGAGTTGACAGTTATCACAATCTTTGACCCGACCTGATTCTGTTGCAACCCCTAAGTACGCCCGCTCCCCCCCCCCCCCCTGTAGATTGGTACAATAATACCACGGCCCCATGTCTCTGGATATTCACTGTTGTTGAACATTCTGTTGTATAATTTTAATAGAAATGGTGAGATTATGTTGAAAGATGATTTAAATAGTTCGCTAAAAAGTTCATCTAAACCACAACTTTTATTTTTTTTTTGCACAAATGTTGCGGTTTGTAGTTCTTGTAAACTTATATCTGCATCTAAAATGGGATCGTTAAATATTATGTTATCATTTTCATTATTTATTGAGTTGTCTCTTAAATTGTTTTCGTTAAACACAGTTTTAAAATGATCGTAAAAATTGGTTGCGTTTAATGTTTCAGTATTTTTATGTTTATTTTTATATGTGCTTTTTATTTTCTTCCAAAACTGTCTTGGATGTGTTTTCGCTAAATTACTTATGCGCTTTCCTTCTTTGAATTTAAATGCTCTCATTGACGTTTGTTTTATTTTGTTATATTTTGTGTGGATTTGGAAAATTTAATTCTGTTTTCATTGTTTCTATTATTGTTGAACATGTTTCTTGTTTTTTTGAATTCTTGTTTTGCTTTATGGCATTTTTCATCAAACCAAGGCTTATTTATTCTGTGTGCACGTGGTTTCACTGTGTTCTTATTTTGCAAGCTGTGTGACTTACCGAATATATATGATGCCTTATCGTGCATGAACTCTGTGAATGTTGAAACCACGTGTTTTAGCGGGTCAGTGGAGATACTATCAGTTAGTTGTTGTAGCGTAGTATTTTTGTTTAACAGGTGTGACCTGAATTGGTCAGTTTTTGTTTCGTCCCATACTATTTTGTTGACAGGTTGACTGTCCGCTCGTGTGTTACTTGAGTTGTGTTGGTATGCTGTTTTATTAAAACAGAATAAAATTGGTGAGTGATCAGAAAATTCATTTGGTTCTAATATTTGGAAGTTATACAGGGTTGTAAAATCATGAAAATTTAATAACAAATAATCAACTGTGCTATATACGTATATTCGCCTACAGTATCATTGTATAGCCTGCCATTTGCTATGAGAAGTCCTGTGGACTGACACATATTAAGCAGACGACACCCATTTGAGTCGATCACGTGGTCTTTGTTAGTGCGTAATGGTATGTCGTGTGAGTCTTCAGTGTATGAATCAGTATTTAGATGCTTGTAATAGGTGATAAAGTCTTGCATGTTAGCGGTTCTACTGTTTAGATCTCAGCAAATATATATATTTCCAAGATTACAATATTTAAATATTCCCAACTCTAATTGTTCGAAAAAATCAAAATTGTCTGAGATAATTACTTTTGAACAAATTGGTGGTATGTAAACATTACAAATATAAACATCTTCATTAAATATCAATAAATCAGCATCAATTTTCAGCCAGATTAATCCATATTGTTCTTTCTCTATAATGTTTATATATATTTACTTACATTATTTTTAAAATAAACTGATAATCCTCCACTGTAACGTCCTTTTTTTTGTATTTTTTGATTTATTACCTACAATATGAACACTTTTATAGCCTTTTATATCTAAGTTGATATCGTTTATATCTGCCAGCTACGTTTCACAAAGAAAAATAATATCGTAACTGTTCAATAAATTGATGAAAGCTGGATCACATAGTTTACGTTTTAGTCCGTTCACATTCCAAGAGATTATTTGGAGCTGCTCCTCTTGACTTGCCTAGTATTCCATGATGGTTCCTGTCGCTTGGTTGGTCTTTGGGACAAAACGTTGACCGTTGATGAACAGTTTATCTCCAACTAGTTTGATGTTGTTGTTTCCCTTTGCTTTTTCTTGCTGCATGATTGGAAAAAGCTGTTTCCGAGCGTCGCGCACCTGTTTTGGCCATTGGATGCCTATTCCAAGATTTGTTTGTTTTAGTGTTTCACGAGGTGTATTATACGAGTTATGGACAATCCGGCCCCACGCAAATCTGGCCCCGCTACCAATCCGGCCCCTAGACAAAACGTCCTTGGTTAATCCAGCCCCATTTAACATGGTCAATCCGGCCCCACTTTTATTTTATAAATTATAGCATTTATTTTTTGGTATTTGTAATTAAAAAAGTAATATACTGAATAGTTATTATATAATTTGAAATGCATATAATAATTACTGCGGGATTGTTATTGAAAAAAAATGACTGGTAACGGGAATTACATAGTACACATATTAGTACTCGCTACATATCCATTGTATAGACATGTTAATTTGTTTACATGATGAGCGACCAAAGTATTAGGTCTACCTTTAATTAACGAAAAGCTGTACATTTTTAATTTACAGTTTTTAAATATCAAAAGAGATGTTTTACTAAATGCAAATTGATTTACATTGTGTCAACATTGTGTCTATTTATTTGTTTGCATATTGCCCAACGTAAACAATCAAGACTAGTTTTAAATCAAACGGAAATTGATTCCATTATTTTAATAACTGGGATATATGAAAAACATGTTTATTTGTTTGCACAATGTGCGACGTCTGTATTGGCGTTTAGATATTTGTAATCAAACACAAACTGATTTTCATTGTTATGTCTTCGGTTTAATTGTTTAAACGATACGCTTTCAATCAAACGCAAATTGTTTTCCTTGTTCAAATAATTGTTGTAATTGTTTGCACAATGTACGACCCGAGTAATCAAGTTTACCTTTAATTTTTAAAAACCATTAACCTAATTGTTTAAAAATTAAAAAAACCCATATACTTTTTATTACAATGTGCGACACAAATTATCAAGTTTAACGCTACCATGTTTATTTCATGAATATTTTAATGATTAATAACTGCATCATATATTTTATGTATATAATAATTGTTATGTATGTAATAATATAATAATTAACACTGATATTGCTATATAAAATAGAAATAAAAAGTGGGGCCGGATTGACCATGCTAAATGGGGCCGCATTGTCCAGGGGCCAGATTGTCCAGGGGCCGGATTCTCCATGGCCGTTTTGGAGTGGGGCCGGATTGTCCAGGTTCCTATTATACGTAGGATACGGAAATACCCGATGTTTCACGATTGTAATTATGTAGTGTTAGAGAGTGCACCGTAATCGAAAGCGGATTACCAAAATATTACTGTTGAGTCTGATTGGAACGAACACGAAAAAATAGATATTATTTTTTCACTTTTAAATTAAAGTCAGATTGAAGAACTTACCCCAGAGCTATGAAGTACATGTTTTATCGTCTTCTGCGACCTACCGATAAACTACAATCCAGGAAGTATATTGATAATGCAGTACCCGGGTATCCATAATAACTGCACATCTGTAAGATCGTCACTCAATTAAGGGGTAAAAAACGACGAGAAGAGTTGACAGTTATCACAATCTTTGACCCGACCTGATTCTGTTGCAACCCCTAAGTACGCCCGCTCCCCCCCCCCCCCCCCCCCCCACACAGGGAACACCGACTGCTGTAATTTCCCTCTGACGGATTGCATGCTTTCACAGTACATTGCCCAAATAATACACTATGGGAATAGGTATGAAAACGAAACCTCAACGGGACACGAGCTGGTACCTCTAGGTCTTGGAGCAAGCATGCTAACCACTGGCCCACTGCAACTCATTAAGTAGACTTCATCAGTTTTTTACACTTTCGTCTTTCACTTACTCTCATTTGTATTTTTTTTTACTTTTACTCTGCCCACAGTTTCCTAGTTTAACACACGTTCGTATTTTCAGGTTTGTAGTTTTGTTTTTGTTTGTAAAAAGCGTTGTTTTGATTTTTCTCCAAAGTTTTACAACGTCGGTTTGTAGGGTATCCCCTTCCCTGGACCTGTTAGTGGTTTAATCATACGGGTTGTACCCCATGTTCAAAAATATAAACTACGACAAAGTAAATGATATAAACTACAACAGAGTAGATGATATAAACTAAGACAGAGTAGATGATATAAACTATGGCAGAGTACATTATATAAACTACGACAGATAGATGATATAAAATACGACATATATATGACATAAACTACGACAGAGTAAATGATGTAAACTACGACAGAGTAGATTATATAAACTACGACAGAGTAGATGATATAAACTACGGTAGAGTAGATTACATAAACTACGGCAGAGTAGATGCTATACAATACGAAAGAATAAATGATATAAACTACAACATAGTAGATTATATAGACTTTGGCAGAGTATATGATATAAACTACGACTGATAATTAATATGAACTATGACAGAGTACATGATGTAAACTATGGCAGAGTAGATGATATAAACTACGGCATCTAGTAGATGATGTAAACTACGGCATATAGATGATATAAACGAGGACAGAGTAGATTATATAAACTACGACATATAGATGATATAAACTACGACAGAGTAGATGATATAAACTACGACATATAGAAGATAAACACTTCGACAGAGAGGTTATATAAACTACGGCAGAGTGGATGATGTAAACTGCAGCAGAGTAGATTATATAAACTACGACAAAGTAGATGATATAAACTTCGACAGAGTAGATGATATAAACTACGACAGAGTAGATTATATAAATTACGACAGAGTAGATGATATAATTTACGATATAGTAGATGATGTAAACTACGACAGAGTAGATGATGTACACTACGGCAGAACATATGATATAAACTACGACAGAGTAGATGATGTAAACTACGACAAAGTAGATGATAAAAACTATGACAGATAGATGCTATAAACTATGGCAGAGTAAATGATATATGATATAAACTACGGCAGAGTAGATTATATTAACTACAGCAAATTAGATGATATAAACTACGACAGAGTAGATAATATTAACTTCGACATATATATGACATAAACTACGACAGAGTAGATGATATACACTACGGCTGAGTAGATGGTGTAAACTACGACAGAGTAGCTGATGTAAACTACGACATAAAGATGCTGTAAACTACGACAGAGTAGATGATATAAACTACGACAGAGTAGATTATGTAAGCCACGGCAGAGTAAATGATAAAAACTACGACAGAGCAGATGATATAAACTACGGCAGAAAGACGATATAATTTACGACAGAGTAGATGATATAAACTACGACAGAGTAGATTATGTAAGCCACGGCAGAGTAAATGATTAAAACTACGACAGAGTAGGTGATATAAACTACGACAGATTAGATTATGTAAACTACGACAGAGTAGATGATATAAACTATGACAGATTAGATGATGTAAACTATGACAGAGTATATAATATAAACTAAGGCAGAATAGATGATAAAAACTACGGCAGAGTAGATGAATAGTGGATCCAGGATTAGGGAGTCCGCGTGGGGTTTGATCCTCCGTCACGACAATGTGTGGTGTCATTGCGCAAAACACTTATCTGCATATACTTAGTATTGAATTTGTTTAAGTTTGATACAATTGTATATTTAACGTTTTCATTATTATTGATCACAATAACTATTTTTTCACATTTGAGGTAAAATAAATAAAGTTTAAAATACATTTTAATGCCTTTTCTGTCTATGACGCATGTAAAAAAAAACTTACATTTTAGTACATGTATTTATATTTTATGCCTATTACCAACTGTTTATAGCATGTGTGTTTATCTGACGTGAGGCTGTTGTATTTGGACTGTTGTTTAAACCCGCTGACAAACTTTGAGAATATTCAAGTATGAAGATTTCATAATTTTTTAGCGCTGTTGTTTGTCAGTAATTAACATTGACTTTCAGTGAAACTTATCTTTCACATAAAAAAATTGCTCTCTGAACACGGGTTCGATGTTAAGATGGTTTGCCTTGGACATTGAACCGACGGTTACATAGGGGTCGGGTTTTCTTGAAAACTGGATCCGCAGCTTTAGAAGTCTCCGTGAATCAGTTTTACGTGGCGGCCCTTTTTAAGTTTAAACACGGAATCGACCGTTTTACATGGCTCTCCCGGCAGCTCACTTGGCTCTCCCTGAACAGTGACCAGCAGAGTTATATTATTATTCCTGGACACGGGACGAACACGGGGATTCATTAAAAAATATCAAGTACAACATGGAAGAAAAAGAAAAATATTTCATTCAGAGTACATGTATTCCGAACATCACCATAAATCTCCATTCATGCAAGGAAATATACGAAGTTAATTGTGATGTTTTAACTCGCCAGAGCAAAACCCAAGGTGACTCTATTATTCCGTTGTCTGTCCGAGAATTTATTTTAAGTTGTATGTACTGTAGCACCTGCAGTTTATTTCACTGGATTTCTACCAAACTTACAAAGTAGTCATATAACGATAATATCTCGAATAAGTTCTTGGACTGACGAATTGTATAATCAATGTCAGAGAAAAAGACCCTTGAAACATGAACATTGTGTTCGTGTCGTCGTGTGCTCTCTATATAGCACCTAATTGCAGTATTCATTGGATATTTACCAGACATATGACCATAATATATTGGACAAGTAGTCTTGATCATATACGATGCTTGCTTTTTTAAAAGACAAACGTCTTGACAAGTTCGGCCGAGAAAAAAAACTCATTTTTATTTAGCGAAAATTGAATAACGTTTTTGACTGGTTGATTCAAATGGGACTGCCTCGGAGATATCCATAGTATTTCAAAAGACTATCGATTGGATGTTTATATTCATTATTTTTATAGAACAAGACATTTTCTATGACAAATATCTTATACAAGAAAACTTCCACGATTTGATCTGAATAAATATTTTTAAATTTTATTAAAATATATATAGCCATTGCAGAGATGTGTTTGTTTCAGCCAATCATATCGTACTTCCAAATCAAAACGTTTCTTCTGCATAACTTGTCAAGACTTTGTCTCAATCGTGAACCATCGGGTATTTCCGTATCCTCCGTATAATATACTATTGCGTAGCATAAAGGCCGAGGTGATAAGATTGGACTTTGTCTTTTAGAAAAGCAAGCGTCGCATATGACCAATACCAATTGGATCATTTGTTGAACTGACCTAATTTGAGTAAACGGCCCTGAACCGTCAAAATTGCCGTGTTATTTCACCTTATATGTACTCTAGCACTTAGTGTCCATTGTAACATCACCAAAATTACACATTGATTATATATTTATAATAGCTTGAACTCTTTCTTGAACTAGTCAAATTGAAAAATTGATGTCGGAGTTACGACACTTAAATCGTAAAAAAATCACCAGGAATTATATAGATAAGTTATATACAAGTCCTTGATGCCCGCAACTATTTCGTACTTCTCATTAGATCCTAACTAAAGTTACACATTATTTAACGATTATTAAAATATCTTGGGAAAATTCTTGAATTTGTTGATCCGGATAATTCATTACGGAGTTATTGGCCGAGAATCTTATGTGTCACCAGTGAGCGATTTATGATTATCGTGGTCCTCTTGTTTTTTCAATCTGATGAATGATCCAAAGCTGATAATTTGTTGAAGGTAAAAATATAACATTGTTCAATTGCTAATCAATTGCATTAAACACTTTGAACTATTTTGGCATACAAAGAAAGACAAGTGCGTTGAAGCTTCACAAAAAGAAAAAATTGTATTACTGAAAAGGTACAAATTAGACTAGCATACATGCTTACAGTAAGGAATCCCGATCGTCTGTAATATTTCAAGTTGTAATGTTTACCTGCGCAGCTAATGGAATCAAGTTTTATATTATTAAATGTGTTTGTATCATATCACCTACGTTACGGTTGCTACCCAGGTTTTCGTTAATGTGAGGAATTACTTAGTATTATTTTGTTACGCTATTCATGAAAATGTGAAAATGTAAAAATATGGAATTGTTTTTAACCACACACAAATTGACACAGATTTACACTGAAATGACTTGTCTATAACTCTGTAGTATGGTGAAGGGGAGATAATCCAGAAACAATAATTGTATCGATAAATATAGGCCTACTTTAATATCAAATCTCTTTTTCTCTCTCTAAACTGAATGACAATACATATACATGTATTTCATATATTTTTTAATGTTTGCACCTTTTCAAATAATAAATGCCACAGAAATCTCACAATGCTGTGAGGTGCAATAAAACATATAATTGACGTCTTGTAACCGATTGTGCTAAAAGTAATCATAAATTAAATTGGAATGTTCATTCAATGTGTTTGGTATGCAATAAAAAAAGAATCATTACTTACTTTTTGTAGTTTGACAGAAAATTTCATCGCTTTAACTGAAGCAACTGTCCTCCAGGGAAGCTGGAATTTTTCTATCCGAATCTCAATCCCTTGAAATAGTCCTATAAATGCATGGTCAAAACAAACCAAAAGTCTGCACGAAACAAATGTTAAGCAGGATTATATGTAACACGTGTGCATGTCATCTTATAGTACAACCCTATATCAAACAGAATAACCACAATGACTGAATTGTTCCTTGTATCTTTTCCCTACACTTTGGGCATTTCATCAACTTTGGGCCACAATAATCATTAAAAACATTAAAAAAAAAAACACCCACAGAAATATAAGATACAGATTTGACATATTTCCACTTATTTTCATATTAATTGGGCCTTTTTATATAATTTTATGAGGCAAATATTTTTAACAGAAACATATAAGCAACGTTAGACAACTATAGAATTTGTCTAAACTTCAGGTGGTAGGCACCTTTGGTGTTTTCTAAATCTCGGAAACACAACTCAACCTGAACTAACCAACGTTATTTTGTTATATTAGTATCAAAAGAAAGGGGTTGATTGTAACTTTTGCTGGTGATTTTTTTTATTTAAATTTAAATAAATGAAGATTTTTGATGCTTAGTTATATTTTTTTGTAATCATTCGATACTTTTAGCCCATTTTTAAATTAAGAAATAAGAAAAACTTCTTTAAATATCGATATGAAATTTTCGCCGCTCATGGAGAACGCCCTTCATCTTTCTACATAAATATTTTTGCATCTAGGTTGTGTTGTTAAAATGTATTTGTTAAATCAAGAACACTACCGTGTTTGTTTTTTTAAAAAAATACATATTTCTTAAGAATTCCAACATTTTCAGCCCATAATAATTTAGATTCATCAGAAAGGATTAAACAATTGATAATTTGAGATAATCATACTTTGAATCAGCTTTACTTTTGTACCAAAATTATAAAATCCAGACAACATTTCAAAGAGTAATTAAAGAGAAACTAAAGGTGCCAGCCAACATTTCAGCCGTGTATATTGTGTTGCTATTAACTTTTCAGTCTCTCCAGTCTCTGTAATTACGTCACTGGTATTTACTGTTCCTTTTACTATTTCTCCTGTCCTCGTATTCCACATTTCACAAGTTTTGACATAGATCCACATTCATGACAACAAACGAAATGGTCACACGGAAGAAATATTAGGCTAACCCTATATAATAGAACGATCTGGGTATAAAGCCATTATATTTATTGTCATTTTTCTTTAAAAAGGAGAGTGAAACGGGGGATTTCATTTTATTTTTTTAAAACTGTTTTTATGGTTGTTTTTTTTTTAAAAATATGTATAAATAAATAAAAAATATCTTTTATTTTTATTATGAAAATAAAAAAGGACGGGGCGGCATGTTGAAAACACGATAGTTGCGTTAATATGTTGTTTCATTGATCAATCTGATCCACTGTCCTCAAAGAAATACAAGTTCCATAAGTTTCCTATAGATCATTTTGCTGGGACTGTCTTATCTGTCCTTTAAATCATGATGCGAATGTCTTAACTGTCTCTTTTATCATTTTTCTACATATTGGGCATTTCTTCAAATTTGGCGCACATTTTTCGCAACAAGCCAAATGACCGCATGGTAGAAATGTTACACCCAATGGATTCTCCATACATATTTTACACATTTGCATATCTCGAAGTCTCGTGTTTTCATCTTTTAGTGACTGTAAATCTGAATCTGCCCCTGAAACAAAATCAAAACACATGGAAGTATATACCCAATAGGAGGTAGAACATTCAACGATACTGCCATCGCACGTAGTTGATCATCTGTGGCGCTGGCTTCTAAAAGTGTGTCTTTTAGAAAAGCAAACGTCGTAGGTGACCAAGACTACCAACTCTGTACAAGCACTTATCTAGATCATCTGCAAGGCTTGTTTCAAGTCGCAGATATAAGCACTTATAATAATTCTCAAAATACATCATACAAACATCAGCACGTATTTTCTTATAATAATTAAATATCAACATGCAAACATAAAAAATGCATGAATTGCATGAAATATGTAGAGTAATACAATGATAACAACAGTTCTATTAAGCAAAACACATATTTAGAGTTTCAACAGATGTCTTTGAATGAGGGTACGAAACATAATCGTCTATCCAGTGCCCAACATCACCTGACTCAGGGTATTTGTACCCTTATTTAAAAGCATGGACTTCCTTGTCTGTCCCACAATTCACAGCACTCTAACGTGTCTTTTTCCTCTATCAAACTGTGTCTTTGTTTAAGCAAATGCCACTTTAGGGTAATGGTATGTCACTGAAACGTAACGTCCCTTACAGTCTGAAACATAAATGTTGTTACCTTGGAATTATGTATTTGTTTGACCAATTCATACGTAATTTCCATACACTAACCTTGATTTTGACCTGCAGCTGTTTTCAAGTCATTTATTGACTTTTCCAGTTTTTCAACATCTTTCATCAAAATAAATAGTGAACCTGAAATACAAACAAACAGCATGAGTGTCAGCATGATTGTGGTCCAAGTATGTAGAACGAATCAGCTTTCCCAATTGGGTCCGTTTAATAGCAACACAATTGAGCACGTTAATTGGTCAGTTGCTTTAGGGAAATTTTGAATGACGTCATAGTTTAGTAAGCGTTCAATTGCTATGGATTGTGGGACAAGCATAGAATATCCATGCATTTTTCATTGGGACTAATAGACCTGATTCGGTAGATAATAGACTACTTTAGTCTCGTAAAGTCTATCCCAGTAACTAATATCTGCTATATCAAGGTCCAGTTGTTCAAAGCCTCACCAAACTAAGACGAATTTTTAATCCATGGTATGGTGAAGTATAAAGCATTCAACAAGTTCAACCTAACACTTTATTGGCAATCGAAACAAAATATTATTCTGTTTCTTTAACTCCTTGTACTTGATATGAAAACTTATACCTTTAAATATTTTGAACATACAATATTGAACAAACAGAGCTTTGAACAACTCGGTCCAGGTCTGATCAACCCCAGTGAAAAAGCAGGAATGCTGTGCCTGTCTACCAATTCATTAATCGTACATACTCGGCCAATTCCGTCATCCTTCGGTATTAGACTAATTGGCAAGGTGGTCCAAAAGACAATTTCTCTGAAACAACTGAACAATCAACGTGCTCGAATCTTATTGCTATACAACATACCAAAGCAGGAGGGATGTGTGGATAAGTAGTCCAGTGTGTAAGGCATTGAAACCAGGGGTCGCAGGTTTAATCCCCCGCTCCTCCAACCAAACGTCTTATCAGTCTTTCAGGTGGAACAAAAATTGAGGTCCCATGTATCTGTGCTTAACATGTAAAAGAACCAGGGACGCTACAAAAGGGTCATCTTTATCTCTGTTTGTAAATAGTTCTGACAGCTGCATATACAACAGAATGGTGAGACTATCAACCACAAAACACATTAATTTTGTTTTTACTTAACCTGAACTTTGTGGTTTAAACTTATTTATTTTAGGTCTGACAGCTGCATATACAACAGAATGGTGAGACTATCAACCACAAAACACATTATTTTTATTTTTACTCAACCTGAACTTAGTGGTTTAAACTTATTTTTTACAACATATACAAATCATGCTCGAAGTCATCCTGGGTAGAACCAGTACAAAGCATATGCGTAGAAAGTGTCTTGCTCAAGGACACCATACATAGTCGTGGCGGAGGATCGAACCCACAACCCTCCGATCATGGATTCGGTGATTTACCACTATACCACAGCTTAGTGGTTGTGGCAAAACTAGTTAAAAAGTATACTCATACAATATATACACAATACATGGGAAATATTTTCCAATGACAGACAATCAAACAAAAGGAAAACATTTTAGATTATTATAGCAATTGAAATCAAATTGATTATTTAGTTAGTTGCTGAAACAAAGGTATTGCAAACAGTTATTCTATAAAATCAAGGACAATATTGATGATATAATTAAGCAATAATAACTTAGACATTGTGATGTTGCGTTTGAAAGTCACACCAAAGGTTAAACATTTATTATAATTTGTTATTAATAAATGAAGACATGTAATCTTCAAAGCATCGGACCCAGGATTTTAGAGCCGTGGGTTAGATATTCCGCCACGGCTATGCGTGGTACAAGACCCTTTTATACTGCGAGAAAGACACTCTATCCGCACCGCATACTACATAGTACTGATTCTATCCAGCAATACTGCGAGCCTGATTTGTCTAAATTGTAATAACTTGTTTCACAATCGAAGTAAAATAAGTATAAATAAGTACAAATACTAATTTACCTGGTTCCGGCATTTCGGGCGATCCTAATTTGGAAGATGTTACTCTAGTCAAGTCTAGACAACTGGCATCTTGTTTGGTTTTCCGTTTCCTTTTCGCATTTTTTGCTAGTGTAGAATTTTTCCCTGAAGCTACAAACAATATGCAGTACTGTACATGTAATTACTTTTAGCCGGGTTTTATGTCAACAGTCATAACCCTGATTATGTCTTCATGATCAAATCAAACAATAAAATATATTGTATTATGTCATTTTTTAAAAAAACTGTTGCATAAAATAAACCAAACGTTGCAATTATATAAACCAAATAAATAATAAAAAATACTTTTTTTTGTTATGACACATTTTTTGTTGACTTTTAACTTTTTTAAACCGGAAAATGGGATTCAAATTCATGGAATGTTTATACATCTTTGAAATATCAGATATTGTTTGGAATAACTGTTAAAACAATTTGATTGACTTTGATCATATTTTTTATTAAAATACCTTTATTATTCTGTGATACATTTTTGTTTCTTTCAGCTTCTGTCCGATTACTTTCAGAGTCTGGTGGTGTGTTTACACTAGATGTCATTAAACTTTCTCTAGTATCTTGTGTTCTGCTGGCTGAACGTGGAGTTCCAGAAGAACTTGCAGTTTGTACCTTGTTATTTTGTCGTCTTATGTTTTCAAAAAGACTGGGAATTTCTGATTGGTCGTTTCCGTGGCTTGGACCTGTTGGTAGAACAGCTTGTTCGCGAACTGGAAAAAATATGTGGATATCTTTCATTGCATTTGCAAAATATTTACACTAGACAATCATGTATAGAAAAATCGATATTAACCAATTTATATTTATACAAGGTCAAAATACAAGGTCAAATATATTTAATATTTAGAATATTATTTCTATGTCAGATTTAACAAAATGACACATAATGTCGTGTCCAACAGTAGCATTTAAAACCAAATGGTGAGTCAATGGGTTATGGGTACTCCAATCTCCCTCTTTCTCCGGTCATCAAATTATGAACTAACGTAATAATTCATAAAGATATTTATATGATCACCTTGACAATTCATGCCTGTTTGCCCAGCATTTGGCGTTTGATTATTTATTCTTGAGTGTTCTGTTGCCGACCCTTTGTCAATAACCGGGCTTTGTCCGGAAGTAGAAGGTTGCATTTTTGTCATATTTTGCTCCTTGGCAGACGACACATTTTCCCGATTGCTAGGACTGGGTTTCCACTTATTTTTTCTCCGTGTCTTTTTCTTTTTCCTCTTTTTATTTTTACTGGCACATGCTCCAGGTTTTCCGTTGGCTAGTTTAATAAACGAAAAACAGACACGATAATGTTGACACCTTCATAAGTATTATTTGTAAAATGATCGTAAATAATCGTTTTTATGTTGTCAGATTTTATCGAACATTAAAAAGGATTTGTGTTACGGCATATAGTTTGATATTGAATACTCAGTCAACTGTAAAGTTGAAAATGAGAACAAGCAAATATCTACTTGTAATTGTATAACAAACAAAATAAGAAACTACATTCATATCTCCACTAAAAAGTGCCATGGACTGAGCAAAATAAACATGGTCTATGGATGTAGGTACTTGGACACTACATTATGATGCCTGGGATCATGTTGCTGAAAAAAGTGTGTAATGTTTTGTGGGTTGAGACATGTGTGTGTTGACAAAAACAAACAAGGCGAAGGTTAAACAATAAGAGAATAAACGGATGAGCAAGGCTTATGGTATGGTGGAATATAAGAAATGCAAAATAATAATGAAGAGGGGATTGGGCGAGACCCAAGTGACCTTGATCTTCCAGAAGGGCTGTTCTCATAAAACAAATAAAAATAGTAAGGGCTGTTACTCAATAGTTATAGGCTAAAATTCAAAATTGCAATGAATGTAATTTCACCAAAAAGATCAAACTGTGTGAAAAATTGCGTCTGCAAGATTGTTGATTCAAAGTAAGACGTAAAATCTAATTTAACAGAACAATTGACATTTCTTCATGAAATTATTAAATTGGAACGCTAATATCCACAGGTACATATTACCTCTACGTTTAAATCACCAGGGATCAAACTATTCAACCGATGTTTCGGGAGAGTATGGAAGGAGGTGCGTCCTGAGTATGAGGTAAAATTTAATTTAAAGGACAAAGGCCCATAACTCTGTTTAAATAAATTTAATTCAAATGCCATGGCCATAGGCACATGTAATTGTTGTACGGCGAATTTCATTTGAATCGGGTTAAAAACTGTAAGAGGAGTGGCGTCCGCAAAGTTATTGGTAAAAAATGTGACAGAGGGACGGACGGACAAAGGGGCGACCAGACAGAGCGACCAACAGACAGAGGAACGACATTTCAGTACCCCCATTTTTCTTTTCTTTGAAAAGTGGAGTTACAAACAAAAGTAATTAATTGCTTTACATTTATTGATTTTATGCACTATAATACTGAAATAAACCTTTTGATTCCTCGCCAGAGCTCATCGACTTCTTCATGGGGAGTCCATCTTTGTTTGTAGGGAAGTTGGTAGTTGTTCCATTTGTACAAAAACTCACATTATCAAGATCCGACTCTGATGATATGAAACTGGACTGCGCATGCGCATTAATGTCGTGTAATGTTTGATCATGCCCTTGTCTTTCCTGTATCGTATTTCCGTGCCCTGCAAAATATCATGTAATTACAGTTGCTTATGTATGGGTTGTGAAATGTGAAATATCTCGCAAATCAATGGTTCATACCACATGCATTTATCCTACATGATTAAAAATATTTAAATATTGGTAAACAAACGTAAATGTATGAAGACCACATAATTTGATAAAACCTTGTCAGCTATTTTCTTTTCTTCAACTCGGTATGTGGTTTCACAGGATCTTTTTATCAAATACTGTTGAGATGGCTTAGACCACAGCTGATCATGTTTTTAACTATTAGATATTTATAAATGTACCTTTCGTGTCGTCTTCAATTTGTGTGTTGTTCAAAGGTTTAACTAGATTTTGCACATGGCAAGCATTTTCACGCTGTTCTGTAACGTCAGCGTTTGAGACCAGAGAACTGCAATCAAGAGTACAAGCTGCACTACTAGAGACACTTGAAGCTCCTGGTGATGGTTTCCTTGGCATTGGAGGTGAAAAGGTAGAGCTTTGACCTTCGTTGTCACATGACCTTAATGCTGATATGTTCCTAGCTGTAGTGGTAGCGATCAAATCCTGTAATGGTCTCGGAATATGATCTGTGAAACAAAAGTTTATTATATAATATAACGAATCAAAATGACAATATCCTGCAAAAATGTTTTCAATAGAAAGGCTAAAAGTTTTAAAACACAAACGTTTCCTATTCCCGTATCATAAGTAATGTAAATAAAAGGAACACAAATATATAAAAGTACTTAATAGTAATGATAGCCGAGCTTGAATAAATATTTATGAGTCTTCCTTATTTGATTAATGAATAATGAATGAATAGGGTTTAACGGCGTACCAACACATTATAGGTTATTCGACGCCAACAGGAAGGAAGATTCCAGGTTCACTATATATGTACAAAAACAACAAATTAACATACAGATTAAAAAAATACATCAACAAATGAATATGCAGAATTAGCCTAGAACCTCGATACCTGCAGAACTGCCGAGTTTCAGCAAATTCTACCAAATTACTCAATTTGTCGCTTCTAACGACATGCATAAGCCACAGTGATCCTATTCTTGCCATCTTTCATGGCTCCCTGGAACCACACTGGGGTTGATAATTCAACCACAAAAGTGAACATGACAAAAAATGATAAAATGAACATGACACCCATTCGGAGGATTCCTTCCCCTCTGCAGATATTGACAGTGATTCTATTCTTAGCCGGAACCACACGGGCTCTTGAATAATGCTATTGTAGCGTTTGGTTTATTGAATGCAACATATTTCTAATAATGATACTATAATGGCCAAAATATTTCTGCTTACATAGATGAAATACTTAAAATGTGAAACTCGAGATAGGAGAAAAATTGACTAAGTAATATTTCAATTTATTTACCTATCTCTCTTTCTTGCAGAGCGTATGGACTTCTTTCCGCTATTGCTCTTTCTTCCCTTTGACGCTCCTAAAATGCAGTTATATACTATATGAGAATATTTTTTAAATATCCCATGTAAATTCCAATTGTTTTTGTAACAAAAAGTACATTATACAACTCTTGTTTTATGTTAATATACATGTACTATACAGTGTAAAAGCAACTGCAAGCATTGATCCTTCTATATGTCACAATAATGTAACTCTATCATCATTTATTTTACTAAGATGTCGTTATTATAAAAAAAATAAAATAAATAAAGGTAAATTTTACGTATCTGTCAAATCATCGATCAGGTTATTGAATATTTTTGAGTTTTTTATTTCCATTGTTCAACATGCATACGTACTCTTGATTGGGTTACGGTTTCTGGTAATGTCTTCGGTCGTTCATTCTTGGTCGTCAGTCGGTTTCTTTCTGCTGCGTGTCCAGTAGCTGATGAGATATTTACTTCACAAAGGGCTGAAGAGGTTTCAGAAGCTGTTACTACTGTTGTTCTCTGATTATCACTAGTGCCGGCGGTGTCTGTAGGCATATTTCGTATCGGAACGTTTCCTGATGCATGGTTGTTGTTGAGGACATGCGGACAATCTGGTGATTTTGAACTATGAATGAAGCCTACATCATCAAGACGATTCCATTCCTTATAGCGCATGCCACATGCGAAGCATTCTGTGTATGTTAGACCTCCAGTTTGATCATGGTAAAAACCATTCTGAGCGAGTTTTAGTCCGCTTCCATTCCCAGTATATGTGTCGGCGAAAGACACAAATCTTAACCATTCAAAAGACATTTTTTCTCGCAAACTGAGTGAATGTCCGGTCCGTTGTTCTCTTTCACGGTATTCATCTAAACCTGGTGCAATGACACATTCTACGTCACATGGTGTAAAATGTACCCAATCAAAGAACATAGCTTTTGATTTCTCTTTTAGATGTTTTTCAAGAAAAAACATTTTCAGTATGTCCGTGTGCATGCTTCGATGGTCAGATTTCTTGTTATTTGTTTTGTCCTTGTTTGATACTTTACGACGAAAAAGCTGGAGAGCATTACTAACTGACTCATACAAAGACATGTACGTGCTATGATGTGATAGAAAATCGCTAAGATTTCCCGAATCTACATTTGACGGAAGTGGCATTCCAAAGTCTTTCGAATCTTTACGTATTTTCTTTGTTCTCCCGTTATTTTCGATGTATGCGAAATAGCCGTTCTTTTGTTTTTCAAGCAAATGATCGAATTGATTATCAGAATTATCCTGAAATGCCATTAACTCTTTCCTGTATATATCACAATCAGCAGAGTCTCCACCTTCATTCAACAATTCCCCTTTCACAGGCCTGTCACTATCATCCATCCAAAACCCTTCTTTTGATTCCTTCTGTGGTGATGTATCACTTCCACCTGTCCCTTCATAACACAGTTTAGTCGCGGTATTTTCATTACAAAGGGAGTCTAAGGACGTATTGTTGCAATACTTGTCTTGGCTATAGAAACCCTCTTTACAAGTTTCCGTTTTACCTGTAGAAATACACTGGCTGACCTTATAAGTTTCATTGCGGACATCAATTGAATCGTCATCAAAGATACATTTTCTGAATGTGTCTTCTTCAGTATTTATTTCTGGCTGTTCATTCGAGCCGTCACCACTAAAGTGATCTTTAACCAACAATGGTTGTCTTAGCGATGGATAATGTTCAATTAGTTCATTTCTTAATAATTCTTCATGAGCTTTAATTTCACTTTTTGAATTGCTGCAAGGATCGTTGCCAGATAATTTGAGTTTGTTAAACACTTCCGTAACATCAAACTTCATCTTCAAAATAGCATATTGCATGTTATTAAGAGCTCTGATTTCGTTGTCAATTTTCTTACCATCGTTAGGAACTTCCCTTTTGAACTCTTCTAAGTCATCAGAATTATTTTGTAGTTGTATTACATAATCAAGCAGTACTTCCGTTTTGTTTAGCATTTCGTTCGTGTTTGCTTGTAGCTTTAAGTGCATATCAAGAACACGTTTAACTTCTGCATCGTCAATTTTTGAATGTCCAGTTTGTTTATTTTCTGTCTGTATCAATTCCTCTTTGAAGCTCTTCAGTCCGTGTGTTGCTGCTATTTCGTCAACAATATTGCAGTCACTTATCGGTAAGAACGACACGCTTTGTTCAACTGTCCCGGCATCATTTTTACCATCTTGGTTGCATATTGTTTGAATTGCATCGTTGCACTGCGGTAATGGATACGACACGGTTGTATCTGAAATGCTATCATCTGATTCATTGCTTTGGATTCCTCTCCAAGATGTTTTACAGCTAGTGACTTGATTGAAATCTGGACATGTATTTTCAGTGTCTGTATGGTACTCTTTAACTGGAGTGGAACAGTCCGATTCACCGTAAGTGTCTTCACATTTTTCCGGTTCTTTTTCAATACTTGGGTTTAAATCTAGATTTGGAACATACTCATCTACACTGCAAGATTGTGGTCTGTCAAGAGACTCTTGCTGATAGGATCTACATTCATCTTCATCTTCAACTAAAGTGCAGTCTTGATTGTCGCCAAGCCTTCCTTCATTTCCATTTTCAAAGCAACGACTGAACTTTAGAAAAGGGTGATCAGAGGTTGTTTGTACAGGAGAACACACTTGCCATGTGTTTTCGTTTCCCTCTTCTTCTCTTTCTCTATCATATTCAATTTCTGCAACTGTGACAAAGTGTTGAGAACTTTCAACTACGGGTGTCGTTTGATTGTTAGTTGCATTAATCTCTTCTGTTGGACTGTATTGAGAAACTGAAACGATAGTTTCTCTATTTCCTATTTCCATTGATATAACTGGACTGCAGATCCCACTGTCAGACGCATACAGTTCAGTTGTACATGCACTGCATTTTTTCTTTTTCTTCGACTTAAAACATTTTTTGTATAATGTTTTGATGGTTTTATCATCATGCGAATTTTTGTTGTTATCGGCAAATTTAATCTTTATTTTGTGCTTCTTTCTGTGTTCATGACTACTTATTTGTACTATTCTCTTTGTTTTATCCGGATGAACTTCAATTTTAAGTTTTTGATGTGGGTTTATGATATCGTCGAAGTTGTCAGATGTTATTCCACTGATGTTCGGAAGTGAATAATTTCTAACATTGCTTGTTTTACTGTTTACTTTTCCCATCCTTTTAGTCTGAAAATGTATAAATATTTTCATTAATGATGCTTCTTGTGAATTTAGACAAGATGACAATTACAATTTAATTGTAACCGACTTAGATATTGATCTACTTTGTCGTTCATGGAGCGATTTCATATTATTATAGGTGTCAACCCACCATTGCTTTTTGTTCTTTATTCTATAGTAAATAATAAAAGTTTGAAAGCTTTTCATTCATAGAGAAACCCAAATGAAAGAAGTGAAACCTACATTTTAATGTTTGTCAACCTCTGCACTATCAAAATATGATGAGAAAAGTAGGGGTCATGTGTCATATAAGAGATTTTTTTCTGCTCAGTGTGTACACTGTTGACAAGTGAAAATAGACTTCCGAAATCATGTATTCATACCCCAATTTCCAAGCATCAATTTTTTTCTCTAAATTCAAAATTCAAACATGACAATGCTATCAAAATGTTCAAAATACACCAATAATGCCATTCAAATAAAAAAAATGAGCATTAAAATAAGGAAAATGCATTTTTAAAGAAGAAGAAATGAGGATTATTTATAACCGCCATTATACGACTACCCCATGGAAGCACTTCCTTTTTGTAATGGTGGTACTACGCCTATACTGACATTCCAGCTACCAGATCATCAAGAAAGGGTACGGCATTACGCAAATAAGGGAAAGCATCGAAACACTCAATCCGTGTAAGGCTTTTGAAAAAAACTTACAGACGAGTACACGATTCCACTTATATGTTTCGATTCTAAAATTTATTAAAATATAAGGAAGAAGGATATGGTAGTCTTCATAGTCGTCAACCTCATTTCAAACAGCACATGCTAGTCTACTCGGCTTTCTATTGAGCTTTCAAATTAAGTGGCATAGTTTGCTAACTTTCTTATAATCAATGATATTCAAAGGGACCTTTCACGCTCATAATATTGATATGTTTTACATAACATGCGTTGTATATAAAAATAGAACATAGAGATTATTTGATTGAATAAATTATTAGGTTAAACACTATTAAAAGTTCAACAAATCATGTACTAAGCAGAGTTAGTTCCCATGCGAGTGTCAGTTTTTAGAAGCACGTCTGAACTTCTGGTTTAACCCCTTACTTCATATGGACACCTTTGAACACCTCTAATATAGAAGACTTTTGAAAACAGTGACGAGCAATCAGAACAGGTTCTGCACTGTTTTCTACTCTATCGGAATAGATAGGTAAAATGAAATTGACTATGTGTGGCTTTCGAGTATAGGCGCCCAGCTAAAATGCATATGGAGTAAAGAGTTAAAGCAATCTGATTAATTATATAGTTGTTCATTTTTTTTGTTTCTTTTTGTTTTGTAAATGGGATGAACATGACTTGTTACAGAAAGAAAACGTAATCAAATACATAGCTTGTGTTTTTAAATAACCTAAGCTGCGTTCAGCACCGTTAAACAACAAACACGATTAATGCCTGGTTCCCTAAAATTATAGCATACTGCGTGCTAATATGAGATTGAGCCAGTGTACTGGAAAATACGCACTGAACGCAGCCCAGACATCAAAATTGTAAAACCTCGGACAACATGTAGTCGTGGTTTCTTCCAAGATCGACTACTCTTGCAATACTGTGTATACTTATATAGTTAAATTTATCTACCATTTTTTTTTAATGGAGCATTTTTCAGCAACACGTGAATATGGCATACCCAGTTTGTATTGGTTGAGGAAGACCTCAGAATGAACCACAAGCCCGCAAGTAACTGGCAAACTTTCTCACTTAGAGTTTTTTGGGCGAGCGAGGCTCGAACCCGCGATCTCAACGATGAAAGGTAAGTGGTATTAAACGACAGTGTCTTGGACCAGTTATTAATTACTTTTAGTTTCTACAGTGTTATCAGCGGGCATTAGTACTTAACAATCAATAAGTCCTGTTCTGTATGTCCATACTGTAAGTATAGCAGGCTGTAATGTTGTGCACTTGTGAAATGTTAATGTTTGTATTGACATCTAAGCAAACGTCGATAAGTGTGGATCAAGAATGATACCATTTCCAGTAGGTATTCAACCATTTACTTCCCGGAAGTATATGAACAAATAGACTGTGTTCACATATAGACAAGCATGGAATGTCTAGGTCATGATATAGAATTATTATGGACCAAGAGAGACAACTCTTACTTAAAAAAGAAACTGCTTTAGTCAATAATGTTACTCTTTGATTTATTTATTCTGTAATGCACCTAAATAAGGAATGATTTGATAACATGCCCAGAAGACCATGTTGACATTAAAGGGAGTATTTCAGGAAAACAAGCTAGAAATGTCTTAAAAATAAATCAATATTAAAATGGATAAAACTCGACATCATAATTAAATAAATCTGAATGGTTTGGTTTGGCAAATCCGCCAAAAACGTGACAAAATCGGTGTTTAATTTGGAATGGTAGACTTTAAAGGGATTATATTGGCATATTACCGTCAATTCCCTGTCCTAAATACACACGTCCAGCATGAAGATACGCTTATAACTTAGAGATATACACGTCTAAGTGTCTAATTGCATAACCTCTTTATTACAAACATCGGGTTTCTGAAGCCACGTTTTTGTTTTTGTTTACATTCCCCATTTTCAACGAACCGATTTCGGGTTTCCGAACAATCATCGGATAATATCGTGAAGACTGATCTTGTTTTCGAGGCTTTGTTCGGGAAGTTTACGGAGTTAAATGTAAACATTGCGCAATACTTTATTGCGGGACGTATTAAAGTTTTGGCCAATATTCAATTACTGTTAATAACTTTGATAACTTCCAAGTAAATAAAGGTTATACGTCAATACATAAGCATTTTTTTGCGCACACTGCATACAGGAAAAGTCTGGATTAACAGCGTGTTTGTGTTACTTGCCAATATAATCCCTTTAACTACTGCTTCACGTCATTCTGACTCTTTCTTAGATAAAACAAGTTTTACTACGTGTAAAGCTGTATCAACGGCGGATCTACTTTAAAAAAAAACGGCGTACGCCCCCTCCCACCATACTTCCAAATGTTTTTAAATGCATTTCATTTCTACTGAAAACGTGCTTGCCCGTTCAGATTTTATGTTACTTCCCTCTAAACTAAAATCCTGGATCCACCATTGTGTATAACTGATAAATTTGAAATCAAATTGAAATCACGTGAACTATCTAATACATCACAAAATAGGTTGCACTTTTAATCGGAAAATCTATTTTAGTCTAACCTAGGCACGTAGCCCAAGTTCGGAAATACCTTTGTAATATATTATATTGACATACTTGAATATACAAATGTAAATTGTTTCGGCAATACGGGGCCAGCGAGTATATATATGACGCATGTTTTACTTGAAACTATGATTGAATATTTTGCTGATTGTGGTAGATAAACGATATTGTTACCAAGTGATGAAATTAAATTATCACAGCTTTTTTTCTCAACGTAAATATGTGTTGCGAACTTTAATCCGCACATTAATGTTAGCGTGAAGATTTATTAATCAAGTCAAATCATTACGTGAATCCATAATAATTATAAAGGTAAATATATTTATTCAAACGCTCTTAAGTCTGGTGTGCACTAAACATATACGATTTTTTTGCTTAAAGTAGCATTCGCTCATGCAATTTATCATGTTTTATTTGATTTCTTAAAATCGTTAAATTTATATTTTTAGTCCATTGGTGAATATGGCAAATAATAACATCACACACATAATCCTAACAAATTAATTAAACATATGTCAAGGTTCTATCTTTCGCAAACTGACCTGTATAATTTATTGAATTTTTTGGTTTTGGTAATTTCTAAGACTCGCTATTAGAGCAAGTTTTCATTTTATGATATCAGTACATATACAAACAATAAGGTTATGATTAAATACATAATATGGAATTTGGTGAGACAGTTTAATCTATATGATTGGTTTAAAATGTTTAACCGTCAAGTGTGTGCCTCCCTTTATAGCTGTCTGCCTATTTGTCGATACGGTGTATACACGGCAAATACGTATACTGTGTTATCGGTTTAATACTTGTAAATGTTAAAGGGAGTATATCAGGGGGAAAAACGCTATGAATGTCCTAAAAAAATAAAGAGCACCTCATTATCATTAACAAATAAAATCCGAATGGTTTCGTATGTCAAGTCCACAAAATCGATATTTGAATTATTAACTTGAAACGTAATCCCTATTCTAAAATAGACAACACTTAAATACTGTTTGACGACCATCGTGTTGTCATTCGGACTCTTTCTAAGGAGAAACAATTTTTACTACGTGTAAATCTGCAAAACGGATCAAATTGAAATCAAAATGAAATTACGTGTCCCATTTAATACGTTATAAAATATGTTGCAATTTTAAGCGGGAAATCTATTTTAGTATAACCTAGGCGCGTAGCCCAAGTTAGGAAATCCCTTTTCAATCTATAATTTTGGCATGTTTAAATATACATCCTGTTGACAATGCGGTGTCAATGAGTATTTATAGGGTATTATATATATATATAAAAATATATATATGTATATAAAAATTAGTCAAATTAAAAATGTGAAAAATCATGATAAATTCAAGTTGCACGGAAAACTTTAACCAGCGTTTCTAAGTCAAACAATGGCCATAATTTGCATTAAATTCAACTAAGGCTTTATTAACTTGGTTGTTTGATAACCCTCAAATCAATCCAGTAGGTTGTTACTGAGATATTTGCGTGATAGTAACTTGCATGTAAAATTTTAACCGAAAGTGTGACGCCGATGCCCAGGTAACAAAGAGAGAGAGAGAGAGAGAGAGAGAGAGAGAGAGAGACGAAGACAGAGAGAGAGAGAGCTGATGTAGGAATGCTTCGTCGCATTTTTAACTTGTAAAACAAAAACAACCACACAACCACACTAACGAAAGGCAATTCCGACAAACACCATTCCGATACCTCAAGTGTTAACTCCAATGAAACAAAGTATCTATCATTTTTCACGTGAGGGTCGGTCATTAAATAACGGTCGGGTTCAGTTTTCAATATTAAAAATGGATCACTCATCCGTTGAAAAGTGACACATGGGCTCATTTTTAAACGGGGTCAAAATTTAATGTTACATAGGCAGTTAACTGTAACAGACAGAGTACTATGCATAATGATATAGTTGGTTACATATCAACCTGGCTGGTAAATATCAGAAGGAGATAAACAGATCGCTCTGTTCTTATACAGAAAATGTCACGCTTCATTTGTAATACTTATCAAAGTATTTGTATTTGTTATTGATAATTGTTTAAACTTTTCAATTAAAACCCATATGAAGACAAAGGCAAAAAATAGAATCTTGATACAAGTGAGATACACGACCTTTCACCGTATACACTGCATATGCATACATGTTATTTATGTTCGGTTTAATAGTTATACATGTGGTATAAATAAAAGCAGTTACATACATACATCCGAAAACATAACTTCTTAATACGGATAACAACTGTTAGACTACCGATACGTCCAACTATTTTAAATAACCCACTGTTATCTGCTTAACCGTATCTAAGTATGTTTAACACTTCTAACATTTCTATAGTTATTTTCACTGTGAACTGAACGTGTATGCATATACTTATACTGACACCTGCATTTTACTGCTTTATTCTTCATTCAGGAAACCGGGTTACATCAGTATTATACGCGAGAATTGTCCCACGCAGTGTGATAGGCGACAGGACACTGTCACATAACATGTAAAATATTTCTGCGCGGAGTCTCTGGAGAGCGGAGAATCTGTGGAGAAAGATGATTGGGACGCTAAAGAGAAGAGCATCTAGTTTACCTGGAACACTGTTCGGTTTATGGAGCGCTTGCTAAGAGAGAAGTAAACCGGAAACAAAGAGCTGCACAGCGACATCAACCATCATGAGTAGCTGGTTGACATTGCATTGAGAAGATACTTCAGCCCGGACAATCAGAGGAAGAGTTCAACTGCACAAAGCCGAGATTACATGGAGTCAGGGAGATCGTGAAGAAGGCTAGAGCATCTTTAGCACCAGAGCCAAATTATGTTCGATGCAAGGTGTACAAAAATTGGCCCCCGTGATCTTACTCCGATTGTGGAAGTTGATGAAGGTCATATTGAGGAAGTGGGAACTGTGCAAGGAATGTCTCAAAGCAGAGCTGAATATCTAAACGGTCTAAATATGTTTTATCTCCAAATAAGAGGAGTATATACAAACGTCGGTGTAAGAAATGGAAAGGACCACAAAACAAACTCCTTTGTCCAATGGGGTTGGGAATGCCCAAGAGTTTCACCAGTCATGGGTTTGTATTGTACAGAGAGCAAGTTACAGGTGTCTTTGACTAAAGAATCCAAGGTTACCATTCATGTAAGGCAGGTCATCATGCTCAGGGACAGTGGGGATGAGAAGGTCAGGGGGCAGGTGTTAGGTAAGCACCAGAAGTAAATGGAAGGCTGAATAGGCAGTGGGTATACGGAGACTCGTCTTCGACCCAATGACATTTTTCAACAGCCATAGCCGGAAAATTGGGACTGGGGTATGCCATGCATTGGTTTGAAGCAAAGCCAGCGATAAGGACAGGCGTACTTTAGTCCAAGGTGAAGTCCACCGAATAGAAGAGTAATCCAGGCTCACCAAGGTTGAAACTCTCAGAAGGCAAGGAAGGGATACAGCAGACAAACTGACATGGGGCGACATCTGGAACATGGAAGAAGATAGATTAAATTTTCTGCTGAAATCTGTCTACGATGTGCTTGGAAACAACTTAAAGATTTGGAGCCTATCAAAAAGTACAGACTGCAAGCTCTGTGGAATAGCAGCGAACTTGGAAATGTACCGAGTTCATGCAAGACTGCTCTAGCAGATACAGATGGCGTCATGACAAAGTCCTGTCACCAATAGTAGAACATATAAACCATGCAAAACATTCAAAGAAGACAGTCAGCAAAGGTTCATCATTTATTCCATTTGTCAGATTTTGGTAGGACGGTAGAGTGTGAGACACTGGAGAGGGATTATAGCCACGGCAAGTGACTGGAAGGTGGAAGCAGACCTTAAGCAGCAGTTCACGTTTCCATATGAGACTAGTATGACCAAGTTGAGATATGAACTAGCACGGCTGTGATTCACCACGACGAAACCAGTCATAATGGTTGAACCCACAGTGCGGTGAGAGGAAAAAATCAAGGATAGTTTTGAAAAGAAAATTACGAAAATTCCACTCTGTCAGCTATAAACATAATTCACCCAATAATTCAAAAGCCTTCTATATTAGAGGTGTTCAAAGGCGTCTATATTAGAGGTGTGCAAAGGTGTCTATATGAAGTAAAGGGTTAAAACAAATGTGTAACCTCACATGGCAAAATTCCCCTCTCTTCCCTACATTTTTTTCTACACCCCGCCATTTAAAATATTGATATGTTGCCTAAAATAGACAGCGCAAGAATAGATATCAGACTCTGATATTTGGCAGGCAAAGCAATGATAGCCGACGCTGACTATTTCACCACTTCCAATTATCCACATAATTATGTACTTTCCCCTCTTCCCCAATATTTTGATTGAAAAATACAAAAAAAAGCATAGCATAGCAGTCCACAATTTCAGTCTACATGTATATAATATAGCCATTTTAACTAACGTAAACATTTATTTTCGAACATCTATAATTCATGTCTTAATGTAATTCAAAAAGATACGTGTGTTTTGAATAAAACTATTCTTTCTTTTATTTCCGACCTTGGATAGCAGCATCATCTACTAGTTAATCAATCATACTTTTTTGAATACTACAATTATTGTGTACAATTTTATGAATACAGCTTATTAAAATGGCGGGTGGGGGATAACCGGAGCGTACGCACACCTAAATTCAGACAGGAACACCTTTTTAATGTCTTAAAGTAAATTTCGGTGTGTGTGCGTGTGTATATATTTTAAGTAATTTCATTAGTTAATAATCGATTTCAAATAATACACTTCTGTACGATATTCCGGTCTGGACCGTCTTGACTCCTTGTGCTAGGTCTTAAAGCGCCAAACAAGGCATTTGAAATATAGATCTAAATTTAGGATTGTTTCTTGTTTCACTTTGTACCGTACAATATAGGTAACATATATCTAGATTTGATTAAAGCTATTGCATATTGCGAGACCACGTGAACAATAATACACGTATGTTGACCTTGTATTCCATGCCTCAGTAATTTGCCTATATCAGGTGCAAGGCAGTTGTCCATAACACCGTTTTTAAATTTTACATCATTTCGATACATTTGAAATACAAAAGAATCTACATGTAGTTTGAAACGCCCAATAAATATATAGATCAAAATACTATTTTGTTGCAGTTGTGTTTGCGAAAATAGGACATATTGCTTGTAACACCTAATGCATACAGTATCACTTATCTTAAAGCTGAACACTTTGTCGATAGCAATGTTTCAAAATGGCGGATAAATTTCGTATTGCAATTCAAATACCCTGTGCCGTTAGTAGATTACCTTCATGTTTATATGCATTTAACAGGTGAATACACTATGAATCGAAAAGTGTAATATTTATGTCAAAATGAAATGCATATTCCGTTAAAAATAAAGAATGTTGATGTACTTGCAGGCTTTGAAAAAAATGGACACACAAGAATAACCACGTTTCGATTTAAAACATATTATGTTAATTGTATATACCTCAAAAGTTGCCTTTTTAACCATTGATTTTAATAAAATATGATTAGAAACTTGAAATAGATCTAAAACGGATAAATATGGTATTACTTGCACATGCTGTTTATAAACACTTATATGGATGTACTAAGGTTGTCGGATTACACACGTTTAAACGAAATATAACTCTATTTAGCATACAAATATACTATAAAAGTAACTCACCGCTGTACGTCTCTGGCACAGTTTATTTATCACGTTTTTTGTCAAATGAATCACAGCCTCACAATAGCCAACCGGGTTACTATCGCCCCCTGTGTGTATTTATCAAGAAATTTAAAACACATAACCACAACAATAGATATTTATATATGTTTATTGATTAGATAAACGTACATATCATAAGCATATCTATATTTATAACACGGTTTGTGTAGTATGTAATTAGGCCAAGTATAGAAAATGTAACATTACATCAAAACAGGGTTTAAATCTCAATATAAAAATGAAATTACTTTGTAAACCAAATAACCTATCTTTACTTCACTTTATGTTGCTTATTTGAAAATTGCTACTTGTAGTTTTAATTGTGTTTACTTTTTTTAAAAGATAATTCGTATATACCTACATATCCGTTATGAATATGCATATATCCGTTATATTAAAGCGCATACCAAGGGTAAAAACCCTAAAGGGAATGGGGGTGTTATTAGTCGGCGTTTGACAGAAATACCTAGAAGGGGATAACATTATTTCTATCTAATTTTGAAAGAAATTGTAGCCATACAATCACACATACGATCACATATACAATCACACATGCAAACACATATACAATCACACCTACAATCATACATGCAATCACACAATATACAATCACATATGCAAACACACATGCAATCACACATGCAAACACATATACAATCAAACATACAATCATACATGCAATCACACATGCAATCACACAATAAACAATAACATATACAATCACACATGCAATCACACATGCAAACACATAAACAATCATACAATACAATCACACATGCAACCACACATGCAATCACACAATAAACAATCACACATACAATCACACATGCAATCACACATGCAAACACATAAACAATCATACATACAATCACACATGCAACCACGCATGCAATCACACAATAAACAATCACACATTCAATCACATATGCAAACACATATACAATCATACATACAATCATACATGCAATCATACATGCAACCACGCATGCAATCACACAATATACAATCACACATGCTATCAAACATGCAAACACATATACAATCATACATACAATCATACATGCAATCACACATGCAATCACACAATAAACAATCACACATGCAATCACATATGCAAACACATATACAATCATACATTCAATCATACATACAATCATACATACAATCATACATGCAACCACGCATGCAATCACACAATAAACAATCACACATGCAATCTCACATGCAAACACATATACAATCATACATACAATCATACATGCAATCACACATGCAATCACACAATATACAATTACACATACAATCACACATGCAATCACACATGCAAACACATATAAAAATCATACATAAAATCATACATACAACCATACATGCAACCACGCATGCAATCACACAATATACAATCACACATGCAATCACACATGCAAACACATATACAATCATACATACAATCATACATGCAATCACACATGCAATCACACATTATACAATCACACATGCAATCACACATGCAAACACATATATAATCATACATTCAATCATACATGCAATCACACATGCAAACACATAAACAATCATACATACAATTACACATGCAACCATGCATGCAATCACATATGCAATCATACAAACAATAACACATACAATCACACATACAATCAAACATGCAATCACATGCAAACACATAAACAATCATACATACAATCACACATGCAACCACGATGCAATCACATATGCAATCATACAAACAATTACACATACAATCACACATACAATCATAAATGCAATCACACATGCAATCACGCATGCAATTACACATACAATCATACACAATCACACATACAATCACGCATGCAATGACGCATGGAATCACACATACAATCACATATACAATCACACATGCAATTACACATACAGTCACACATGCAATTACACATGCAATCAAACATATGATCATACATGCAATCACACATGCAATCACACATGTAATATTCACACATACAATCACACTTACAATCCAACATGCAATCACACATATAATCACACATGCAATCATACATAAAATCATGCAATCATATATGCAATCACACATATAATCACACATGCAATCATACACACAATCATGCAATCATACATACAATCATACAATCACACATGCAATCATACATACAATCACATATGCAATCACACACATTTAATTACACATGCAATCAAACATGCAGTCACGCATACAAACATACACATTATACCATACAAATACAATCGCAAATGCATTCACATATACAATCATTCATGTAATCACACATACAATCACATAT
This sequence comes from Panopea generosa, assembly GCA_029582155.1. NCBI lineage: Eukaryota > Metazoa > Mollusca > Bivalvia > Adapedonta > Hiatellidae > Panopea > Panopea generosa. The sequence goes on from CM055904.1 coordinate 67,626,841, forward strand.
ACAATCACACATACAATCACACATACAATCACACATGCAAACATACATACAATCACACATACAATCACACATGCAATCACACATGCAATCACGCATACAATCACACATACATTCAAACATGCAATCACACATTTAATTACACATGCAATCAAACATGCAATCACACATACAATCAAACATGCAATCACGCATACAAACATACACATACAATCATACACATACAATCGCACATGCAATCACATATACAATCATTCATGCAATCACACATACAATCACACATGCAAACACACATACAATCACACATACAATCACACATGCAATCACACATGCATTCACGCATACAATCACACATACAATCATTCATGCAATCACACATACAATCACAAATACAATCACACATACAATCAAGCATGCAATAACGCATACAATCACACATGCAATCACACATGCATTCACGCATACAATCACACATACAAACATACACATACCGTCATACACATACAATCGCACATGCTATCATACATACAATCATTCATGCAATCACAAATACAATCACACATACAATAACACATAGAATCACACATGCAATGACACAAACAATAACACATGCAATCACACATACAATCACACATACAATCACACATACAATCACACATACAATCAAGCATGCAATAACGCATACAATCACGCATACAAACATACACATATCGCCATACACATACAATCGCACATGCTATCATACATACAATCATTCATGCAATCACAATACAATCACACATACAATAACACATACAATCACACATGCAATGACACAAACAATCACACATGCAATCACACATACAATCACACATACAATCACACATGCAATGACACATACAATCACATACAATCACACATGCAATGACACATACAATCACATACAATCACACATGCAATCACTCATGCAATCACCACACATGCAATCACACATGCAATCGCCTATGCAATCGCACATGCAATCGTTCGTGCAATCGCCTATACAATCGCACATGTATTCGCACATGCAATGACACATGCAATCACTCATGCAATCACTAGATATGCAATCGCACATGCAATCGCACATGCAATGACACATGCAATCACTCAAGTAATCACAACACATACAATCGCACATGCAATCACACATGCAATCGCACTTGCAATGATACATACAATCACTCATGCAATCACACATGCAATCACACATACAATCACACACATAATCATACACATACAATCACACATGCAATGATACATACAATCACACATACAATCACACATATATTCATACACATACAATCACACCTGCAATTATACATACAATCACACATACAATCACACATATAATCATACAATCACACATACACTGATACATACAATCAAACATACAATCACACATATAATCAAACACATACAATCACACATACAATAACACATGCAATAATTCATGCACTCACAGATACAATAACACATGCAGTCGCATATGCAATCACATATGCAATCACAAATGCAATCAAACATGCAATCGCTCATGCAATCGCATATGCAATCGCATATGCAATGACACATGCAATAACTCAGGTAATCAAAACACATGCAATCGCACATGCAATCGCACTTGCAATGGTACATACAATCACTCATGCAATCACACATGCAATCACACATACAATCACTCATACAATCACAAATGCAATGATACATACAATCACACATACAATCACACATACAATCACACATACAATGATACATACAATCAAACATACAATCACACATATAATCAAACACATACAATCACACATACAATCACACATGCAATCGCACATGCAATCGCACATACAATCACACATGCAATCGCACATACAATCACACATGCAATCGCTCATGCAATCGCACGCAGTCAAACACATCTATGTAATTGCACATGAAATCGCACATTAAATCATTCATACAAACACCACACATGCAATCAAACATGCAATGATACATACAATCACACATACAATCACACATGCAATGACACATGCAATCGCTCATGCAATCGCACGCAGTCAAACACGTCTATGTAATTGCACATGAAATCGCACATTAAATCATTCATACAAACACCTAACATGCAATCAAACATGCAATGATACATACAATCACATATGCAAGCACTCATGCAACCACACATACAATCAAACATTCAATCACACATATAATAAAACACATACAATCACACATACAATCACACATGCAATCACAGATACAATCATTCATGCAGTCAGAGATACAATCACATATGCAATCGCACATGCAATCACATATCCAATCATACACATGCAATCGCACATGCAATCGCTCATGCAATCGCACATGCAATGACACACGCAGTCACACACGCAGTCACACACGCAATCGCACATGCAATCATTCATGCAATCACACATGGAATCACTTATGCAATCGCACATGCAATCGCCTATGCAATCGCACATGAAATCGCACATGAAATCATTCATACAATCACCACACATGCAATCACACATGCAATGATACATACAATCACACATGCAATCACACATGCAATGACACATACAATCATTCATGCAATCACAGGTACAATCACATATCCAATCACTCATGCAATCATACACATACAATCACACATGCAGTCACACATGCAATCACACACGCAATCACACATGCAATCGAACATGCAATCATACACATACAATCACACATACAATCACACATGCAATGACACATGCAGTGACACATACAATCATTTATGCAATCACAGATACAATCACATATGCAATCACACATACAATCACACATGAGTCACACATGCAGTCACACATGCAATCACACACGCAATCATACACATACAATCACACATGCAATGACACATGCAGTCACACATGCAATCATACACGCAATCACACACGCAATCGCACATGCAATTATTCATGCAGTTGCACATGCAATCACTCTTGCAATCACACATATTCACACATGCAATCGTTCATGCAATCACACATGCAATGACACAAGCAGTCGAACATACAATCATACACATGCAATCAAACACGCAATCATACACGCAATCACACACGCAATCGCACATGCAATCGCACATGCAATCATTCATGCAGTCGCACATGCAATCACTTATACAATCGCACATGCAATTACTCATGCAATCGCACATGCAATCGCACATGTAATCATTCATGCAGTCGCACATGCAATCACTCATGCAATCGCACATGCAATCACCACACATGCAATCACACATGCAATGATACATATAATCACACATGCAATCATACATGCAATGACACATACAATCATCCATGCAATCATCCTTGCAATTATACACATACAATAACACATGCAATCATACACGCAATACACATGCAATCACTCATGTAATCACACATGCAATCGCACAGGCAATCATTCATGCAGTCGCACATGCAATTACTCATGCAATCGCACATGCAATCACCACACATGCAATCACACATGCAATGATACATACAATCACACATGCAATCATACATGCAATGACACATACAATTATCCATGGAATCATCCTTGCAATTATACACATACAATCACACATGCATTCATACACGCAATACACATGCACTCACTCATGTAATCACACGTGCAATCGCACTTGCAATCATTCATGCAGTCACACATGCAGTCACACACGCAATCACACACGCAATCGCTCATGCAATCGCACATGCTATCGCTCATGCAATCGCTCATGCAATCGCTCATGCAATCGCACTTGCAATCACACATACTCACACATGCAATATTTCATGCAATCGCACATGCAATGACACATGCAGTCATACATGCAATCGTATAATATAATAATATATATAATATATTTTATTTGGTAATATAGGCCTCTGGCCCAAAATACAAACATGCAAACAATACAATTTTACAATAGAGTGACAAATATACAAATAATAAATGTGGTTGTAGCATTACAATGAACTTCTAGTTTTCTAGTGTTCATTGCGTGATATAAAAATTTAGCGATTGACAAAATTTCATCTGATTTTGAAGATGACATAAGGGAATAGAATAAATTATGAGTGCTGTTTCTTAACCATATATCTTTAAAATAAGTAGCTCTTATGTTGTTATACAATGGACATTCGAAGAAAAAATGATATTCATCTCCAATAACATATGTGTTTGTCCTTAAGCAGATAAAGCAGTATCTTAAATGCCTATCAATTCCTATATGTCTTCCTTTCTCTATCATTAGATCATGGGTAGAGCAACGGAAATTAGACATAGCTCTTCTATATTTATATGGCAAGTCTAGAGTTAAATAATGCTCGACGTTGAGTAAAGACTTAATATTTATAATGTAATGCTTTTGGTGAAGATTCAACATCATCATGCCAATTTTGTGAATAACAGTCAATTAAGCGTTGCTTGAAAATATTAATAAACCCTACATCATTCCCAACGTCATGGGAGATCCACACGTACCCAAAACCAAATTTGAAAAGCATTTCTTTTGTACACCCTGCCCAAGTTTTTCTACCAGATTCATGTAGACGTTTTAGCATAACATAACAATGTTTTGGATACCTGTGGTCTCTCATGCGTGTTAATTTTAACCAATATTTAATACAGTTTGTCATATAAATAGTACAAAGCGGTACTCTTCCACATTCACCGAGAGCAAATTAACAGGCAGTATTTTGAGACAAATTACAATATCGTTTGCAAAATTTAACTTGTACAGATTCTATTTTATCAACATAATTATAACCCCAAATTTCTGATGCATAGCATAAAATAAGCTTAACCATTGAGTCAAAAAATTTAAACATATCAATAGGATCAATATGACCGAATTGTCGTTGAAAGTTAAAAATACAGGCAAATGCTTTTAGACCCTGTAGTGAAAGTGTCTCTTGGGTTTTGGACCATACTAGCTTGGGTGTGAAAAATACACCTAAATATTTATAGAAAGGAACAACTTCGATAAGTTCGTTGTTGAAATACCATTTTTCAGTTTGTTTTAAAACACCACCATTTCTGAAAACAACAACTTTTGTTTTACTTAAATTTATATTCATATTAACTAACGTGCAATATTCTTCAATATAGTTGATCTGTTGTTGTAGGTTTATAACAGTATCAGAAAAACTAGAAACATCATCAGCAAACATAAGTGCAACTAAATCTTCAATATCATTAGAAACAAAAATACCTCTATCACATTTTTCGTGTAGAAAAGTAACAAGATCGTTGATGAAAAGAGAAAATATTATAGGGCTACCAACACAGCCCTGTCTTGTTTCAATATTACATCCAAAGAAGTTTGTGAGTCTGTCATGAACTTTGACACATGATTTAAGTTTTGCATACATAGATTTTATAATGGTTAAAAAGTTTCCATTAATGTTGTTTCTAGCAAATGCTTCCCATAATTTGTTATGCTTGATGCTGTCAAAAGCTTTAGCAAAATCTATATATATATATATACAATAAAAGATTCCCCTTTTCTTTGATAAATATTTCTGAATCAGTGCCATTAAAGTAAAGATATTGTCTGTTGTTGAATAACCCTTTCTGAAACCGGCCTGAGACTCATCAATAACATAATAGTTATCACACCATTTTGTTAAACGAATAGATAATATATTGACAAATATTTTACATAGTGAATCTATCAACGAGGTACCGCGGTAATTATTTGGGTCAGATTTGGAACCCTTTTTATGTATCGGAGTAATAATGCTTTCACTCCGTTGAATAGGAAAGTCTCCATTTTCAAATATTTCATTGAATAGAGCATTTAAAAAAAGGTAAAATAACATAGTATGTTTATATATTTCTAAGCACACACCATCTGGTCCAGGTGAGCGATTTACACGTAAATGATTGATACTTTGAATAATTTCTATATCAGAAATTGGTAAATTCAGTTCATCACAGTTGAAATCATGGTGTACATTGGCAAAAACATTATTATCTTCATTAATATTGTTTTCAACAACAACAGGGTTTAAAAGGGTTTTAAAGTAGTCATGCCATTCATTACATGTTATTAATGAATTTGTGTTATCTTTACCTTTTCCATTTTTCAGAATAATCCAAAATTGTTTAGCATTTATTCTTGAGTCAATTAACAACTTTCGATTTGCTTTACAATGTGAATACTTTTTAATTTTACACAGTGATTTAAATTCATTTCTGGATACTTGTATTTTAATAAATCATGCCTTTCGTTTGTCACACGAAATTGTCGAGGAAAACGAGTTTTCTCCCTTTTGAGAGTTTTACACTCGTTATCCCACCATGGTGGCTGCAGCGAAATGCACTTGTGACTTTTACATTTCATTTTATCAGCTGATAATTTGAAAATATTTATAAACTCAGGTAGGAACGAAGACAGAGTTCGATCATTAGATCTTAGACGTATGCAATTGAAATTCTGGAATTGTGAAGTAAGCTTTTCAACAAAAATACCCTTAAGTTCTGGCTTCCACTTATATTTAAGCCACGGTGACATATTTTCTTCATTGTCAACAGTATGATTGGTAAGATTAAGTACAGAAGGGAAAGAAAAATGACAAATAATAGGATAGTGAACAGAATCGTCATTATCATCTACTTTAAAATATGTTACGTATTTAAACAAATGTGTAGTTGCTGCCATATAATCCACAACACTCGACCCATTGTTTGCAATACAGGTATAGTTACCAGGAATATCATGAAAAAGACGACCATTGAAAACATGTATACTATACGTACAGCATAATTCAACAAATGATAATCCAAAACGATTAAATTCAGTGTCTTTAGACAATCTTGGTATTTTAAAATCATCTTCTGGATAGGGGACATCATTGCCAAATATCAAAAGTTATATTATCATCTAAAACAAAATCGTTTAGGTTTTTAATGCGTGAGTTTAAATCTCCCGCCAAAAATAGTTCAGCATTTGGATAATTACCTTTAATTTGACTAATATTCGTATTTAAAATTTCAATACCATTGTTATCATCATTTGAATAAATAGGTGAGTACTCTGGTGATGCATATGTAAATATAAGTATAATATCATTAACATGAATATTAGATTTTGCCTCTATTAACAAAATAACACATTCAGATATATTGTTGTAAACAAAAATCTTGTTGCCGTTCTCTTCTTCGGTCTGCAAAAATTAAAGTTTGTAAAACCAGGCAAAAAATCTTCAAACTCATTGTTATTAACACCCCACGTCTCACAAAGTCCAATAATATCGATTTTAGAACAATATGATATGAAAGAATCATTTTTGTAATATTTTTTAAGGCCTTCAATATTCCAACTACAGACTTTTATATCTTTATTCATAAAATTATTAACATGATTTTGATCAGTAGAAAAAATGTTAGAGTTAGAAACTATTGGGTGACTAGACGATGGTGAAGTTGTGTCATTGTATGTATTTGGATGCCGGCCGACGTCCTATCTCAATGCCGGAACAGGTCGTCCTTTGGCACTATCTTACGTATATGGACGCTGGTTAATCATACACATGCAATCATACACATACAATCACACATGCAATCACTCATGCAATCACACATGGAATCGCACATGTAATCATTCATGCAAACGCACATGCAATCACTCATGCAATCATACACAAACAATCACACATGCAATGACACATGCAGTCACACATGCAATCATACATATGCAATCACACATGTAATCATACACGCAATCACACATGCAATCACTCATGCAATCACACATGCAATCATTCATGCAATCACCACACATGCAATCACACATGCAATCACACATGCAATGACACATACAATCATCCATGCAATCATCCATGCAATTATGCACATACAATCACACATGCAATCATACACGGAATCACACATGCTATCACTCATGCAATCGCACATGCAATCGCACATGCAATCATACACATACAATCACACATGCAATGACACATGCAGTCGCACATGCAATCATACACATGCAATCACACACGCAATCATACACGCAATCACTCATGCAATCGCACATGCAATCATTCATGCAATCACACATGCAATCACTCATGCAATCACACATATAATTCCACACATACAATCACATATGCAAGGACACATGCAGTCACACATGCAATCATACACATGCAATCACACATGCAATCATACACGCAATCACACACGCAATCACTCATGCAATCGCACATGCAATCGCACATGCAATCACTCATGCAATCACTCATGCAATCACACATGCAATCACACATGCAATCGCACATGCAATCATTCATGCAATCACACATGCAATGACACATGCAATGACACATGCAATCATTAATGCAATGACACATGCAATAACACGTGCAGTCACACATACAATGACACATGTAATGACACATGCAGTCACATATACGATCATCCATGCAATCATTCATGCAATCACACATGCATTGACACATGCAGTCACACATGCAATCATACACATGTAATCACACATGCAATCATACACGCAATCACACATGCAGTCGCACATGCAATCATTCATGCAATCACCAAACATGCAATCACACATGCAATGATACATGCAATCACACATACACTCACACATGCAATCACACATATAACCACACATACAATAACATAATATAATTACACATACAATCACACATATAACCACACATACAATAACATAATACAATCACACATACAATCACAAATACAATTATACACAGATGATGCCATTGTCCCGACTTCTTTACCGGGTCAATATCTTGACAAAATAATGTATAAATATATAAGATGGTTGGTTGTAGAATCACGTGGGACAAAGTCCGATTTGCCAGCTGCCAGGAGTGTACCTGAACAAATTTGAACTGTTTGCCAAATATAAGCAGGTGATGCAAGTGGAGATAGGAGTGGGAGGGGGTTTTAAGGGTCTCGGAGACCTCCCCAAGAAAATTTTGGAACTTAGAAGATAAATGATGTTTTCTCATGTTATATCTTAAAATAATTGAAATAATTACATCAGGAGAAATAGGTAAACTACCACTGATATATTCCAGGAGAAATAGGTAAATTACCACTGATATATTCCATGAGAAATAGGTATATTACCACTGATAAATTCCAGGAGAAATAGGTAAATTACCACTGATATATTCCATGAGAAATAGGTATATTACCACTGATATATTCCAGGAGAAATAGGTATATTACCACTGATATATTCCAGGAGAAATAGGTATTTACCACAAATAGGTAAATTACCACTGATATATTCCAGGAGAAAAAGGTATATTACCACTGATATATTCCAGGAGAAATAGGTATATTACCACTGATATATTCCAGGAGAAATAGGTATATTACCACAAATAGGTAAATTACCACTGATATATTCCAGGAGGAATATGTAAATTACCACTGATATATTCCAGGAGAAATAGGTAAATTACCACTGATACATTCCAGGAGAAATAGGTATATTACCACTGATATATTTCAGGAGAAATAGGTATATTACCACAAATAGATAATTGCCACTGATATATTCCAGGAGGAATAGGTAAATTACCACTGATATATTCCAGGAGAAATAGGTAAATTACCACTGAAATATTCCAGGAGAAATAGGTATATTACCACTGATATATTCCAGGAGAAATAGGTTAATTACCACTGATATATTCCAGGAGAAATAGGTATATTACCACTGATATATTCCAGGAGGAATAGGTAAATTACCACTGATATATTCTAGGAGAAATAGGTATATTACCACTGATATATTCCAGGAGGAATAGGTAAATTACCACTGATATATTCCAGGAGAAATAGGTAAATTACCACTGATATATTCCAGGAGAAATAGGTATATTACCACTGATATATTCCAGGAGGAATAGGTAAATTACCACTGATATATTCCAGGAGAAATAGGTAAATTACCACTGATATATTCCAGGAGAAATAGTTATATTACCACTGATATATTCCAGGAGAAATAGGTATATTACCACTGATATATTCCAGGAGAAATAGGTATATTACCACAAATAGGTAAATTACCACTGATATATTCCAGGAGAAAAAGGTATATTACCACTGATATATTCCAGGAGAAATTGGTATATTACCACTGATATATTCCAGGAGAAATAGGTAAATTACCACTGATATATTCCAGGAGAAATAGGTATATTACCACAAATAGATATATTACCACTGATATATTCCAGGAGGAATAGGTATATTACCACTGATATATTCCAAGAGGAATAGGTAAATTACCACTGATATATTCCAGGAGGAATAGGTAAATTACCACTGATATATTCCAGGAAAAATAGGTATATTACCACTGATATAACTGATATATTCCAGGAGAAATAGGTAAATTACCACTGATATATTCCAGGAGAAATAGGTAAATTACCACAAATAGGTAAATTACCACTGATATATTCCAGGAGAAATAGGTATATTACCACTGATATATTTCAGGAGGAATAGGTAAATTACCACTGATATATTCCAGGAGGAATAGGTATATTACCACTGATATATTCCAGGAGAAATAGGTAAATTACCACTGATATATTCCAGGAGAAATAGGTATATTACCACTGATATATTCCAGGAGAAATAGGTGTATTACCACAAATTGGTAAATTACCACTGATATATTCCAGGAGAAATAGGTATATTACAACTGATATATTCCAGGAGGAATAGGTATATAACCACAAATAGGTAAATTACTACTGATATATTCCAGGAGGAATAGGTATATTACCACTGATATATTCCAGGAGGAATAGGTATATTACAACTGATATATTCCAGGAGAAATAGGTAAATTACCACTGATATATTCCAGGAGAAATAGGTAAATTACCACTGATATATTCCAGGAGAAATAGGTATATTACCACAAATAGGTAAATTACCACTGATATATTCCAGGAGAAATAGGTATATTACAACTGATATATTCCAGGAGAAATAGGTATATTACCACTGATATATTCCAGGAGAAATAGGTAAATTACCACTGATATATTCCAGGAGAAATAGGTATATTACCACAAATAGGTAAATTACCACTGATATATTCCAGGAGAAATAGGTAAATTACCACTGATATATTCCAGGAGAAATAGGTAAATTACCACTGATATATTCCAGGAGAAATAGATATATTACCACAAATAGGTAAATAACCACTGATATATTCCTGGAGGAATTGGTAAATTACCACTGATATATTCCAGGGAATAGGTAAATTACCACTGATATATTCCAGGAGAAATAGGTAAATTACGAATAAACTGTAAGTTGTGTTATCTTAGATGTTTAAACATGTTTTGATCATGAATTATTTATCATCTTGAATTAAAGAAATTGAGGTTTGAAGGAAAAGTTATCGTAATTTGTCGCTTTTTAGCTGCAGTATACAGATTTCGTAATCAGATGTACTTCAACATTTTTTAACACAAATTTCTGGGAATGGTATTGTTTTGATGAGAATTTAATTTTTCAATGTAAGAATTTTGATTTGTTTTCTGAGATGAATGAAAGTTTAGATAATTGAAAACGAGATATTGTGAGATTTTCCGCATAAACTTAGTACTGGTTCTAACCAGGAAGATTTGCCCAAGTTGTGAGAAGTAAAATAAATAAGTTTAAACTAACGTCTAGTTTTCACTTTTTGCTGACTAATTGTGCGCCGGGATTTGGCGTACGTGCGCATGCCCGGATACGCGCCTGGCTGTAAAGACGATTTGGTGAAGAATGAAGTTGAAGATATGTTTGAATATAATTTTCTCGAAAACTTTATCTATAGCATTGAATAGTGAGATCGGTCGGTAGTTAGAAACTATAGATACGTCAACTGATTTGAAAATTTGAAACGTGCTCCCGCTCTGTTATTGGGAATAGCTCAAGCAAGCACTTTAGCGAATGGTTAAAAAGTAAACACAGAGGAGATGCAAGTCCTACTGTTAATTCGCGCAGAACTCGATTGTTATTTCATTTGAACATACTGCTTTACCTAATGGATTAGTATAATTAAGCACTAAGATGGAAGACGGAATCCAGATTTTAATTTAGAACCTCTGCTTTCTCTATTGCTGTCTTGATAACGTTCATTCCCATAGAAAACAGAAGGCTGCTACTGATGTTGGTCACCAGTGACGATACGCAATCCCTCATTAAATGAATTTTACACATTAATTTTTGATTTTTTTTTCCAAAAAAATTTCCTCCATCAAAATCATATTTTTGTGATAGGTCTCTCTTTCAAAATGTAGATCTATCGAACTCTTTTTTAAAAAAAGAAATATTTTTTTTATAAAATTTACCACTAAAAAAGATTGCCTTACTGAGAAGTCTACATAATTTATGTTTTCCTGTAAAAAAAAAGTTTTTGCTGAAACAAAGCGCATATAGCTGATGGAATAAGGGAACGTACTCATTTATGCATTATGTAATGTTATTTGATTAGGTTATGTCCCTTACTTTTAGCGGAAGTTGTGCATTGATTCGACGGGGAGTTTCGCGCAGAAAACATGTCAAAAAGTAAATTGTGACAAATCTTCCAAATAGGTAAGACAGCACATGTACTTTTCCCAGCAGAACTTTTTAGTTGTAATTGATGTTTTGCTGATAACGTTGACACACTGCCAGAGATGATAAATACGCGGTTTATGTTAATTAGATCTGATGTTTACATGTAGGAATGTGGTGGGTGGGGTAAGATAAACATTTATTTTTTGTCGAAATATAATTTGAGATAAGACAATAAAGACATGACTTAATAGTTTGACGTGTTTAAACAAAGTGTTGACAACAGTCGGCTATCTATCTATTTTATGATACTGCACACAATCAATACTGAGTTTTTTTTTTATATACCCCTTGTATACCTAATACCGCGATATACCTATTACTGCGAATGCACATATTATAACAATTTTGGAAGACATGCGGAAAGCTCCAACTTCCGTTAGCGTCGGCATTTGATTGCACATAGTATCGGCAACTGTTTTTTACTCGGCACACTTAAGTAACCTTATTACTGTTTAAATAGTATTGGTGCCATTCTATACATGGTTGAATTTTTTTTAGAATAGCGATATTAGGTATGACCAGTATACTTAAGCTTGATTGTGAAGAAAGCTGAAATCAATAGGAACTGCTCTGGAATATGCTTCCTGAGTAAAATCAGTACTGGGTGCTGTCTTTTGAAAGGACTCGGGTTGAGTTGATAAAGCTACCCACTACACTACCAACCCGCTTTGGTGTTTGTTCTTCAACATTTAACTTTGATATTTTGCATGTAGTATAACCTAATGATGTTTTCTGAGTTTTGTTCAAACCATGACCTTAAGGTCAAGATTGGCCTGCCTAGAGAACTTGTCAGTTTCACATAGGAAAGTTTTAATTTGAAAATCTTCTTCTCAAGAACCGAACAGCCAAATTCATTTATATCTAGTATTTTGTAGAAGTCGCTTAAAAGGGGACAGACCTTGGTTCTCAGATATTTTTATTTTCTCACCTATCTCATGAAATTGCACAGTGCATGCGCCATAATCAAAATTACGTTATAGTTTACTACAAAGTTTCTTGACCAAGTCAATATGTCAAATTATTAAAAACATATTTAAAATGCTAGTGGATACTTAAAAAATTTACCTTTAAATACTATTTCCAAATAATGGCATTAATATTTAAAATTTGAAATGTCTTTGTCTGCTTTGTAGCAGGGCTCGATTAGCTCAGTCATTAGTGCATCTGACTATTAATCCAGAGGTCGTGAGTTCAAATTCCCACTCAGCCACAATCTCCATTATGGTTGAAATACGACATTGTGTCTCATTATCATACGTCTCTCACCGCTGATTCAAGTGGGAAAGTTATCAGTTACTTGCGAAGATGGAGTGTGCTCGAGTGGTTAACCTTTCAGGATCCCAGGAAACAGTGGTTAGGTTAACTGATAATCTGTTAGCCCTTGATGGCATAAAAATGATGCTAAATATTCAGTTAATCAATCAATATTGAATCGTTTGCTTTGTCACCATTTTAAATTGCGGTCACATGGTGGATGTTGAAAAATTATTTAGGTCGTGTTAAAATAACCTTTTTTCATACCATAATTTTTTTTTTTTAAAGCCTACTTGCAGCATGTCAGGAGGAGCAAGTCGGGTCTTTTCTTACCATACTGAACTTTGGCCGATATTCGGCTACCGTTATCCTCTGATTATAAACTGCAGGTTTTTCCGCGTTTTTAAGGACTTTAATACAGGGTCCTCCATGGCTAAGCGGCCTAAGGCAATGACTCATAATGACTTATCTCTCATTGCTAAGGCCGTAGGTTGGAGTCCCACTCTGAAAACTTTATGTGAGAGAGTTTGCCATTTACTTGCGGAAGGACGGTGGTTCTACTCAGATTCATTCTGAGGCCTTCTTCCACTAATAAAACTGGATATGCAATGTGTTGAAAAGGCATTAAGCCCTATTAAATAAGGTCTTAAACAGGGGTGTGGGAATACAAGAGTAAAAAAAAAATTATTGCTTTGAAATGTTATTATTATTATTATTTTTTTTTTTTTAATAAATAAATAAGAAATAATAACCAATAGCATTTAACATACTTTACCTTTTAAGTGGCATGATTAACCCTCGTAACGAGCAATCTGAACACTTCCTGCACTGTTTTCCACTCTGTCAGTTAATATAAACATAATTCACCCAATAATTGAAAAGCCTTCTATATTAGATGTCCAAAGCCTTCTATATGAAGTAAAGGGTTAAAGGTGTAAGCCCATCATTGATTTCCTTCATATTTCTATAGTGAATGAAACCTTTCTAAAGGCTTCATTCATAGAATGACCAACATCAAAGAAGGAAAACATACATTTTATTGTTTGTTGACATCTGCAGTGCCAAAATATCATTAAAAAAATGGGTCATGTTTCATCCAAGAGATTTTTTTTCTGTTCAATGTGTACACTGTTGACAAAGTGAAAGTAGACTTCAATAATTATGTATTTATACTCCAATTTTAACCATCATTTTTTCCCCTTCTAAATCAGAATGTTCCAAATACACAAATAATGCCATTCAAATGACAAATAATGAAAATGCATTTTCAAATAAGAAGAAACTTGTAAAGATTATTTATCACAGCCCCATGGAAGCACTTTCTGTTTCCGAGGACTTATATAGAGAAAGAAAAGAAATTGGTTGAGATTTTATGAACGATTGCATATTCACGCAATTCCTTGTAAAATCTTGTTTTCAATTTCCATTCATCACAGGAACCTCAATGAAAATTAAGAACAATAAAATTCTCTAAAAACGGGATGACTCCCATGCAAGTTTGGTCATCCTTATTAGTTAAAAAATATTTGTTTGCTGTGCTCCAGTATTTTTCATGTGGGCAGGTAGATGACTAATTTTTATTTTTTGCCAAATTTTGATTTTTAGTAGTCATTTTAAAGAAAAATGGACAGAAATCATGAAAAATAAATGAAATGCTTTGAAAGTCAATTAAAAAAATTGGGTAGCTGTAATTTTGAGTAAGTAGGTAGGAGCATGGCAAACAATATAAACATATTTTTTAAGGATTGCCTTTCCTATCCTTCTATATAAGTCCTTGGTAGAGTGATGCAAGTTTCCTATCATTCTAAAAAGTCCTTGGTAGAGTGATGCAAGTTTCCTATCCTGCTATATAAGTCCTTGGTAGAGAGATGCACATTTCCTATCCTTCTATATAAGTCCTTGGTAGAGTGATGCACATTTCCTATCCTGCTATATAAATCTTGGTAGAAAAATGCAAGTTTCCTATCTTTCTATATAAGTCATTGGTAGAGAGATGCAAGTTTCGTATCCTTCTATATAAGTCCTTGGTAGAGAGATGCAAGTTTTCTTAATATCCTTCATGTAAGTCCTTGGTAGAGTGATGCAAGTTTCCTATCCTTCTATATAAGTCCCTGGTAGAGAGATGCACATTTCCTATCCTGCTTTATAAGTCCCTGGTAGAGTGATGCAAGTTTCCTTTCCTTCATTTTGTCCTTGGTAGAGTGATGTAAGTTTCCTATCCTTCTAAATAAGTCCTTGGTAGAGTGATGCAAGTTTCCTATCCTTCATATAAGTCCTTGGTAGAGTGATGCAAGCTTCCTGTCCTTCTATACAAGTCTGTGGTAGAGAGATGCACATTTCCTATCCTGCTATATAAGTCCTTGGTTGAGAGAGGCAAGTTTCCTTTCCTTCATATAAGTCCTTTCTAGAGAGATGCAAGTTTCCTATCCTTCTATATAAGTCCTTGGTAGATGGATGTAAGTTTCCTATCCTTCTATATAAGTCCTTGGTAGAGAGATGCAAGTTTCCTTTCCTTCATATAAGTCCTTGGTAGAGAGATGCAAGTTTCCTTTCCTTCATATTATATAAGTCCTTGGTAAAGAGATGCAAGTTTCCTTTCCTTCAAATAAGTCCTTGGTAGAGAGATGCAAGTTTACTTTCCTTCATATAAGTGTTTGGTAGAGTGATGCAAGTTTCCTATCCTTCTATATAAGTCCTTGGTAGATGGATGTAAGTTTCCTATCCTTCTATATAAGTCCTTGGTAGAGAGATGCAAGTTTCCTTTCCTTCATATAAGTCCTTGGTAGAGAGATGCAAATTTCCTTTCCTTCATATAAGTGCTTGGGTAGAGAGATGCAAGTTTCCTATCCTTCAAAT
Organism: Panopea generosa; assembly: GCA_029582155.1. Lineage (NCBI taxonomy): Eukaryota > Metazoa > Mollusca > Bivalvia > Adapedonta > Hiatellidae > Panopea > Panopea generosa. The sequence goes on from CM055904.1 coordinate 67,643,644, forward strand.
AAGTCCTTGGTAGATAGTTGTACGTTTCCTATCCTTCAATATAAGTCCTTGGTAGAGTAATGCAAGTTTCCTATCCTTCTATATAAGTATGTGTTAGATAGATGCAAGTTTCCTATCCTTCTAGATAAGTCCTTGGTAGAGTGATGCAAGTTTCCTATCCTTCTATATAAGTCTGTGTTTGAGAGATGCACATTTCCTATCCTGCAGTGCTATATAAGTCCTTGGTAGAGTGATGCAAGTTTCCTATCCTTCTATATAAGTCTGTGTTTGAGAGATGCACATTTCCTATCCTGCAGTGCTATATAAGTCCTTGGTAGAGTAATGCAAGTTTCCTATCCTTCTATATAAGTATGTGTTAGATAGATGCAAGTTTCCTATCCTTCTGGATAAGTCCTTGGTAGAGTGATGCAAGTTTCCTATCCTTCTGTATAAGTCATTGGTAGAGAGATGCACATTTACTATCCTGCAGTGCTATATAAGTTCTTGGTAGAGAGATACAAGTTTCCTTCATATAAGTCCTTGGTAGAGAGATGCAAGTTTCCTATCATTCAGTATAAGTCCTTGGTAGAGAGATACAAGTTTCCTTCATATAAGTCCTTGGTAGAGAGATGCAAGTTTCCTATCATTCAGTATAAGTCCTTGGTAGAGAGATGCAAGTTTCCTATCATTCAGTATAAGTCCTTGGTAGAGAGATGCAAGCTTCCTATCTTTCTATATAAGTCCTTGGTAGAGAGTTGCAAGTTTTCTATCCTTCTATATAAGTCCTTGGTAGAGAGATACAAGTTTCCTTCATATAAGTCCTTGGTAGAGAGTTGCAAGTTTTCTATCCTTCTATATAATAGCTCGCTGTTTCCAATGGGTACATTACACTGTCTGCTCTGATGTCATATCCACCTGTTTGAGTTTATGTTAAGGTCGCTATTGTTTATTATCGTGACTTTCTATCTGACTGATTTTAAATGATTTGACACTTGAATCAATACATTACCATAGTGAACTATTGTGAGGATAAATATATACTACCCCTGAGTAGGAGTTTCAATTTTGTTTAAAGGGGCTTTGTTAAGAGAATCAGTGGTTTGGAGGGAATTTTCTCCTCAGATTAATTAATATAAAAATTGGACTATGACCCATGGCCCCTTCCCCATAAGTGGCCACCAGGAACTTATGAGCTAAAATTGTTTTTATTTTAAAAAATGTGACGAGTGATATAAGTTTAGTGACTTTCAACTCGAGTCCATTTCTTAAGTGCTGGTTGTCTTTTGGAGGGGCCATCAGGGTCACGTTTCACTAACCTGTGGTATTTTTTCAAATTTCAGAAAGATTACTTTTTATAAGGATTATGAAAGATTGTAAAATAAGTAAGCATTTCACTAAATGAATTTTCTGACTTTTTTTCATAACTTTAAATTTTACACTAAGAAATAAAGACAGATGACTAATTGTACATCATTTAAAAAAATAACAATTTTCATCAAACTGAATTTGATATAACAAGACAGTGGAGTATAGCAAGCAATACATAATAAGTTCATTACCGGTTTACAGTGTTTGAAATCTGAATGCTGCAATAAATGGGCTTCTGGTCTAATCTGGGATTGAACCTGTGACCATTGGCATGTGTGGTCACCACTCCTATCCATTACACCACTGCCCTGCTCATTGGTTTTGGTAGTTTGTACATTATAATAGTCAAGTGTTTTGTTTCTCAAATTTCAGAATAGAAAATAGCTTCGACAAATTTATCTGAGAGGGTTATGCTTGTTAAAGGTCAAAGTTACAGGATTACAAGGGATATGCTTGATAAAGGTCAAAGTTGAAGTTGGTAACTGTAAGAATGAGCAAGAAGGGGACGATTACTTCAAGAACTCTAGAGAAGCTGGGATTCAGTGGATTCCGGTAAGATCATGATTTGTAATGTTACCGCTATGCTCCTGATAAACTTCTCTTCAAATGAATAGACAAACCTGTGTAAGTGGCCACCTCTATTAAACAGCCATTTGTCTTAAGCAGCCATATTTTTCTATTTCCCATTTCTATGCTTTAAGATTAAATTAACCTGTATTAAGTAACAACCTGTCTTAAAAGGCCAATGTTGCTCCTTCCCTTGACTGGCTGCTTAAGACAGGTTTGACTATTATACCCCTTAAATTTGTATGCAATGCTTACAGGAGGTTTTTTTTTGCTGTTGTTGGAGTGGAAGTTCAGCCCTATTCTCCAAAACAATATGTTTTTCCCCCTACTTCCCCATAACAATTTTAAATATTTATGTATATACTTAATGTCTTAAAAGCTTAAATCTAAGAAAAGCCTCCAAGTGATCATGATTTTAGACTGGTTCCAATAAAACTGCATATGGTTTCACAAACTCCATGGATTGGTTCACTTTACATCCGGTTCGTAGGATGTGAACAATCCTGCATATTTTCAGTTACCACCATTGAGACAAGCTTTCTGATTGGCTGAAAAAAAGTATAGGGATGTTCAGGGCATATATTTTTATAGTAAGCTTAATTCTGGTTGGATGAAAATGCTAAACTGGCAACTGATCACAATAAAATATAAGTTTTATTATGTTTGCGTCAATAAAAAATAAGAATTATGTTTCTGTGACTGACTATATTCATTTTATCAAGGAAACTGCATGGAAAGTAAAATTGGTGAAATTTACTTTTTTTCATGCTGAAATTTGGGGTTCCTAACTTCAGGGGGCAAAAAGTGGTACTTTTAACCCCATTTTGGGGACATTTTAATTTGAGTCTAGGACAGTACTTTAATATGATATAGGACATTTTGGTCCGTGGATGATAGAAAAAGTGAAAATTAGGTCAAACGTTATAATGTAAGTCTATGGAAAACGCAATGGTGGTAGCTGACCATATGACTACCATTTTGTTTTATTTGTTACTGAGTGGATTCCTGGTTGCCAGCTCCATATCAGTCTTACAAATGAATGCTGGGAATAATATGCAGTCTCAAATGCAATGCAAATCTGCGAACATTATAAAGGAATTCCAGTTGATTATCAACAAGAAGTGAAGACACTGTTGCTCAGTCCTATTCTGGCAGGTATATCCTGCATCAGAATTGTTTACATATCCGTATGGTCTCATATTGTTTGTTCAGGCTTCAATGTTCAGTGTTTTTTTCCAGCCATTTTTGGAGGCAGTGCTTTAGCAGCCGCTCTCAGAGCTAACATGATTTTATTTTCAATACCGCAAATCTACAACCATGTATCGTGTAAATGCAAACCTAACAACCACTAATCAAATGGTTCCACCCACTGATAAGCGCTCGAACTCACTATAAACAGTAGATTCGCCTATTTCAACGAAAACATTAATATTATAACATACAGCGACGATTTATACCTATAAACAATTGTGTATCGTATAAATATCAAGTTTATATTCAGTGCTATTAATCAGCACAAAGAAATTAAAGCGCATGAATACAGACGCGCTGAACTATGGTCACGTGACCAAAAGATTACGCCATCTTGTAAATCAAATTCCAGGTCACGAACTATATCGCCAACATGTACATTGAAAGAGTCGTATTTTTCGGCAAGTACTTCAGATAATAAGTACTTGATTCGGGAGTCTGATTTTGTTTTTTCTATCATTTTAAAAATGTGTACGGTAACGAAACTTTTCTAGATCTGTTCCTTATGCCAAGGAAATATACTCCTTGCTTATGTCAATAAACTATCAATACTCGGTCTAAAAATAGAGATATGCTAATGTCGATCATGTGACTTGTGGTTTTTCCACAATGTTTATAAATAGACTCGTATTTCTAAAAAGAATTTGAGATTGATCGAGTTATGAATAATGTCAGTGCTGTTTTTTTATTATTTAGTGAATATTTCATATATTTCCAATAATTGGAACGGTAGATAATTTCCATTTAAACATATTAGAGTTAAAGCATTTGTGTTTCCATAGCAAAAATATGCAAACATCCAGATGTGTCTAAAAATCGGCGCTATAACATTTTGGCTAGTGCGGTTCCGTTAACAGGGTGATATAGGGCCCTAGAAAATATAAATGTTAGAATCAATTATTAATGTCGACATACACATTTCTACTTTTTTTTTTTTTAAACGAATTGTTCCACTGTTGCGCTAGAGAAATCAATAAAGAAAATAGTAAATGAATATACTCAAAGTGGAATTCATTGTGTTAGGTTCAGAGCACTTTGATATTTTATATATACTGTGTATGATAGAAAGCTTGGCATTTCTGAAAATATCACGAGTTGAGTTGAAGATACAAATCTCATATCATTGAGTTGAACTAATATCTTGAAGTTGGACATTTGCCAAATTTAAGAGTTAATATTCTTACTATAGCAGAAATACACTTTCAAAGGCAAACCATTCAGTTACGTTTTCTGACTTATTCGAGAAAAGGGTCAACGTTAAGCATAGAACATGTAAATTTTGTACCCTGTATAAGAATCAAAGGTAATCGGGATTATTATACTTCAAAGTATGCAAACTGACCTGTTTGTCTAAAACAATAGCGACATTTTACATCTTATATGCTCCGCCCCCATCATTGGGTCATATTCCCAATGGAAAGTACCATATATTCCCTTATTAACGCCCACTGGTGCGTTACATTTTACAAGGTGGGGGTGTTTATTCCCCAATTGAGTGGTAAAAATTCCCAAATGAAAGCTTCAATAATTGTAAAATGAAATCGGCCATAATTCCTTGATAAAATAAACAAAGTTTTCCTCATTCTGAATTGAGTATGGCATTGATTCCTTATATAAATGGCCAGAGAAGTAAGAGTACACATTTTTATGAAGTTGAACAAATATGTTTAATGCAAAAGTTTTCCCAATGTTAATGAAAACGCCGCTAAAATTCCCGATTCCCAGGGTATTGGTCATCTTCCCAAAATGGTGAAAATAAACATGGATGTTTATCTATGTATGGAAAGTGTTTTCGCAAATATTGACATTCTTAAATAAACTACATTCTTTAATTTAGATTTTTTTTAAAAATAAGACAAACATTAAAACTTTTTAAATTGTGCTTAAGGATTAATATGTGCATCAAATATTATAATATCTCCACGGAAATGGACATCAATTGCAGCAGGAGTCACAGTTAACATACGTAGACTGGCTACTGTATGCAGGTTACAATTGCAGCAGGAGTCACAGTCAAGATACGTAGACTGACTACTGTATGCAGGTTACAATTGCAGCAGGAGTCACAGTCAAGATACATAGACTGACTACTGTATGCAGGTTACAATTGCAGCAGGAGTCACAGTTAACATACGTAGACTGGCTACTATATGCAGGTTACAATTGCAGCAAGAGTCACAGTCAAGATACGTAGACTGACTACTGTATGCAGGTTACAATTGCAGCAGGAGTCACAGTTAACATACGTAGACTGGCTACTGTATGCAGGTTACAATTGCAGAAGGAGTTACAGTCAAGATACATAGACTGACTACTGTATGCAGGTTACAATTGCAGCAGGAGTCACAGTCAAGATACATAGACTGGCTACTGTATGCAGGTTACAATTGCAGCAGGAGTTACAGTCAAGATACATAGACTGACTACTGTATGCAGGTCACAATTGCAGCATGAATCGCAGTCAAGATAGTTATGTAGACTGGCTACTGTATGCAGGTTACAATTGTAGCAGGAGTTACAATCAAGATACATAGACTGACTACTGTATGCAGGTTACAATTGCAGCAGGAGTCACAGTCAAGATACATAGACTGACTACTGTATGCAGGTTACAATTGCAGCAGGAGTCACAGTCAAGATACATAGACTGACTACTGTATGCAGGTTACAATTGCAGCAGGAGTCACAGTTAACATACGTAGACTGGCTACTGTATGCAGGTTATAATTGCAACAGGAGTCACAGTTAACATACGTAGACTGGCTACTGTATGCAGGTTACAATTGCAGCAGGAGTCACAGTCAAGATACATAGACTGACTACTGTATGCAGGTTACAATTGCAGCAGGAGTCACAGTTAACATACGTAGATTAGCTACTTTATGCAGGTTACAATTGCAGCAGGAGTCACAGTCAAGATACATAGACTGACTGCTGTATGCAGGTTACAATTGCAGCAGGAGTCACAGTCAAGATACATAGACTGACTACTGTATGCAGGTTACAATTGCAGCAGGAGTCACAGTCAAGATACATAGACTGGCTACTGTATGCAGGTTACAATTGCAGCAGGAGTCACAGTCAAGATACATAGACTGACTACTGTATGCAGGTTACAATTGCAGCAGGAGTCACAGTCAAGATACATAGACTGACTACTGTATGCAGGTTACAATTGCAGCAGGAGTCACAGTCAAGATACATAGACTGACTACTGTATGCAGGTTACAATTGCAGCAGGAGTCACAGTCAAGATACATAGACTGACTACTGTATGCAGGTTACAATTGCAGCAGGAGTCACAGTCAAGATACATAGACTGGCTACTGTATGCAGGTTACAATTGCAGCAGGAGTCACAGTCAAGATACATAGACTGACTACTGTATGCAGGTTACAATTGCAGCAGGAGTCACAGTTAACATACATAGACTGGCTACTGTATGCAGGTTATAATTGCAACAGGAGTCACAGTTAACGTACGTAGACTGGCTACTGTATGCAGGTTACAATTGCAGCAGGAGTTACAATCAAGATACATAGACTGACTACTGTATGCAGGTTACAATTGCAGCAGGAGTCACAGTCAAGATACATAGACTGACTACTGTATGCAGGTTACAATTGCAGCAGGAGTCACAGTTAACATACGTAGACTGGCTACTGTATGCAGGTAACAATTGCAGCAGGAGTCACAGTCAAGATACATAGACTGACTACTGTATGCAGGTTACAATTGCAGCAGGAGTTACAATCAAGATACATAGACTGACTACTGTATGCAGGTTACAATTGCAGCAGGAGTCACAGTCAAGATATGTAGACTGGCTACTGTATGCAGGTTACAATTGCATCAGGAGTCGCAGTCAAGATACATAGACTGACTTCTGTATGCAGGTTACAATTGCAGCAGAAATCCAGTCAAGATAGTTACATAGACTGACTACTGTATGCAGGTTACAATTGCAGCAGGAGTCGCAGTCAAGATACATAGACTGACTACTGTATACAGGTTACAATTGCAGCAGGAGTTACAGTCAAGATACATAGACTGGTTACTGTATACAGGTTACAATTGCATCAGGAGTCGCAGTCAAGATACATAGACTGACTTCTGTATGCAGGTTACAATTGCGTCAGGAGTCACAGTCAAGATAGTTACGTATACTGGCTACTGTATACAGGTTACAATTGCAGCAGGAATCGCAGTCAAGATAGTTACGTAGACTGGCTACTGTATACAGGTTACAATTGCAGCAGAAGTCGCAGTCAAGATAGTTACGTATACTGGCTACTGTATACAGGTTACAATTGCAGCAGGAATCGCAGTCAAGATAGTTACGTAGACTGGCTACTGTATACAGGTTACAATTGCAGCAGGAATCGCAGTCAAGATAGTTACGTAGACTGGCTACTGTATACAGGTTACAATTGCAGCAGGAGTCGCAGTCAAGATACATAGACTGACTACTGTATGCAGGTTACAATGGCATCAGGAGTCCAGTCAAGATAGTTAACGTAGACTGACTACTGTATGCAGGTTACAATTGCAGCAGGAGTCGCAGTCAAGATACATAGACTGACTACTGTATACAGGTTACAATTGCAGCAGGAGTTACAGTCAAGATGCGTAGACTGCCTACTGTATGCAGGTTACAATTGCAGCAGGAGTCGCAGTCAAGATACATAGACTGACTACTGTATGCAGGTTACAATTGCAGCAGGAGTTACAGTCAAGATACATAGACTGACTACTGTATGTAGGTTACAATTTAAGCAGGAGTCGCAGTCAAGATACGTAGACTGACTACTGTATGCAGGTTACAATTGCAGTAGGAGTTACAGTCAAGATACGTAGACTGACTACTGAATGTAGGTTACAATTTCAGCAGGAGTCGCAGTCAAGATACATAGACTGACTACTGTATGCAGGTTACAATGGCATCAGGAGTCCAGTCAAGATAGTTACATAGACTGACTACTGTATGCAGGTTACAATAGCAGCAGGAGTCGCAGTCAAGATGCATAGACTGACTACTGTATACAGGTTACAATTGCAGCAGGAGTTACAGTCAAGATGCGTAGACTGCCTACTGTATGCAGGTTACAATTGCAGCAGGAGTCGCAGTCAAGATACATACACTGACTACTGTATGCAGGTTACAATTGCAGCAGGAGTTACAGTCAAGATACGTAGACTGACTACTGTATATATGTAGGTTACAATTTCAGCAGGAGTCGCAGTCAAGATACGTAGACTGACTACTGTATGCAGGTTACTATTGCAGTAGGAGTTACAGTCAAGATACGTAGACTGACTACTGTATGCAGGTTACAATTGCAGCAGGAGTCACAGTCAAGATACGTAGACTGGCTACTGTATGTAGGTTACAATTGCAGCAGGAGTCACAGTCAAGATACATAGACTGACTACTGTATGCAGGTTACAATTGCAGCAGGAGTCACAGTCAAGATACATAGACTGGCTACTGTATGCAGGTTACAATTGCAGAAGGAGTTACAGTCAAGATACGTAGACTGACTACTGTATGCAGGTTACAATTGCAGCAGGAGTTACAGTCAAGATACGTAGACTGACTACTGTATGCAGGTTACAATTGCAGCAGGAGTTACAGTCAAGATACGTAGACTAGCTACTGTATGCAGGTTACAATTGCAGCAGGAGTCGCAGTTAACATACGTAGACTGGCTACTGTATGCAGGTTACAATTGCAGCAGGAGTCACAGTCAAGATACACAAACTGGTTACTGTATGCTGGTTAATAATGGTTTCATCAATATTGATTATATATTTGTATAAATAATCAATCAAAATTGAAGTTAGATATTTAAGTATTTAAGTAAATGTTGGTGAGACAGAATGCTTTTGTCATTTTCTGAAGTAAAAAAAAGTTTATTGACCTTTTTAGGAAGGGCTCATCAGCCTAAATATTTGGCATTCCCGTTTTGCAAATGTTGTGTTGATAGGTACTTTAAATATGGCCCAGTTTTCTTTCGTATGAGGAGGTCATGACCCTATGAGATTAGAGCCACTTATTACATTCATAAATGCATCATAAACTGGTGAATATGTCTGGAATAAATGCTAGGTGAGTGCCATTGTAAATGGAAGAATGGCCTTGAAAAGCTTTTATTTAATATGTTTTAGGACACTTTTTAACACAAGTTCACCAACATATTTAAGTATATAGTATTACTTACATACTTAAAAACCTATATCAATAGAAAAGCATCCCAGTGATCATGATTATAGACTGGTTCATTGACATTGATTAAAGAATATTACAGTAACCAGGCTTCTGTTTCAGCCACATTTTACTTAAATATTTAAAAACTTAAATAAGTTTTGAATAGTTAAATCTATGTATTAGTTGAAGCATTGAAACCATAATTATGTAGGTTTACTGGAACCAGTCTTAAACCATGATTGTTGAAATTGTTAGTGAGACTGGAGCCAGATTGTTTACGGTATATCAAGTTTTACTGGTGACATACCTCTGAATGAATCAGATTGTATGCAATATATCCGGTTTTACTGGTGACGTACCTCTGAATGAATCAGACTGTATGCGGTATATCCAGTTTTACTGGTGACATGCCTCTGAATGTATCAGATTGTATGCGGTATATCCAGTTTTACTGGTGACATGCCTCTAAATGAATCAGGTTGTATGCGGTATATCCAGTTTTACTGGTGACATGCCTCTGAATGAATCAGATTGTATGCAGTATATCCGGTTTTACTGGTGACATGCCTCTGAATGAATCGGATTGTATGTGGTATATCCAGCTTTACTGGTGAAATACCTCTGAATGAATCAGATTGTATGCGGTATATCCAGCTTTACTGGTGACATACCTCTGAATGAATCAGATTGTATGTGGTTTATCCAGCTTTACTGAGGACATACCTATGAATGAATCGGATTGTATGTGGTATATCCAGCTTTACTGGTGACATACCTATGAATTAATCGGATTGTATGCGGTATATCCAGTTTTACTGGTGACATACCTCTGAATGAATCGGATTTTATGCTTTTTATCCAGCTTTACTGGTGACATACCTATGAATGAATCAGATTGTATGCGGTATATCCAGCTTTACTGGTGACATACCTCTGAATGAATCAGATTGTATACGGTATATCCAGTTTTACTGGTGTCATACCTCCGAATGAATCAGATTGTATACGGTATATCCAGTTTTACTGGTGAAATACCTCTGAATGAATCAGATTATATATACGGTATATCAAGTTTTACTGGTGACATACCTCTGAATGAATCAGATTGTATGCGGTATATCCAGTTTTACTGGTGTCATACCTTTGAATGAATCAGATTGTATATGGTATATCCAGTTTTACTGGTGACATACCTCTGAATGAATCAGATTGTATGCGGTATATCCAGTTTTAGTGGTGTCATACCTCTGAATGAATCAGATTGTATGCGGTATATCCAGTAAGGAGGTTCAGATTTGTATAAATGACTGGGTTCCAATGTCATAAGGGACCAGGAAAAAGGGTAAAAATTGGGAATTACAAAAATCATTTTCTTAAGAACTGGTAAGTCAGATGTATTCATATTTAGCATAAATTATCCCAATGTGTAGGGGTTTGATTGTAGATAAGAATTTAGGGGCTAATGTTTATAGGGGCCCTGTAAGGGGACTTATAATTTTACCTAGGGATACTATGGGAAAACAGAAAATTCCCATTTTTTCATCTATATAGGCAAAATTATTATTAAATTTGAGGTCTAAAATGTGAGTCATAGGAAATAAGATTTGGTTCAATAAGGATAAATGACTTCCCATAAGGGCCCAGTGTGGGCCAAAAAAGGGTTAAAATAGAAAAATTTTCAAAAATCTTCTTCTCAACAACCGGTCAGTCAAATTTGTTCATATTTGATATGGGTTATTCCAATGAGTATGAGTTTAAAGTTTATACAAATCAAGGGTCTTGTATTTATAGGGGCCCTGTAAGGGGGTTTTGAGTTTTATATAAGGATACTATTGGAAAATTCTCATTTTTTTCATTCAATTATGACTTTTTTTTTAATTCATTTTGAGTTTTGAAGCATCTTCTAGTCATAACAAATAAGATTTTGTCCGATACGAAGGATTGACTATCTAAAAGGGGCATGGTGGGGTCACAAAATGGTTAAAATTGAACATTGTCATAAATCTTCTTCTCAACAACCTGTCATTCAAATTTGTTCATATTTGATATAAATTATCTCTATGAGTAAGAGTTCTAAGTTTGTACAAATCAAGGGGCATTGGGATGTATAGAGGCCCTGTAAGAGGTCTTTGAGTTTTACATTGAAATACTATGGGAAAATGGAAAATTCTCATATTTTCTTCCATTTGTCTTAATATGTTGTTTAATTTGAGATCTAAGGCATTGTCTAGTAACAATAAATCTGATTTTGTTCAATAAAGAGGATTGAATTTCTATAAGCAGCCAGGGGGTGGTAGGGGCAATAAGGTTAAAATTGGGAATTTTCACAAAGCTTCCTCTCAATAACCTTTCAGTCAGACTAGTTCATATTTGATATAAATCAGCAAGGATTGAAGATTCTGCTTATCAAGGGGCTGGAATATATTGGGGCTGGAAAAACTGACTATTTTCATTTCACATCCATGTGTACAAAAAAACTTCTTTTTAAAATCTAAAGCATTTCTGCTCATAACAAATCCCTAAGAGTGGGTGATTGAAGTTCTGACAAATGAAGAGGTTGAGTTGTATAAGGGTTCTGTACAAGGACTATGTTTTACAGATGAATGGTATGGGAATTTAAAGTATTTCCTTTTAATTGCAATTAAGTTTTTGTTCAGTATAGGTGTGGTGGGGGTATTAATTCATAAGTTGTTAAGAGGAACCCGAAAGATAGTAAAAATTGTGAAATTTCAAAAAGTGCTATGGCCACTATGAGTCAGTAGAGCGTCCTCAGGGCCTCTTGTTTTATGGGTATATCGTACCAGCATGACGCCATTGATATTATTGATTCAGCCATCAACCATAGGTTTAAGTCCTAACTCATCGTGTACAAGGGAATTTTACTTCCAGGCGTTATATCAACCAGATATTACGTCCTGTGGTTGTCCCTATGTTCAAGGCCTGGTCTTTCAGAATGATAATGCGCCACCTTACGTTGCACGTGTCACCAGGACTTTTTACAGACCCACAACATCGACCTCTTGCCTTGGCCGGCATGTTCACCTTACTGCAATCTGATTGAACACGCTTGGGATTACCTTGGATGGCGGTTATGTCAACGTCAACCGCAGCCAGCCAACGTCCAGGAACTGACAGCACGTTCCATCAGAGGTGCCACTGCGGGTCAGAATCCCACGGTATCTGCTACGTTACTGGTGTGGTTCCATGGGGCGATGTCTTGCTGCTGTGGTTGCCAGTAGAAGTGGCTACACGCTCTACTGATTGTAACAATAAAACTGCTGTGAGCAGTCTATTGAAATTCAAAATTTAAAGCATAATGCGACCATGAAAATTTATGCGGTCTATTTGAACCATCAATTCTCTTAAATGGTGAAATATGCAAATAGAATTGTTCTTTTCTAATTATGAATCATGGTGAACAAATAATTGTACAATGAGTTAGAATGAGGCGTTTCTTTTTTCTCGTCAATGTTTGTGGAAAAAATTTCTTGTTCAAGGGTACCACACATGGTTGTGGGAGAGGTTCTCAGATCCTGGGTTAAATGCTCTATCACTGAACCACATGCTCCTCATTAATATCTCAAATTACTGAATTGTTTTATCTTTATTTACATTGTTTTTTTGCATTTTATCTTCCAACAGTTAGCAGTTGTTATGTCTTTAATTCTGTGTTGTTATTCAATATGCAACTAGTTCAAGTTGTCATTTAGAGAAAAAGAAAAATTGTGGTCAATTCATAAAAAATAATCCCCGCCCACCCCCTGCTCCCCCGTTTCATCAAATTGTTGTAAGTGCAAGCTTACAATCTGTAGTTGTCAGCAGTCAAACATGTAGATTGTCTATCCCCTCTTACATTGTCAGTCAGAATGGCCAGGTTTCTGTCTGTGGTGTTTGCAGATTTTAATTTGTCTGATGAGTGTATCCAAGTTATCTCAGCAGTGCATGAGGATTATATAACTGATGTACTTGAGGAATGCATCAGTAGGGTAAAGTTACTGAATACTGTAGTCATCATAATAATTGCCCACAAATTTTTCATCGTGGTGAAAAGTAAAGAAAAGAGGAATGGAATGATTGCTTATTAGCATTCATTCACTCAATTTCTGTACTTATAAGCATTCATTCACTTATTTGCAGTATTTATAAGCATCCATTCATTTAATTGCTATACTTATAAGCATTCATTCACTTATTTGTTGTACTTATAAGCATTCATTAACTTAATTGTTGTACTTATAAGCATTCGTCCACTTAATTGATGTACCTATAAGCATTTATTCACTTATTTGTTATACTTATAAGCATTCATTCTCTTAATTACTGTACTTATAAGCATTCGTTCAACTTGTTGCTGCACTTATAGCATTCATTTACTTAATTGGTGTACTTATACACATTCATTCACTCATTTAATCCCCAGCTCAACCCAGTGCCTCTTTGAAAACAACAACACTTGTATCTGGTTCTACCCAAGCAGAAGACTCAAGAGTGGTCTGAATAAGGCCATCTTTAAAAAATATATTATTGGCCGTGCTGCAACTTACTCACTCAAAATTTTTTTATTGACTTTCAAAGCTTTTAAAAAAAAATTCTAACTTTTTTTCTATTTTTTTTAAAATGACTATGCAAAATCAAAATTTAAAAATAAAATTACCTTCCTTGCTTAGTAACCCACATGAAAAATACTGGGTTGGAGCACAGCAAACAAATATTTATTTAAGGATGACCTAAGTTTTAAGCTTTCTTCACGATCAAGTTGAAATAAATTAGTATAAACTAATGTGTTGATAAAGGTGCTGATAAAAAAAGTGGATATTGACCTACATTCCTGGTTACAGAACTACCACTGTCTTGTCTAGGCTATTGAATTCTTTCTTTAATCCCCATGTTCTGCTTAATATGAACAAATATGTTGACAAAATATTCATTACTCAACTGCTCTGATAGTCAAATCAATATTTACCTAGGAGGTGTCGCTGAACTGGTGACCCTAAATCACAGGTGACAGATCTAAAATTTTCTTTGTAAAACAAATCAATGAATTTTCATTGGATATTTAAACTGATAAGCAAAAAAATGTGTCCATGAAGGAAAGTAGATTTACTCCTAGCTTTTGTTTGTAACAATTTCGTCATGCAGCCAATTAAGACCCAGGTTACTCGCTGTCTGAATTGTAATGTAGGGTCTTCCTTGTTTGAGTGGTCTAATTCATTGTCTCAAGATCACTTACCTCCACCACAAAGGTTGTAGGTTTGAGATCCTTCGATCCAAAATTTTTATGAGGTGCTGAATATTCCATAATTTTATAACCTGAAATGTGTTGAAAATGGCGCTTAACTCCATTTTAAAAAAAAGGATTATACGGTTTACATCATTATGTTCTCAGTCATTTAACTTGTAGTATTACATTTTCAAAGTGATTAAAGCTGGGCCCAGTTAACTCATTCAGTATCTGACTATCAGTTCAGGGATTATGAGTTTGTGAGTTACAAACCCAGTCCAGCCACCATCTCTGTGATGATTAATATACAACATTGTATTGCATTATTATTCATTTCTCACCGCTTGTTCAAGTGGGAAAGTTACCAGTTAACCTAGCCACTGTTTCCTGGGATCCTGGAAGGTTAACCAGTACTCAATCTCACCCATCTCCACAAGTAACTGATAATCAGCAGTGTGAGATAAATGACAATAAGATGCATTGTCGTAAATCAGCCAACAGGATGACTTTCCAGACAGGGATTTGAATTCATGAACCCCATATTGATAGTCAGATACTGGTCTAGTGGTAGAGTGTCTGCATCGCATGCTGGAGCTTGTGGTTTATCGGCAGGGTCATGGTTCAGACTTGGATAATGGCAAAAGAACCTCCCTTGATCAGGGGAGCGAATGTATTTTGAGGGTATGCGTTCTTAGGCGGTAAAAATGAGCAGACGCGTCAAAAATGGCGGATTTTTGTTTGTAAAAGTTACATCAGGGCACAGAAAAACATGGTAATTTTTTTTTTATACTCATTATTTTTCTTAATGCATACTTCCAAGATGTAACTAAGTATATTGTCTTCCATCGGTAGTTCAATCCTACCTTGCAGCTATCCCCACAAAAGATGCAATTTGAGAAAACCGAGAATGTTTACATGTACCGAAATCCATATTCACTAAATGGCACCTTCTTTTGGACTTTTTCTGTGGTATCACGCTGTGTTTTCATGAATTTTACTGTCAGTACTGTTTTCACCACTAAAAATTTCAAAATTACACTTGATTCGTCTGTTTAAGACCTCCTTGTTTTGAAATTCATATGTGTACAACAATATATGAGGGTTTTCATCAACTGTATGCCACAAATGAATGGATGCATTCCCAGTAGGGAAAATACAAATATAGATATTGTCAGTTACACATGTATGCTAAAACACAAGACTGTGTATTGTGAAACTATAACAGTTAAAGTGCTTCATTGAATAAAAAATCAGCATAGTTTGTCCTTTATTATGATTTTTCCTTTCCCAGTATTAAATGCCTTACAGAAAAAAAGCCATTTCCTTAAATAAGCAGTCACAACCGCAGAAGCGGAAATTTATTTCACCCTCACCTAGTGCAAGGTTACTAAGAACAACAAAAAGAAAATTTGATTCTCCGTTGTCATCTATAAAGAAAAGACATAGGCATGAACAATTATTGGCACATTTTCTTCAAGATTCTAGTAGCACATTCTCTCCTGGAGTATACATTGCCAAAAAAATAATGAAAACTCCAATAAATTCACTTTAGTAAGCGTAGGTTAAACTTTGCAGATTGGGTACGTGATACATATATCAAAATATCACTACAAATGGACGATACACGGATATAATCCTCTTTAAGACTTGGTGTGCCAGAGAAAAAACTATTTGAAGCAAAACTGAAATAGTACTTGTTCGTAATACGGATATACATGGCAGTTATGCTTGTCAAGAGATTGCAAAATACGCCGGTGTTTAAATTCATACATGTGTATGTTGCATCCCATGAACAGCGTATGTATGGATCACAATTCGTGTATATATTGACACCGTGTGTTTTACTTTTGTTTTTCGTCAGAATTAAAAGCGTAACTAACAACCTGCATTCATATGTATGGATCAGCGTTAATTATTGTTTACTTTTTTTTTCTTTGGTTAACCAAATATAGTTCATACGGTATAAATCATTACGCCATTATTTTAGTGCTTAAGCTTGCATGCACACGTTTTGTGAAACTAAGACGTATTTACTTTCAAAGAAGTTGTGATTTTAGATTACAATAAAACAAAATAATAACATGTATATTTTAATACACACAAGATATAATATATTCATTGGAAAAAAGTATAAAAACGGTATCATATTCTGATTGGTTTAATCAAACAAAAACAATTCTATATACAAATATAAAACCACACAAATAAATAAATAAAGTTATGTATTTAAAACAGTTTAAGTTTAACAAATAAAGTATGCAACTTCCAATAAAATGGAACAATTGAAATATTTCATGAAAATAATACACAATACGAAGCATTTACAATGAGCACAAACTATGATGCAAAAATTAACTTCGATCAGGCCCTGGTGTGATTATTTCGATGACAATGACTTGCCATAAAAATATGTTTTTCGAAGTAAGCTTATCTACGATATTCTAGTATATATGAATAAATGATGACACAATTTGAATGAATCGGGTTTTACGGCTTACCAACACATTATAGGTTATTTGACGCCAACATGAAGGAAGATTCCAGACTCACTCTACATGTACAAAACAACAAATTAACATAAAATTTAAAAAAAAACACATAAACAAATGAATATGCAGAATAAACCTAGA
Organism: Panopea generosa; assembly: GCA_029582155.1. Classification (NCBI taxonomy): domain Eukaryota; kingdom Metazoa; phylum Mollusca; class Bivalvia; order Adapedonta; family Hiatellidae; genus Panopea; species Panopea generosa. Next base: position 67,660,868 of record CM055904.1, read on the forward strand.
ACCTTGACACCTGCAGAACTGCAGAGTTTCAGGAAATGGTATAGTATTACTCAAATTGTTGCTTCTTACGACATGCACGAGCACAGTGATCACTCATATGGCTCCCTGGAAGATTGCTAAAGTAGAAAGGGAAACACTAAAACAACATTTCAATAAAACAACATTGACGTATGCAAATAAAATATTGGTTATCGCACAATGAAAAATGTAGCAATCAAGAAACCACCCTATTTTTTGATAATAGTAGATAACATAATATAAATGAAAATATATTTTATTTCAATTATCAAAGATGTCTTTATTGGAAGTAAATATGTTGAGCAAATAAGATAAGCTTCAAAACTTCGCGGAAGCAAGCAAAATGTTTTATGTACGACACACTTTGATATGTGCACAGAAACTAGACTTCCAGATGAATATTCTCCCACACACTGTAAACACATACGAAGGTTCATTGTGAAGAAGCATGTGCTGTTTCAGTCACTTTTACTTTTGACCACCTTTAGGCATGAAGTACATGTATGGTCTAATGTCTCTACAACTGTTTCATTGTATAATAAAATTGATGTCGACACTTTTGACGTTCAAATGGTTTCGGACCACAATGTTTGGCAACATCGAGCCGTTAGTACAGCTTTGTTAGCAAACCTTTCACTGCACAGGTGACAAGTCAGTTTCAGTATCCTCTGATGAACATTCATGTTGTGGTTACGTAAATTACATTGACTGGAAAATGCTTTTCCACACTCCGGGCATAGATACTTGTCCCCCTGGTGGGACTGTATATGCCTATCATAGTCGTATTTAATATGATATTCATTGCTGCAAACTTGACATACATAATTCGCAGATCCATGAATTCGAATATGTCGTGATAATGCAAAATGTGATTTATAATTCTTGTTACATACAGTGCACTGAAACCCTCCATCTATTTCCATAATCTCCTAAAGTATAAAATGGATTTTATTAACTGCAAAACTCAGTAATGTTTTCTACCCAGGAAGCGAGAGTTTTTTACATTAGCACTAGAAACTTGTTACACTTAACCTATGTTGTGTGATTGATCCATCACATTGAGTGCCATAGTCTTGTTGTAAGGGTGTTGGGTAATCTCGTTTTAAAACAAAATAGTAATAATTACAAAACAAGTTAAACATTTTTTAAGTTTGATGACGTTTTATTAAAAGACTGGCATTACCTGTGCAAAAAGAAACATTTATGTTACCATCATCGACGTTGGAACAGTAAGACTGTCATCACAAAGTCACAATTTGTACTCAACTGAGCGTCCCTGGTTCTAGATAAAGTCACATTTCCGGGCTTTCTTACCGGGATTTTTTAAATTATATTTTCAATGTCAATCTGCTCACGTCTGCAACTACAATGTATGTATCTTGACTAGTCCAGAACGGCATTCAGATCTCATAGTTGACCTTAGATAATCCGCACTCTACGCACAACACTGAACGACCATTCCGCACTGGCATGGTTATAAGTTCAACCAAACAGGAAAGGATATCAGGATATAGTATACTTCACGTCGGTAGCTCTCACTGAGGTCAGTAAAGCACTGTCTTCCTGTTGTGCCGTTAGCTGATACAACATACTGGACAAATCTGTGTGGTAAGCACCTTGCTCTCCAATTGCCCTTTGCCTGCAACTACTTGTTAAGAGGCATTACATCCTGCGAAACTATGTCAAACTTCAAGATGCTACATCTGTACATCGAGTGAACTCACACTTTTAGAATAGGCCTATTTAAACATATGTGTACAAGGAGCCTGCCTGACTTGCACATTTAGTTTTACAAAGGTTTTGAAGTCGGTCCTTTTCTCCATCAAGATCATCATTTTCATACTTATTTTTAAATGCAAGTAGTTGTTTGCTGAATAGTTAAACGCTAATGCAATCTGTTGGACAGTATCAAACATATTATGTACAAATTTTCTGATATCAGCTAAAAAATCCAAAATCATGTGGACCCAGCTGCGTACTTGCATAAAGGCAGGTACCCGTCTGATTTGGTATTAAACAGAGTGTCAATATGACGTCATTGAAACGAAATATACTGTTTTAATTTTAAGAGTTGGTCATCTGCAATGCTTTCTTTTCTAAATAAGTAATGTCTTAACCATTTATTCTTTGAAAACAATTAACTGTACTCTGGTAATGTTTCTGAATGGTTGATTCAAATAATGGATCTACCTTTGCGTTTCCCTTAGTTTTAGAAAAGCACACATCGAAGACTATCAAGAAAATATGTGTATTTCCCTACTGGGCATCAAACACATTTGTTTCAAATCACACAAAAACAACAACAATTCATTGTTTGTTTTTTCACCTTTGATTCTAGCTGATTGGTGTTTGAAGTTTGAGATGGTTGGTGTTCGAGGTTTCCAATATTTCTCATTGTAATTATTTGACATCCATGGGGCACCCACCTCTTTGATTTTCTGGTTATATGTATTGAAGTTTTGTTTGCTGCCCAGCCAGTTGTAGCGGATGTGATATCTCGGCGACATATCACTCTATGAACCTGATTTATCAGAGAAACCATTGATCTCCACTTGAGAAACATTTCCAGCATTTATTCCAGCTATTATTTTCAATTCAATGCTCTGTACTGTAGATTCTATTCCATTGATATTTTTGCTGGTTGGTACAATAAAATGCTTCTCTGCCATACAAATATCTCCTTTCCTACTCAAAGCTTCTGTCAATCATTTTGGGAAATTAATCATTGAGATGTCCCACGAGGCTTCTCCAGATATTGTCTGGCAGCTCAGATATGGCACAAATGTTACATTTCATTAAATGTACACCCCATGTCACATAACACCTCCCTCATGTGTGAATTTATTTGTTTTTGTTTGTTTTAAAGGGAGTTTATCAGGGGAAAATGCTTAAATGTCTTAAAAAATAAAAATATTACTAAAATGGATACAAAGCCTCATATTATCATTAATAAATAAAATATGAATGGTTTGGTATGTCATATCCACCAAAACATGGCAAACTCGATATTTGAATTGGAGTATAAAAATGAAATCATCATTCTAAATAAAGACGGCACTTAAATATTGCTTGATGTCCTATTCATTGTCATTTTGACTCTTTCTAGTGCTACGAGTAAAACTGTATAATGGGCCAAATTGAAATCAAAATCACGTGACTCTTTCAATACCTCACAAAATATGTTGCAATTTAAGTGGGAAATTTATTTTATTTAAACAAAGCTGTGTAAATCAAGTTAGGAAATCCCTTTTTTAATATATTATTATGGTATGTTTAAATAGATATCCTTTGAGCAATACGGGGTCAGTGGGTATACACAGGCATGGTATATTGGAAAAAAATACTGGGCCCGATTAGCTCCGTTGGTTACACGTCTGACTGTCAATCCAGGGGTCAATAGTTTGAATCCCTGCCCGGCAACAGTCTCTGTGATGATTGGTATACGACATTGTGTCTCATTATCATTCGTCTCTCACTGCTGATTCAAATGGGAAAGTTATCAGTTACTTGCAGAGATGGGGTGTGCTCGAGTACTGGTTAATCCCATGCTCAAGTACTGGTTAATCCCAGGAAACAGTGGTTAGGTTAACTGATCGTCTGTTAGCTCTCGATGGCATAAAAATGACGCTAAATATTCAATCAATCAATCAATCATTGTCAATTTCAAAATTGTAAAAAATCCCGATATACCAGTATTACCTTTAAAGGATTTTTAATAGTAAGTGCATCACTTTCATTATCATAACTTTCTTCTTTCTTTATCATCATTGTCACCATAGTGACACATACTTAATCCTCCCTGTTCCATTAATCCATTCACCTGTAACCTTTTACATTTATATCTTTAATACTGAAAATCTATACCCTGTAAGACATAACATGTCCTTTTCATATTTTTTTAAGGAAGTTTGTGGTTTTGAGTTCACCCATTATGATAGGTTACTTACAACTCCTGTTTGTTTCAAATTCTAGGAAACTACAGGTACATGACACATAATGTTCTACACTTCAGTAAATTTATAATTTTATGTTCATGTCGCAATGTAATGTTTTTTTGCTTCAGTTAATTCAGTGCAAGCAGTGACAAAACTTAATAGCTACATTAAATGTTATGTTAATAAACACAATTTTTTCCCAAGAATAATTTATGTAAAATTTTTGAGTGACATCTTTGGAAAACAATATCACTGTGCATTTAATACCTCGTTAATGGTCATTGAAAATTTCTATCTCATATCTTTTTTTTGTTGTACTTAAATTTGATACATTATATCACTCAAATGATGTTTTATATAGTTAAACAGTCTTCTCCGAAACTAACGATTTCTTGCTACCCGGTACTTATTATAAGTACCAATTTTTTAATTTTTGGTTTTAAGTTTTATGAGTGATGGCAAGAATAGGGTCACTGTGGCTCATCCATGTGGTAAGATGTGACAATTTGAGTATAATACGATAGAATTTGCTGAAAGTCTGCAGTTCTGCAGGTATCAAGGTTCTAGGTTTTTCTGCATGTGTATTTGTTGATATTTTTACTTATCTGTATGTTAATTTGTTTTTTTATATGTAGAGTGAACCTGGAATCTACCTTCCTGTTGGGGTAGAATAACCTTTAATGTGTTGGTAACTTGGTACGCCGTTAATCCCATTAATTTAATTATTTAGTTTTAAGTTTGTAAAATGACCTAGTGGTTGTTATACCTGCCATCTTGATCAAGATGTTATTTGTATATTGAAAGGGAAGGGTTGTAACTTAGTGCCACAACTTGTGGCCTTACCTGTTTGCTTGTTATGTGAATGCAATAAAATATGCTTAAATCAAACATTCTCATTGAAATAATACAACAACTTTGGGTCAGCCATATCTTGATGGAAGGGAAGTAACTGGAATAGCTTTGATATTATGTCTTCAAGAGTTATCTCACTTCAGTAATAGTCCACACAATGTTTCATCACTCTTTGCTAGTAGATTTCACTGAAAAGTGAACAATTAGAAATGAATAGTTTATGCTGTTTGTATTGCAGGGTTACAATTGGAAAAGAATACTTTATGTTGTTTGTACGGAAGGGCTTTTTCCTGTAAATTGGGAAGAGACTCGAGTCTTCGAGATTGGGAAGAGGCCCGAGCCCTTGAGATTGGGAAGAGGCTCGAGTCTTCGCGATTGGGAAGAGGCCTGAGCCCGCGAGATTGGGAAGAGGCCCGATCCCTCGAGATTGGGAAGAGGCTTGAGCCTTCGAGATTGGGAAGAGGCCAAAGCCCTTAAGATTGATAAGAGGCTCAAGTCTTAGAGATTGGGAAGAGGCTCGAGTCTTAGAGATTAGGAAGAGGCTCAAGCCTTCAAGATTGGGAAGAGGCCTGAGCCCTTGAGATTAGAAAGAAACCTGAGCCTTTGAGATTAGGGAGAGACCTGAGCCCTTGAGATTAAGAAGAGGCCACAGCCCTTGAGATTAGGAAGAGGCTGGAGCCTTTGAGATTTAGGAAAGACCAGAGCCCTTGAGATTAGGAAGAGGCCTGAGCCCTTGAGATTAGGAAGAGACCCGAGCCTTTGAGATTAGGGAGAGACCTGAGTCCTTGAGATTAGGAAGAGGCCCGAGCCTTTGAGATTAGGGAGAGACCTGAGCCCTTGAGATTAAGAAGAGACCTTAGCCTTTGAGATTATGAAGAGGCCCGAGCCTTTGAGATTAGGGAGAGACCTGAGCTCTTGAGATTAGGAAGAGGTCTGAGCCTTTGAGATTAGGCAGAGGCCCAAGCCTTTGAGATTAGGGAGAGACCTGAGCCCTTGAGATTAGGAAGAGACCCGAGCCTTTGAGATTAGGGAGAGACCTGAGCCCTTGAGATTAGGAAGAGACCCGAGCCTTTGAGATTAGGGAGAGACCTGAGCCCTTGAGATTAAGAAGAGACCTTAGCCTTTGAGATTATGAAGAGGCCCGAGCCTTTGAGATTAGGGAGAGACCTGAGCTCTTGAGATTAGGAAGAGGCCTGAGCCTTTGAGATTAGGCAGAGGCTCGAGCCTTTGAGATTAGGGAGAGACCTTAGCCCTTGAGATTAAGAAGAGACCTTAGCCTTTGAGATTATGAAGAGGCCCGAGCCTTTGAGATTAGGGAGAGACCTGAGCTCTTGAGATTAGGAAGAGGCCTGAGCCTTTGAGATTAGGCAGAGGCCCAAGCCTTTGAGATTAGGGAGAGACCTGAGCCATTGAGATTAAGAAGAGGCCTGAGCCCTTGAGATTAGGAAGAGGCCCAAGCCTTTGAAATTAGGGAGAGACGAGCCCTTGGGATTGAGAAGGGGCCCGAGCCTTAGAGATTGGGAAGAGGCCAGAGCCCTTGAGATTGGGAAGAGGCTGGAGCCCTTGAGATTGGGAAGAGGCCCGAGCCCTTGAGATTGGGAAGAGGCCGGAGCCCTTGAGATTGGGAAGAGGCCCGAGCCCTTGAGATTGGGAAGAGGCCCGAGCCCTAGAGATTTGGAAGAGGCCCGAGCCCTTTAGATTGGGAAGAGGCCCGAGCCCATCGGATTGGAAAGAGGCCCAAGCCCTTGGAATTGGGAAGAGGCCCGAGCCTTCAAAATTGTGGAAAAACAATGAGCTTGAGGGGAAATTGGGATTATTTTTCTAAAGCTTTAGCAAACGAAAAAAATGACACTGTTAAGATCATATTCTTACCATTAATAATCAGATATCACAACAATATTCATATTCAGTGTTTTTTATTCCTTGTAAGAAAAAATCACAAAAATTGGCCTCAATTGGGGAAAAAATATCGGTCTTTGATAAAATTGAGTCAGCGGTGTTGGTGACTGAACTAGCTGAGCATGGCAGATAATGAATGCTAATGTTAAGTTATGATAACAATTAAGATAATTGTAGATAATATATACTTTGAATTACAGCTTAGAAGTGTCCTCCATGGTGGGGTAGTCAAGGTGCTATTAACTGATGGCTACTCACCATTGAGGTCTTGGGTTCGAGCCCAGCTTGGTCCAAACACTTATGGAAGGACGGAGGATCTACTCAGATTCATTCTGAGGTCTTTCTCCACCATAGCAACTTGTAATGCCGTATATGACCTTCCAGGTGTTAAAAATGACAGTAACACCCTACAGCCAGCTCTGTGAATGGGAGGATGTCGGTTACTAACAGTAATATGATCAACTCTATTCCTGTATTATATGGATCCAAAATCAAGTAACAACAGTTAAAGTTATTAGTGACAAAATGAGGATGAAAGAGTTATTGATACATTAATAACAATTTAACGCATGGCTAAGTCTGTGTATTTGTTATTTGATGTGTTATTAAATACGCAATCAAAACGAGTAACAAAAAAATCAGAAAATCAAGTAATTTTAATTTCCGTTGTAGCGTAAGCAGGCGCTCATATAGAGCAATCAGAGATGTCCTGACGAAGTTATTCAAACTCAATACAGATTTTATCTCTCCAGAAAATCATTAATTATCAGTATGGCCATTCTGTGGGATTTTTTCTCTCTGCCGTATATACGTTATGTATATGCCTCACTCTGGGATATTGATCCTGGGAGCTGTTCACCGACGCTCGCAACTATTGGCTCCTCTGTATCTCAGTCATGTGATGTGAACAATAACAGATCTGTGTAATGATGCGTTCCAGTACGCGGCTTTTGTAGACAAATAGGTTATAATTCATATATGGTTAAATATTTGTCTTGCTGTTTAGTATTTATGTGTTTGGTATATTGGAGGTTAGGCCTGCATTTGTAACATGGTACATTGAATGGACTGTGTTGTAGTTTTTGGATTTTACATAATTATATCCTAGGTAGGTACAGTTTTTAATGTCCTAGTGTTTCAGTCCGTAAACAAAGTTTGTACTTTAAGAATGTTGTGATGTTCACTTAAGTTGTTGTTGTTGTATATGGTGTTTAGCATCACTTTCAACTATTTAACCAGTTATATCGCGATGGTGTCTACTTGAGGCAGTATTCTGAGTGCTGCCACACTAAAGTATCATGCCATGATACAGGCCACAAGTCACATTATAGCGACTCCGGGCAAACAAGACCTAGAACTATCTTTTAAATGGGGAACGCCAAGCGAGGAAGCTTCTGGTACCATTTTTCATGTATTTGGTATGACCAGACTGGATATCAGACCCACAACCTTCTGCGTGTGAAGCGGATGCTCTACCTCTGGACCATCACTGTGGTTGTGTCCTATTATGGATCATCCAACTTTATGTTGTGTCTGTCTTTATCTCTTACTTTGTCTCTTGCTTTGTCTTGATTAATTTATTGTTCTATATTTGAATTTGAATCATGATTGAGTTACATGGTATTTTGGTGATATTGTTGACTGAGTATCGAAAATTGACCTCTTGAATGGTTCTTTCGTGGCCGAGTTGTCTAAGGTGCCATCTTACAGTGCTCCAGATAAGCACTATTTGGGGCTATTTAAGCATTTAAGTTTCTGAATAAAGCATTGAAATTTAAAATAAAAAGGGTATAATAAGCATTGGTTATTCTCAATTTCAGTTTATTTGTTTGTTTTAAAAGGCAATTTGATAAGAATGTTCATTGTTGCCCTTAACATTTAGAAAATAAGCATTGCACTTATTTATGGGGTAAAATACTCATTTGAAGAAATGGTCATCGGGAGCACTGAACTTACCCCTCACTGCCGAGACCTTGTGTTCAAGCTCAGCTTCAACCAAAAACCTTTATGATATGAAATAGTTTGCCAGTCATATGTGGAAGGATGGTGATTCTACTCAGATTCGATTTGAGGTCTTCCTCCACCAATGAAATATGTAATGTCATAATTATATAACCTGTATAATTATGTTGAAAATGGTGTTAAATCCCTCATTTTTATGTATTTTTCTACAATTAAGTAACCTGTCCCTTTCTGAAATATATTGCACAGAGATGCGACTGAAGTTCCAAAACTATATATTGTTATTTCAACAGAGCAATTACTATCTCAGATGGCCAATTTTACAGATTTTATTGCTCAACCCTAGACTGATAGCATTTAAAGTAATGGCTGAAAAATAAATCTATAAATTACATTAATACATCAATAAAAACATTCAAGTAGAGGAAAAGAAAATACAAGTAGGGAAACAACCAGACATTCAGTAGTAATATCTTTATTTTCTGATTCATGGTGAGATAGTTTACCAGTTACTTGCGGAAGGACGGTGGTTCCACTCAGATTCATTCTGAGGTGTACATCCACCAATATAACTGATTATGTTATTATATAACCTGAAAGCTGTTGGTGTTAAACCCCATTCAAAACAAGTTGGCTGCTTTTAAAAATTCATACAATGGTTAGGTCTTATAAAGAAGGTGGCACTTGGAGGAATGAAGGTGTAAGTCAGGGTTTGTACGAAATATGCTTGTTTAATGGTGTAAGATGCCATGTTTGAGTGACTGTAGGAAAGATAAAAACAACTGCACACTAGGTATATACATAGGTGATACCAAAACCTGATCAGGTTCCAGCTGACCTGGTCAAACTCTGACTGCAGGGAAAAGGCAAATGTAGTGTGTTTAATATCAATTTTGGCATTTGAATGCACTAATCTGAATCAAAATGCATATTTCAGAAAAAAATAAAAATCTATTAAGGTTTTATTTAGAAAAATTGATGAAATTTGGAGAAAAAGTATTACCCAAAATGGCCTTAAATTAACTCTATAATAGCACATCTGACTATCAACTAGGGGTCGTGAGTTTCAAACCCTGCCCGGTCACAATCTCCATTGTTATCATTTATCTCTCACTGCTAATTCAAATGGGAAAGTTAACAGTTACTTGTGGAAATGGGTTGTGCTCGGGTACTGGTTAATCTTGCAGGAACCCAGGAAAGAGTGCTTACCGGTATGTTAACTGATCATCTGTTAGTCCTCTGTTGCATAGAAATGATGTTAAGCATTCAGCAATCAATCAATCAATCAATCAATCAGTTAATTAATCAATCAATCAATCAATATAAAGGTTAACGTGTTAATCACAGTGAGGTTCTGGGAGGTGCTAGAGGCATAGTGCCACCATTGCAAAAAGGAAGTGCTTCCGTGGGGTAGTCGCATAATGGCGGTTGTAAATAATCCTCAATTCTTCTTCTTTAAAAATGCATTTTCCTATTTTTAATGCTCATTTTTTTATTTGAATGGCATTATTGATGTATTTTGAACATTTTGATAGCATTGTCATGTTTGAATTGTGAATTTAGAAAAAAAAAATGATGCTTGGAAATTGGGGTATGAATTCATGATTTCGGAAGTCTACTTTCACTTTGTCACCAGTGTACACACTGAGCAGAAAAAAAATCTCTTATATGACACATGACCCCTACTTTTCTCATCATATTTTGATAGTGCAGAGGTTGACAAACAGTAAAATGTAGGTTTCACTTCTTTCATTTGGGACCCTCTATGAATGACAAGCCTTCAAACTTTTATTATTTACTATAGAATAAAGAACAAAAATCAATGGTGGGGTTACACCTATAAGAGAGACTTGAGTGAAATGGGGGTGATTTTCCAAAATGTTAATTGTAGGTAAAATAACCTCTTTTCTACACTCTCATAGTATTAAATGACAAATTGGAGACATTTGCTTCATAAAAAAACTCATTTTGGCAAGTGTATGCCTCAAATAAAGCATATATGTGCATATTTACATTGAAATTTCATGAAAAATCACACAATTTTGAAGATTTTTTATTTTGGATGATTTAAATGTGCAATATTTAGCATGTACATTGTATTGAATAATGTATTTTGATAAGATAATGTCTTCAGTGTATCATGAGACTGTTTTGGTGTAAAAATTTTAATGGAATTAGGTAAAAAAAAAAATTTATGGGTAAAATTAGTCGAACACATCAAAATTGCATGTCGGTCAACATCTCGCGCCTGTATATAATGATCATGTAAAAAGTGGTATTTTGACAAAAGTTTCAGTATTTAATGCCTGCAACTTGGCAGTATTACTTCAAATTGGTAGTACTTAGCAAAAATGAGGTAATTATGAAATTAAAAAAAAAAGAGTTTCCTTATAGGCATAGTGCCACCATTGCAAAAAGGAAGTGCTTCCGTGGGGTAGTCGCATAATGGCGGTTGTAAATAATCCTCAATTCTTCTTCTTTAAAAATGCATTTTCCTATTTTTAATGCTCATTTTTTTATTTGAATGGCATTATTGATGTATTTTGAACATTTTGATAGCATTGTCATGTTTGAATTGTGAATTTAGAAAAAAAAAATGATGCTTGGAAATTGGGGTATGAATTCATGATTTCGGAAGTCTACTTTCACTTTGTCACCAGTGTACACACTGAGCAGAAAAAAAATCTCTTATATGACACATGACCCCTACTTTTCTCATCATATTTTGATAGTGCAGAGGTTGACAAACAGTAAAATGTAGGTTTCACTTCTTTCATTTGGGACCCTCTATGAATGACAAGCCTTCAAACTTTTATTATTTACTATAGAATAAAGAACAAAAATCAATGGTGGGGTTACACCTAGATGAGTGAATATGACCATTGTAGTTTTTGCATGTTGTAAGAGGGGTCAAATTGAGTATTGAATAGAATGGCTGAGACTCTGCAGTTCTGTAGATAGCAAAGTTCTAGATTCATTCTGTATTCTCATTTGTTCTAGTATGTTTTGTTATTTCCAAATCTGTATGTTTAATATTTTTTATAAATTAATTGCTAGATTATCACTTAATTTGTTTTCTTAAAAATGGGGAAGGTAGGAGCATTTTATTTTTTAAAATTTTTGATGTTTTTTTTTTATATAATAAAATTATTTTATTTTTTTTATGAAAATAAAAAGGGTCGGAGTGGCTTGAAAATTCGGGGGCAGGTTGGGATGATAATCTAGCAATTAATTTATCATGGCCTTATACATGAAGTGTGAGTCCTGAATCTTCTTTTCTGTTGATGCCATATAACTGCTAGTGCTGTGTGTTGACATGCTGTTAATCACTCATTCATCTTTAGACCCTTCATTAACCTCACATATCAACATGCAGCTGAGGTCTGCCTGGATTGAATGGTGTAAAAATCCCATTTAGTCCAACAAACAAGTTTCCTATTAACTTGGAGCAATGTGACACAATGTACTGATGAGACATTAGCCAGTCGGAGCTGGGTTGTAGAAAATATGAAATAGTCACTCAGCTCCCATAAATATTTGATAAGATTCTGTCTGATAAATTTCAGTGCAATGTCATATGTAGCATTTGTGCAGCTTTTGCAGCTAATATATTGCAATAATGGGCCTGATGTATTTATATAGGATGTTTATAGGTCCAATATGTTCAGAGGCCCGATGTGCTTACGTAGACTGTTTATAGACACAATGTGTTTATGTAGGCTGTTTATAGGTCCAATGTGTTCAGAGGCCCGATGTGTTTGTGTCGGCTGTTTATAGGCTCAATGTGTTTACGTAGACTGTTTATAGGCACAATGTGTTTATGTAGGCTAGGCTGTTTATAGGCCCAATGTGTTATGTATGCATTATGTGCCAGATGTACCACATTTATGTATAATACTATAGGGTTGATGTGAGCGGTATAAAAAGTGATTAACTAAGGCGTTTGTTTGAGTAGCTACTATACGCCTGATATGTTTATGTAAGGTAAGCGTACTGTACTGTTATAATTATGCCCGGGCTTGTTGATTTTAAATTCTGCGGAGGCGCCAAAAGAACATAGTTATGGGCCTGATGATTTCATAAAAAGGTGCTTAATTTTCTCTGGTGAGTTTATATATGTCTGGGTAGGGTCTGTTTATAATTAGGTGTCAGGGCTGGTGAGTTTATATATGTCTGGGTAGGGTCTGTTTATAATTAGGTGTCAGGGCTGGTGAGTTTATATATGTCTGGGTAGGGTCTGTTTATAATTAGGTGTCAGGGCTGGTGAGTTTATATATGTCTGGGTAGGGTCTGTTTATAATTAGGTGTCAGGGCTGGTGAGTTTATATATGTCTGGGTAGGGTCTGTTTATAATTAGGTGTCAGGGCTGGTGAGTTTATATATGTCTGGGTAGGGTCTGTTTATAATTAGGTGTCAGGGCTGGTGAGTTTATATATGTCTGGGTAGGGTCTGTTTATAATAAGGTGTCAGGGCTGGTGAGTTTATATATGTCTGGGTAGGGTCTGTTTATAATAAGGTGTCAGGGCTGGTGAGTTTATATATGGGTCTCAGGGCCTCATCTGTTTATATGGGCTGTATATACTAATGTGCAGTAACTGCTAAATAATTTTCCAGGTCTATTGATTAGAGTGGTATTAAATGTTTCCTTCTGGTACTTTCAAACCTGGATTACAGGACAGCTGTTCTCAGGTCAATACAAAGTTGGTTGTAAAAATGTCTAAGTGCACAAGTGGTATTGATGGTCTTGTGACTATTTCAATTTCTGCAACTGTTCAATGTTAAAGTTTCTGGAATAACAAATTTGATAAAATATACAAAACATGGGTGTTACAGTAACCTGAATTTAAGGCTCGGAGTCCTCAGTGGTTGAGTGGGCCAAGCTTCTGTCATTTAGTCAACACATTCCTCAGGCTCTCATGGCTGGGGTCTTGGGTTGGGTCCAGTTTATGTGTGAAATTTTGTCAGTTAATTGCCAAAGGATGATGGTTTTTCTTAAACTAATTCTGAGGTCCCTCACCAATATAACTGGTTATACCATAGTATTTATAATACCTGTCATGTGATGAAAATATACTTTATATTTTAGCTTGATTGTGTTAAAAGTTCCCAATCAGAGCTTATATGAATTGCTCTCGAGTCCACTTCAGGGGAAGAACTCGTTCGTACCTTTCATTGTTTTATGAGAGGCATCAGGTCGAGCAGGGGATCAAACCTCTAGCACGAGTGGCCAACACTCTATCCATTATACTACCGCCAGTTAAAAAAGTAATAATAAAAAATAAATATAACAAAGTTGAGACTCAAACTGATATAACAAAGTTGAGACTCAAACTGATACAGTTTCTAGAGATGAGAGGCCCGTTTATTTAATGTTCACAAGTTTTTGAATTTGCATAGAAAAGCTGTACGAAAAAAAAACAACATGTAAGATTCATTTAGTGTTTCTGTCGCATCATTTTACGATATAATATTCTTTTTGAATTTTGCAATAATACTGCGCGAATGAAATGTTCCCAGGTGTCACATTTTGTTTATATGAAAATCTTAAGACTTATGAATGTTAGTGAAACAGGCCGAAGATTACTGGCACTTGCAAGGTAATCAAGAAATGGAACAGATGTCACTCCTTCTTTTGTATTAGTTAGGTTCATTGTTGGAACATGATTTATTTTGTCAGCTTTCTTTACATGTATACCAGACTTTGGTATATAATTATGATAAATTCCATCTGATTTTACTTTGGATTGATTTAAGGCAGATTGCTTCCCTTTGCTTTATGCATTCCTTTGTTGTAGTAGTCTCCCATTGCTAAGTTGATTATCCCCCTTTGCAATTTTGTTGAAAAAGTAAAACAGTGAGATTTTAGAATTACCTCCCTTATAATTTTATCATATATGATACAGTAGAACTTAGATGGCTGGAACACGGATGGCTGGAACCCCACATATAGCCCGAACTACTGATCTGGTCCCGACCAATTCTTATGTGGATGTATACACATGTACATGTACGATATATGATGTTGAACAATACTCAATGCTCGAACAATCCTTTACTCAAACTGTTTTGTCCAGTACCGTCTGGTTTGAGCCATTGAAAGTTGTACTGTAATTAAAAAGTATTGTGAAAATGATTAATATTTGTAGAATTGTTGTTAAAATATCATTAGAATAACATTGGTAGTTACAATATTTACATGTCTATTTATTGCTGCTTTTTTATCCCCCGCCAATGTTCATAGAGCAGAAGGGTGGAAAAAGAAATGGGCTGTGTCCATGCGTGCATGCGTCTGTGCGTGTGTGCATCCGTGCGTCCACAACATACCTCCTTCAGTTGTGATTGGAATTTTAAATAACAAATGTTGACTAGGACAAGACGATGTGTCATGCGAATAACTTGGGTCTGTTTGTCAAAGGTCATAGCTCTAGGTCAAGTGTTTGGAAATCCAGTGTTTACACTGTTTCCTCCTGTCTGGACAGTATCTTCTTTAGTTGTGATTGGAATTTTAAATAACTGGGCACAAATGTTCACTAGGACAAGACGATGTGTCATGTGAATGACTTGTGTCTGTTCATCGAAGGTCAAGGTCACAGCTCCGTTCAACAAAGGTCAAGGTCACAGCTCCGTCCATCCGCTGCTGTCCTGACCTTATCTTCTTTAGTTGTGATTGGATTTTCAAATAACTTGGCACAAATCTTTAGCTAGGACAAGATGATGTGTCATGCAAATCACTTGGGTCTGTTCTTCAAAGGTCAAGGTCACAGCTCCGTCCGTTTGTCCACTGCTGTTCGGACTGTATCTTCTATAGTTGTGATTGGATTTTTAAATAAATTGGCACAAATGCTAACCAGCCCAAGACAGTATGTCATGCGAATAGTTGGGTCTGTTCGTCAAAGATAATTTTTCTTTTGTTTTGGGGTCATAACGTAGATATTTATGGATGGTTCGATTTAGAACATCACACCATTGCTCACTGGGACAAGACAGTGTGTCATATAACAGTCGGCTACGTATTTCAGTTTGTGGCATTTACATGTGATTTATGTGCTCTGCGACTTTTTCATTTTGCATAATTTAAATCCACTTCTCTGGAAATGCCTTTAAGGGTGAACGAGGTGGTGGGGGATATGACCACGTTAGTGGCAGCCTCTTGTTGAAATACAAACAGGCAACATTGAAATTTGATCTACACTTTCACAATTACATATTGGTCAGTTATTAAATTTTGAAAATTTGTTAACAATATTTTCACCAAAAGTGAATATCTTCAAAATTATTTAAAATTTCAGACCAAATTTTAACACATAATAATACACCTTGTAAAACTATAGCAATTGAATTGTTACTCATGTATTTCCTAATATATAAGTTATATATATATTTTTTTTTTGAGATGTGAGGGCCCAGTCTTAAAGTTCATACCCACAATGATGCTGTGATTTCAACCATTCGGCATCTTAAGTTGTATCAAGGACAATACTGTGATTTCCATGAATGCTAATTTCGACCATTGAGCATTTTGAGAAGTGGGGGCCCCAGGCCATAAATTCATACCCATGACAATGCTGTGATTTCCTTGAATGCTAATTTCGACCATTGAGCATTTTAAGAAGTGTGGACCCTAGGCCATAAGTTCATACCCATGACAATACTGTGATTTCCTTGAATGCTAATTTCGACCATTGAGCATTTTGAGAAGTGGGGGCCCTAGGCCGTAAATTCATACCCACGACAATGCTGTGATTTCCTTGAATGCTAATTTCGACCATTGAGTATTTTGAGAAGTGGGGGCCCCACGCCCTAAATTCATACCCATGACAATACTGTGATTTCCTTGAATGCTAATTTCGACCATTGAGCATTTTGAGAAGTGGGGGCCCTAGGCCGTAAATTCATACCCACGACAATGCTGTGATTTCCTTGAATGCTAATTTCGACCATTGAGCATTTTGAGAAGTGGGGGCCCCAGGCAGTTAATTCATACCCACGACAATACTGTGATTTCCTTGAATGCTAATTTCAACCATTGAGCATTTTGAGAAGTGTGGACCCTAGGCCATAAATTCATACCCACGACAATACTGTGATTTCCTTGAATGCTAATTTCAACCATTGAGCATTTTGAGAAGTGTGGACCCTAGGCCATAAATTCATACCCACGACAATACTGTGATTTCCTTGAATGCTGATTTTGACCATTGGGCATTTTGAGAAGTGTGGACCCTAGGCCATAAATTCATACCCACGACAATGCTGTGATTTCCATGAATGCTAATTTGACCATTGAGCATTTGGGGAGGTGGGGGCCCCAGGCCGTAAATTCATACCAAAATAATCCAGTGATTTCCTTGAATAATAATTTCGACCATTGAACATTTCAAGATTTGCAATCTTGTGAATCTCGGGTCTCAAGTTTTGGGCCCGAGGTGCTGTCATTTTCTTGAATCACAGCTTCAACCATCAAGCATTTTAAGAATACTGGGTCGTACGGTTATTTACTAAAGATGCCGCTGTGATTCCCTCTTAGACTGACATTGCCACCAACCCTACTGTCTCACAATATTGTCTGTCCAATCTGAGCTGGTATGCCATTGATTTATAGCTTCATATAATCTGCCTCTACAAAAACATGGATAAAAAACAGGAAGATTTATGGGTTTCTTAATTACAGTGTTTTGGGTATTTGTAGGGCAAACTGTTACCATGGTAACCATGCATATACGTTCTCGAAACCTTCTGTATCAAGCAATGATGATTATAGTTTTATTTTATAATTGGCTTGGAATGATTTATATAGTGATGATTTGGGAATAATGAATTTTAATGAAAGAACAAAAGGAAGTATCTCAAAATGTGATTGGTAACTTGGTGGTATGTGTATAACTCATTCTGTGATGTATATCTTAATCTGTGATTAGTAATTTAGTGCTATATATACCGGTGTTGTGATTTCAATTATTATCTCCCTTTAACTTGTTTGCATTTTACCTAGGCGCGCTTGTTGTAATCTGGTCTGTGGATTTATGTCTAGTTTATTCACAAATGATTGTCTCCATATATATATATATATATATATATATATATATATATATATATCATACATTGTAAACTTGTATCCAATTAGATCCCAAAATTGGAAATATCGTTGTTGTAATTCCAATTATTATTAATATATCTCAATATGTGTTGGCTGACTTTCGGTCTTAGTGATATATATCTTACTCAGATGTCGACTTTGTGATGTACCTCAGTCTGTGATGGTAACTTAGTGATGTACCTCAGTCTGTGATGATAACTTAGTGATGTACCTCAGTATGTGATGGTAACTGATTGATGTACCTCAGTCTGTGATGGTAACTTAGTGATGTACCTCAGTCTGTGATGATAACTTAGTGATGTACCTCAGTCTGTGATGGTAACTTAAAGAATTTACCTCAGTCTGTGATTGTAACTTAATGTTGTACCATAATCTGATGGTAGCTTTGTGATGTACCTCAATCTGTGATGGGAACTTAGTTATTTACCTCAATCTGTGATGGTAACTTAGTTATGTGCCTCAAGCTGTGATGGTAACTTAGTTATGTACCTCAATCTGTGATGGTAACTTACTTATGTACTTCAGTCTGTGATAGTAACTTTGTGATGTACCAAGCAATTTGTGATGGTAACTTAGTGATGTACCCCAATCTGCAATGGTAACATAGTGATGTACTTCAATCTGTGATTGTAACTTAGTGATGTACGTCAATCTGTGATGGTAACTTAGTGATGTACCACAAACTGTGATGGTAACTTAATGATGTACCTCGATCTGTGATGGTAACTTTGTGATATACCTCGATATGTGATGGTTACTTAGTGATGTACCCCAATCTGCAATGGTAACATAGTGATGTACTTCAATCTGTGATTGTAACTTAGTGATGTACGTCAATCTGTGATGGTAACTTAGTGATGTACCTCAAACTGTGATGGTAACTTAATAATGTACCTCGATCTGTGATGGTAACTTAGTGATATACCTCGATCTGTGATGGTTACTTAGTGATGTACCCCAATCTGCAATGGTAACATTGTGATGTACTTCAATCTGTGATGGTTACTTAGTGATGTACCTCGATCTGGGATGGTAACTTAGTGATATACCTCAATCTGTGATGGTAACTTAGTGATGTACCTCGATCTGTGATGGTTACTTAGTGATGTACCTTGATCTGTGATGGTAACTTAGTGATATACCTCAATCTGTGATGGTTACTTAGTGATGTACCTCGATCTGTGATGGTTACTTAGTGATATACTTCGATCTGTGATGGTAACTTAGTGATGTACCTCAATCTGTGATGGTAACTTAGTAATGTATCTCAATATTTGATGGTAACTTAGTGATGTACCTTGATCTGTGATGGTTACTTAGTGATGTACCTCATTCTGTGATGGTAATTTAGTGATGTACCTCAATCTGTGATGGATGACTTAGCGTTGTATCTTATTGTGTGATAGTTTGCTGTCAAGTATTATTCTGTATAAATGACCGAATGGTCTATCTCTGTGATGAGCGACTAATTGATGTTAATTTTATTCAAAGGAGAGTATTTTTTGATGTTTAAGTAAAAGTTTATACCTCATATGGCATTTATTCCTGGAAAACCTGACATATGCGGCATGAAATTTTTTATACAGTTAAATAATATATGCTGCTAATCGCCTTTTTATGACAAATCTCATGCAGTATATGTCAGGTTTTCTAAGAATAAAACAATAAAGAGTGAGATCTGTCAATTACTTGAGCCTTGAAACTTTAGAACAAGAAATCAATTAGATATAAATATTCTACTTTGACGTGCTAAATATAGCAATTATTCTCGTAAATAAGGCTAAAAATGGAGCCTCACTTCTCTTGATCGGAGTTAGGTTACATGGAAACTCCATCAGGTGCTGTTTACCATGTTTTTCATATGGCAATAATGGTTTAATTTGAATATTATCTCGACCATTTAGTGTAAAATGATAAAACGGAGAGACGGGCAATAAATGGAATGAAGTTGCTTGTGGATGGTCAATTATATGACAATATCAGGCCATATTAATACTGCCATTATTCTATATTACTGGCAATTTGGTCTTGGTTTCGAAGGTCTCATTACCTCCAATAATTTTATTTGTATCATTAAAACATCAAATCTCCTTTAATATGGTTTATACAATATTGAACTGACATTATATTAGTTCCCTATCAGTT
Source organism: Panopea generosa (assembly GCA_029582155.1). NCBI lineage: Eukaryota > Metazoa > Mollusca > Bivalvia > Adapedonta > Hiatellidae > Panopea > Panopea generosa. Next base: position 67,680,776 of record CM055904.1, read on the forward strand.
CTCTGCCAACATTTACCAAAAACCAGTAATCTGCCCAAAAAGTCAAGGTTACCCTGGCAAAGAACCAGTACTTCAGCCCAAAGGTCAAGGTCACACTGACCAAAAACCAGTAATCTGCCCAAAAAGTCAAGGTTACCCTGACAAACAACCAGTACTTCAGCCCAAAGGTCAAGGTCACCCTGACCAAAAACCAGTAATCTGCCCAAAAAGTCAAGGTTACCCTGACAAAGAACCAGTACTTCAGCCCAAAGGTCAAGGTCACCCTGACCAAATAACAGTAATCTGCCCAAAAAGTCAAGGTTACCCTGACCAAAAACCAGTACTCCATCCCAAAGGCCAAGGTCACCCTGACCAAAAACCAGTAATCTGCCCCAAAAGTCAAGGTCACCCTGATCAAGAACCGTTGCCCAATGTCACATGACCTCAGACACATAATTATGTCTCAAACTTATTAATTGATGACTTTCTTATTGCAGATTCCGGAGTAATACCCAGCCAGGAACACAAGAGGAGCTTGAACGTAAAAAAGGACCTAGCGATAACGCAGATAAAACACAAACATCAGTGACGACCATAACTGGGGGAGAACTTGAAATACCAGGTAAATATTGTAAGAATCTTTCATGGGTCAGTTGTAACAAGGTTGAGATATGGATATTCTCAACCAAAGTTTCACGGTTTTATTGGAACCAAGGCTGAGCCAAGGTGGCTGCTGAAACAGTGATACTGTGGACTGGAATTTCATTATCTCAACAGTACCTGATCTTTATATTTATTCTAAAAGGTTGATTTACCATCTTTTAAGAAGAGCATGACATCATCAATATAGTTCACTTGAAGAATTGCTATTTCTTGAATTTGATGAAAAAAATAAAAGAAATCTACAAGCTAGCTGAAACTAGTGCTTAAAAGATTGAAATGTCATTGACTGTACCATCTTTTGATAATAATAAAATCACAAAAGTCTCGCCAATTTTGCAACATCTAGCAAGACTAGTCGTTCATTTTAGGGGGAAAAAAGTTGGTCTCCTTTAATGTTTGAACAAAAAAATCAAATGAATAAGATATATGATAACTTGGTGTAAACAGAAACACATCTTAGACATGCTACTTGGATTGTACTCTGTTTTACTCTCAGTATTTATAATGGAAAGGCCATCCTTGAAAAAATGTTTGTTTAATGTTTCCTAAACAGTCCTCTGTGACTGAGTGGTCTAAGGAGCTGTAGCGAGATCACTTATCTATCAGCGCTAAGGTCATAGGTCACAGGTTTGAGTCCTGCTCGCTCTAAAAACTGTATGTGAGAAAGTTTGATGGTTACTTATCGAAGGACAGCAGTTCTACTTAGACTCATTCTTGGGTCTTCCTCCACAAATAAAACTGGATATGCCATAAATTATCTGACATGTGTTGAAAATGATGTTAAATCCCATTTTAAAAAAAAATGTTTCCTAACAGTTGTTAATATTGGGCAAATGGTAGTGGGGACTAAATTTCTTGATGAAAAGTGATGTTTTATATAAAACAAGAAAAAAATGGTCTTGAATATTTAAAAAATTCTGAAACAGCATATTGAGAACTTTTGAACTTTGACCCAGTGCTTGAATATATAATCAGTAATTTGTACAAGAGTGTGTCTTGTCTAGTAGTTGCTGGGAAGCAGGCATTTTACTGAAAGATTTAGAGGAGAGAACAACGAGACCCCAAGTCCACCCACAAAATTCTTGAATATTAAAAATTGTTAGTTGGTAAGTTGGTACAAACCCCCTCCCCCAAGCACATACATTCCTGGATGGGTCTATGATTTGTCAGGTATTAAGGTGGCTCTGTTTAAACTCAAATATTTTAAGTTATACTTTGTAACATTGCTTTGTTACACTACTCTGTAACACAGTTGATATATGAAACATTAAAATGCTTCTAGCAGGTTTGTTCATGAATTATTTCACTTCATAGGCTTTGCTCTTTTTTTGTTTTTATGCATGTGCACAGAAAAAAAAAGAGAAATTGCACTGACTGAATTTTTAAGTCGTGCATTTCATGTGAAAAATAATATTATATAGACTTTGATACACTTGAAAATATACAAAAAATCAATAACCTTTGTGAGTTCAGTATGTGTAACAATCCTGGGGTGTAAAACCAATACATTTGTAAAATGTTTATCTATAGGCCAGTGCTGTAGTAAGTGTTTGCACTGTGAGGTACAAGGTCTGCTATACCAACTATTAAGTGGTCCACTAATCTACTATTAGAATTGTGGTTTGATATGAACAAATACGATGTTACATCTTTATATCAGTTTATTTAATTTTAAATATTACTTAATTTCTAAAGATGGTCATGTGCTTTGTTCTGAATTTGTTGCATCGTGAATCATGAAACTGATTATATTCTTTTGGATATAACTTATTCTTAAAGGTAATTTTAATCACATGATTTGAATTAACTAATGGAAAACTCTGAAAGGTAATAAGTTTGTAACTTCTAACTTAAGATGGTATTTAGATATTAAAGGGAGTATATCTGAAAAAATTATATGTTTTAGGTCATTATAAATTAATTGTTTGATTATCGATCATGCCCGCCCACTTATTTTCATGCCACTCAAACCCTTTTCATTTTCAAAAAAAGAGAAAAATTTGGACAAGAATCAAACAATTAATTTATAATAGCCTTAAATGTCTTAAAAAATAAAATAGGCTCGACATATTGGAAAAAAAAGCAACCAATTTTAAGATTATGAAAAATCCTGATTTATTCCCTTGAAACTAATGCATGATTTTGTTATATTTGATATTAAATGTTTTTATATTATACTTTGCAATTTATGTTACCTAGAGGAGCTTTTTAATCGATACACAACGGAGAACCTTTCTGCACTAGTCAGTAAGTTGATTCAAACACTACTCGTAGACAAATAACTTGGTGCCTGCATCCCCAAACTTCACAACCACAAAAGAAAAAGAACTAAATTTGATAAATAGATTGCATTATTTTCAGGCAATCAAACTGGATATGCCATATATATCCAGTCATGTTTTAAGAATGGAGTAAAACAACACACATAAATAACAACACTCATAAATAACAACATACGAAAATACCAATACGCGAAAATAACAAAATTCTCTGCTAAATACCAGTGCAGAGCTTAATAAGATTGGAAGATACTGTAGCAATCTTTTTGCAAATAATTAGGCCCAGTAAGCTCAGTCAGTAGCATGTCTGACTATCAATCCTTGGGTCGTAAGTTTGAATCCCCACCCAGCCACAGTCTCAGTGATGATTTATATGCAACATTGTGTCTGCTAATTCAAGTGAGAAAGTTATCAGACTCAAGTACTGGTTACCTTCCAGGATCAGACTCAAGTACTGGTTACCTTCCAGGATCAGACTCAAGTACTGGTTACCTTCCAGGATCAGACTCAAGTACTGGTTACCTTCCAGGATCAGACTCAAGTACTGGTTACCTTCCAGGATCAGACTCAAGTACTGGTTGCCTTCCAGGATCAGACTCAAGTACTGGTTACCTTCCAGGATCAGACTCAAGTACTGGTTACCTTCCAGGATCAGACTCAAGTACTGGTTACCTTCCAGGATCAGACTCAAGTACTGGTTACCTTCCAGGATCAGACTCAAGTACTGGTTGCCTTCCAGGATCAGACTCAAGTACTAGTTACCTTCCAGGATCAGAGGAAAGACTGGTTAGGTTAACTGATAGTCTGTCTAAACCCTAGGTGACATAAAAATGATGCTACATATTCAAACAAACAAGCAGTATCAAAGATGGAAACGGTAACTGAAAAGTTGATCTTGACTGAAGAAAATGTCCATACAATAGAGACGTAATCAAATTGATTCACCCAAATTTAGTGTGTTATTTTTTGGTATTTAGTGAATTAAATATTTGAAATAATAACATAGATTATGTAGCAGTCTTTTTCAGTGGTAAATAAAAATATATGCACTTCAGTTTTTAATTTCTGTTGAATATTTTTTTAAATATCACAAAAAGATTATTTTGGTTGGCAAATTTCAATGCAAAATGTTGATTGATGAATATTTCAAAAAATATGTTTTCAGAAATTCATGTAAAACTTGATTAAATAAAAGCCTTATATATTAAGATAATGCTAAATGTTTTATCACAGTATGGTACGCGTATCAGAAGTTACTGCAAAATATATAAATGTTTAATCACAGTATGGTACGCGTATCAGAAGTTACTGCAAAATATATAAATGTTTGCTCATTTGGCAAAACTAAATTTACGGAAAGCCCGACTAGCTCATTTGGTAGCCAGGGGGTCTTAAGTTTGAATCCCTGCCCGACCACAGTCTCCATGGTAATGATATACAACTTAGTGTCTCATTATCATTTATCTTTCACTCAGGTGAGAATGTTGTCAGTTATGTGCGGAGATGGGGTCTGCTCGAGTACTGGTTAACCTTCCAAGATCCCAGGGAATAGTGGTTAGATTGACTGATCTTCTTTTAGCTGTCAACGACATCAGATGATGCTAATTGTTCGATCAATCAGTCAATCAAATTTGCATTGATTTTCCAAATTTGAAATCATTTTTTGCTATAAATTTAACTGGTAAAACCTTTTTGTTTACCACTAAAGTTGATTTATATCCTGATATTGAATATATTTATTTATAGATATGCCACTTAAATTACATGTAAGAAAACCAACAACCTTTGTTTGAAACATAGGCTTCAAATAATAAGATTAATTATGCATCCAGTTTAATATTGGCAGACTCTTAGATAGGCACCAGGCTGTTTTACAAAATGTTGTTGTAGTGCCTGTATTTTGTCTGTATTTTAATAGTTTTGTATTCTGTCGTTCCTTTTTTTAATGTTCAATTTCGTTGCGTGTGTTGATAGAAGGCTCATGTAAGTATTGTGATTTTTATTTTTTATCTGTTGTATGTCTTCAATCTGTAAACAATCGACCTCTCAAACTGACCTCTCAAATTGATCACTCAGACTGATCTCTCAGACTGACCTCTCAAAATGACCTCTCAAATTGACCTCTCAGACTGACCTCTCAGACTGACCTCTCAAACTGACATCTCAAGCTGACATCTCAAACTGACCTCTCAGACTGACATCTCAAACTGACATCTCAAACTGACCTCAGATACTGACCTCTCAGACTGACATCTGAGACTGACATCTCAAACTGACATCTGAGACTGACATCTCAGATTGACCTCTCAGATTGACATCTCAGACTGACATCTCAGATTGACCTCTCAGACGGACCTCTCAGACTGACATCTCAGATTGACCTCTCAGACTGACATCTCAGAATGACCTCTCAGACTGACATCTCAGACTGACCCTTCAGACTGACCTCTCAGACTGACATCTCAGATTGACCTCTCAGACTGACTTCTCAAACTGATCTCTCAGACTGACCTCTCAGACTGACACCTCAAACTGATTTCTCAGACTGACCTCTCATACTGATCTCTCAAACTGATCTCTCATACTGCCCTCTCAGATTTACCTCTCAAAGGGAACTCTTAAGACACAATTAGTGTTTACAGATAACACTTTAGATAGACTTAAATTTTATCGAAAGTTCATATTTAGGTCAAATCTCGCTGACAATATAAGCAAAGTAATTTGCGCTATGGGCAGTGTTGTTTGGTATAAAATATTGGTAAACAGCCATAGGTGAACCTCCACTCTTCAAGCGGCTGTTGAGCAGGACAGACGTCTCCTGGGCAAGCTCCAGCCTTCTAAGTGGGTCACGGTCCCTCCACGTTTACATGGAGGGATTTTTAACCTATCATCGTTTTTATGTTTTTAACGTGGTGTTAAAAAGGGTCGTTTGGAAAAATCTACAAGAATCAGCATGCTACAATAGTACTACAGCTACTCCAAGAAACATCTTTTGACGGGAACCTCCATATCCACAGAATCAACTTAGCTAAAAATTTGTCTTCAAGAATCATCTTTAGTCATCTTTAAACAACTTATCTACAAGAATCTTCCTAGAATTTACATCGTCGGGCTACTCTGTTTGACAGCTTCGGTCTCAAATCACTTTAACGCAATGCGGGTTGAGATTGACCCAGTCAACAGCAACTTTAAACACGACAAAAAGATCTTAACAACTGGCACGGAAGATGGAACATCATATCGCCAAGAAACAGCCTAGTGTATAATCGTCTTATCCAGCCAGTGGTGCAGCACCGGGAGGAGTAGCGAACCTGCTGATGCTGTTCACTGGCATCGTAATCGTTTTATCTTGCTCGCCAAAAAGCCTAGAGCTAAGTGCGAGGGTAATATAATTTAATATAAGTAATTACATGCAGTAACTATAACCTTTAATATATAAGTTTATGTAATATAATTATGGCTGCAATCGGTAAATACAAAAAGAAATAAAAAAAAAAATTGTTATTTAATCTTCATATTAAAAACAGTCGTCAGTTTACACATTTAATCTTATCATGATTACAAACAATGTTATTAAATAATAAGCACCGAACCCAAAAATAAATAGTTGTATGATTATGCAACGTAGTTAATAATAAACTTCAAATTTGAATGTCAACTCGTCTTATTAATTGAAATCATCTTCATTCATCTTTCATTAATCATCACAGAAATGCATCATCATCTTTTATGATTTCAATTATCATCTTATCCTGCTCCCCAAAATGACTGGTTCAAAGCACGAAGGTAAATAAAAACTTATACATACATATCTCTCAGACTAACATCTCAAACTGACCTCTAAAACTGACCTTTCAGACTTACCTCACAGACACTATTCTGAATAACTTCTGTGGAAGATCAAATCATGTTTGCTATCTGTCTCTTTAGCTCACCTGAGCCGAAGGCTCACAGGTGAGCTTTTGTGATCGCCTAGTGTCCGTCGTCTGTCGTCCGTCGTCCGTCGTCCGTCGTCCGTCGTTAGCTTTTAGATTCTAACAATTTCTCCTCTGAAACCACTGGGCTAATTTTGATATAACTTCACAGAAATGTTCCTTGGGTGACCCTCTACCAAGTTTGTTCAAGCCATCTTGATTCATAAAAAAACATGGGAGCCAGGGGGCGGGGCCAGTTTAATTTGTAAAAATTCTTGTCAGATACTACTGGCTCGATTTTAAAATAATTTCACTGAAATGTTACTTGGGTGACCCTCTACCAAGTTTGTTCAAGCCATCTTGATTCATCAAAAAACATGGCGGCCAGGGGGTGGGGTTAGTTTACTATATAAGCTTAAGTAAAAACTTAAAAAACCTTGTCAGAAACTACTGGCTCGATTTTAAGATAATTTCACAGAAATGTTCCTTGGGTGACCCTCTACAAAGTTTGTTAGAACCATCTTTATTCTTCAAAAAACATGGCCGCCAGGGGGTGGGGCAAGTTTGATTAGTAAAAATTTAAAAAAATCTTCTTGTCAGAAACTACTGGCTTGATTTTAAAATGATTTCGCAGAAATGTTCCTTGGAGGATCTTTCACCAAGTTTTTTAAATCGCAGTGATTCGTCAAAAAACATCATGCAGCCAGGGGTGGAGTTAGTTTACTATATAAGTTATAGTACAAACTTAAAAAATCTTCTTGTCAGAAACCACCAGATCAATTTTAAAACAATTTCGCAGAAATGTTCCTTTGGTGACCCTTTACCAAGTTTGTTCAAGCCATTGTGATTTGTTAAAAAATATGACCGCCACAGTGAGGTACTAGTTTACTATATAGAAAGCTATAGTAAAAACTTCAAAAGCCTTCTTGTCAGAATCTACTGACCTGATTTCGATGTAATTTCACTGACATTTACCATGGGTGAACATTTACCAAGTTTGAACTCTTCTACACATCTGTTACATCTTCAAAACAAATCAAAATTCTAACTACTTGCCCATCTTGTTTTTCTGGAATTTTGAGTGTTCATATTTTATATATTAATCTACTTAAGTAGGGTGAGTCAAGGTCAGTCCAGTGAGTGATATAGGGCCATTTTGACCCTCTTGTTTAATATAATTAATTCACTGTGGCTGTCACTATTTAAATGCAGCCAAAATAACAATGTCAAATAACTCAAAGACAGTTCATCCATTGCTCAAATTTGGGTTTCTCATTGTTGTCGTCAAATATTCAAAAAGCCTGTCATTTAGGGGACAAGTTTTGCATTGAGTGTTATTGTATTACATCACATTTTTCCTAGGGAAAGGTGGGGAGGAGTGGTGGGGGTGGGGGGCATTTTAATGTCAACACCGCTACATCATTATTGCTAAAATTTCTTAAAATATAAAAAACTCTCTCTATACGAATTATACATACATATGTGAGATGAGCTCTGAAACAATTTCGATTCAAGTTTAACAGTCAGATTGAAACATCGATTGTGTTACGTTTTGGTGGATTCAGTATACCAAACCATTCGGATTCCATTTATTAATGATAATAAGACGCTTTCGATCCATTTTAATTGTTGTTTTTTTTAAAACGTTTATAATGTTTTTTCCTGATAAACTCCTTTATAAAGGAAAAAGTTTTCAATTTGACAAGATCTGTTAACAAAGATCCAGTTAATATTGTGGGACCAGATGTATTAGTCCTTCTGTACTTCTGCTTAGCAATTTTCTTTGCTCTGGATGATGGAAGAGATTAAGGGCACCAAGTGTACTCTGGACGATGGGAGATATAAAGGGCACCTAGTGTGCTTTAGAAGATGGGAGAGATTAAGGGCACCAAATGTGCTCTGGATGATGGGAGAGGTTAAGGGCACTATGTGTGCTCTGGATGATGGAGAGATTAAGGGCACTAAGTGTGCTCTGGATGATGGGAGAGATAAAGGGCACTAAGTGTGCTCTGGATGATGGGAGAGATAAAGGGCACTAAGTGTGCTCTGGATGATGGGAGAGATTAAGGGCACTAAGTGTGCTCTGGATGATGGGAGAGATTATGCACTAAGTGTGCTCTGGATGATGGGAGAGATAAAGGGCACTAAGTGTACTCTGGATGATGGGAGAGATAAAGGGCACTAAGTGTGCTCTGGATGATGGGAGAGATTAAGAGCACTAAGTGTGCTCTGGATGATGGGAGAGATAAAGGGCACTAAGTGTACTCTGGATGATGGGAGAGGTTAAGGGCATTATGTGTGCTCTGGATGATGGGAGAGATTAAGGGCACTAAGTGTGCTCTGGATGATGGGAGAGATTAAGAGCACTAAGTGTGCTCTGGATGATGGGAGAGATAAAGGGCACTAAGTGTACTCTGGATGATGGGAGAGATAAAGGGCACTAAGTGTGCTCTGGATGATGGGAGAGATTAAGAGCACTAAGTGTGCTCTGGATGATGGGAGAGATAAAGGGCACTAAGTGTACTCCAGATGATGGGAGAGAGGTTAAGGGCATTATGTGTGCTCTGGATGATGGGAGAGATTAAGGGCACTAAGTGTGCTCTGGATGATGGGAGAGATTAAGGGCACTAAGTGTGCTCTGGATGATGGGAGAGATTAAGTGATTTCTCTGAGGTTTCAAGATCACTTGCCTCTCAGCGCTAAAAACAGGTTTTGGGTTCAAATCAAGCTCGGTCCAAAACAGTTACTTGTGGTAGGATTGTGGTTCTACAGAGATTCATGTTATGTGTGTCAAATGTAAATTTTAAATGCAACTTTACCATTTGGGAAAAAAACAAAAGTGGTGGTCTAGTAGTAAAACGTCCGGCTTACAGGCAGAAGGTATTGAGTTCGAACCCTGGTCAGGTCATACCAAAGACTTTAAAAATGGTACTGGACGCTTGTTTGCTTGGTGCTCAAAATTTAGAGAATAACTCTAGGTCTTATTGACACGGTGTCAGTATAATGTGACTGGCAGGGGTATCATACTGGTGTCTGCGGCATAAAACTGCATCATGGCAGCAATTAGAATATTGTCTCAAATAGACACCATTGCAAGACGCTGAAAAATTGTTGAAAGCAACTCTAAACACCATACAATAAATCCATTTGAAAATGACTTTCTTAAAATTGAAATTGATTCTTTGTACCAATATATTGTAAAGAGATAGAAATAAAGGAAGGAGCTGCTATATGGTTTTGCACATTATCTCAGAAAATGGCTTCGGAATTTCATTTGTTTAAATGTCTCAGTACTTTCATTTTAACTTCATTGACATAATGATTTTTGAACATTGCAATATTTAGAAACTTTTAATCTATGAGCCCTTGGTTACAACCAGCTTTCGTTTCCCATTTGGTGATAGTTTCTATGGCAACAGAGCAAAAACTGTCCACTGGGTATATCTTGTACAGACCCTAAACCGCTCAAGTACCCCATAATTGCACTCCGTTTGCGCTCAGTTTGCACTCCGTTCGCGGTCCGTTCGCGCTTAGTTCGCACTCCGTTCGCGCTCCGTTTGCGTGCACTCGATTAAACGCGGTTAATTTAATGCACTCACAAACGCAGGTATTCGCTCACGAGCGCTGTATATCTGAGTGCTCTGTTTAATACTCCTCTTATCGTTCGCTTCGTTCAGCGTTCACTCAACGTTCAGTTCGCTCAGTTCGGTTTCCGGCCAATAACCAATCGCAACATCTCAACTCTTAAAATGATTCTATATTGACTTTTTAATTTAATCTGTTCCAATGGAGCAATAAAATGTATCCATGGGATTTAGTCAAGGTAAATTAATTCATAATCCGATTGTTTGTCTACATATTATGTCACCCGCTGGGCAAAAGGTTGTAAATTTCCGATAAGCTAGTATCGATAGTAGGCATGTTTAACGGAAATGTTTATGTTTTGATATGTGATCAGTGGTCTGGGTGATCAAAGAATATCGTAAGTTATACCGGCGTCTGTTATCCAGACCGACATGTGTTTGCGTCAGTATCTTCTTTGATATACCGTAAGCCGTTTGTAACAGGAAAGCAATAAAGTTTGTCCACAAAATTTACACATACATCATCAACATAAACTAAATATATTGTTGTTAATAACTAAATTTAATTAATAATTCCATACTGTTGATACCTCGTTGGCCTTATAATAATCCATAAATCTGCTCAGTGTAAGCAGTGACTTAACAACATGTGGATATATCACTGGTTTTGTTAATGTTCGAACTAAAATAAGCTTTATAATCAATAATATGCACTGCAAGGGTGATAAAAAAATTATTATAACCCGTGCAATGCAATTCGACATTATAATAAATGATTTTTGAAAAATAATAATCTTGTAGTGTTTTTCTCGATTTGGGTCCAATTGTGGCTTCACTAGACTTAAAAAATATATTCTGATATTTTAAGTTTTTATAATAATTTTCGTTATCATTATGTATATAAATATACTTGCAATGAACTTTTTTCAGCGGGTTTCTCAAACTATTATTTTACTGATAGTATGCTTTATGTTAATATATTATTTAAATTGACAAACTATATTAAACTTGTTTGAAACTACACCCACTGTGCTATACCGCTAATTATATGACACGCAACAACACACCCGTGGTGTTAATTACGTTATGTCACATGCCAGTGAGAGCCGTGTCAATTAGGTTATATGCTAAAGCGGTGACTTATCGGTCTATTGACCACGGAAGATATGTATGGTTTCATTTTGATTGTAATTCGTGCCAGATGGATGAATCTTAATTGAGCCAACATTATGTGATTGAAAAGAAAAGATAAAAAAGGAAAACTGCCAGCCAATTAACAACAAATAAAAAAATTATTTAAGATATTTGTTATTCGAAGTTTCAGAACGCTTTAGTATGTAAATATCATGATGTTAATATCATTAAATTAACGAACCGAAAACGCCAGTTCTGAATGAATGGTGGAAAGTGTGACATACACGTATTAAGGGATGTGTATTCAGGGCTGTCATTTTACCACAGCTGCCTTAGCGACCTCGTATAAAAAACAGATACCACTAAAAATCAGAATTGTTAATTTACAAAATAAAACAATCCTACAATTTTAAAACTAATAAAAATTAAATGTCTCTAAATAATTCCTTGTAAAAATGTAGTATTTTATTTGTATTATTTTTTACTTTCATTATTTGTTTTATTTTTTTTTTAATAGTATTATCATTGGAGCTATTATTATAATATACATATTGACTTATTGATTTGTCACAGCTTTTATATTGGAGACGTGCATCTGGTCAGTCGTTCACAATTAATATAACAATTTAATTACTGTTATGAAGGCAGAGTTGCATGGCAATCATCAAAACAGATACCCATGGTGAGAACCACATGTGTGTCAATAAAAAGTTAATTGGTGATTTATCGGTCCATTGATCACGAAGAACCCTGCCGGTGTGTAATTTTCATTTTGATTATATTTAATGCCAGATGAATGAATCTTAATTTAACCCGCGGCATGTGATTGGATAAGAAATATATAGTCAAAATCAATACTAAAATATGCAGATTTTTTTTATAATATTGTTATTATCATCATTATCATTAATATCTATTATATATTTTATCATTATTTATTACTATTATTACTAATATTATTTTCATTATTATTTATAGTATTGTTATTATTGCTATATTACTTTATTATTATATTATAATATTATTATTCTTCTTATTATTATTGTCATTTCTTACTTGTTGCCCCTTTCACAGCTTTTATATAATGGCTTAATTGTTACGTGCTTACGTGCACGTGATCAGGCGTATCGATTTTGTAGGAAAGCGGGAAAACAATATATTTACTATTTTATAGGCAGTGAATACATATTCTTTTTTGTTTATTTCAACCTTCCCGATGATCAAAAGCTGTTCTTTAGTCAATATAAAATCACAACCTCAGAAAGGTCACCTTGAAATTTACGTTTACTAGTTTTTATTTCCTGTGTCTAATGTGTTATTTCGGTCTGTCGTGTTAATTTGGCATACATACTTTTATTTTACATTAATTTAATTTAGCTTGATTGTGAAGTAAGCTCGGAGCTTATGCATATCGTTCTCCAGTGCATTCCCTTATTAGATCTGGTACTGAATTGTGTTTCGAGAGGTCGGGTAGAGCCTGGGTCAAACTCGCGACCTCTGCCGCCTGAAGCCAGCACCCTATCCGCTGTACTACTGACCCACTTTATATTTTAAAATACAATTAATTTATTACTATTATTTTAATGAGATGTGCACGAGTATAATGTTTCCACTTTAATTGCAATATAACAGTTTCACGTACATTTGCTCACAACTAAGCACAAACTCAGTGTAACTATGTTTGGGGAAAATATAAAACTAAAGTCCAAATTAAATTGAAAATTGGTAATTTTTATTTTGCCGAAATACCCAAACAAATAGAATCATAATCATATAATTTTCCGCATATCTATGTTTTGTTTGTTTCACGCATGCTTTGATATTTTTGTATTTGGAACAGTATACGCTTAAATCGAAATAAAGTAAATGTATTGTATGTTCTATAACTAATTTATATCGAAATAACACGGCAAATAATGAATTCATATTACATCTTTTCGAATTGTTATTTACACAATATATATACATTTTATTACATTTTTAATTATTTATATTTTTGTTGCGCAAACCAAAACATGCTTAAACATGCAACTAAATTAACCGTAGATAACCGTTGATGTGTCGTCTATTGTATAATTGGTATTTTAAACATTATTGTATTGATCAGCTAAATATTGATATTTATGCTATAATTGATAAATTGTTGACAAAAATAAGTTTTATCATGCGTTTTACAATAAAACATTTATATAAAATACATGGTTTATATTTATGTGAAAGAAAATTTCTTTTTAATCTCGATTTTAAGTATCGATTTCACGATCAAATGATGAAAAAAGAGTGTATCCGAATGAACGAGTGCACTCAGTAGCGCACGAATAGTTCTGTTATCAGTTATCTTACTGTGTCTAGCGTATACTGCATATACTGCGCATCTGAGTGCACTCAGCGTATCTGAGTGCATTCAGCGTGTCTGAGTGCACTCGATCTATTTCATGCGTTCAGGAGTGCGTTTATTATTAAAAATTCAGCGTTTGCTTACGGTCCAGGTCCGCTCCGTCAGCGCTCAATCTGCGCTCCGTTCGCGCTCCGTCTGCGCTACGCTCGCGCTCCGCTTACGCTCTGAGTGCACTCCGTTTGCGTGCATTTGGGGTACTTGAGCGGTTTAGGGTCTGTATCATGTTAGATGAAGCCTTTTATTAGATTGGATGTCTTTCAAGAAAATTTGTATTTACACATCCAGGAAAGGTTTGTTGCACATGTGACTTGAACACTTGCCATTATGTTGTAGGTTTACACGCTGTACACTTACACATAAAAGTAGAGTACATGTGTAACATATACAGCGAACAGTTACCATATGTTGTATGTTTAAACACACTGAACACTTACACATAAAAGTAGAGTACACGTGTAACATATACAGAGAACAGTTACCATATGTTGTATGTTTACTCACTGAACACTTACACATAAAAGTAGAGTACATGTGTAACATATACAGAGAACAGTTACCATATGTTGTATGTTTACACACTGTACACTTACACATAAAAGTAGAGTACATGTGTAACATATACAGAGAACAATTACCATATGTTGTATGTTTACACACTGTACACTTACACATAAAAGTACAGTACACTTGTAACATATACAGAGAACAGTTACCATATGTTGTATGTTTACACACTGAACACTTACACGTAAAAGTAGAGTACATGTGTAACATATACAGAGAACAGTTGCCATATGTTGTATGTTTACACACTGTACACTTACACATAAAAGTACAGTACATGTGTAACATATACAGAGAACAATTACCATATGTTGTATGTTTACACACTGTACACTTACACATAAAAGTACAGTACACTTGTAACATATACAGAGAACAGTTACCATATGTTGTATGTTTACACACTGAACACTTACACATAAAAGTAGAGTACATGTGTAACATATACAGAGAACAATTACCATATGTTGTATGTTAACACACTGTACACTTACACATAAAAGTACAGTACACTTGTAACATATACAGAGAACAGTTACCATATGGTGTATGTTTACACACTGAACACTTACACATAAAAGTAGAGTACATGTGTAACATATACAGAGAACAGTTGCCATATGTTGTAAGTTTACACACTGTACACTTACACATAAAAGTACAGTACATTTGTAACATATACAGAGATTGTATAGTACAGTACACTTGTAAAGAGAAAAGTTACCATAGATTGTACAGTACAGTACACTTGTAACATATACAGAGAACAATTACCATATGTTGTATGTTTACACACTGGACACTTACACATAAAAGTACAGTACATTTGTAACATAAACAGAGATTGTATAGTACAGTACACTTGTAAAGAGAAAAGTTACCATAGATTGTACAGTACAGTACACTTGTACAGAGAACAGTTACCATAGATTGTACAGTACAGTACACTTGTACAGAGAACAGTTACCATAGATTGTACAGTACAGTACACTTGTACAGAAAACAGTAACGATAGATTGTATAGTACAGTACACTTGTACAGACAACAGTTACCATAGATTGTACAGTACAGTACACTTGTACAGAGAACAGTTACCATAGATTGTATAGTACAGTACACTTGTACAGAGAACAGTTACCATAGATTGTATAGTACAGTACACTTGTACAGACAACAGTTACCATAAATTGTATAGTACAGTACACTTGTACAGAAAACAGTTACCATAGATTATATGGTACAGTACACTTGTACAGAGAACAGTTACCATAGATTGTATAGTACAGTACACTTGTACAGACAACAGTTACCATAAATTGTATAGTACAGTACACTTGTACAGAAAACAGTTACCATAGATTATATAGTACAGTACACTTGTTAAACAGAACAGTTACCATAGATAATATAGTACAGTATACTTGTACAGAGAACAGTAACAATAGATAATACAGTACAGTACACTTGTACAGAGAACATATATCATATATTATATAGTACAATGCACTTGTACAGAGAACATATACCATACATTATATAGTACAGTACACTTGTTACGTATACAGAGAACAGTTACAATATATTATATAGTACAGTACACTTGTACAGAGAACAATAACCATAGATACACTTGTACAGAGAACAGTGGCTTAACGTAAATTATATAGTACAGTACACTTGTACAGAGAACAGTGGCTTAACGTAGATTATATAGTACAGTACACTTGTACAGAGAACAGTTCCTTAATGTAGATTATATAATTAGTACAGCAGCTGCTGCAAGTTTTCTTCAAATTAAATCATGTGCACTTTATTTTAACATTGATTGTTCTAACAATCAAATAAAATAGACACTGCTGATATTTTGTCGCTGATAATTTCCTTTTTCCAAATGTTGCTTTAAAATATGTTCAGTTTCCATGGCAACATCAAAATTGAATGTGTGCATATTTCCCAGAAAACAGCTTTTATCAATTAGAATCAATTAATGTAAACTACTTCGTCTGCTATATTGAATGTTCTGAAATTAAAAATTACATGTATGCAATACTATGTGCTGTGTGATAAATGTCATGTGACGCTTCTGTGTATATAGTTATAAATCCATGTGTCCTTTGTGCAGTCTTGAAGGGAGTATAATTATCAGGGAAATGTTACACTTGTCTTAAAAAAAATTATTATTTTAAAATGGATAAAAAAGTTGTCTCATTATCATCAATGAATGGTTTGGTTACAATGTCAAATCCACAAAAATTTGATTTGATTGATCTTTAAATTGAGGTGGTAAACTTGCAACAAAATCCCCATTCTAAAAATAGACATTACTAGATACTGATTGATGGCCTTCACAACGTCATTCTGACTCATACTGAGATAAAACAATTTTTATAAATGTGTAAACCTGTATAACATATCAAATTAAAATAAAAATGAAACCACATTTCTCATTTAATACGTTGTTACAAAATATGTTGCAGTCTTAAGTGGGAAATCTATTGTAAGTCTAACCTAAGCATGTAGCCCAAGTTAGGAAATCCCTTTTTAGATCACCTTGAAGACTTTGTATTTAGGGACATTTTGCGATTGCTTCTACTTCTCAAAAACCGTAAGCTTAATCAATCGTAATGAAATGTTGTATGCAGCTTTGCTACCTAAATTGTGAGCTGTCTGATCCCCTGCCTCCTGGAGCCATGTGACCTGCATGTCCCTGAGTCTCACAGTTTCGCCTTTGGGTGGGGCTTAAAAAAATTAATGGTAAACTTTCAAAATCCTCATTTCATAGAAAGCAATCAGAAACAAATCGTGAGCATGATTATTGATGCCTATGCGTCCTTTATAAAATAAGTTAATTGCATGCCCAAGGGATTCATGGTTTGGCCCTGGGGGTGGGACCTACTTTACTAAATCTGTATAAGAGACAAAAAGTAATTTTTGATGACTGAATGGACTTTAAATGGTTTTAGGTGTGATTTGATGTTGCTGAGATGCCAGTTAATGCTTATGTTTTATTGAGAATAGTTAATGTAGATTTTTAGTCCCGAGTCAGCTTAAATTGTAAAATACGGGAACAAAAAACAAAAACAGGCAGAGTTAACTTTTTTGATAAACAACTGGTGTTTGTCAAAACCAAATAACTAATGATTGATTGATTGAATATTTTTATGCCATCGAGGGTTAACAGACTATCAGTTAACCTACCCACTGTTTCCTGGGATCCGCTGAAAGGTTAACCAGTACTTTAGCACACCAAATTTCTGCAAGTAACGGATAACTTTCTCACTTGAATCATCTGTGAGAGACAAATGATTATGAGACATAATGTTGTATATCAATCATCACAGAGATGGGTGGGGATTCGAACTCACAACCCCTGGATTGATAGTCAGACACGCTACCAACTGGGCTGTTCAAGCCTGGCCCAAACTAAGTCAAAAAGTCTGACAAAAAGTATATGAGTTATTTCAATTATTTATGAATCAAAACAGACAAATCTCCCTTTAGGCAGTGCCTCATTTCATATTATTCATTCTGACACTATATCTAATTCTGTATGCTTGCATGTCAATCTGATATGGTAGAAAACCTGCATGTTGCATTCTGTCATGCATTCTAGGATGACATCAGTATTGTAGTCCAAACTGGATGAACCTGTTTGCATGTATGTAGTTTCTATTCTCCTTGTTACAGAAAAACCTCAGAAAAAGACGCTTAAAGAGAAACTTCTAGGCTCAAAGTTCGGAGGTGAAGGTAATTAAAAAATGTTTATCTGAAGTAATGAATTTGAAGTGAAGCAATTGCTTGGATGATCTCCCCGTCTACGCAAATCATTTCCGCTCAAAATAGGTCAGATGAAAATAATATAACAAATGAAATGTAAAAGATGTCTTTTTTATATTCCAAGCATATACTTGGTCTCTTGGGGCTGTTTGGAAGAATAAATTGTTCATTCAGCTTTAGAAAGTACAACGCTATTGTTACATTTACTTGGATCACTGTCCTCTGTATTGTAAAACCCCATATAAGGACTTGTATAGAAGGATAGTAAACTTGCATTTCTCTACTAAATATTGATAAAACAATTTTGAACACAAGTTTTTGGACATTGTGTCATTTTGTTAAGAATTTCATTGTGCAAAGAAAGAATTTTGATTTGTATTTCTGAGATGAATGGATATTATAATAATTGAAAACGAGATTTTGCAAGAATATGCAAAAGTTCATAAAATCTAAAACAGTTGCTTCTCCTTCTCCATATTAAAGTCCATGACCCATTTAACTATTTTGACATGCGGTCAGAGTAAACTCACTAGAAAAAAACTCCTTATATGGTGAATGGGGAAAGAAATAAGTTTAGCAAGAAAAGCATGTAATAACTATAAAGGTGTGAGTCAAAGTCCAACATGTACTTGTCCAATCTGCCCTAAAATAGTTACAAAATAAATGTATTAATGATTTGTAATTATTTACCTATTAATTAACTATGAACCATTATCTTTGTAAAACTATCTTATGAAATGTCGTATTTATATAATAAAAGTAATAATGCTATAATACACTGCGATCTTGTTATAGCACGGTCTGATTTAACGCGTATCTCTATATAACACTTTTTTTTGTATGGCTTCCAATTTTAAAATGGATATTTTCAACCAGCTTCATGAAGAATGACATTATAACATAAATGTTGGTGATTTAAAAATTTATAAACTAAATCGCAATGTTTTTATGAGCTTGATTTCGTGACCACGTCTTAATATTTGCTTCAGTTACAAGTGAATCAAAGTCCGTACAGATGGTGGACATACAATGTTTTTGTTTCAAAACAACAATATTTTAATTTTTTCAAATTATCAATTTATATGATAGAAAAATATAATAACAGAATAGAAACAATGTAAGTAAACAATTCACGATAAATTACATTATAATAAAAAATTATATTGAAAGAAACAGAAAGAAAAATGTTGACAGAATGTTCCACAGATGATGTCTTATTCCATATGTGGGACTTTCCAAAGCAGCAATATTCATAATACTATTCTGTCTATATCGCGGTCCAACTCATTGACTCCAGAGAACCACGTTATGTCACGACCTGGTGTATTGTAAAATTTAAAAGACTCAAGTTATACACACAGTCGCCCCTGGTGATATTAAAACTCCAGTTATACACACAGTCGCCCCTGGTGAAATTAGAACTCCAGTTATACACCCACTCGCCCCTGGTGATATTAAAACTCCAGTTATACACCCACTCGCCACTGGTGATATTAAAACTCCAGTTATACACACAGTCGCCCCTGGTGATATTAAAACTCCAGTTATACACACAGTCGCCCCTGGTGATATTAAAACTCCAGCTATACACCCACTCCCCCCTGGTGAAATTAGAACTCCAGTTATACACCCACTCCCCCCTGGTGAAATTAGAACTCCAGTTATACACCCACTCCCCCCTGGTGATATTAATTCTCCAGTTATACACCCACTCGCCCCTGGTGATAGTAAAACTCCAGTTATACACCCACTCGCCCCTGGTGATATTAAAACTCCAGTTATACACCTACTCGCCCCTGGTGATAGTAAAAATCCAGTTATACACCCACTTGCCACTGGTGATATTAAAACTCCAGTTATATACCCAGTCGCCCCTGGTGATATTAAAACTCCAGTTATACACCCACTCGCCCCTGGTGATATTAAAACTCCAGTTATACACCCACTCGCCCCTGGTGATATTAAAACTCCAGTTATACACCCACTTGCCCCTGGTGATATTAAAACTCCAGTTATACACCCAGTCGCCCCTGGTGATATTAAAACTCCAGTTATACACCCACTCGCCCCTGGTGATATTAAAACTCCAGTTATACACCCACTCGCCCCTGGTGATATTAAAACTCCAGTTATACACCCACTCGCCACTGGTGATATTAAAACTCCAGTTATACACCCACTCGCCCCTGGTGATATTAAAACTCCAGTTATACACCCAGTCGCCCCTGGTGATATTAAAACTCCAGTTATACACCCACTCGCCCCTGGTGATATTAAAACTCCAGTTATACACCCAGTCGCCCCTGTTGATATTAAAACTCTAGTTATACACCCACTCGCCCCTGTTGATATTAAAACTCCAGTTATACACCCAGTCGCCCCTGGTGATATTAAAACTCCAATTATACACCCACTCGCCCCTGGTGATATTAAAACTCCAGTTATACACCCAGTCGCCCCTGGTGATATTAAAACTCCAGTTATACACCCACTCACCCCCGGTGATATTAATTCTGTTAAAGGAAGTATATCAGGAAAAATCTCTGTAATGTCTAAAAATAGATAAATATGTTATTTTGGTGTGTTTAAATAAAGCTATAATGAATTAATTGCTAGATTATCATCAATGCCTGTCCCCTAATTTTAATGCTGCCCTGACCCTTTTTAAAAAAAAAATCTGCCACCCCCTTCCTCCTTTTAAAGCAAAAATTTGGATGATAATCTAGCAAATTTATAATGGCCTAAGACATCATTAGGGCAATATGGGATTAGTGAGAATAAAATTATAAGTATAAGCCTGATTTATTGGAAAAATATATTTTTTGGTATATTCATTTTTTTTTTAAAAAAAAATACTGATATACTTCCTCTAATGTTTCCACTGCTTCCAGTTTGTTGTGGTTTGCTTAACTCACCAGTGTGGCGCAACCAACTTGCTTGCTTTACTAATTGCCTTGATTATAACATACAGACAAGCAGAGCAGCAAAAAATCTCCAAAGAAGAAATTAAACGTTCAAAAAGTCAAAAAAGGTATCTTCTTATTCCCAATCACCAAATTATTTGATTTTCAATTATTTTAACTACACACTGGTTTGCTAGATTCATGAACAAATTGTAGAAATTTTGCTTTTTTGTTCCTTATTTAGAATAACCTTATACTTGCACTTTAACATTAAAATTTTATTGTTTAGTAATCAGGTGCGTAGCTTGCTTTAGGCACAGTTGTAGGGTGTGTGTAGGGTGGGGGTGGGGGTCCAGAGCATGCTCTCCTGAAATACAAAATTCAGCTAGACTGTCATCGGTGCGTTTTGGAATATATTTCTTTTGATTTAAAGGTTTTGTTATCCTTGAAATTAACGTTGAATTCACAGTTTTATAACCAAATAAACTGATAATAAATGTGATGTTTAAAGGTTTAGTCACTTTAATAAAGGGGAAAATGAAGTAGTCTTCTGTCTCGTGGTTTCAAGTGGCTACTATTTTTATACAAAAGGTGTAACCATGTTTAAAATGTTAACAGTTTACCCCTACCCCCTAGGGATCTGATTTTTATTGCATTTGTGGCTTCTTTTTTTTTTTTTGGTTTCTCAGAAAAAGAAATTTAGGCACGTGCCTACAGTGTCTATAGGAAGCTACGCCCCTGGTAATTATCCCATAGTTATTATGCGTTTATTCATTTTTGAATTTTCAGCATTAATATTCATGTAACTGTGTAGTAATGTCACCAAACAATTTTATGCTTTTTGTTTGTTTAAACAGATACTGTTAGAAATTTATTTAAGACTGTTTATCCTGGCTACTTATTGTTCTTTCACTTACTCACCAGGTTGCTTTTAAAGGTAGTGTATCAGAAAAATATCTGAATGTTTAAAAAAAAAAATAGAATGCATTTAAGCATCTAAGTCTCATTTATAACTAAAATGCAAATAATTTGTAATTTGAAATCTATCAATTTAAATGTGATGTACACCAGGTTTTTAGCTCTACTGGCCAAAGGCCAGAAGTGCTTATGCGATGGCGCGTTGTCTGTCGCCCGTCATCTATCGTCTGTTAGCAGCACTTTCTCTGAAACCACTAGGTCAATTAAACTGAAACTTCACATGTGTGTTTCTATTGCATAGGAGACTATACAGAAGATTTTTTTTTTCGATCTGAAATTCGAGATGGCTGCCGTTACTAAAAATAGTCCAAAACTTAAAAAATCTTCTTCTCATGAACGGCCCAACAGATTTTCAAAATGTTTATGTAGTAATGATGACTAACTGTAGTTTTGTTAGATTTGTTCAAATGGTGTCCCTAGGGTTAAATATGACCCCGCCCCTAGGGTTCAATTAGGGGACACATGTCATTATAATATTTTTTTTATTTTTTTTTTTTTTTAAATGGAAATGATTTTGCCTATATCTTCACAGAAGCATTGTTTGGTGAAGGAGGTTCAGATTTGTAAAAATTATTGGGTTCCACTGTTTAAAGGGGTCAGGAGGGGCCCTAAAAGGGTAAAAATTGGGAATTACTAAATTCGTTTTCTTAACAACAGGTATGTCAGATTTTTTCATATTTTGCATAAATTATCCCTATGTGTAGGGGTTTGATTGCAGATAAGAATTAAGGGGCTAAAATTTATAGGGGCCCTGTAAGGGGACTTAGAATTTTACATAGGGATACTATGGGGAAAAAGAAAATTCTCTTTTTCTTTCATCTGTTCTTAAACCACTAGGCCAATTAAACTGAAACTTCACATGGGTGTTTCTATTGCATAGGAGACTATACAGAAGATTTTTTTTTTTCGATCTGAAATTCAAGATGGCCGCCATTACTAAAAAGTCCAAAACTTAAAAAATCTTCTTCTCATGAACGGCCCAACAGATTTTCAAAATGTTTGTGTAGTAATGATGACCAACTGTAGTTCTGTTAGATTTGTTCAAATGGTGTCCCTAGGGTTAAAAATGACCCTGCCCCGAGGGTTCAATTAGGGGACACATGTCAATATAATATATTTTTTTTTTTTTAAAATGGAAATAATTTTGCGTATATCTTCACTAAAGCATTATTAGGTAAAGGAGGTTAAGATTTGTAAAAATGACTGGGTTCCTATGTCTTAAGGGGTCAGGAGGGGCTCCAAAAGGGTACAAATTGGGAATTAGTAAAATTGTTTTCTTAAGAACCGGTATGTCAGATTTGTACATATTTGATATAAATTATCCCTAAGTGTAGGGCTTTGATTGCAGATAAGAATTTAGGGGCTAAAATTTATAGGGGCCCTGTAAGGGGACTTAGAATTTTACATAGGGATACTGTGGGAAAACAGAAAATTCTCTTTTTTTCCCATTTATTCTGAAACCACTAGGCCAATTAAACTGAAACTTCACATGGCTGTTTCTATTGCATAGGAGACTATACAAAAGATTTATTTTTTCTATCTAAAATTCAAGATGGCCACCGTTACTAAAAATAGTCCAAAACTTAAAAAATCTTCTCATGAACGGTCCAACAGATTTTCAAAATGTTTATGTAGTAATGATGACCAACTATAGTTTTGTTAGATTTGTTCAAATGGTGTCCCTAGAGTTAAAAATGACCCCGCCCCGATGTTTCTATTGCATAGTAGAATTTCAAAAAGTGCTATGGCCACTATGAGTCAGTAGAGCGTCC
Source organism: Panopea generosa (assembly GCA_029582155.1). Lineage (NCBI taxonomy): Eukaryota > Metazoa > Mollusca > Bivalvia > Adapedonta > Hiatellidae > Panopea > Panopea generosa. The sequence continues at coordinate 67,704,722 of CM055904.1, forward strand.
TCAGGAGTCAGTAGAGCGTCCTCAGGCCCTCTTGGGCCTCTTGTTTAACAAGCAGAACCACCATTGATTTTTCAGTAAACATTTAGTAATGTTTTTCACATACTTCAGTGAATATTAGAAACTTTTGTTTTTGTAGACCCTAGTTTGTAGTGCCTATTCCATTGATATAATGATATCGTCACAGCATTATTCTGAAGATTTGTCATTTCAACCCAACATATCGCATTTATTATCATCCTTTTATACTTAGTTTATATTATTTTATTTTAGCTTGTTTGCGATTAAAGCTCAGAGCTTATTTGAGCTGCTCTCGGATCGGCTTCTTTGGTAGAACCGGAACTGAGTCATGTTTATGAGAAGCATCAGGTCGAGCTGGAGATGGAACCCGGAGGGGCGGTAGTGTAATAGATAGAGTGTTGGCCCCTTACACCAGGGGTTGCGGGTTGGATCCCCAGCTCAGACTGATGCCACATATTGCAACATATTTTGTGATGTTTCAATGAGTCACTTGGTTTCATTTTGATTTCAACTTGATCCATTATACAGGTTCACACTTAGTAAAAATGGTTTCATCATAGAAAGAGTCCGATTTACAATTTGATGGTCTTATAGCAGTATTTAAGTGTTGTCTATTTTTAGAATGAGGATTTTGTTTCAAATTTACAACTCTGATTTAAATAGCGATTTTGGTCCCATTTTGCTAAATGTGACATACAAATTTTATTTGTTAATGGTATTGAAATGTGTTTTAACCATTTTAAAAATATCTTTATTTTCTAAGACATTTATAGTGTTTTATCCTGATATATATACTCCCTTTAAACTCTGTGTTAAAGTTTCTTAAAAAATACAAATTGATATTTTCTTGGATTTTTTTTTATAATACCAGTATAAACAAAAGAAAACAAAATACTTGTAAGGCTTCAGTCATATTCAGAATATGATGCCTCACATTCATTAACCAGAGTTATGCCCCTTTCCAAAATATAAATGTCGCTTTTAAAGTTGTCTCCCTTCCCCTCTGCCTATTTCAGATATGGACAGTATACAGTATATAAAAAATCACCTCATCAAGTACTTTAGCAAATCTCCAAGTCACATGACTAAACATTGACCTAAATATTTGCTTCAAGCATCCACTTAATTCCTTTATCAAGTTTTCTGTTCATTTATCACCCGATGTAGTGCATCGATATATATATATATATGTAAATAGTCCGTGTTCAGCTAATTAGATATGTTTTGTTTGGGGATCACTTTATCTAGTTAGGTAAGCAGTTTTTTCATAGATGTGATTTGTGTTGTTAATTTTCATCTTAATATTCTTGCAAATGGTTTGTTTAGTTATTTATTATACGGCAGTTGTGTAACAAGTTCTTACAACTTATACACATCATGCTCTTAGTCTTTCTGGGTAAGAACCAGTGTTAAGCATATGCAGATAAAGTGTAATGCACCAAGGACACCACACAAAGCCCTGGTGGAGGATTGAACCCATGACTCTCCAATACTGGGTCTGATGCTCTACCACTAGACCGTGCACTCCACATATTAATGGTTCCCTTATTTAAACAACATAATTATACCCTTGTCAGTCTATGAGTCCTGCCTCTTTCTCAATCAATAAAACTGGTTGCCATAATTATAAAGCTGGACCAGGTTAGCTCAGTTGGAAGCTTGTCTGACTATCAGTCCAGGGGTCATGAGTTTTAATCCCCATCTGTCCACAGTCTTCTTTATGATTGAAATACGGTAATCATTTGTCTCTCTGTGCACTGCTGATTCAAGTGGGAAAGATATCAGTTACGTGTACTTGCGGTGATGGGTGTGCTTGAGTACTGGTTAACGTTCCAGGATCAGAGGAAAGAGTCACCAGGTTATTTGATTGTCTGTTGGCTCTTGATGAAATTGATGTTTATTGTCACTTTCAACAATTTTTCAGTTATATCGTGACATTGTCTACCTAAGACCGTATGCTAAGTGCTGCCACACTGGAATATCATGCCGCAGACATATGGTATGATAACCCACCCAGTCACATTATACTGACATCAGGCCAACCAGACCTAGTTGTTGTATGGTGTTTAGAGTCGCTTTCAACAATTTTTCAGTCATATCACCACGGTGTCTACTTGAGACAGAATTCTGAGCACTTTCACACAGGAGTATCATGCCGCAGACACATGGTATGATACCCCACCCAGTCCCATTATACTGACACCAGGCCGACCAGACCTGGAACTCTCCTCTAAATTCTGAGCATCAAGTGAGAAAACTACTAGTACCATTTTTAAATTCTTTGATATGACCCAGTCAGGGATCGAACCCATGTCCTCCGGCATGCGAGGCGGATGCACTACCACTAGACCAAGCCGCGGTCTAACCAGACCTAGAACTGTCCTATTAATTCTGAATGCCAAGAGATGAAGTTTCTAATACCATTTTTGATGCAGTCTGTGGTATGACCCACCGACTGGGGGATCGAACCCAAAGTCTTTTGCATGCAAGGAGGAAACTCTACTTCTAGACCACTGCTGCAGTTACTTGATGATGTAAAAATATTGTTAAATATTTATTCAACTAATTAAAATGGCGTATAAAATCCCATTAAAAGAGGGTAAGACGTCCTTGGTGGAGGTTTATACAAAACTGCAACTGCAGCATTTACAAGTTGTGTCTGTATTGTGTCTGTATATGAGTGGTTGTTGCATATATATGTCCTTCATACAGCTTCATGTATAGTGTCATACTTATAAGTTGTTGTACCACAGTTCCAGCTGTTGTTGTATCTGGTACGATATTTAGAAACAGTTACAGTTGTATTGTACACTTGCACTCACAATTGTACTTATTCATTCCAACCTAAAAATTTTTTTTAAAACTTCACATTTATTTCCTGGCATGAGTTGTTGTCTGTTAGGAGGCATGGTTTGCTGTTAAATGCTTTCATAATAATTACAAGGTCATTGTACAAAACTTGTCTGTTAATAATTCCAATATGCTGTTGTAAAACTATGTCATCCCAGTATTACATGGACCCAACCTTGCTAGTGTAACATCAAAGTTATGTAATTAAATATTCTGATATTAACGTTACCATAAAGTACCGGTATATACCAAGATTGCAATACAGACAATTACGCTTGGGGTTTCAGCTAAGTGTATTATTGGTCTATATCTTCTTACGCCATAACAAATTAATTGTTAGATTATCATCCCCACCCGCCCCGTAATTTTCATGTCACCCCAATCCTTTTTATTTTAATAAAAAATATAAAAAAAAAATTAAATTTTTTTTTATTAAAAAACATCAAAATTTAAAAAAAAAAAAAAAAAAAAAATCCTCCCGCCCTCCCGTTTTTACGAAAAATTTAGATGATAATCTAGTATATTAAGATAAAATATAAAATATAAATATCTTAAAAATCAAAATAGTTATCCAAACGGATAAAAAGCATCTCATCGTTAATAAATATAAACTGAATAGTTTAGATGTCAAATCCACCAATAACGTGGCACAATTGATATGAAAATTGGAGTGATAAACTTGAAACGAAATCCCCTTTCTTCAAACAGACAGCACTTTAATACTATTTTATGACCTTCACATCGTCATTCTGACTCCTTCGAAGATGAAACACTTTTAACTACATGTAAACCTGTATAACAGATCAAAATGAAATCATGTGACTCATATAATATGTCACAAAAAAGTTTGCCATTTTAAGTGGGGAATCTATTTTAGTGTAACCTAGGCGTGTAGCCCAAGTTAGGAAATCACTTTTCAATATATTGTTTAGCATGTTTAAATAGAATCTTTTTGCCAACATGGGGTCAGTGGGTATAATATAGGCGCCGTAAATTGGAAGAAAATATTTAAGCCAATTTTAAAATTTTGAAAAAAATTCTGATAATATTATATTCTCTTTAATTTGTGTTTTAAGTAAAATGTTTTTGCAAGGAATACAAATTAGTTATTGCTTTTAATTCCATCAGTTAAAAATATTATATTGCCTTTGATAGCATCAAAATCAGATACTGGTAAAAGGTTTTAATCAGTAATGGAATATAAATAACTTATTCACAAGCCTGCTGAAAACTGAATTGAATGTTTATTACTGCAGATGGATCTGTAATGGTTGTCGATGGCAACTGTACACCACTGAGTCATACAGAAGCTATCTACTAAGACTGGATGTCAAATTTGTATATATCCTATTTCCAATATTTATAGTTTTTTTTGTGCTGCATTCCACATTGCTGTTTCGTATAATGTTACTTGTGTTTGTGCTGCATTTTCCGCCTGAAGTTTCATAATGATATACAATATTTGTGTTTGCGCTGCATTTCCCGACTGAAGTTTCATAATGGTATACAATAGTTGTGTTTGTGCTGCATTTCCCGACTGAAGTTTCATAATGGTATACAATATTTGTGTTTGCGCTGCATTTCCCGACTGAAGTTTCATAATGGTATACAATATTTGTGTTTGCGCTGCATTTCCCGACTGAAGTTTCATAATGGTATACAATAGTTGTGTTTGTGCTGCATTTCCCGACTGAAGTTTCATAATGGTATACAATAGTTGTGTTTGTGCTGCATTTCCCGACTGAAGTTTCATAATGGTATACAATATTTTTGTTTGTGCTGCATTTCCCAACTGAAGTTTCGTAATGGTGTTTGCGCTGCATTTCCCGACTGAAGTTTCATAATGGTATACAATATTTGTGTTTGTGCTGCATTTCCCGACTGAAGTTTCATAATGGTATACAATATTTGTGTTTGCGCTGCATTTCCCGACTGAAGTTTCATAATGGTATACAATAGTTGTGTTTGTGCTGCATTTCCCGACTGAAGTTTCATAATGGTGTTTGCGCTGCATTTCCCGACTGAAGTTTCATAATGGTATACAATAGTTGTGTTTGTGCTGCATTTCCCGACTGAAGTTTCATAATGGTATACAATAGTTGTGTTTGTGCTGCATTTCCCGACTGAAGTTTCATAATGGTATACAATAGTTGTGTTTGCGCTGCATTTCCCGACTGAAGTTTCATAATTGTATACAATATTTGTGTTTGCGCTGCATTTCCCGACTGAAATTTCATAATGGTATACAATAGTTGTGTTTGTGCTGCATTTCCCGACTGAAGTTTCATAATGGTATACAATAGTTGTGTTTGCGCTGCATTTCCCGACTGAAGTTTCATAATGGTATACAATATTTTTGTTTGTGCTGCATTTCCCAACTGAAGTTTCGTAATGGTGTTTGCGCTGCATTTCCCGACTGAAGTTTCATAATGGAATACAATATTTGTGTTTGTGCTGCATTTCCCGACTGAAGTATCGTTATAATATGCATTTCCCGACTGAAGTTTCATAATGGTATACAATAGTTGTGTTTGTGCTGCATTTCCCGACTGAAATTTCATAATGGTATACAATATTTGTGTTTGTGCTGCATTTCCCGACTGAAGTTCCGTAATGGTGTTTGCTCTGCATTTCCCGACTGAAGTTTCATAATGGTATACAATATTTGTGTTTGCGCTGCATTTCCCAACTCAAGTTTCATAATGATATACAATAGTTGTGTTTGTGCTGCATTTCCCGACTGAAGTTTCATAATGGTATACAATAGTTGTATTTGTGCTGCATTTCCCGACTGAAGTTTCATAATGGTATACAATATTTGTGTTTGTGCTGCATTTCCCGACTGAAGTTCCGTAATGGTGTTTGCTCTGCATTTCCCGACTGAAGTTTCATAATGGTATACAATAGTTGTGTTTGTGCTGCATTTCCCGACTGAAGTTTCATAATGGTATACAATATTTGTGTTTGTGCTGCATTTCCCGACTGAAGTTCCGTAATGGTGTTTGCTCTGCATTTCCCGACTGAAGTTTCATAATGGTATACAATAGTTGTGTTTGTGCTGCATTTCCCGACTGAAGTTTCATAATGGTATACAATATTTGTGTTTGTGCTGCATTTCCCGACTGAAGTTCCGTAATGGTGTTTGCTCTGCATTTCCCGACTGAAGTTTCATAATGATATACAATATTTGTGTTTGCTCTGCATTTCCCGACTGAAGTTTCATAATTATATACAATATTTGTGTTTGTGGTGCATTTTCTGACTGAAGTTTTGTAATGGTATACAATAGTTGTGTTTGTGCTGCATTTCCTGACTGCAGTTTGTAACAGTATACAATAGTTGTGTTTGAGCTGCATTTCCCGACTGCTGTTTCGTAATGGTGTTTGCGCTGCATTTCCTGACTGCAGTTTGTAACAGTATACAATATTTGTGTTTGTGCTGCATTTCTCGACTGCAGTTTCATAATTATATACAATATTTGTGTTTGTGGTGCATTTTCTGACTAAAGTTTTGTAATAATATCCAAAATTTGTGTTTGTGCTGCTTGTAATGATATATAATATTTGTGTTTGTGCTGCATTTTCTGACAACTGTTTTGTAATGATATACAATATTTGTGTTTGTGCTGCTTGTAATGATATACAATATTTGTGTTTGTGCTGCTTGTAATGATATACAATATTTGTGTTTGTGCTGCTTGTAATGATATACAATATTTGTGTTTGTGCTGCATTTTTTGACTGAAGTTTCATAATTATATACAATATTTGTGTTTGAATATTGTAATGAGTGGAGTACATGATCCAGTGGTAGGTCGTCGGACCAGGGACTGAAGGGTCATGGGTTTGATTCTCTGTCCTAGATTTGTGTAATATCCTAATCTACGTGTGCTTAATACTGGTTATATACATGATGACCTTGAGTGTGATTTGCCTTAGTTGTAAGAACTTGTTTTACATAAGTTTAACACAATATTCTAATGCTCTCCGTCCATGGTTTTGAAAACTTAGATAGTGTAGTTAAACCCTATCTTATGACGACCCAGACATTGATGTCGCCCCGCTATTATGTCCATGCATTTAAGGGAAAGAACCACGGATGTATAGGATTTTATTAAGTATATGAACTGCCTGCCTGTTTGTCATTGATTCTGTCTGTTACTTTTACGACATCAATTCCTACAGATTTCATGTCAGTCATTTGAAACTTGGTACATTGTATACATCATCAATTGGTTTATAATGAACATTTTTAGAGATGTTTATTTTATTTTTATTCTTTATTTTTATCATCACATTTGTCCTTTTTTAGACTTGGCAATATTGCAGTTTTACAATAGCATGACAAAGTACAAACATATTTCATGGAAATTTAGACTTGCTAAAAAATCATGGGCTTCTAGTGTGTGTTATTTTTTTATTATTATTTTTTCGATATTCAAATATTTTAAATATTGAGCTTGTTAAAATAAAAAAAAAATCATCTGGCTTCAACTTTTGTTTTAATAATTATTCAAATTAAGCTTATTAAAGTATACGAATCAATTGGTGTTAACTTTTTTTTTTGTAACTTTAGTTCCAATTGGTTACATAAATGTTGTAAAAAACAACTAATCTTATCAATGATGCCATCTCATGTGAAGCTGTATTGTATCAGTGTCTTCGAGAAGCTGTATTGTATCAGTGTCTTTGAGAAGCTGTATTGTATCAGTGTCTTAGAGAAACTGTTTTATCAGTCTTCGAGAAACTGTATTGTATCAGTGTCTTAGAGAAACTGTTTTATCAGTCTTCGAGAAGCTGTATTGTATCAGTGTCTTAGAGAAACTGTGTTTTATCAGTCTTCAAGAAGCTGTATTATATCAGTGTCTTGGAGAAACTGTGTTTTATCAGTCTTCAAGAAGCTGTATTGTATCAGTGTCTTAGAGAAACTGTGTTTTATCAGTGTCTTCGAGAAGCTGTATTGTATCAGTGTCTTATAGAAACTGTATTTTATCAGTGTATTCGAGAAGCTGTATTTTATCAGTATCTTAGATAAGCTTTATTGTATCAGTGTCTTTGAGAAGCTGTATTGTATCAGTGTCTTAGAGAAGCTGTATTTTATCAGTGTCTTAGAGAAGCTGTATTTTATCAGTGTCTTATAGAAACTGTATTTTATCTGTTATAGAGAAGCTGTATTGTATCAGTGTCTTAGAGAAACTGTGTTTTATCAGTGTCTTAGAGTAGATGTATTGTATCAGTGTCTTCGAGAAACTGTATTTTATCAGTCTTCCAGAAGCTGTATTGTATCATTGTCTTAGAGAAGCTGTATTTTTTTTAATGTCTTATAGAAACTGTATAATATCAGTGTCTTAGAAAAGCTGTATTTTTTCAGTGTCTATGAGAAGCTGTATTGTATTGGTGTCTTTGAGAAGCTGTATTGCATCTGTGTCTTAGAGAAGCTGTATTTTACCAGTGTCTAAGAGAAGCTGTATTTTATCAGTGTCTTGGAGAATTTTTTTTTTATCAGTGTCTGAGAGAAACTGTTTTGTATCAGTGTCTTAGAGAAGCTGTATTTTATCAGTGTCTTCGAGAAGCTGTATTGTATCAATGTTTTAGAGAAGCTTTATTGTATCAGTGTCTTAGAGAAACTGGATTTTATCAGTGTCATAGAGAAGCTGTATTGTTTCAGTGTCTTAGAGAAGCTTTATTGTATCTGTGTCTTCGAGAAGCTGTATTATATCAGTGGCTTTGAGAAGCTGTATTGTATCAGTGTCTTAGCATAGCTATATTGTATCAGTGTCTTAGTGTAGCTGTATTTTATCAGTGTCTTAGCATAGCTGTATTGTATCAGTGTTTTAGAAAAGCTGTATTTTATTAGTGTCATAGAGAAGCTGTATTGTATCAGTGTCATAGCATAGCTGTATTGTATCAGTGTCATAGATAAGCTGTATTGTATCAATGTCTTTACATAGCTGTATTGTATCAGTGTCATAGAGAAGCTGTATTGTATCAGTGTCATAGCATAGCTGTATTGTATCAGTGTCATAGTTAAGCTGTATTGTATCAGTGTTTTAGAAAAGCTGGTTTTTATCAGTGTCATAGAGAAGCTGTATTTTATCAGTGTCATAGCATAGCTGTATTGTATCAGTGTCATAGATAAGCTGTATTTTATCAGTGTCATAGAGAAGCTGTATTATATCAGTGTCATAGCATAGCTGTATTGTATCAGTGTCATAATTAAGCTGTATTGTATCAGTGTCTTTACATAGCTGTATTGTATCAGTGTCATAGAGAAGCTGTATTGTATCAGTGTCATAGCATAGCTGTATTGTATCAGTGTCATAGATAAGCTGTATTGTATCAGTGTCTTTACGTAGCTGTATTGTATCAGTGTCTTTCTGTAGCTGTATTGTATCAGTGTTTTAGAGAAGCTGTGTTGTGTCAGTGTCTTAGAGAAACTGTATTGTATCAGTGTCTTAGAGAAGATTTATTTTATCAGTGTTTCAAAGAAGTTGTATTTTATCAGTGTCTTACAGCAGGTGTATTGTATCAGTGTATTATAGAAGCTGTATTGTTTCAGTGTCTTAGAGAAGCTGTATTTTTTCTGTGTCTTCGAGAAGCTGTATTGTATCAGTGTCTTAGAGAAGCTCTATTGTATCAGTGTCTTAGAGAAGCTCTATTGTATCAGTGTCATAGAGAAGCTGTATTGTATCAGTGTCATAGCATAGCTGTATTGTATCAGTGTCATAGATAAGCTGTATTGTATCAGTGTCTTTACGTAGCTGTATTGTATCAGTGTCTTTCTGTAGCTGTATTGTATCAGTGTTTTAGAGAAGCTGTGTTGTGTCAGTGTCTTAGAGAAACTGTATTGTATCAGTGTCTTAGAGAAGATTTATTTTATCAGTGTTTCAAAGAAGTTGTATTTTATCAGTGTCTTACAGCAGGTGTATTGTATCAGTGTATTATAGAAGCTGTATTGTTTCAGTGTCTTAGAGAAGCTGTATTTTTTCTGTGTCTTCGAGAAGCTGTATTGTATCAGTGTCTTAGAGAAGCTCTATTGTATCAGTGTCTTAGAGAAGCTCTATTGTATCAGTGTCTTAGAGAAGCTGTATTTTATCAGTGTCTGAGAGAAACTGTTTTGTATCAATGTCTTAGAGAAACTGTATTTTATCAGTGTCTTCGAGAAGCTGTATTTTATCAGTGTCTTAGAGAAGCTGTATTTTATCAGTGTCTTAGAGAAGCTGTATTTTATCAGTGTCTTAGAGAAGCTTTATTTTATCAGTATCTTAGAGAAGCTGTATTTTATAAGTGTTTCAGAGAAGTTGTATTTTATCAGTGTCTTACAGTAGGTGTATTGTATCAGTGTCTAAGAGAAGCTGTATTGTTTCAGTGTCTAAGAGAAGCTGTATTTTATTAATATCTTACAGAAACTGTATATTATCAATGTCTTAGAGAAGCTGTATTTTATCAGTGTCATAGAGAAGCTGTGTTGTATCAGTGTCTTAGAGAAGCTGTATTATATCGGAGTTTGAGGGAAGTTGTGTTGTTTATTTTTCAGAGTCGGCCTCTAACTCAGTTTTCTATATTGATCAGCCAAATGAATTAGAAACGCGGGCAACAAATGCTGACACTTCTGCTCAAACTGTAGAATACAACACTATGCAAGAAAAAAAGAAAAAAGTGCAACCGGAAGGAACACAGGAGTATGAGGTAAGAGAAAATTACAGAATCAGTCTCGTGTTTCACCAATATATACTTAAATACTTAAAAACTTTAATCCAAGAGAAGCAGCCAGCTGAGCAGGATTTTAAATTATTTTTTCTAAAACTGTGAATGGTTTCATTGATATTTTGTACAGAATAGATAAATAACCAGCCAAAACTTAGTTAAGATTTTAAGTAAAATAAATATTTAAATATTTAAGTAAAATGTTGGTGAAACAGAATAAGTCAGGCTCCTGCTTTGCAAATATATTTAAGTATATACTTAAAACAATTAAAAATTAAAAAAAAATTAATCGAAGAAAAGCATTCCATGTGATAATGATTTTAGACTGGCTCAAAAAAAAAAGTATTTTATTTCATTAACATTGGTTAAAGAACTTTTAAATAACCAGTCAAAATTAAGTATTTGAGTAAAACTCAGAAATATTGGTGAACCAGGAACCTTGACTGAGTATTTACCGACATTTATATGATAAAATGGATATTTTAAACTTACACTGTTAAGTCCATAATATATTAATTGCTTGATTATCATCCCCGCTGCCAATTAATTTTCATGCCACCCCGACCCTTTTTATTTTCATAACAAAAAATCCTCCCCCTCCCCTATGCCCCTTCACCCTTTTTAAGAAAAATTTGGATGATAATCTAGTAATTAATTTGTCATGGCCTCATGTTTATTTGCTTATTTAAGTTACTTTAAAAGTGTTGTACATTACTGTATATTGCTGGTATACATAATTATGCTGTAAGTTGTTTAGTTTTTACTTTGCTAAGTTAATGTTGGGGAAATAAGATCCCAACATTGTTCATTTGCAAGGTTTTGGCTATAACTTGTTGTATGGTATTCAGCTTCACTTTCAACAACTTTTCAGTCATATTGGGAAGTTGTATACTTGAGGCAGTATTCTGAGTGCTGCCACACTGGAGTATCATGTCGCAGACGCATGGTATGGCACCCCACCCAGTCACATTATACTGACACAACATCATGCGAGGCAGACGCTCTACCACTGGACAACCACTGGTATTCAAAGATTTAAACCACCTCCTAAATGGTTAAAAAATGTTGAGATGTTTTGTCAATACACTGTGGAGAGATGAATTAATTTAGAAAAGGATCAGATTCATTCTGAGGTCTCCCTCCACTAGTTAAACCAGTTACAATAAGGCCATGATAAATGAATTGCTAGATTATCATCCTCACCAGCTCCCTAATTTTCATGCTGCCCAACCCTTTTTATTTTCATAAAAAAAAATTTAAAAAATTATAAAAACATAAAAAAATTTAAAATTAAAAATAAAAATAAAATCCTCCCACCCTTCACGTTTTTAAGAAAAGTTGGATGATAATCAAGCAATTAATTTAAAATGGCCTCCTATAACCTATTTAAAGAGCATATGTTGCAAATGGCATTTTAATGCCATATATTACAAATAAATAAAGATGACACCAAATCAATTTACAATTAATCTTTTGTAAGCAACAATATTGCTGCATTAATTACCTGGAATACAGCACTGGCAGGTGTCAGGATTCTGTGACATCTAGCTGGCAAATTGATATGTTTATTACATATTGATATGTTCATATTGTAACAGCTTTAAACACAACAATGGAATTCTTTGGTTTCATCAGCTGACCAGATTGTTGCTTCGATTACATAATCTGCACATCGTGTAATCTTTTTACATCTCACTATTTCTACTGTTGCCGCATTGTTGGTTAGATCTGTATCAGATATTAAACCAATCAAAGTCATAAAGTGAGATTTTAATGTTTACAAGTTCATGGTTGTGGTCAACTGCATCTTTATTTCACAAATTGTATATGATGCGCATAGCATATGGATAATAAAGTTCTCATTTGAAAATTACAATAAATATAAAGATGCACATTAGTATAATGTTGTGGATAACGTGTCAGCCACACCAAAGGTTGCATGTTTGATCCCCAGCTTGACCTGATAGAGCTCTGACATTTGGTTGTTTTTAGGGCTGAAACCCACTACCCCTAATTTTACAGCCCCTCCTAAAAAAAATCAATTTCTCTTAGTGGGGCATTTTCTGGTTAAAGAAACATGCTAATATCCCTTCTTTTCAAATGGTTTTACTGTTATCGTGAATTTTTCTGCATCACCACAGAAATGACGCTAGGAGAAAATGAAAATTCCACCCTTGGAGGGCCCTGGTCCCAGTCCTCCATAGTGAAGGTAGAGCCCTGCCCAATACCCTTTAACCCATTCCTCCATAGTGAAGGTAGAGCCCTGCCCAATACCCTTTAACCCATTCCTCCATAGTGAAGGTAGAGCCCTGCCCAATACCCTTTAACCCATTCCTCCATAGTGAAGGTAGAGCCCTCCCCTAAAACCCTTTAACCCATTCCTCCATAGTGAAGGTAGAGCCGTGCCCAATACCCTTTAACCCATTCCTCCATAGTGAAGGTAGAGCCCTCCCCCAAAACCCTCTAACCCACTCCTCCATAGCGAAGGCAGAGCCCTGCCCAATACCCTTTAACCCACTCCTCCATAGCGAAGGTAGAGCCCTGCCCATTACCCTCTAACCCACTCCTCCATAGTGAAGGTAGAGCCCTGCCCAATACCCTCTAACCCACTCCTCAATAACAAAGGTAGAGCCCTGCCCAATACCCTCTAACCCACTCCTCCATAGCGAAGACAGAGCCCTGCCCAATACCCTCTAACCCACTCCTCCATAGCGAAGGTAGAGCCCTGCCCAATACCCTTTAACCCACTCCTCCATAGCGAAGGCAGAGCCCTGCCCAATACCCTCTAACCCACTCCTCCATAGCGAAGGCAGAGCTCTGCCCAATACCCGCTAACCCACTCCTCCATAGCGAAGGTAGAGCCCTGCCCAATACCCTTTAGCCCACTCCTCCATAGCAAAGGCAGAGCCCTGCCCAATATCCTCTAACCCACTCCTCCATAGCGAAGGTAGAGCCCTGCCCAATACCCTTTAACCCATTCCTCCATAGTAAAGGTAGAGCCCTGCCCATTACCCTTTAACCCATTCCTCCATAGTGAAAGTAGAGCCCTGCCCAATACCCTTTAACCCATTCCTCCATAGTGAAGGTAGAGCCCTGCCCAATACCCTCTAACCCACTCCTCCATAGCGAAGGTAGAGCCCTGCCCAATACCCTCTAACCCAGTCTTCCATAGTGAAGGTAGAGCCCTGCCCAATACCCTTTAACCCAGTCCTCCATAGTGAAGGTAGAGCCGTGCCCAATACCCATTAACCCATTCCTCCATAGTGAAGGTAGAGCCCTGCCAAATACCCTTTAACCCATTCCTCCATAGTGAAGGTAGAGCCCTGCCCAATACCCTTTAACCCATTCCTCCATAGTGAAGGTAAAGCCCTGCCTAATACCCTTTAACCCATTCCTCCATAGTGAAGGTAGAGCCCTGCCCAATACCCTTTAACCCAGTCCTCCATAGTGAAAGTAGAGCCCTGCCCAATACTGTTTAACCCATTCCTCCATAGCGAAGGTAGAGCCTGCCCAATACCCTTTAACCCATTCCTCCATAGTGAAGGCAGAGCCCTGCCCAATACCCTCTTACCCACTCCTCCATAGCAAAGGTAGAGCCCTGCCCAATACCCTCTTATCCACTCCTCCATAGCGAAGGCAGAGCTCTGCCCAATACCTTTTAACCCACTCATCCATAGCGAAGGTAGAGCCTGCCCAATACCCTCTAACCCACTCCTCAATAGTGAAGGTTGAGCCTGCCCAATACCCTCTAACCCACTCCTCCATAGCGAAGGTAGAGCCCTGCCCAATACCCTCTAACCCACTCCTCCATAGCGAAGGTAGAGCCCTGCCTAATACCCTTTAGCCCACTCCTCCATAGCGAAGGTAGAGCCCTGCCCAATACCCTCTAACCCACTCCTCCATAGCGAAGGCAGAGCCCTGCCCAATACCCTCTAACCCACTCCTCCATAGCGAAGGTAGAGCCCTGCCCAACATCCTTTAGCCCACTCCTCGATAGTGAAGGCAGAGCCCTGCCCAAATTTCCTCTAACCCACTCCTCCATAGCAAAGGTAGAGCCTGCCCAATACCCTTTAACCCATTCCTCCATAGTGAAGGTAGAGCCCTGCCCAATACCCTTTAACCCATTCCTCCATAGTGAAGGTAAAGCCCTCCCCCAAAACCCTTTAACCCATTCCTCCATAGTGAAGGCAGAGCCCTGCCCAATATCCTCTAACCCACTCCTCCATAGCAAAGGTAGAGCCCTGCCCAATACCCTTTAACCCATTCCTCCATAGTGAAGGCAGAGCCCTGCCCAATACCCTTTAACCCATTCCTCCATAGTGAAGGTAGAGCCCTGCCAAATACCCTTTAACCCAGTCCTCATAGTGAAGGTAGAGCCCTGCCCAAAACCCTTTAACCCATTCCTCCATAGTGAAGGTAGAGCCGTGCCCAATACCCTTTAACCCATTCCTCCATAGTGAAGGTAGAGCCGTGCCCAATACCCTTTAACCCATTCCTCCATAGTGAAGGTAGAGCCCTGCCCAATACCCTTTAAGAAAGAACACTGTACTCATTCTACCCAGGAAATTGACTCGAGAATGGTTAAGATAAGCTCTGAACTGTCTTTGCAGTCAAGTTAAAATAAATTAGTATAACTAACAATATGCAGTTTATATTTATACAGCAGGAACGGATATGCAAAAGCAATTAGTATAAATAGCAGGCCAATAATTGCTGCAGGCATGATGATATTCTCTCCTCTTATGCCTGTTGTTTATGTTTTATGTAGTTTTCCCCAGGTAATGGGTAATGTCGCTCTGTTTGTGATGGTTTCTGTATTGCGTGTCAGTTATTTTCTGGGTTTGAGAAATGTCAAGAAACTTTGAAAACTTGTAACCGCTACATATTGTAAGTAAGTTGGGTGGAGATTTGGGCACAAACTGACTTGTCCATGAACAAGAGAATATTAATTTTTACTTTGACCGCTAGATTATCATCCCCACCCCCAAATTTTCATGCCACCCCGACTTAGACAAATCAACTTGTCCGTATGTGATAATTCAACGAAAACAAAACAAATGAAGAGATCAATGTTCTGGCCTATGTAGAATCCACTCAATGAAAAACCCTGTTGCAATGACATAAAATGATTTCAAATAACTTAATTAATTTAAAACATAAAAACTGAACACTTGTCTATGAAGTCAATGCTTACATGACTGTTCATCTGTCAGTTTTTACATGGAACTACTTTATCAATGGAACTTACAGTAATAATTTCACTTGTCCATGGGCATGTAAACTTAATAATTTCACTTGTCAATGGGCATGTAAATGTAATAATTTCACTTGTCCATGGGCATGTAAACTTAATAATTTCACTTGTCAATGGGCATGTAAATGTAATAATTTCACTTGTCCATGGGCATGTAAACTTAATAATTTCACTTGTCAATGGGCATGTAAACGTTATAATTTCACTTGTCTATGGGCATGTAAACTTAATAGTTTCACTTGTCTATGGGCATGTAAACATAATAATTTCACTTGTCTACGGGCATGTAAACTTAATAATTGTTCATATTTGAAGATATATATGACAAAGACTATGGATTTATATGACATAGACAATGGATTTCGCCAGATACAAACAAAAAATGAAATTGGATGTCGTTTATTACCTGTGATATGTGCTGAAATTAGTAGAAAAGCTTATTCCCATCACAGATATCTCCATGTTTTAAAGTTTGTCTTTGGAGCACGGTAAAGAAGCGTGGTAATCAAAGTTTGCACTTTGACTTTTAACTTCAGGTGCAGGACAGGGACACGCTGGAAAAGATCGCTGCTCATTTTGATACAACGCCGTCCGAGCTCAAGAAAATAAACAAGCTCATCTCCACTATGATATTTGCAAAACAGGTTTGTACATTGCTGACATTTTAACCCACCTCCATCTCCACTCAGCTGGGCATGGTTAGCACAGTCGGTAGTGCATCAGACTGCCAGTACACGAGTGGTGAGTTTGAATCGCCCGGCCACTGTCTCTGTGATGATTGATCTGTGACTTAGCATCTCATTATCATTAATCTCCCTCTCTCATCATTCAAGAGGAAATGTTTTCAGTTACTTGCAGAGATTGGTGTGCTCGAGTATTGGTTAACTTTTTAGGATCCCAGTAAAGAGTGGATAGATTAAATAATCGTCATTTGGCCCAGGATAACAAAAATATTCTATATATTCCAACATACAGGTTCCCAGTGTATGCAAGAATCATATGCCAGAGATATCCGAGCCCTGACAATATGACAGGGTTGATAGTCAGCTGACTACCAACTGAACTAAGCAGGCAAGGTCACATTTTGACGCGAAGGTCATTTTAAAATAAAATTTGTATAAACAGTTGTTTATAAAAGCTTTTATAAAATATTTAGCCACACCAATATCAGTCTAGGGGTTAGACACAAATTGATATTGGTGCAGCTAAATATTTTACAAAACTTGTGTAGACTTTAACCCTTTACTTCATATATACACCTTTGGACACCTCTAATATAGAGATATAGAAATTAAGATAATTATAAAACAAGAAAAGATGGGAAATTATTGGTGCAGCATACAAAATAAATGTAGAAAAGTGTTGGAAGTTATCAGCACCCATGTCATAGCATATTAAATCTGTATTTCAGTTTATATTTTTGGTGAAGCAGTTTTTTCAATCCCTGGTGAAACATTATGTGTACATTTGTTATTTTCTTAGACAATGTAAAGATGTCGCCACACAGGAGGTTACACTTGCGAATTTAAAAAAAAAACACAATAATTTTGGAAGTGTCTGCTGGGGACAAATATTGGAGTTTACTAGTATTAGATATACACAAAATTGCATACAATGTAGAGAAAGATGAGACCTGACAGAAAATGCTGCAAGGGAATCTGATAATGCAGAATAAAAATAATGAGTCTTGGCATGACACTGCATGGCAGCAGAAGAGTTGCATCATGGGACATACATATTGGTGCATCATTGGGACATACATATTGGTGCATCATGGGACATTCATATTGGTGCATCATTGGGACATACATATTGGTGCATCATGGGACATACATATTGGTGCATCATGGGACATTCATATTGGTGCATCATTGGGACATACATATTGGTGCATCATTGGGACATACATATTGGTGCATCATGGGACATATAGTGTGGTACATCATGGGACATACATATTGGTGCATCATGGGACATACATATTGGTGCATCATGGGACATTCATATTGGTGCATCATTGGGACATACATATTGGTGCATCATTGGGACATACATATTGGTGCATCATGGGACATTCATATTGGTGCATCATTGGGACATACATATTGGTGCATCATGGGACATATAGTGTGGTGCATCATGGGACATACATATTGGTGCATCATGGGACATACATATTGGTGCATCATGGGACATTCATATTGGTGCATAATGGGACATATATATAGTGGTACATCGTGGGACATACATATTGGTGCATCAAAGTACTTTGGTATCGTTTATACTAATTATTTTATCTTGGTTATGAAGTAATGAAATAAATCTAAAGCTTATATGGCTTTAAGCTTATATGAATCACTCAGAAGACGATTTCCTGGTTAGGATGTTGTTGTTGATGTTGTATGGTGTTTAGCATCATTTTCAACAATTTTTCAGTCATATTGCGATGGTGTCTACTTGAGACAGTATTCTGAGCACTGCCACACTGGAGTATCATGCTGCAAACACATGGTATGATACCCCACCCAGTCACATTATACTGACTGACCTAGAACTATCCTCTAAATGCTGAATGCCATGTTTATTGTACCATTTTTCAAGTATTTGGTATGACCTGGGCAGTGATGGAACTCTGGTAGAACCAGTACTGAGTTGTTTTTAGAGGTCATTCAGCAGAACCTGGTATCAAACCAATGTCCTCTACACTACTGTCCCACTTGATGCATTATGTGAAATACTGCTGAATCATGGGAGGTAATGGTCCATAAGTATACATATTGATGCATCATGGGATATGATGGTGTGTACTGGTGCATCATGGGAAATACTAGTTTGTCACAGAATGTTTTGGTGCAACATAAATAGTTTATCATTGTAGATACTTGTGTACCATAGGTCATATTGCTGCAGTGCATCATATGGGAAATACTGCTGCAACATGGAACAAACCATTGCATCATGGGACATACTGGTGCATCATGGGAGATATTGATGCATCAGGGACATGTTTGGAATTGTGGGACATACTGGTGGGATATTGATAAATTGGTCAATATGGGTACTGATGCATCATTGGCGCATGACGGATACTGATAAATCATCGGACCAGTTGGTGCATCATGGGACATATTTGTGCCACATGGGACATTGGTGCGTTGCAGAGCTAACTGGTGCATCATGAACAGTATTAATGAATCGTGGGACATTCAGGTGCATTAGGATACACTGGTACATAATAAAAGATACTGATGCATTATAAGACGTATTAGTGCATCATAGGACAGTTTTGGTGTGTGATGGGATATATTTGTGTACTATGGGGCATTTTGGTACATTTTTAATCAGTAAAACACATTGCAGTTATCTCAGATTTTAATGATATTAAACCAATGAAGGTAATTTGAAATGTAATAGTTTGGTTCATGATTAGTCACATGACTGTCACATGACCTGATCTGCGGTATATTTCAGATTCTGTACGTCCCAGACAAGGACTATGTTTCTACAAGGGCATCTGTTTCATCCATGGAAGAGTCGAGTAACACGTCCATATCGCCATTCGGAAGTCCCTTAAACAAACCTGCAATGGTAACTATATTTCTCTCTGTTGCCACGGAAACAGTGCTTTATTTTATGTATATTAAGTCATCAAACTTGTGTAACTTTTCATGTTATTATACCTGCAACCAAAGTTTGAGAGAGGTGTATATAAAATCCTGGCGTCTGCTTGTCAATCAGTCTGTCAGTAACTTGCAGAGCGCCATTTTTATTCACAGTTTTTAAGTGATTAACTTGAAACTTACATGGTCTGCATCAAGTGTAGACGTGCGTGACACAAATTTTGAATTGCTGGCAGATAAATTTCATGCAGAGTTATTGCCCTTGCATTCAGAAAAGCAACCAGGTGATCAACCAAATTGCATTTGGTTTCATTGACTTTAATTAAAGAAATTAAACTAACCCGTCAAAATAAAGTCAAGTTTTTTAAGTATTTAAGTTAAACTTAAGAAAATGTTGGTTAAGCAGAATCCTAGGGCGTAAGCCAAAATAGTTTATTTTCATTTTATTATTGTGGCTCAATGTGTTTCCCCAGATGTTGTCACTAGCTCCAATTGATCTATGTGCTTAACCTGATTTTGGTTAGTTTTCATATCATGGGTTGTTGGTAAGAATGCATGGACTAGTTAAATAGAAATATGCTCTTAAATTCTCTCTTATTTCACATTTACTTGAAATAAGTATTGATAAACTTAAGGTAAGTATTTTGAATAAAGATATTGTATTTCTAAATTTTATATAGTTTATGAATTTTAACAAACAAACATAATATTAACTTTGCCCTCAACCATTTTTGTACCGGAATTAATGCTCACGATGGCAGGTATTATGCAAGAGACGACAGTATCAAATGGATCCATCAGACCATTTAAGCAGAGTAAGTTGGATGTTTGAATGCTGTTTCGCAGCGGTATTCTCGATTATGTTACGGGAAAAGTATAATATAAAATAGTTCTAATGACTACAAATCCGAGAATTCATGTGTTGGGGCACAGGTCAATGTGTAAGTGCCATCAAGGGGTTACACAATAATTTTGGCCTGTTTAAATAGATATCCTAAGGGCAATACAGGCTCAGTGAATGGCATATAAGAAAAATATATCTTTTGCTACTTCTAAAATGTCCTGATATACTCCCATTAAGTGAACATATTTGATGAGTTATACCATCCAAGTAAGGTAGCTACCTTCTTATTGATTTTCAAAGCATAATGCTAAATGTTTTTCTTGCTTTCTGACAATTTTTTTTCTTCGATATATGACACTAAAAAATCAAAATCTGGTAAAACCAAATAAGCCACTTAAATCCCACATGTTAGATACTAGGTCGGAGCACAGCAAACACACATTGTTGTAAGGATGGCCTGAGAACTGACATATGTAGTGTAATTGGACCTCATTACCTAACTGTTACATCTGTAAGGTCATTTACTGAGGATCATTACTTTGACTGGAGGCTCAACACTGAGTGATAACTTGTCACATTGTTCAATGATTGATGTATCAATCAGTCATTGTAGTCTGGAAAGAAGATATTTTATATTATGTTTGTTTTTATATGGAGTTACAGGGCTTACCAAACATTTTTGTGACATTTGTTTTGTCTAAATTTTTACAATACAAAATTGTCAATAATTGAAAAGTTATTATTATTTAAATTGAAGGACATTCCACTAATAAAAGCAGTGAACAGCTCACCAACAAGAATTCCTGGACATGCAGAAAGATTGACATCGGTGTCGTCAACCAAGGATGAAGATTTCGATATCATCCCACCCCACAAGTTGTCAGAGGACGAGGTGCAGCAACTAGACCAGGACTGTATGGAGCGCTTCATTAAGTTAAACGTGAAGCACATCACAGACGGACAGGTGGGTTGAACACTTACTAAAACAAAGAAAAAATTGTAATTATATATAACTGACTTGTTATAAACAGCAAGATAAAAACTACTGTTTTTTATGCTGGATGTTTGTTATAATCAGATCAACACATTTGAGTTATGTTGCTAAACAGTGACATCTAGAAATTGCCAGTGTCCATCTGTCTGTCAGACCTCACACACAAATGGGTATTTAAGTGTCTGGGGTTAAGGGTAAGTAAATTGTATAGACAGTTGAAAAAAAATTATGTGGCTGTTTCTAGACACTTAAAAAACTGCTTTTATGTTGTTTTTTATCTTTTGTTTGGCTAGTTGCACAAGTAAAAACTGGGCACAATAAATCCCGTTTTGATAGAACGGACAATATTTCATGTCAGGTCTTGAATGGAAGGATTTTAATAATGACCACATGAGATTTTGAGGTATTGTGCCCAAGACCGAATGTAATGCTCAAAAGTTAAGACACCTTTAGTGGTTTAAACATTAAATATATATTGTACATTCAAAGACCTCCTCGAGGACTTTTGTCACTTTTGACATTTCTTGTTATTGTTAATCTTAGGTTGATCTTTACAGAACAGGTGTCCGATATCATTTAAAATGGAAGTCAGATTATATACAGCATTGCAGACAAGCTTTTCTTCAAATGAGTATTTTTACCCTTAAATTAATATGCAATGTTTATTTTCAAAATGTTAAGGGTCAAAATGAACATTCTTATCAAATTGCCATTTAAAACAAAACTTATCAACACTGATATTGAGGATAACTTTTGCTTATTTAACCCCTTAATTTAAATTTCAATGCTTTATTTAGAAATGTCAATGCTTAAATACCCCCAAATAGTGCTTATCCGGAACACTGTCAGATAATTTTATGATATAGTGTCATTTTGAGATATATATTATATAAACATTTAGAAATAAGCTTTGTATGGAAAACTTAAAAGAGTAAAGTTTCTTTCTATGTAAGAATGTATTGTTTGTATGTTGTGTTGTAGCACTTCTGGATATTCCAGTTTGATACTGTTGATGTTTTCCCTGTGTTTCTTATATATGTCTTAATTGTGGTTTGAGGTGCATGTGTCGGCCATTAACAAAGGAAAAGAAGCTTGGGATTGGGGTTGATGTAAATCAGGTCAAGGTCGCTGTGACTTAAAATAGAAAAAAAAAAGTTTAGTTTCCTATAGATATTTTGATAAAATATTGTGGGGTTTCTCTAGGTAAATCAGGTCAAGGTCACTATTACTATAAATAGAAATATTGTTTCCACTTAATTACTTTGAGATACTTTGTTGAAGTTTGGTCTCAAAGTCCCTAACACGGAAAGGAAGCCAGTCACAATCAGAACACTGCTACTAAAACAAAAAATTGTTCAAGATATTATCATGAAGTATTGTGTATGTTATATGATTGGTGTTGACATTAATCCAATCAAGGTCAGAAAGAATGACTAATTTTTGCCTTAACACCATTGGACGTTCATGTGTGTTTTTTCCAAGGCCACACTTAAAAATATCTCTTTTTCCCCTTGCCCGACCCTAGATTTTAGAACTGGGTAGGTAGGTAGGCTTTTTTTTTTTTTTTTTTTTTTGAAATCCATAAAAAACATTCATGTATTGATAAACAAAGAAACTCAACATTTTATTACCTGATATGGCTATTCCAGTACAACAACATAATTTATATTACATGTATTAAATGTGCTCAATACTAACTGCATTGCTTGTAAAAGTGTAGGATTGAAAACTAAGAAAAACTGTAAAAATGAATAGTATTTGTATAACATTTATATATAATAAACTGAACTGTGTTTATTTTGATTGACAAATGAAACTGTATACAATATGACTAATATTAATAAATCGGACAGCAGTTACTTAAACTGTTTGCATTTAAAAATGCCTACAGAACTATATCAAAAAATGAAACTGTATATAGAAAAATAAGTATTAATCTGTTGGCATTATTTAATATAGTTCATTGGCATTTTTAAATGCAACAGTTTTAGTAACTGCAGTCAAATTTTCTAGTATTATTCATTCTATATAATAATACAGTTTCTGAACATTGTTTATCAAAATAAACTACCAGAAGTAGTACTAACTTGCCCTGATCAAAGATCACTTGCCAAGATTTTTATTACCAATACACTTTGCAGTAAAATATAAAATAATTAAACATAAATAGACCTAAATGTATTAATATTTATGTAAGGTTAGCTCCCTATAACATTATG
Source organism: Panopea generosa (assembly GCA_029582155.1). Taxonomy (NCBI): domain Eukaryota; kingdom Metazoa; phylum Mollusca; class Bivalvia; order Adapedonta; family Hiatellidae; genus Panopea; species Panopea generosa. Next base: position 67,728,227 of record CM055904.1, read on the forward strand.
CATGTGTAAATCACAAGTTTTAGAGTTTGAGCAAGACCAGGAGAAGTGAGAGAATTTCAGTGAGAACTGACTTTGTCTCTATAAGTATGACCAACTTATTAAGCTGTATTTTGTCTTTGTTCTTTATTGACTATCATATCTGTTCTGTCACTCTGTGGCAGTGTGGGAGCAGGTGTTAATTCGAATAATTATTTTAAATATCTTTCTCTTTTCTTATGATTACTAAATGTCATATCACACAACAATGACAATGTCAAGCCTACAAAGCTATTCAATTCATCCAAGATAACTTGGCAGTCTATGATCTAGAAAAGTGCAACTAGTAAACTATATTTCAAAAATTAAAAAGACAATTTATCTTAATTGTTTTTTCAATACTATATTTAAATCATGACATGACTGCCAAAGAAAATGATACGCTGAAACCACACATTTTTCTTTACCGTACACTCGATTTAAATATCAGCGTTCACGTTTTCACAACAGGGGTCGGGAAAAGCTTTTAAAAGCACTCGTCTGTCAGGCAAGTGGACTGGTAAAAAGTACTCATCCGTATGGAAAACTCACTTGTCCAAAAACGTTATAGTGAAATAGTGTCTATTTTGGAAGCACATTGTGACCTTATCTTACCTTAAATAGTTTTATTACTTCATTTACAGTAAGTACACCACTAGCTTTAACCGTTATGATCATGCAATAAACATTAAGTTTGTTGATGTTTATATATCGCTTTTGTTCCAAATACAAACAGCTTGGGGTAAACATAAAAAGTAAATGCATTCAAGCCTCCGTAACATGTAAAACGCAAAAAGACTGTTAATATTCCGGAGACCGGGAAATATTCCGAAGACCGAAAAGTCTGATTTTTAAACCGGTATTAAAAAGCTGCGCATGCGCTTTTCGATACCTTATAAAAAATTATGCCGAATGGTTTCTAAAGAAAATGTCCTTGGGACTCGACAAGAAATTGCATGATAAAGTTATCGTTGATGATCGTTAAATGTCAAATTTACAAATTATATTTACAGCAATGAAATATAGAAAGAATAAATACCGTAACGACTTTGGATCATTACCTTTTTTACAATTTTCAGATTGTTTATTTTTTTATCTCTGCCAAAAGGTTTACTCATCCGACGGACTAGTTACTGGCAAAAATCACTCGTCCGCAGACAAAAACCAGTCGTCAGGACGAGTGCTTTTGCCGGCCCCTGGTCACAGAAGAAAATTTACATACATGCGGTTCCAGTTATTGTAAATCTACGAAATATTTATTAAAATACCAGAACTTAATGCTGTGTGTACCGTGGTCGTAGATATCCGACCAATCATAGCCGTTATTTAAAATAGATTAATTCATGTTCAAAGCTATCCCCCAATCACATTAGAGGAATAAAAATAGATAATTGAATATGCATGAGCGGTTTTCCGAAGTCGCAATATCGTGCATGCGGTAAACACCGCGGGGGTCAATTGTTTCTATTGATTAGTTTCAGTCTATAAGCAACAGTTTCACATGTGTTGTATAGAATAGAGTTATTTGCAGACCTGTGTATTGTGAAAACTCGCTTGTCCGATTTTTAAGACAAGCCCGGAGCAGTCGAAAATTAAAAAAAAAAACTAAGAAATTTTCCCAAATAAAATTTTTTCAGTCGGTGCTTTTTTCGTGGGTCGGTCGCGCAAGGGGAAACAAACACTATTTTTATTTAGGCCCAATCGTAACAAAACTTGTGAAAGACATTTTATGAAACATTTCTAGAGCCTGCCAAATTGGAACCAGAATGAACTGTTGGACAATTTGGGCTTTAATATTTTGCAACAATAATATTTTGTAATGATAAAGTACTATCCTGTCCAAAATTTTTAAAAAATGTACCACAAAGAATAATTTTTTTGAAAGATTTCATGTTTGATAAGAATAAAAACTGGTTAACTTCGTAGACTAGCGGGGCAGATTTGTGAGATAATTGTGCATTTTTTTACGAAATCACCAAACTTGGCACAATGATAGACAAAACTTTTCCCATCAAAATGACTATGGACCTAAATTCAAAAAGGCCACAGTTTAAAATGGCCACCATTTTTAAAGTAATATATTTCAGTTTATTATTTAAAAATCCTTAAAACCTCAATATCTTTAATTCAAGGTCATTTTGCAAGATTGAAACATGTTTTAATATCTAAGATCCCATACAAGAAATCAGTTGCCTGTGAATTATGAATGATTAATTTGCAAATTATGAATCCTTCGTGTGCTATTTCATCAACATTTAGTCAGGAGATGCAAGTTTCCTATCCTTCTATACAAGTCCTTGCACTGGACTATAAAAATAGTTTTGATTCTGATATTTATTGTTTTTCATGCTTTACCACAGAACTACGGTTGATTCAAATTTTGTTGATAATTGGGCAAGTTCATCATTGGTATGGGTAAAGCAGGTAAATTCTGATACGATCGCATCTGTGACAAATACCTATACCTGTCTTACCTGTATCAATGATACAAATTCCATAATATGTTTACAACCATTCTCAAATAAACAAAAACAGACTGTAGTTCTAATATTAACGGGTTTTTTTTTCAATCGTGAAACTTATTATAACTTATACAAATCTTCCTGGGTAAAACTAGTGCTAAACATATGCGGAAAAAAATTTGTCCTGCTCAAGGTCTAATATTTCAAAATGTATTGAAAAATAAAGTGACCTCATTGTTAACATTTGATTTCCTTCTTGTAGCTTTATAATGATGATCAAAAACAAGTAAAACCAACACCTTAGACTTTAATAATGATAGGTAAAATCCACACTTTAGAATGACTGGCCTGTTTCTATAGCTTTGATACCACAATATTTCATATCTAAATCTGTAAATTCTTGTTTTTTATATTCATAATCGTGTAAAGATCTTTCATCCCTACCAAGATGGTACTTGTATAGTGTGGGACGACTATTGTGTTTAACTTTTGACTATTGCAAACCGTATAACAAATTACGCTACAAATTTGAAATATGAACATTCTTAAAAAAAAAGTTTGTTTGCTGTGCTCCTACCCAGTAATTTTCATAAGGGGTTGGTAGGTAGCTATTTTTTTTTATTTCATAGTCATTTTAAACAACACTGGACAAAAAAATATTGGAAAAGAAATTCAACTATTTGGAAGTCAATAAAAAGTTACAGTAGCTGTAATTTTTTGTGAGTACGTAGAAGCAGGCAAACAATTTTTTTAAGTACGGCCCAGCATTGTATTGTTACATTATATAACCTCACATAACTGTTTCCCAGCTTGGAAATTATATCAAAATGACTTAGCGTATTGTTGCAATAACCCTATATAACTGTTTTCCAGCTTGCAATTATACCGAAATGGCTTAATGTATTGTTGTAATAACCTCATATAACCGCCTTATACTACCCTTTAATATCAAAAGCATGAAACTTACATGTAAACATATAACTCATATTCTATAAAATTTATAATATACAGTCTTAGACTCATTCTTTGAGTGACCTTACAACTTACAAGTGCATTAGGTAAAAGGTCACACAAAATAGAGCAACTGCGATTAAGACATTCAACTTTGACTAACACTGGAAATCCAACACACTATTGCGAAACTACGTCATGCGTGTTTTATAATGTGATAGTAGATTTATCCGGTCATTTTATACCTAGTAAGTGCATGAATTACACAAGAATCTCGTGCTTTCATTTTCCAAAATTTATATAACTACAAAATACCCCTGATATGATAGGTCCCATCTAAAACTGGAATGACGTAGCTTCACAATAATGTACTGGATTTATAGTAGATTGTGTGTTTACATAAGCAAACACATATTGCATGTCTTGTATGTTAAATCTTATAATAATTATAAATTTTACCATATTGATTGTTATCTTTATCAAATATTTATCTATAGTTGAACAAAGCCTGAAACTCCAATCTGCATATTTGTTTATAATGTCATAGAATGAAGTGCTATATGATGTTGTATATAATTATGTTATATGAAGTTTATTAGGTACGATATTGGCGCATATTTGTTATCGTATAAATGTGATTTTTCCTCATTTGTCTCAGACCATCTGGATGTAATGGAATATAAGAATCTAACATGAGTTTGAGGTTCAGATAGAAAATTCCTTCCTCAGAGGGAAGATGTGCCAGGTTCCCTCGAAAACAGTTATTCCAAGGGATGGAATTTTCTATCTGAACTAAAAAAGCCATGTAAGATTACTTTCTTGTATACCAAACACATCAAATACTTATCTTAATTTATATTGTTATCCTATTTTTACCACAATGGCTTTTTAGACTTCAAATGAGATTTATAACTTCATATGTTGTAATACGTCACATCATAAATAATTCCAATGTCACAGCATGGTAGGATGAGTGCACAAGGATGGGAAATCCATACCCGGTAAAACTACAACGAAATTTTTGTCCGGTATGCAAGAATATAGGTTTACCATTCATCCAGCATCCTTTCTCCATGCGTCTGCACACACAACTGGGTAGTTAAGTGGCTAGGGTTTTGGGTTAGTTTATTTTTTTGGAAGGTTGAAAAATAGTGTGGCTGCTTCTAGATATTGAAAAAAAACCAGCTTTTATGTGGCTAAAATCTTTAGTGTGACTAAAATAATTAGTTGAGTGCAAAAAAGCCACTTAAATACCCAATTTGTTAGAATGTCTGTTCATTCGGAAAAATAACTCAAAAAGCGTCTGAGCTAGGTTTGTGAAACTTTGCATGTGGATCATTAAGAGGGCAATAAGGAGATAATGCAGGTTTAGTTTTTCAGCTAAAATATTGTGGTTGCTATGGCAACAAATTGGTAAAATAACAGATACAACGTGGAGCCTGTAGTAACACAAAAAGCCACCTTTGTGAAACTTAGTAGGTGGATAGAGGGCAATAAAATAGATTATGCACTTCATTTTATTACAAAAAACTGTGGTTGCTGTGGCATCAAAATAAGTAACCAATTGCAGGCTTATTCACTGTCTTGGACATTTTTTATGGAAGGATATCAGAGGAATTCTATCGGTGTAATGTACATAAAATCCTTGAAAGCGTCAGACGGAAGTACATGTACCAGCGATTTTAGAAGCCATGCCCAAGACATAAAACTTTTACACTTAAAGGCATCTTTTTTATGGAAACATCCCCGCCTCCCCCATGCATTTACCGTAGTGAAATAGAACGTGACGTTAAATGACGCAAGAAACTGTCAGAGTGACGACATTGCACATTGCCACGAGGTCAAAAATAAATTGTGTTAGAGTTATAGACATAAAGTGTGTGCATTCGCTACATAAATTAAGGCATGTGTATTTGTAAAAATATTTATCTTTGGGGATTATATAAATTATTTTGTTTAATGAATTGTTATAATTGTTTAACATGACAATCTTGACAATCTATCGAAATTCATAACTGGAATTAAAATTGGAAAAAATACCTGTAAATAATGCAATATTCCTGTAATTAAATAAATACTTGCTGAGGCGTCTATAGTCTGTTTCTTGCATAATAGCAGATTTTACACCACTGCAGATATAAAAAAACACGGACTGGTTCACATTTATTTACTATATACTTTTTCGATACCGTAATGTTAACGTTAGTGTAAACCAGTCTGGCAATGTTTGGCCATTCTAATGATTACGTGATCGTAACGTGTTTATCTGATGTAATTGACATGCCCCGTACCACGTGTATTAAATTTCAATGATTGAGTTTTATGAAACATATATATCTGCTGTCACGCTACAAATCATCAACTATATGGTAGACCATATCTAACATAGGGTGGCTTAGTTAGCAATATTTCAGAATGATTTTAATCAATATTTCAGAAAGATTTTAAAAAATATTATTTTAATTTATTTAATTAATATATTATCATATAAAACCCGGCGATTTCTTTAAATATCTAGTTCTTATTATTTATTCTACTGTGGTGTTACAATTGGACAACAAGAGATGATGCGATTGGTGAACATGTCGTGCAAATGTTAAATGGTAAAAGATACACGGTAAACGATACACACTAAACGATTCGAATACAAACGTATTTTCTCTAACGTTTATCATCAAAAAAAATGCAAACCATTAACGAAACTAAAATGCATTTCAAACGCAAAACAAATGCATTTGACACGCAAAACGAACGCAATTGAAATGCATTTTTGGTGTACTTGAACGGATTACGGTCTGTACCCCACCCAGTCACATTATACTGACACTGGGCCGACCAGACCTAGAACTTTCCTCTAAATGCTGAGCGTCAAACGAGAAAGCTTCAAGTACTATTTTTAAAGTGTTTGGTATGACCCAGTCAGGGATCAAACCCACAACCTTCCGCATGCGCGGCAGACGCTCTACCACTAGACCACGCTGCGGTCTCAGTCTAGATTGTATTCATGTTCTATCATTCTATCTTCTATTAATGAAATCCCATTGTGGTTTAGTTGTAGAGTGTCTGCCTCATATGCAGAAATGTAGTGAAATCAATCCCTGGTCCGGTCAAACCAAATACTTGAAAAATGGTATAAGAAGTTTCCTTGCTTGGCACTCAGAATTTAGAGGATAGTTCTAGGTGTGATCGGCCCCGTGTCAGTATAATGTGGCTTGGTGGGGTATCATAACCTGTGCCTGCAACATGATACTCCAGTGATATAGCACTAAGAATACTGTCTCAAGTTAACTGAAAAATTGTTGAAAGTGACGCTAAACACTTAACAACAATTCAAATCCGCAGAGTTAAACCAGTGTTTTCTAACCTCATGTTTAAAATTTTATTTAATTATGTATACAGGTTGTTCCAGTATTCAATTTCACCACAATAAAAAGAACTTAACTCAAAACTCTAAACATTGGGAACTACCAAGTTATCTTCAACATCCATTGAGGCTGTGATATTCTGTCCATGAAAAAAACAAACCATCCACTTCCAACTGACATTTGTGCCATAATTAAATATTACACATGATGTTTCAGGGCGTGGTCAAGGGGGTACTACTGGTGACGCCTAATGCTGTGATGTTTGACCCAGATGTATCTGATGCTCTAGTACTGGAGCACGGAGCAGAGAAATACGGGATGATCGCTCCGATGGATCTGATCATCAGCGCGGCTATGTACCACGATATAGCGGCCATGAAGCTGCGAGGAACTGTCATGTAAGGGGATTATTACCAAACTTATAATTTTATTATTAAATTTCATTCTTGGTCAAGTTTTTACTTCCAACAAATCCAGATGTAATTGACTTTAACCCTTTACTCCATAGATATGCACTTTCCCACACCAATGACAGAAGTCTTTGAAAACAGTGCTGGAAGAGCCCCCATTGCTGATACGTGGTGAATTAATGCTTTCAATTTGGATTGATTTATTGATTGATTGAATATTTTGCATCATTTTTATGCCATCGAGGGCTAACAGATGATCAGTTAACCTAACCACTGTTTCCTGGGATTAACCAGTACTCGAGCACACCCCATCTCCGAAAGTAACTGATAACTTTCCCACTTGAATCAGTGGTGAGAGACGAATGATAATGAGACAAAATGTCATATATCAATCATCACAGAGACTGCTGCTGGGCGGGGGATTCGAACTCATGACCCCTGGATTGATAGTCAGATGCATAACTGACAGCTATTGGGGCCCGGCATTTTTTTGGAAGAGTCCAAGAAAATGCTTATGGAGCAAAGGGTTAATAGCAGTTTAATAACAATAGCACTCTTACATAGCAGCTCTGTGGCTGTTTTATAAAATCTCCCCAAATTCTTTATTCGTAGAATGGTGAAAGGGCATTAAGAGTTACCTCCGTCTGTCTGTCTGTTTGTGTATTCCCAGACACATATACGTAGTAAAGTGGTCAGGGTTTAGGTTTAGTCTTTTTATTTGACGGTTGAAAAACAATTATGTGGCTGTTTCTAGACAATTATGCTTTATGGGGCTAAAATTTAGCAACACAAGTAATCAGACAGGCGTATACTTGTCGCTTAGAATGTCCAAGGTAAAAAAATTGGGTTTCCGTTCAATAACTATTAATGAAGGAGTCTAAATTAATATTTATTAACAGATGGACTCAAACTCTAGATCTCAGTGGTGAGAGGTAAGTGATCTTGAGACAGTGCCTTAGGTCACACAATCTAGGTGCCCTAGTACTTCCAAATGGGCCTAGGTCACTAAGTCAAGAAGGACCACTCATTCTTCTTTTTATCAGCCATTAGCAAAGAGCTAATAAGATGAGCTACATTAGGCCATAATAAATTAATTGCTAGATTATCATCCCTGCCCACCCCAAACACTTTTTTTCCTTAAAAAAAAAAATTTAGATAAAAAATAAAAATACAAAAATAAAATCCTTCCCTACATTCCACCCTCCTCCTTTTTAAGAAAAATTTGGATGATAATCTAGCAATTAATTTATAATGGCCTTATAGCCTCAATTGCAATTTTCAAAAAGTACTGAGAAAGAATTGTAAAAGAGAATAAAATTATTTTACCATATATCTAACATCTACATCAGGGTCCGACATGGCTCAGTGGTCAGACATTGTTTCAAGAGCATTTAGGTCTAACCCACCCACTGATATGCCATATATAACATCTCCATCAGGGTCTTCCACGGCTCAGTGGTCGGACAGTGTTTCAAGAGCATTTAGGTCTTACCCACCCACTGATATGCCATATATAACATCTCCATCAGGGTCTTCCACGGCTCAGTGGTCGGACAGTGTTTCAAGAGCATTTAGGTCTTACCCACCCACCGATATGCCATATATAACATCTCCATCATGGTCCTCCACGGCTCAGTGGTCGGACATTGTTTCAAGAGCATTTAGGTCTTACCCACCCACTGATATGCCATATATAACATCTCCATCATGGTCCTCCATGGCTCAGTGGTCAGACAGTGTTTCAAGAGCATTTAGGTCTTACCCACCCACTGATATGCCATATATAACATCTCCATCAGGGTCCTCCACGGCTCAGTGGTCAGACATTGTTTCAAGAGCATTTAGGTCTTACCCACCCACTGATATGCCATATATAACATCTCCATCATGGTCCTCCATGGCTCAGTGGTCAGACAGTGTTTCAAGAGCATTAAGGTCTTACCCACCCACCGATATGCCATATATAACATCTCCATCATGGTCCTCCATGGCTCAGTGGTCAGACATTGTTTCAAGAGCATTTAGGTCTTACCCACCCACCGATATGCCATATATAACATCTCCATTATGGTCCTCCATGGATCAATGGTCAGACATTGTTTCAAGAGCATTTAGGTCTTACCCACCCACTGATATGCCATATATAACATCTCCATTATGGTCCTCCATGGATCAATGGTCAGACATTGTTTCAAGAGCATTTAGGTCTTACCCACCCACTGATATGCCATATATAACATCTCCATCAGGGTCCTCCATGGCTCAGTGGTCAGACAGTGTTTCAAGAGCATTTAGGTCTTACCCACCCACCGATATGCCATATATAACATCTCCATCAGGGTCTTCCACGGCTCAGTGGTCAGACATTATTTCAAGAGCATTTAGGTCTTACCCACCCACCGATAAGCCATATATAACATCTCCATCATGGTCCTCCATGGCTCAGTGGTCAGACATTGTTTCAAGAGCATTTAGGTCTTACCCACCCACCGATATGCCATATATAACATCTCCATCATGGTCCTCCATGGCTCAGTGGTCAGACATTGTTTCAAGAGCATTTAAGTCTTACCCACCCACTGATATGCCATATATAACATCTCCATCATGGTCCTCCATGGCTCAGTGGTCAGACATTGTTTCAAGAGCATTTAGGTCTTACCCACCCACTGATATGCCATATATAACATCTCCAGCAGGGTCCTCCATGGCTCAGTGGTCAGACATTGTTTCAAGAGCATTTAGGTCTTACCCACCCACTGATATGCCATATATAACATCTCCATCATGGTCCTCCATGGCTCAGTGGTCAGACAGTGTTTCAAGAGCATTTAGGTCTTACCCACCCACTGATATGCCATATATAACATCTCCATCATGGTCCTCCATGGCTCAGTGGTCAGACATTGTTTCAAGAGCATTTAGGTCTTACCCACCCACCGATATGCCATATATAACATCTCCATCATGGTCCTCCATGGCTCAGTGGTCAGACAGTGTTTCAAGAGCATTTAGGTCTTACCCACCCACCGATATGCCATATATAACATCTCCATCATGGTCCTCCATGGCTCAGTGGTCAGACAGTGTTTCAAGAGCATTTCGGTCTTACCAACCCACCGATATGCCATATATAACATCTCCATCATGGTTCTCCATGGCTCAGTGGTCAGACAGTTTTTCAAGAGCATTTAGGTCTTACCCACCCACCGATATGCCATATATAACATCTCCATCATGGTCCTCCATGGCTCAGTGGTCAGACATTGTTTCAAGAGCATTTAGGTCTTACCCACCCACCGATATGCCATATATAACATCTCCATCATGGTCCTCCATGGCTCAGTGGTCAGACATTGTTTCAAGAGCATTTAGGTCTTACCCACCCACCGATATGCCATATATAACATCTCCATCATGGTCCTCCATGGCTCAGTGGTCAGACATTGTTTCAAGAGCATTTAGGTCTTACCCACCCACCGATATGCCATATATAACATCTCCATTATGGTCCTCCATGGATCAATGGTCAGACATTGTTTCAAGAGCATTTAGGTCTTATCCACCCACTGATATGCCATATATAACATCTCCATTATGGTCCTCCATGGATCAATGGTCAGACATTGTTTCAAGAGCATTTAGGTCTTACCCACCCACCGATATGCCATATATAACATCTCCATCAGGGTCTTCCACGGCTCAGTGGTCGGACATTGTTTCAAGAGCATTTAGGTCTTATCCACCCACTGATATGCCATATATAACATCTCCATCAGGGTCTTCCACGGCTCAGTGGTCGGACATTGTTTCAAGAGCATTTAGGTCTTACCCACCCACCGATATGCCATATATAACATCTCCATCAGGGTCTTCCACGGCTCAGTGGTCAGACATTGTTTCAAGAGCATTTAGGTCTTACCCACCCACCGATATGCCATATATAACATCTCCATCATGGTCCTCCATGGCTCAGTGGTCGGACATTGTTTCAAGATCATTTAGGTCTTACCCACCCACTGATATGCCATATATAACATCTCCATCAGGGTCCTCCATGGCTCAGTGGTCAGACATTGTTTCAAGAGCATTTAGGTCTTATCCACCCACTGATATGCCATATATAACATCTCCATCAGGGTCTTCCACGGCTCAGTGGTCGGACATTGTTTCAAGAGCATTTAGGTCTTACCCACCCACCGATATGCCATATATAACATCTCCATCAGGGTCTTCCACGGCTCAGTGGTCAGACATTGTTTCAAGAGCATTTAGGTCTTACCCACCCACCTATATGCCATATATAACATCTCCATCATGGTCCTCCATGGCTCAGTGGTCGGACATTGTTTCAAGATCATTTAGGTCTTACCCACCCACTGATATGCCATATATAACATCTCCATCAGGGTCCTCCATGGCTCAGTGGTCAGACATTGTTTCAAGAGCATTTAGGTCTTACCCACCCACTGATATGCCATATATAACATCTCCATCATGGTCCTCCACGGCTCAGTGGTCAGACATTGTTTCAAGAGCATTTAAGTCTTACCCACCCACCGATATGCCATATATAACATCTCCATCAGGGTCTTCCACGGCTCAGTGGTCAGACATTGTTTCAAGAGCATTTAGGTCTTACCCACCCACCGATATGCCATATATAACATCTCCATCATGGTCCTCCATGGCTCAGTGGTCAGACATTGTTTCAAGAGCATTTAGGTCTTACCCATCCACCGATATGCTGTATATAACATCTCCATCATGGTCCTCCATGGCTCAGTGGTCAGACATTGTTTCAAGAGCATTTAGGTCTTACCCACCCACTGATATGCCATATATAACATCTCCATCATGGTCCTCCATGGCTCAGTGGTCAGACATTGTTTCAAGAGCATTTAGGTCTTACCCACCCACTGATATGCCATATATAACATCTCCAGCAGGGTCCTCCACGGCTCAGTGGTCAGACATTGTTTCAAGAGCATTTAGGTCTTACCCACCCACTGATATGCCATATATAACATCTCCATCATGGTCCTCCATGGCTCAGTGGTCAGACATTGTTTCAAGAGCATTTAGGTCTTACCCACCCACTGATATGCCATATATAACATCTCCATCATGGTCCTCCACGGCTCAGTGGTCAGACAGTGTTTCAAGAGCATTTAGGTCTTACCCACCCACTGATATGCCATATATAACATCTCCATTATGGTCCTCCATGGCTCAGTGGTCAGACATTGTTTCAAGAGCATTTAAGTCTTACCCACCCACCGATATGCCATATATAACATCTCCATCATGGTCCTCCATGGCTCAGTGGTCAGACATTGTTTCAAGAGCATTTAGGTCTTACCAACCCACCGATATGCCATATATAACATCTCCATCATGGTCCTCCATGGCTCAGTGGTCAGACATTGTTTCAAGAGCATTTAGGTCTTACCCACCCACCGATATGCCATATATAACATCTCCATCATGGTCCTCCATGGCTCAGTGGTCAGACATTGTTTCAAGAGCATTTAGGTCTTACCCACCCACCGATATGCCATATATAACATCTCCATCATGGTCCTCCATGGCTCAGTGGTCAGACATTGTTTCAAGAGCATTTAGGTCTTACCCACCCACCGATATGCCATATATAACATCTCCATCATGGTCCTCCATGGCTCAGTGGTCAGACATTGTTTCAAAACATTTAGGTCTTACCCACCCACCGATATGCCATATATAACATCTCCATCATGGTCCTCCATGGCTCAGTGGTCAGACATTGTTTCAAGAGCATTTAGGTCTTACCCACCCACCGATATGCCATATATAACATCTCCATTATGGTCCTCCATGGATCAATGGTCAGACATTGTTTCAAGAGCATTTAGGTCTTATCCACCCACTGATATGCCATATATAACATCTCCATTATGGTCCTCCATGGATCAATGGTCAGACATTGTTTCAAGAGCATTTAGGTCTTACCCACCCACCGATATGCCATATATAACATCTCCATCAGGGTCTTCCACGGCTCAGTGGTCGGACATTGTTTCAAGAGCATTTAGGTCTTATCCACCCACTGATATGCCATATATAACATCTCCATCAGGGTCTTCCACGGCTCAGTGGTCGGACATTGTTTCAAGAGCATTTAGATCTTACCCACCCACCGATATGCCATATATAACATCTCCATCAGGGTCTTCCACGGCTCAGTGGTCAGACATTGTTTCAAGAGCATTTAGGTCTTACCCACCCACCGATATGCCATATATAACATCTCCATCATGGTCCTCCATGGCTCAGTGGTCGGACATTGTTTCAAGATCATTTAGGTCTTACCCACCCACTGATATGCCATATATAACATCTCCATCAGGGTCCTCCATGGCTCAGTGGTCAGACATTGTTTCAAGAGCATTTAGGTCTTATCCACCCACTGATATGCCATATATAACATCTCCATCAGGGTCTTCCACGGCTCAGTGGTCGGACATTGTTTCAAGAGCATTTAGGTCTTACCCACCCACCGATATGCCATATATAACATCTCCATCAGGGTCTTCCACGGCTCAGTGGTCAGACATTGTTTCAAGAGCATTTAGGTCTTACCCACCCACCTATATGTCATATATAACATCTCCATCATGGTCCTCCATGGCTCAGTGGTCGGACATTGTTTCAAGATCATTTAGGTCTTACCCACCCACTGATATGCCATATATAACATCTCCATCAGGGTCCTCCATGGCTCAGTGGTCAGACATTGTTTCAAGAGCATTTAGGTCTTACCCACCCACTGATATGCCATATATAACATCTCCATCATGGTCCTCCACGGCTCAGTGGTCAGACATTGTTTCAAGAGCATTTAAGTCTTACCCACCCACCGATATGCCATATATAACATCTCCATCAGGGTCTTCCACGGCTCAGTGGTCAGACATTGTTTCAAGAGCATTTAGGTCTTACCCACCCACCGATATGCCATATATAACATCTCCATCATGGTCCTCCATGGCTCAGTGGTCAGACATTGTTTCAAGAGCATTTAGGTCTTACCCATCCACCGATATGCCGTATATAACATCTCCATCATGGTCCTCCATGGCTCAGTGGTCAGACATTGTTTCAAGAGCATTTAGGTCTTACCCACCCACTGATATGCCATATATAACATCTCCATCATGGTCCTCCATGGCTCAGTGGTCAGACATTGTTTCAAGAGCATTTAGGTCTTACCCACCCACTGATATGCCATATATAACATCTCCATTATGGTCCTCCATGGCTCAGTGGTCAGACATTGTTTCAAGAGCATTTAAGTCTTACCCACCCACTGATATGCCATATATAACATCTCCAGCAGGGTCCTCCACGGCTCAGTGGTCAGACATTGTTTCAAGAGCATTTAGGTCTTACCCACCCACCTATATGCCATATATAACATCTCCATCATGGTCCTCCACGGCTCAGTGGTCAGACATTGTTTCAAGAGCATTTAGGTCTTACCCACCCACTGATATGCCATATATAACATCTCCATCATGGTCCTCCATGGCTCAGTGGTCAGACATTGTTTCAAGAGCATTTAGGTCTTACCCACCCACTGATATGCCATATATAACATCTCCATCATGGTCCTCCACGGCTCAGTGGTCAGACAGTGTTTCAAGAGCATTTAAGTCTTACCCACCCACTGATATGCCATATATAACATCTCCATTATGGTCCTCCATGGCTCAGTGGTCAGACATTGTTTCAAGAGCATTTAAGTCTTACCCACCCACTGATATGCCATATATAACATCTCCATCATGGTCCTCCATGGCTCAGTGGTCAGACATTGTTTCAAGAGCATTAAGGTCTTACCCACCCTCTGATATGCCATATATAACATCTCCATCATGGTCCTCCACGGCTCAGTGGTCAGACAGTGTTTCAAGAGCATTTAAGTCTTACCCACCCACTGATATGCCATATATAACATCTCCATTATGGTCCTCCATGGCTCAGTGGTCAGACATTGTTTCAAGAGCATTTAAGTCTTACCCACCCACTGATATGCCATATATAACATCTCCATCAGGGTCCTCCATGGCTCAGTGGTCAGACATTGTTTCAAGAGCATTAAGGTCTTACCCACCCACTGATATGCAATATATAACATCTCCATTATGGTCCTCCATGGCTCAGTGGTCAGACATTGTTTCAAGAGCATTTAGGTCTTACCCACCCACCGATATGCCATATATAACATCTCCATCATGGTCCTCCATGGCTCAGTGGTCAGACATTGTTTCAAGAGCATTTAGGTCTTACCCACCCACTGATATGCCATATATAACATCTCCATCATGGTCCTCCATGGCTCAGTGGTCAGACATTGTTTCAAGAGCATTTAGGTCTTACCCACCCACCGATATGCCATATATAACATCTCCATCATGGTCCTCCATGGCTCAGTGGTCAGACATTGTTTCAAGAGCATTTAGGTCTTACCCACCCACTGATATGCCATATATAACATCTCCATCATGGTCCTCCATGGCTCAGTGGTCAGACATTGTTTCAAGAGCATTTAGGTCTTACCCACCCACTGATATGCCATATATAACATCTCCATCATGGTTCTCCATGGCTCAGTGGTCAGACATTGTTTCAAGAGCATTTAGGTCTTACCCACCCACCGATATGCCATATATAACATCTCCATCATGGTCCTCCATGGCTCAGTGGTCAGACATTGTTTCAAAAGCATTTAGGTCTTACCCACCGACTGATATGCCATATATAACATCTCCATCATGGTTCTCCATGGCTCAGTGGTCAGACATTGTTTCAAGAGCATTTAGGTCTTACCCACCCACTGATATGCCATATATAACATCTCCATCATGGTCCTCCATGGCTCAGTGGTCAGACATTGTTTCAAGAGCATTTAGGTCTTACCCACCCACCGATATGCCATATATAACATCTCCATCATGGTCCTCCATGGCTCAGTGGTCAGACATTGTTTCAAGAGCATTTAGGTCTTACCCACCCACTGATATGCCATATATAACATCTCCATCATGGTCCTCCATGGCTCAGTGGTCAGACATTGTTTCAAGAGCATTTAGGTCTTACCCACCCACCGATATGCCATATATAACATCTCCATCATGGTCCTCCATGGCTCAGTGGTCAGACATTGTTTCAAGAGCATTTAGGTCTTACCCACCCACCGATATGCCATATATAACATCTCCATCATGGTCCTCCATGGCTCAGTGGTCAGACATTGTTTCAAGAGCATTTAGGTCTTACCCACCCACTGATATGCCATATATAACATCTCCATCATGGTCCTCCA
This sequence comes from Panopea generosa, assembly GCA_029582155.1. Lineage (NCBI taxonomy): Eukaryota > Metazoa > Mollusca > Bivalvia > Adapedonta > Hiatellidae > Panopea > Panopea generosa. The sequence goes on from CM055904.1 coordinate 67,744,797, forward strand.
TGGCTCAGTGGTCAGACAGTGTTTCAAGAGCATTTAGGTCTTACCCACCCACCGATATGCCATATATAACATCTCCATCATGGTCCTCCATGGCTCAGTGGTCAGACATTGTTTCAAGAGCATTTAGGTCTTACCCACCCACCGATATTCCATATATAACATCTCCATCATGGTCCTCCATGGCTCAGTGGTCAGACATTGTTTCAAGAGCATTTAGGTCTTACCCACCCACTGATATGCCATATATAACATCTCCATCATGGTCCTCCATGGCTCAGTGGTCAGACATTGTTTCAAGAGCATTTAGGTCTTACCCACCCACTGATATGCCATATATAACATCTCCATCATGGTTCTCCATGGCTCAGTGGTCAGACATTGTTTCAAGAGCATTTAGGTCTTACCCACCCACCGATATGCCATATATAACATCTCCATCATGGTCCTCCATGGCTCAGTGGTCAGACATTGTTTCAAGAGCATTTAGGTCTTACCCACCCACTGATATGCCATATATAACATCTCCATCATGGTTCTCCATGGCTCAGTGGTCAGACATTGTTTCAAGAGCATTTAGGTCTTACCCACCCACTGATATGCCATATATAACATCTCCATCATGGTCCTCCATGGCTCAGTGGTCAGACATTGTTTCAAGAGCATTTAGGTCTTACCCACCCACCGATATGCCATATATAACATCTCCATCATGGTCCTCCATGGCTCAGTGGTCAGACATTGTTTCAAGAGCATTTAGGTCTTACCCACCCACTGATATGCCATATATAACATCTCCATCATGGTCCTCCATGGCTCAGTGGTCAGACATTGTTTCAAGAGCATTTAGGTCTTATCCACCCACTGATATGCCATATATAACATCTCCATCATGGTCCTCCATGGCTCAGTGGTCAGACATTGTTTCAAGAGCATTTAGGTCTTACCCACCCACTGATATGCCATATATAACATCTCCAGCAGGGTCCTCCATGGCTCAGTGGTCAGACATTGTTTCAAGAGCATTTAGGTCTTACCCACCCACTGATATGCCATATATAACATCTCCATCATGGTCCTCCATGGCTCAGTGGTCAGACATTGTTTCAAGAGCATTTAGGTCTTATCCACCCACTGATATGCCATATATAACATCTCCATCATGGTCCTCCATGGCTCAGTGGTCAGACATTGTTTCAAGAGCATTTAGGTCTTATCCACCCACTGATATGCCATATATAACATCTCCAGCAGGGTCCTCCATGGCTCAGTGGTCAGACATTGTTTCAAGAGCATTTAGGTCTTACCCACCCACTGATATGCCATATATAACATCTCCATCATGGTCCTCCATGGCTCAGTGGTCAGACATTGTTTCAAGAGCATTTAGGTCTTACCCACCCACTGATATGCCATATATAACATCTCCATCATGGTCCTCCATGGCTCAGTGGTCAGACATTGTTTCAAGAGCATTTAGGTCTTACCCACCCACTGATATGCCATATATAACATCTCCATTATGGTCCTCCATGGCTCAGTGGTCAGACATTGTTTCAAGAGCATTTAGGTCTTACCCACCCACTGATATGCCATATATAACATCTCCATTATGGTCCTCCATGGCTCAGTGGTCAGACATTGTTTCAAGAGCATTTAAGTCTTACCCACCCACTGATATGCCATATATAACATCTCCATCATGGTCCTCCATGGCTCAGTGGTCAGACATTGTTTCAAGAGCATTTAGGTCTTACCCACCCACTGATATGCCATATATAACATCTCCATCATGGTCCTCCATGGCTCAGTGGTCAGACATTGTTTCAAGAGCATTTAGGTCTTACCCACCCACTGATATGCCATATATAACATCTCCATCATGGTCCTCCATGGCTCAGTGGTCAGACATTGTTTCAAGAGCATTTAGGTCTTACCCACCCACTGATATGCCATATATAACATCTCCATTATGGTCCTCCATGGCTCAGTGGTCAGACATTGTTTCAAGAGCATTTAGGTCTTACCCACCCACTGATATGCCATATATAACATCTCCATTATGGTCCTCCATGGCTCAGTGGTCAGACATTGTTTCAAGAGCATTTAAGTCTTACCCACCCACTGATATGCCATATATAACATCTCCATTATGGTCCTCCATGGCTCAGTGGTCAGACATTGTTTCAAGAGCATTTAGGTCTTACCCACCCACTGATATGCCATATATAACATCTCCATTATGGTCCTCCATGGCTCAGTGGTCAGACATTGTTTCAAGAGCATTTAGGTCTTACCCACCCACTGATATGCCATATAGAACATCTCCATTATGGTCCTCCATGGCTCAGTGGTCAGACATTGTTTCAAGAGCATTTAAGTCTTACCCACCCACTGATATGCCATATATAACATCTCCATTATGGTCCTCCATGGCTCAGTGGTCAGACATTGTTTCAAGAGCATTTAGGTCTTACCCACCCACTGATATGCCATATATAACATCTCCATTATGGTCCTCCATGGCTCAGTGGTCAGACATTGTTTCAAGAGCATTTAAGTCTTACCCACCCACTGATATGCCATATATAACATCTCCATCATGGTCCTCCATGGCTCAGTGGTCAGACATTGTTTCAAGAGCATTTAGGTCTTACCCACCCACTGATATGCCATATATAACATCTCCATTATGGTCCTCCATGGCTCAGTGGTCAGACATTGTTTCAAGAGCATTTAGGTCTTACCCACCCACCGATTTGCCATATCTAACATCTCCAGCAGGGTCCTCCATGGCTCAGTGGTCAGACATTGTTTCAAGAGCATTTAGGTCTTACCCACCCAACGATATGCCATATATAACCTGAAATATGTTGAAAATAGAGTTAAATCCCATTAAAGAAAACGACAAAAAAAACATCTCCATCAAAAGTTGTGACTGTATTTTACAAGATTAAAAGATACATTCAGTTAAATTCATATTAATATCACGCATGACAGATAAATTTATTGAAGGTGTAACTTTAAACTCATATTGCAGGGAGGATGGTTCACTGTATCCAAAGCCAGAAGTTTACCGTGATAAAGAACACTGTTGTCAGAAACACGTTCAAGACACTTCAGCAAATCTGCAATCTCAGCCCGGCCCTGAATGTTCTTGTAATGAAGGTGAAACTGTGATGTCTGTGTCTGATGATGAGAATGGTAAAACATTGGGCATTGATAGGGTTACTGAAGAATTCAGTAAACTTAAAACAGACTTGGATGATATTTGTGATGCTGGTGGCAATACCGATAAAACTGATGATACATCAGATGTGTTCATTGATCACGTTGATTCACATTTTGATAATTCCAACGAAGAAAGTGAATCAAAGGAAACAAGAGGCCCTAAATTGCAAAAAGGGCAGAAAAAGTTGTCAGTTTCATTTTCTTTGCCAGACTCTGATAGCTTAAATGATAAACAAACTGAAGCAACAAAAGCAGATAAACCAGATGAAGCTGAGTCTGACAACAACGATGTTGTGAACCTGGACGATCATTCGGTTCATCACATGAAAGAAATTGTTGAGGAGGAGAATGGAAAATGTGCAGATGAGGAGGATAAAAAAACAAGGATTGGAAGTATTGTTTACCTCCCTGTTGAAGATGATTCTAATGGACAGGTGTCACTTGAGGCTCTAACAGAAACTCAGAAAACCCTCTCAGAAATGAGTAATTCAAAATTTGAAGAAACTTCGAAATCTGATTCAAATTTAGCTGACAGTGTTCCATCAAAAACTGAGAATAAAAATGTAGAAAAGACTCGATCGTCTTCAACAAGTTCTCTGGGCCCGTTCAGCCCGACGCCTCATTTGAATGCTTTTGTTAATTACGCAACGGGATTTTTTCAGAGAAACCCATCAGACAGTAGCATAAAAGACATGAAAGATGTGATACAAGATTCTGTGGAGGAATTAAAAAAATCTGACATTACAACCATTTTTGGTGGCTCTCCAAAACCTGGAAAAAGACGTGGAAAAATGAGTCGAAATACAGATCTTGCTCATATGGAAGTGGCAGTAGAAAGTGCGGTAACAATGGATGAAAAACCAGATCTGTTGACAATGGATTATGACAGTGAGTAGATATAAGTAAATAGTAATGGTGTAATGTAGTATTAATATTTATTCTGTACTATTAAGTTGTTGATTTGCTACTTCACAACTTCTCCAAACAGCCATCCCCTGGTTAGGAATATCAAATTGAATTTTGAACTTCGACGAATGATTGTGGTTCTACTCAGATTCATTCTGAGGTCTTCTGCCATCTAACAAATCATTTAACATGTCATATGTTGAAAATGGTGTTACACTCTTTTAACAAAATGTAACTTCAATTTTTTTTTTTTAAATAATTAAAAAAATTGAGATTTAATGTTTCACTGTAAAAGTTAACTTACGGTTTGTTTCATAATGATAATACTTTTAAGTCGAAAATAAAAAATATGTTCTATTCTGTTCTGTATCATTTGAACCAACTTTTCAATTGTAATCCTATATTTTAATAACATGTTAAACAACAGTATATTCTTATGATTTGTATCTCTAATTATGTCCTGGTAAAAAAACCAATGTTACAAACAGTGCTCCAGATAAGGTGCGTATTTGCGTAAATAAGCATTGAAATTGACAAAAAAAGCATTGAAAATAATAAATGTGCGTACCGGTACGCATAAACAATTGAATTTAAGCATTTCATTGGCGATCTTGTGGGTATCGTATTTCCAAAGACCGGGGTTTTCACAAAGGAAGTAGACACCGTCAAATAAACTAACGTAACAGTGAACTGTTACAGCTATGTAAAACGGAATAGTCTGGTTCCCTGACCTATACCGATAAAATCGACTGTTTATTGGTAGATCGGGGAACCACACTAACTTTATACAATAATAGTTATTTCCCGTAGATCATTGTCACTGAGACGCACATGGGAACATGTTGAGTATTCCAAGTGTTTTAAAGAGGCCTGCTATAAACGAACCTGCATTACTTTAGCCGATTACTTTATCGTATTTATTATAAATGGCATCGTCTGCTTCTGGCGTCGGAAGACGGAAAAAAACAACAGAAACCCAATCATTATCTGCTAACTTAATCCAGTTCTTTAAGAAAAACAATTCTCTCAAAAGTGAGTTATTGATTCATATATTACGAAGTCACAAAAAATGAACAAAAAACACACGGGTGGCAAGGTCAATAGAAATACCATTGAATCATGGAAAGTAAAATTCCCATGGCTGATAATAAATGGAATTGAAGGCAACCTCAAATCTGTATTAAAGCAAACATTAACAGTGTCTGGTCAGAAGTAAAGGTAAATTTTGAAAATACTCTTTCAGTTTCCATTTTAAGCATTGCGTTTTAATTTAGGGAGTAAAATAAGCATTTGGCCAAAAGTTGATCTTAAAATACTCTTTCAATTTTCATTTTAAGCATTGAATTTTAATTTAGGGTGTAAAATAAGCATTTAGCCAAAAGCTTATCTGGAGCACTGTACAAACAATTTTTGTCTCACATTTTCGAAGAAAAAAGAGAGACCTTGGTGTTGTTTTTCCATTGGCAACTACTGTTCAGTGTAGGCTATGTTATTGCAGAGATGGGGTGTGTTGGAGTACTGGTTAACCTTCCAGGATCTCAGGAAATAGTGGTTAGGTTAATTAATAAACCTTGACCCTAACACAATGTAAACTTCTTTTATAAATGTGTAGAAATATCCTTAATTGAAAATTGATAGACAAATATCATGATATGGTCTTGCATCTGTAGTGATGTAACTTGTCAAGTCTTTGTCTCTCCTTCATAACTAGACTCTTCATGGTCTCTCTTTGTGGTCAAGCAATATAGATGAGACATTGAATTCTGGGGAATTTTCTTGTTATTGTGAAACTACAATGAAATTTCATTTAGAGTATTGTGTAAATTAGAATGAATGCAAGTTTTATACTCTGAATGTTCCCTACAACTTGTGTTTTGTATTAATTATAATTTACAAACTCTGTTGTTCAGAGCTTTTTTCCTGAAAATTGGGAAGAGGCCCAAGCATTCAAGATTGGTGTTAAAAAACAGTGTATTTCAAGGGGAAATTTGGATTCTTTAAACGTTTAGCAAACTGGAATTTAATGGTAACACTGTTAAGGTTATTTTGTATTTGCTAAGCATAAGAAAATTTCCTCTACAAAAAAAAATTTAGTTTTTGCTTCAATTGGGACAAAATACATGAGGCCATCTTTGGAAAAATATTTGTTTGCTGTGCTCCGACCCATTATTTTTCATGTGGGTAGGTAGCTAAATATTTTTTGTTGCCAGATTTTGATTTTGCATAAATTATAGTAATTTAAAGAAAAATTGACAGAAAACCTGAAAAGAAAATTTGAAAGAAAACCTGAAAAAAAATTAATGCTTTGAAATTAAATAAAAAAGTCTGGGTAGCTGCAATTTTGAGTGAGTAGGTAGGAGCACTGCAAAAAATCTTATTTTAAGGGAGGCCTGATAGAAGAAAAACTTGGGCCTCTGTTTAAACAGGTAAAAAAGCTGTAATATTGAATGTCAGTGATTAATATATTATGTTCTATTTGCTTTGGTAAAATATTTTATATAATATCCTGGTGAATGTTTTCAGTTACAGGTATTTACGGCTAGCTAGATGGACGTGTAGTAAGACTGTTGTCGTGTTTCATAACTGTTGTTGTTGTTGTTGTGGTGGTTTCTGACAATATGTTGTCTGTGGTCCATTGTTGGAGGGGCATATTGTCATGAAACCTCACATATGCATGATCAAGTTTTATATGTTTACTCAGTTACTTCCCATGTTTGTTCTGTCAGAGTATTTGTCCTTTCTTTTCCCCTTGTTTGTCTCGAGTATTTTGCTCCGTGAGTACAAAAAGGGGCTAAGTGCTTTTTTATGTCATATAAAACCTGACTGCACTCATGGGATGATTTTTTGTTCTTTTTATGTAGATAACCTGAGTTTCTAGTTTTAATACTCAGGTATTTTCCATTGTTTTTTAATTTTTCTTGTTTCTCAGAGTATTTTTTTCTACTCAGATATTTCTGTTGTTTGTATGAGTATTTGTTCTTTCTACTCACTTACACTGTCTTTCTTTTGTTTGTATGAGTATTTGTTTATCTACTCAGTTACTTCCCTTGTTAGTCCCCTATCAGTTTCATCACAAGGGACTTTAAGCTAACACGCCACCCACCCAGCTGCTGATGGGCTGTCTGACTTTCAAATCTGGATCTGGTGATAACATAAGAAGTACATACATGATGATACACCAGACTCAGTGATAGAGAGAAATGGGTGAAAATATGCATGTTGTTTTAATTTTTAGGTCAGATCAATAATTTTGTTGCCATGGCAATGAAAATGTGAGAAATATTTTTGGTAGACTGGTGATAATATCTCTAGCAATGAGGATACTTTGTATGTTATTTTCACTTATAGGGACACATATAGTTGGACATGATGAAGAGAGAAATGGGGAGATCATGCACATTGTTCTGATATTTGTGTTGCCATGGAAACTTAAATATTGTCTGGACATGAAAAACAGAAATAATTGTGCATGCCTGTATGATACAGTGGTCTAAATTTCTATGACTACATTTAAAAATGTTCATACCTGCTTCACAATTTTTGCCTGTCCTGTCTCAAAATTATTTATATCTTTTAAATAAAGTCACAATACATAGATCTATATAATTAAAATAGAACATATTTTTGCTTCAGTGAAAGACCGAAAATTTAATTTCACTCATGGGCATTGAAAATATACATTGTCACGTTTGCCATTTATGAAAATATTACATTGTATGCTCACCATGTGACAATAACTTCTCATCTTTCACTAAAAAATAGAGTACCCTTGATATGCAAGTATATTTACATGAAGCTAAAATACAAACAGATAAATAACAAAAATTAAGCATTACATATTTCTTTTTTGTCGCTGTTTTCCAAACCCTGTTGTCATGCTCTTCAGTTATTGAGCATTTTGTTTGTATGCTGTCTTTATACTCAGTTACTTCCCTTGTTTAACTGGATATATTATGTTTTCTTTTCAGTTACCTCCATTGTTTGTCAAAGTAATTTTTCTCTTTCAGTGACTTCCCCTATTTTTCTTTTCAGTTATTTCCCTGGTTTGTCTTTGTATATGTTCTCTTTTCTTTTCAATTTCTTCTGTTGTTTATCTGAGTATATACAGTGACTTCCCTCATTTTCTTTTCAGTTACTTCCCTTGTTTGTCTGAGTGTATACCGTAATTTCCCTTATTTGCTACTAAGTTACTTCCCTTGTTTGTATGGGTATATTATGTCATCTTTTCTTTTAGTTACCTCCCTTTTTTGTATTTTTTTCTCTTCCTATTGCAATGTTGAGTTTTTGCTGATGAACCTTAAAGTGACTTCACTTCTTAACTTTGTTGTAGTTTTGTCTAGCATGCTTCTTCCTTTCTTCTCTAGGATTTTCCTCTAAGGTGCTGTCATCACTTGCCTCTCACCACCAACGTTGTAGGTTTGAGTCTGGCTCAATCTTTTTGTGAGAAAGTTTGCCAGTGACTTACGGAAAGGATGTTCTGAAGTCCAATAAAAATGGATATGCCATATATAACCAGAAATGGTATTATACCCCATTAAAAAAAACAACAAAAACTTCCCTTCTTTGTTTATTTATTCTATGTATACTTTTTTGTCCGGTATCTGTTTTAATGGTTACTTTAATTACTTGTGTTGGTGTTTGCTTTCTGTACTAGGAGATCCTCCATGGCTGAGTAGACTAAGTTGCTGTCTTTTAACAAACTTAACATACATTTATCTGTCGCCACTGAGGTCCTGGGTCGACCTGAGCTCGAAAATTGTGTGTGAAAAAGTTTGCCAGGTATTTGCAGAAGGATGATGGCTCTATTTAAATTTATTTTGAGATCTTTCTCCGACAATAACTCTGGATATGCTGTATAGAACCTGACGCACGTTAAAAATGACATTAAACTCTCTTTGAGTTATTTATCTTTTGTCTTAGTTGGGTCCTCCGTGGCCGAGAGTTTAAGGCGCTCTCTCAAGATCACTTAACTCTCTCTGTTAAGGTCTTAGGTTTGAGTCCAGCTCACTCCAAAAACTCTATGTGAGGAAGTTTGGCAGTTACTTGCAAAAGGACGGTGATTTTACTCAGATTCATTCTGAGGTCTTCCTCCAACAATAAACCTGGATATTTCATATATATTTAACCTCGAATGTGTTGAAAGTACTGTTAAAATTGCCTTTCATCAATTGTTTTCCTTTGAATAAATCTATTGGTGTCAAGTTAGTGACCTTGTTTTTATTTTTGGGGTGGCATATAGTAATCGCAATGTCCGTCCATCTGTCCTTCCGTCCGGTATTTCATTTCTGGCCTGTATTTTTGTCATGCATAGATGGATTTTGTTGATACTTGGTACTAATGATCAACATAATATGACGACATGTCGCGAGTAAGACCCACTCCATACCTCAGAGGTCAAGGTCACAATTTGAGTTTGACAACACTTTGAGTTTGTGTGACATTTCGTGTCCAGCCTGCAACTTTGTCATGCATAGATTGATTTTTATAAATACTTGTTATAAATGATCAACATAACATGATGACATGTTGCACTTAATACCAAGACTCCCATTTCAAAGATCAAGGTCACAATTTAACTTTGTTTGACAACACTTTCATTCATTTTGACATTTCTTGTCCAGTCTGTCATTTATGGATAAATTTTAAAAACACTTGGCTCAGTTGATCAACATGATATAATTAAGGATCGCATGAAAGACCCAGAACTTTTCCTCAAAGATCAAGGTCACATTTTCAATTTGTTTGATATTGTGTGTCTGGTCTGTGACTTTGCCTTTAACTAGGCTCAATTTATCAAGATGACATGAGGACATGTCATAAGTAATACCTAGACCCATACCTCAAAGGTCAAGGTCACACTTTTAATATGTATGACAACACTTTGAATCTGTATGAGATTTCAAGTCCGTCCTTTAACTTTATCATACATGGATGGATTTCAAAAACATTTGGCTCAATTGATCAACAATTGATCTGTAACTTTGTCTTATATTTAGGGATTTTAAAATAGCTTGACACAAGTGATCAGCATGTCATGATGATGTTTCAGCAGCATTTAACTGTTGAAATACCCAGACAATTACATCAGATGTCAAGGTCAAGGTTCACAAAGGTCAAAGTCACGCTTAAATGAAAAAATAAAACAACATGAAATTGCATGTCTAGTCTGAAACATCAGTCCATTACTCTTTATATTCATGGATACATCGCTTCCTATTATAACATAATTATATTGTTGTTTTTCAACGGCCATTTTTGAGGCATGCAACACTTACCAGTGACATTTCTTGTTTTTGTTATTTTTTAAATGAACGACAGTGGTGGTTTAGGGTCAGTTAGTCTGCCTGGCATGCTGAAGATTGTGGGTTTGATCCCCAGCCAGGTTACCAAAGACTTGCAAATGTTACTTGAAGCTTCCTCACTTGGCGCTCAGCATTTAGAGGATAGTTCTAGGTCTGGTTGGTCCGGTGTCAGTATAATGTGACTGGGTGGGTATCATACCTTGTGTCTGCGGTATGATACTCAAGTGTGGCAGCACTTACAATACTTTCTCATGTAGACACAGTCGTGATATAGCTGAAATATTGTCGAAAGCAATGTTAAACACCATGGAAACAAAACAGTTTTAATTCTTTGTTTTTATACACACTTATTTTTCTCTGAATTTTTGTTATGTAACTTCTCGTCTACTTCTGTTCAATTTGTCAATGCTGTTGGACACAGATTTTCTGTTAATAGTTTAACTTAATTGTGTGCTGCATGCATCAACAGAACCTGTGTAACAAGTTTATTGTATACCATTCTCTTGAGGAAGATTTTAGTGTTCCACCATTTAGATAATTTTTTTCTGATATCTCCAGGGACTGGACAGAAGCTCTGTGGCGGTAATAGTTATTTTATTTACTCCTTCACGACCAGGTAGAATTTCTTGAAAAAAAAAACACAATGAATAAGATAAATGCTGACAGATGTTTCTTTGCTAGAAATTTTGCTTTGGTCAGCTTTCGAGATCCTTTTCAACATTGTATTTATTTTAAATTTAACTATGATAAGTTTGCTTTTACACTGTATGCATGAGTAAATTATTAAACTACTAAAAAGGTTAATATGACTTATATAGGGCTGTTACAAAATAATTGCTTGATACCGGGTATTTATTTTTTTATGAAAATTGAAAAGGTCGGAGCGGCCTCAAAATTATGGACTGGGATGATAATCTGGCAATTAATTCATTATGGCCTAAAGTAGATAGATGAATGTGCTTAAATTAATTTAAAAATGAACCTGAAGCTGCGTCTAGAAAATTATAGTTGCTAAGGAGATGACCGAGTGTTTGAATAATACAGGTTGATTGACAAACAATTCAGATATGACAAATAGCATACACAGTATAACTTCCATATATCGAAGTACAGGGGACCATCATGAAAAGTTTGATATACCGGGACTTCGATATATGTGCATGTCTGGATTACTCGATGGTAGTGGTAAAAGTTTGATTGGTAATGAGATCGCAACATGTATATGACTGTAGATCTACCTGTCATACTTTTACTAGTAAAGGTAAGTTGAAAAAAAAACAACATAAATTAAATCGTGTTTGTTATTTATTGAATCCCTGCATGTCATTTAAAAATCAATATAACTAAAGCACTACAAACACTTCTCATGTAAAATTTTCTGTCTTCTTAATTCAGTTTCCCAGCTTGATATCCAATCTACATTGAAAGGAAAAAGAAAGTATACATTTTGATTTTTAAAATTATTTCATTTCCTAGTAAAGAGCACCTGTTGATCAAGATTTATAAAGTGTCTAGGGATTAAGATACTGCTGTATTGTTCTGAGATTTTGTAATACAGAAACTCTGATTTTACAAAAAAAAAATTTCGCATTCTGGAATATTTGAGCAGCTGAAATCATCCAATTCTGCACTACCAGCATTAATAAATTCTTTCTCGAATGTAACATGTCTGTTATAACCTGTCATCATAGGTTTCTACTTGGGTTTCTCATACATTGCGCAATCACATCTACCAGTTAATGCTTGCTACTGTCTAAGGCTTGCCCTGCTTATGTTGGCTGTCTGTCACCTGCAGTTCCAGTGGCAGCACACCGGCCAGTTTCCACATTAAGTATTCTAAAAAGCAACAAATAGATTATTTAAAAAATCATAAGTGTGAACAAGAATAACTTATAATATAAGCCATGAATAATCATGTTGTTTTGCTGTTTATTTTTATGTAATATTGTAAATTGTTACATAGATAGTTTGCCATGCAGTCTCTCTCTCTCTCTCTCTGTCTCTCTCTGTCTGTCTCTCTCTCTCTCTCTCTCTCTCTCTCTCTCTCTCTCTCTCTAGTTGCTTAATGCTACTTCTCAGCTGGAATTCTTTGATAAGGACTAATAAATGGTTTTAAGAACTTGCTTTTACCATCTATGATTTATAAAGTAAATGAGTTAAATAAACACTTTGAACCATTTTGAAGAAAGAGAAAAAATTTATATTCAACAAATATTGTTACTAAAATTTTAATGTAATTAATTACAGTGGTGGTGGTAGTCTAGTGTTGGCTGCTCATGCAAGAGGTTGCAGGTTTGATCCCCAGCATGACCCAATGCCTCTTATAAAACAACACTCTGTACTGGTTCTATCCAGGAAGCGGACTAGAGTGCGGTTCATTTAAGCTCTAAGCTTTCGTTGCAGTGGAGCTTAAGTAAACTAGTATAAACTAACTAATTACAGGTTTTGCTCCACGTAAATCTGTCACGTTCCCTGACCCTCCGTTGTACTTGTGTTTGCGGCTCGGCACTCCACAGAACAAGAACGTCTTCCAGCATAACTACTCTAACGAGGCTTATGGCAAACGACGGAAGAAGTCTGAATACTGGTTCTCCATTCCCAGAGATAAGTAAGGGTTTTATTTTATTTTTGTTTTATTTTAGTTTGAATAGTAAGCATCATTTTATGCCATCGAGGGTTAACAGATGATCAGTAAAGCTAACTACTCTTTCCTGGGATTCTGACTCGAGCACAGGTAAGTAACTGATAACTTTCACATGTGAGAGACACATGACAATGAGATGCTTTGATATACATCAGTCGTCACGGAGACTGTGACTAGACAGGGATTTGAGACTTGCGACACAGGATTGATAGTCAGACGTGTTACCAACTGAGCTAAGTGTTAGAATACAAGTATCTTGCATGGGTTGGAGGTTTGGATAGAAAATTCTGTCACGAGCGATATCTGTTTTAGAGTCATGTAAGATTATTTTTCTTGCATACCAAATACATTGATTCTATTTTTTTTTAATTTAAAGTATTAAAATTTTACCATGATGGCTTTTAAATGTCAAATTAAAGACACTATTTCATATGTTTTAATATGTCATGGCATAAATTGTTTCAACGTCACAGCAGTGTATAGGATGAGCGTTGGGGGCGGGGGGGGGGGGGGGGGGGGGGGGGGGGGGGGGGGGGGGTGTAGGATGAAAATTCTATACCTGGTAAAAATACACAGAAATCCTTGTCCTGTATGCAAGAATACAAGAGACAAATTGTTTTTGTGTATGTCGGGTGATTCTTCATTACCACTGGAGCTAGAATGTAAGTGTTGGAATACACAAGACAAACTGTTTTTGTGTATGTTGAGTGATTCTTCATTACCACTGGAGCTAGAATGTTAGTGTTAGAATACACAAGACAAACTGTTTTTGTGTATGTCGGGTGATTCTTCATTACCAACTGAGCTAGAATGTTAGTGTTAGAATACACAAGACAAGTTGGTTTTGTGTATGTAGTGTGATTCTTCATTACCAACTGAGCTAGAATGTTAGTGTTAGAATACACAAGACAAGTTGGTTTTGTGTATGTAGTGTGATTCTTCATTACCACTGGAGCTAGAATGTTAGTGTTAGAATACACAAGACAAATTGGTTTTGTGTATGTAGTGTGATTCTTCATTACCAACTAAGCTAGAATGTTAGTGTTAGAATACACCATCCGTGAAACTCATGACAACGTCGACTTTGTACCAGCAAAAAAAGGTTAGCAACCAATGAAATGCAAACTGGTCATTAATAGCCTAGCTGCAAATGTTAACCATTGTTAAATGCAATGCAGTGATTATCATATATACCGGGTAAATCACTTTTGCCGATTGCGGTAAAAATGTAAATATTGTGCACAGAGATGAGATTATAGAAATCCAGTAATTTAAAGTTTAAAACACCATATTTATTTCAACAGTATAAGCATGATGATCAAAAACATGAAGATCACACAACATGATGATCACAAAGCATGATAATCACAAAGCATGATGATCACACAACATGATGATCACAAAGCATGATGATCACACAGCATGATGATCACACATAATGATCACAAAGAATGATAATCAAAACCATGATGATCTCAAATGATGATCACAAAGCATGATGATCACAAAGCATGATCATCACAAAGCATGATGATCACACATCATGATGATCACAAAGAATGATAATCAAAACCATGATGATCTCAAATGATGATCACAAAGCATGATGATCACAGAGCATGATGATCACAAAGCATGATCATCACAAAGCATGATCATCACACATCATGATGATCACAAAGAATGATAATCAAAACCATGATGATCTCAAATGATGATCACAAAGCATGATGATCACAGAGCATGATGATCACAAAGCATGATGATCACAACGAATGATGATCACAACGAATGATAATCAAAACCATGATGATCTCAAATGATGATCACAAAGCATGATGATCACACAGCATGATGATCACAAAGCATGATGATCACACAGCATGATGATCAAAACCATGATGATCACACAACATGACATAAAATATATGACATAAATTACATGCTTTTAAGTCTTAAAAGCAATCTTGGCCAAAATATAATGATGAATTAAAGTATTCAATTAAAGTATTCAATGTGTTTGTATTGCATGTAAAAGAATCAACTGTGGCTTCTTTGGTTCAGAACCTCGTTCCTGCCAAAACATCCCTTAAGACGGAATTTTCTATTCAAACCTCAAGCCGATATAGTCGTTAAATCTGTCACGTGAGAATTATTTTCCCATCTTAGGGAAATTAGTTGATGTTTTATTATATCAGTTAGGGTTTGTTTGTTTTAATATTAGTGTCATTTTTATGCCATCGAGGACAAACAGATCATCAGTTAACCTAAAAACTCATCCTTGTGAACATAGAAAGTTAACCAGTACATAGCAAACTCATTCCAGACCATCTCTCCAAGTTGGGCCCCGATTAGCTCAGTTAGTTACGCGTCTTGACATTCAATTCAGTGGTCGTGAGTTAGAATCCCTGCCCAGCAACAGTCTCCATGATGATTGATATACAACATTGTGTCTCATTATCATTCGTCTCTCACCACTGATTCATGTGGGAAAGTTATCAGTTACTTGGGGAGTTGGGGTTTGCTCAAGTATGGTAAACCTTTCATGATCCAAGGAGTCAGTGGTTAGATTAATTGATCATCTGTTAGCCATTGATAAAAATGACGCTAAATATTCAATCAATCAATCAATCAATCAACCATCTCTGCAGGTAACTGATAACTTTCTAACTTGAATAATCTGGAGATACACATACTATGATTGTATTCTAGTAGATCAAAGTCACCATTTCTCTATTACAGGGTGGACCATCTCTACGCATTTTTTGTTCAGTGGAGTCCACAGATTTACGGAGATGCAGATGAAATCTCTGCAGAGGCACGGGGGTTTGTTGTGTTCGAGGAAGGGGTAGATGAGGAGGGGCTGGAGGTCCTTGATGAACATTTTGGCCCTCATTCAAACTTTCATAAAGACTGGGAGGTAAGTCAAGGTTTACATTTGTAAAGAGTGGAATGTGTCACTGTTTCATCCACTTGTATTGTAAAAGATAGTTTTTTAAAAAAAATTTAATTTGTTTTTCACCTAGTTAAGTTAAACTTATTTATTTTACTTTGATTGGGATAAAAGTTATTACAACTTATACAGATCAGCTAGAAGTCTTCCTGGATAGAACAATGTGGAAAAATTGTCTTACTTAAGGACATAGCCATGGGGATGGAGGGAACCAATGACCCTCAAATTAATGGATCGGTACTCTACCACTGGACCAAAAGCTCCGCTGTTTCTTTGACTTGTGGTGTAAAAGATAGCTTTTGAAACTTTATTGAATTTGTTTTTCACCTTCAGCCTTATTTTGATGCACTCCAGCAAAAATCTAATTTTAAAAATAGACAGCACTTAAGTAATTCTTGGCGACCTTCACCTCATCATTCAGATTCTTCCGTAGATGAAACAATTTCTCCAATATACAAACCAGTATGACAGACAAAATTGAAATTAAATTGAAAACCCATGATTATTGTAAAAGTCACAAATTAAGTTGTAATTTTAAGCGGGAATCTATTTTAGTCTAACCTGGCCGCGTATCCCTTTTCGAGATAAATTGGCATATCTAAGTGGATATTCTAATTGCAGTATGGGATCAATGATGTATAAAAGTGTTATGTATTTTATATTGGGGGAGGGGGGGGGGGGGGGGGGGGAACAGGATTTTAGCCAATTTGAAAATGTTGACACATCCAGATTTACCTCCTGTAACTATTTCTAGGAAGCGAGAATAGATTTTAAAGTAATTTGATAAAAAACATTTAAAATGTTTACTTCTGATTAAGTGGGCACAGCCATTTGACATTTGAATATATTAAGTACATTGTGACATCTTCAATGTATGATTGAGTATGCTGTACAGATTGAAACAAGCATGTATTTACAGCAATTTGGTTAGAGTAAAAAAATTGTCAACGCAGACATTACATGAGAGAATCAACAATTTCTCGGAATATCGGGAAAACATTAGAGTGAATTGGGCTATAAGTTTGCACAAACCTGATGTTGAAATATCAAACATTCTCTCATAAAAGATAATTTTACAGAAAATGTACAAAAATTAATTTTCATTTCCTACCTGTTGTTGCCATGGAGATTTCTATAATTATTTTCTCTTTTATAAACCATGATTTATGCTTCTGGTTATAGTTACTTAGTTCTTGGTTTTATGTTCCACCCTAAATATGTCGCTATTGTCAATATGTATATCATCAAGCAGACTTGTATAGAAGGATAGGGAACTTGCAGCTCTCAACTAAATGTTGTTGAAAAAAAAGTATGTGAAGAATGAGTTATTTGACTAATTATTCAGATTTCACAGGCAACTGATTTCTTTTACATAAAATATAAGGTGTGTGTAATCTTAGATGTTTTATAATGTTTAAAACACGCAAAAAAATCTTGAATTAAAATTATGTGCAAATATTGAAAACTTAAAGATAATTTCTGACAGTGAAGCAGTTAATTTGCATGTTTGGATTACTGATCAGTAAATATATGTTTAAAAGATTATTTATTCAGGTGTAAGAGAGGTAATGGCTGCTCTAATTCCTTTGAAGGCAATAAAATTCATGAAAATATTTGTCCTTCATAAATATCTTCAGTTACTGGTTATGATACTTTATAAACATGCAACATATTGGTGTAGGAAAGTACGAAAACAAGAAATAAGTTTTCTTGATTTACTAGACTTGTCTCCTGTTTCGCCAACATATATAAAGTATAAATATTTAAGGCCATAATAAATTATGCTAGTGCTAGATTATCTTTCCCACCCGCCCCCTAATTTTCATGCCACCTCAACCCTTTTAATTTTCATAAAAAAGAAAAATGAAATGTATATAAAATAAGAATTTTTTTAAAAAAAAAAAAAATAAAAAATTTCAAAAATAAAAAATAAAAAAATAAAATTCTCCCGCCCTCCCTGTTTTTAAGAAAAAAATTGATGATTATCTAGTAATTAATTTATAATGGCCTAATATCTTAAATCAAAGAAAAGCATCCAAGTGATCATGATATTAGTCTGGCTCTAGAAAACTGCATTTGGTTTCATTGATTTAGATTAAAGAATATAAAAAATGCTATAAATGTTTTAAAAAATAAAATTATTTTTAAAATGGATGAAAATTATCTATCATAAATAAATAAATTCATATATGTGGTATATAATCAAATTCACCATGACAAAATCAATCAGAGTGGTAAATTTGAAACGAAATCCACATTCTTAAAATAGACAGCACTTAAATGCTGCTTGATGACCTTCACATCATCATTTGGACTCTTTCTAAGATGGAACAAATTTTATGTGTATACCTGTATGACTGATCAAAAGAAATCAAAACGAAATTGCATGACCCATTTCATACATTACAAAATATGTTGCAAAATTAAGCAGGAAATCTATTTTAGTCTAACCTAGGTGCATAGCCCAAGAAATATTTTGGCATGTTTAAATAAATATCCTTTTGAAAATACGGTGTCAGTGAGTATATAATTTTTATACGCATGATATATTGGAACAAAATGTTGTTGCCAATTTTAATTTTTTTTTAAAATCCTAATACACAGCCCTTAGCAACCAGTCAAGTTTTTTTAAGTTTATACGTAAAGCTTAAGAAACTGTTGGTGAAACAGGAGCCAAATCTGTGGTTCAAAATAGTTACCCAAGTACATCCTGTAAGATGGTACCCAGTCACAGGTTTGTGATAAATAACAAAAAGTACATCATGTAAGATGGTACCCAGTCACAGGTTTATGATAAATAACAAAAAGTACATCATGTAAGATGGTACCCAGTCACAGGTTTGTGATAAATAACAAAAAGTACATCCTGTAAGATGGTACCCAGTCACAGGTTTGTGATAATAACAAAAAGATGGTATGGGCATAATAAATTAATTGCTAGATTATCATCCCTGCCAACCCCTTAATTATCATCCCTGCCCTCCCCTTAATTATCATCCTTGCCTGCCCCTTAATTATCATCCTTGCCTGACCCCTAATTATCATCCCTGCCTGCCCCTTAATTATCATCCCTGCCCACCCCTTAATTATCATCCCTGCCCACCCCTTTAATTATCATCCCTGCCCACCCCTTAATTGTCATCCCTGCCCACCCCTTTAATTATCATCCCTGCCTGCCCCTTAATTATCATCCCTGCCCACCCCTTAATTATCATCCCTGCCCACCCCTTTAATTATCATCCTTGCCCACCCCTTAATTATCATCCCTGCCCACCCCTTAATTATCATCCCTGCCCACCCCTTTAATTATCATCCCTGCCCACCCCTTAATTATCATCCCTGCCTGCCCCTTAATTATCATCCCTGCCCACCCCTTAATTATCATCCCTGCCCGCCCCTTTAATTATCATCCCTGCCTGCCCCTTATTTATCATCACTGCCCACCCCTTAATTATCATCCCTGCCTGCCCCTTAATTATCATCCCTGCCCACCCCTTAATTATCATCCCTGCCTGCCCCTTAATTATCATCACTGCCCACCCCTTAATTATCATCCCTGTCTGCCCCTTAATTATCATCCCTGCCCACCCCTTAATTATCATCCCTGCCCACCCCTTAATTATCATCCCTGCCCACCCCTTTAATTATCATCCCTGCCCACCCCTTAATTATCATCCCTGCCTGCCCCTTAATTATCATCACTGCCCACCCCTTGATTATCATCCCTGCCCGCCCCTAATTATCATCCCTGCCCACCCCTTAATTATCATCCCTGCCTGCCCCTTAATTATCATCCCTGCCTGCCCCTTAATTATCATCCCTGCCCACCCCTTAATTATCATCCCTGCCCGCCCCTTAATTGTCATCCCTGCCTGCCCCTTAAATATCATCCCTGCCCACCCTTTAATTATCATCCCTGCCCGCCCCTTAATTATCATCACTGCCCACCCCTTAATTATCATCCCTGCCCGCCCCTTAATTATCATCCCTGCCCGCCCCTTAATTATCATCCCTGCCCGCCCCTTAATTATAATCCCTGCCTGCCCCTTAATTATCATCCCTGCCCGCCCCTTAATTATCATCCCTGCCCGCCCCTTAATTATTATCACTGCCCACCCCTTAATTATCATCCCTGCCCGCCCCTTAATTATCATCCCTGCCCACCCCTTAATTATCATCCCTGCCCGCCCCTTAATTATAATCCCTGCCCGCCCCTTAATTATCATCCCTGCCCGCCCCTTAATTATCATCCCTGCCCGCCCCTTAAATATCATCCCTGCCCACCCCTTAAATATCATCCCTGCCCACCCCTTAAATATCATCCCTGCCTTCCCCTTAAATATCATCCCTGCCTTCCCCTTAATTTTCATCCCTGCCCACCCCTTAATTATCATCCCTGCCCGCCCCTTAATTATAATCCCTGCCTGCCCCTTAATTATCATCCCTGCCCGCCCCTTAATTATCATCCCTGCCTTCCCCTTAAATATCATCCCTGCCCACCCCTTAAATATCATCCCTGCCTTCCCCTTAATTTTCATCCCTGCCCGCCCCTTAATTATAATCCCTGCCTGCCCCTTAATTATCATCCCTGCCCACCCCTTAATTATCATCCCTGCCTGCCCCTTAAATATCATCCCTGCCCACCCCTTAAATATCATCCCTACCCACCCCTTAATTATCATCCCTGCCTGCCCCTTAATTATCATCCTACCTGCCCCTTAATTATCATCCCTGCCTTCCCCTTAATTATCATACCACCCCCGATCCTTTTTTATTTTCATAAAAGATAAACAAATAAAATTCCTTTATTCCCCCTCCCCTCCCCCTTTTTTTATTTTGATGAGAATCTAGCAATTAATTTATAATGGTCCAAGGAGGAAAACATGTGACTATATTTCGTGTATAACCTATACAATTGTAATTATGTGTAAACTGTAAACATGTGATAAACATTTATTTTAATGTAATCTAGCTGGTAACCAGGGACCCTGTAACCCTGAAGGTATATATGGATATACTTACACATATTAATTTCATTCATGTCCCTCCCTACCATCGACACTCGCTGATACAGAAGTGATAATACAGTTCCTAACCATTCCAGATTTCTATGATTTCTGAAATATCATTTAAATGTTTGACCCAGTACTCTCAACCAAAATATTGTTTTACTATCTTGTACTCTTGTCTTGACCCCGTCCCTGAATTAAGGGTGGTAGTATAGTGGATAGAGTGTTGGCTGCTCATGCCAGAGGTTGCAGGTTCGATCTCCAGCTCAACTCGAGGGGACTCAAGAGCCGTTCATAAAAGCTTTGAGCTTTCTTAAGCAATCAAACTGAATTAAATAAGTATATATTAAATCGATGGACCCAACCTGACCAAAAAAGATATTACTCAATTAGCAATAGCAATACATATTGAAATGCAGGGAAAGAAATGTAGGAAAACATTGTTAAAAATACTGAAATTTAATTCTACTGCTATGTTATAAAACCTGTTCGCAGAATAGTTGCATACAATTGCATGAAAAGAGCACCTTGAAACCTAATACAGTAATATTTGATATTCCATGAAATCAATACAGAATCAGTTATAACTAGATGTTGTGTATTGCATGCTGGTAGGGTCAGACATGATTGACTCAGAAATGCTGAACCGTGTGTTTACACTGCTTTTAAGAAACACCATTGACACCTACATACAGTTGGGGGTGGGGTTTATAATTTCAAAAAGATTAAAATTTCTGTAAATTGTCAGTTGAATATGGAGTGGATACTAATGCATGGTGGTCTAGATAATGATTGTTGGCTATTGGATTGACAGGCATTGGTTCAGTCCCAAATTAAGACATGATTATGTTGTACCTTTCAGTAAGACACTTATCCACATCTGGTCAGTACTGGTTCTTCACAGAGATATCTGATAAATACTGGTTCTACCCAGAGAGATATAGTCAGTACTGGTTCTTTCTAGAGAGATCTGGTCGATTCTGGTTCTTCCGTAAAAAATGTGGTCAATTCTGGTTCTATCCAGAAAGATCTGGTCAGTACTAGTTCTTATCAGAAAGATCTGGTCAGTACTAGTTCTACCCAGGAAGACATTAGGTGTTATTTGTGTTGAAAGCCATGTTTTACAATCAGTCAAAAAAAACCCGGCAAAAACAACAACAGGGTCTTCCCTTGCTATGGACACAGTTGTTGTCCAATCATCTGGTCTTACACATCAACAATGGACTCTTCCTCATCGGGAATGATCCACATTGTCAGGCTTGTAGAGTAACTGAGCTGCATTCAGTAACTTTGTACTTTGAAGTACATGTATTAGCTGACGTAAGTCAACTTTACAATTTGTTAGTTGCATAAACAAACACCTTTGAGAGCCTATTTCTTGAGTTCTCGCTCCCTCAAAAACTTTATGTGAGAATGTTTGCCAGTTTCTTGCAGAAGAATGATGGTTCTACTGAGAAACATTATGAGGTCTGTCTCCACCATATGCCAGTGTATATAACCTGAAATGTGTTGTCAATGGAACTGAACTACATTCAAAATGTTTTATTGAGTTTAACCCTGTAACGTAATGTGAATGAACTGTATAGAAGTACATTTGTATAATTATATATATAGAACCACCATCCCTCCACAAGTATTAAACTGTAAACTTTCTTACATAAAGTTTTTGGAGTGAGCGGGACTCGAACCTACAACCTTAGCGGTGAGAGGTAAGTGATTTTGAGACGGGGCGTTAGACCACTCGGCCACAGAGGACCCTATGGATGTATACATTCATGTTTATATCTCACTAATGTTTAGCTTGTGTTCAGATGCAGATTTAGTATTTTTAAAGGGCTTTTAACTTAATACTAATAGTAAAATTACGTAAGAGAAAAGTTTATTTGCCTTGAAAATGTTATTTGTGCTGGATCATGTATGGTGTGGGGGTGTTATTTGTGCTGGATCATGTATGGTGCGGGGGTGTAAGGTGAACATATGGAACATACGTGTGGTGTTTAATTTACTAACAAACAACAACAGTTCAATTATTTGCACAATACTAGAATTGAGTAACTATCAACTTGGGTTTGGGGCTTTGAATTAACAAAATACATAAAGTCTATAACATGTAGAGGTGTGTCCCTTTTATTTTTAATACAACAGAATGTAAGTTTTTCTAAACAGATGTACAAGAACTTTGAATAGGGGTATTTTTTTTTTTTTTTTTTTTTTTTTTTGACAGTTCATATTATAAGGTCTGAGCTTTCTTCACAATCGACCTGAATCAAACTAGTATAAACTAAACAACTAGTCGATGATCTGTCAACAAACAACACATGTCAACCTTTAAAAAAGCAGCATGTCAATAATTTCATTTGGCATTTTGCATCAGAGAATTTCTGAAAGAGGTCTTTCTGGAAGTTGAGGTCTTGACTAACTATTTAATAAGTGTGTTAATATATTGTAATCATTTACTCCACATAATGGTCTTATCTGGGTCCTCCGGGGCTGAGTGGTCTCAAGCACCGTCTCAAGATCACTTACCTCTCACCACTGAGGTTGTAGGTTTGAGTCCCACTCACTCCAAAAACTTTATATGAGAAAGTTTGCCAGTTACTTGCGGAAGAAAGATGGTTCTACTCAGATTCATTCTCAGGTCTTCCTCCACTCAATAAAACCATTTTGGGTTATATATGGCAAATCCGTATCTTTAGAAAACCTTTTATCTGAATGAAACCATCAATATCTACATTTATACCCACAGACTTATTTATAAACGAATCAATATTTTTCCAAATTTGGCAAATCCAATGTTTGCCCTGTCAGACTCATTTACAGTTTTTGAAATCCCCCCGAGCTTTTCTTTTCTGAATTTGAATTTAATATATCTGTTATTGTCCAACCCAAATGTTCCTTTGTTTTGTAAAATTCCACAGAACCTTCATTATCCAATCCTTACCAATCCTTTGTTTTAAAATTCCAACAGAACCTTTGTTATCCATATCTGACTGATCTTTTAATCATTTTCTGTTTCTTAGGGAAATGCCGCCAATCTGATTTCTATTTAAAACTTTAATAACATAACAACTGAATTTTGACTGAACACTTGTTTATCATCTGTACAATGTAAATAAAACTATATGTAGTTGAACTTGAACCAGTCTAAGATCAATATCACCTAGATGCTTTCATAAAATTTAAATGAGCTGGATCATGTGATCTTTGGTATTTTTTGCAGTTGTAAATAGGATGCCTTGATAAAGGTTATGTTATTGTCAGTTTCCTTTTTGATCAGACTCTGCATTTGTGTACAAAGTAATGACATCAGTAACACATACTGAAGGAATATTACTGATACGAAACATTTTCATTTCTGTATAATATTTACAATAATAGTTTAAACTTATTGATTTTACTTCAATTGTGAAACAAGTTATTGAAACTAAGACAAATTATGCTCGAAGTCTTTCTGGGTAGAACCAGTACTAAGCATATGCGGAAAAAGTGTCTTGCTCAAAGACACCACACATAGCTGTGGCAGAGGATCGAATCAACGCCACTCCGATCATCGGGTCGATGCTATGCGGCTGAACCACACGTTCCACAAATACAAATAATTTATGCTTTAAGAATCGTCTCATAACATGGTGGAAAGACTGATTTTAAAAGAAGTGCTTTTATTAGCTCCTAGTTTCTGATATTCACTTTTCATCACTTTAAATTTGTTTACAAAAATGAACCTACATGTAACAGTGGTTACCTGACAGTTATAATATTTGACATAAAAATATCTGTTATTGGTATATACTCATCAGTTTGTCTGTCTTGTTTTCTTAAATATGTTTTGTCTCGATTATTAATAGACTGTGTCCAAAATCTTTATAATGTTCAGGTTGTTGTTACAAAAACAACCAGAACCCAGTCAGTTGTTCATATTAACCGAGGGTATTCTAGGATAATATTTGCAACATGGACTAAAATTAACCTATTTCTGTGTTTTCAGATTATCAGCAAAGATGAATACCGGCGACGTTCAATCGTGTTTGATATTCCACTCCCACTTCCCGAGTTGATCGGCGAGTCCAACATTCTGGAGGATGAACATATTAGAGATGTATGTATAGCGGAGTAGAACATAATGTATCCGTGTTGTTGTTGTGGGGTGTTTTAGCATCACTTTCATCAATTTTTCAAAGTCACATTTCGATGTTGTCTACTGGAGACAGTATTTCTCCAGTATTCCCAGCGCTGCCACAATGGTGTATATATCATGCCGCAGACACATGATGTAATGTCCCATCAAGTCAAATAATACTGACACAGGTCCAACCAAACCCAGAAGTACCCTCTAAAGGTTGAGCGGCAAGTGAGGAAGCTTCTTGTATCCTTTTTCAAGTATTTGGTATGACCTGACCGGGAATCAAACCCACAGCCTTCCACATGCAGTGTTTTGTTTTCTACCTTTTTTTTTTTAATGGCCGTCATTGGGTCATATGCCCAATGCAAAATAGTAACTTTTTTTCCCAATTGAGTGGTAAAAAAAGTTTTCCCCATTCTGAATTGAGTATGAAATTGCTTCATCAATAAAAAGGTCAGTTAAGCAAGTGTAAAATTGTTTTATAAATAACTTCAACTCAAAAGTTTTCCCAATTTCAGTTTTAATGCTGCTAATATTTCTTATTCCAACGGTATAGGTCAACCTCCCAAAATGGTGAAAAAAAAACAACAACATTGACATGCAAGATGGGCACTTTACCACTAGACCACCGCTGCAGTATTGTATTGATGTTCAGTCTAGTCTTCACTTATGTCATGTCTTGGTCTGCGTTAGTTAATGCTTAAGTACATAACTGCTGTATCTTCTTTGTTGGTTGTATAGATAGATACAACAGTGTTGCATTAAACCCGTAACATACAATTGATACATTGCTGCTTCACCCCGCCACAACATGATACCCAGCACTTTATACTTAACCCAAGGGCCAGGTCCAATTAGCGTAGTTGGTAGCGGGTCTGACTATCAATCCAGGGGTCGTGTGTTCAAATCCCCACCCGGCCACAACATGATACCCAGCACTTTATACTTAACCCAAGGGCCAGGCCCAATTAGCTCAGTTGGTAGCGGATCTGACTATCAATCCAGGGGTCGTGTGTTCGAATCCCCACCCGGCCACAACATGATACCCGGCACTTTATACTTAACCCAAGGGCCAGGCCCAATTAGCTCAGTTGGTAGCGGGTCTGACTATCAATCCAGGGGTCGTGTGTTCGAATCCCCACCAAGCCACAACATGATACCCGGCACTTTATACTTAACCCAAGGGCCAGGCCCAATTAGCTCAGTTGGTAGCGGGTCTGACTATCAATCCAGTGGTCGTGTGTTCGAGTCTCCGCCCAGCCACAACATGATACCCGGCACTTTATACTTAACCCAAGGGCCAGGCCCAATTAGCTCAGTTGGTAGCGGTACTGACTATCAATCCAGGGGTCGTGTGTTCGAGTCTCTGCCCAGCCACAGTCTCCATGATGGTTGATATACGACATTGTGTCTCATGCTTATTCAAGTGGGAAAGTTAAATCTACATGTTACTAAGGCAGGCCTGATTACTTAAGTTGGTAAAGTGTCTGACTATCAATCCAGGGGTCGTGAGTTTGAATCCCTGCCCGGCTACAGTCTCCGTGATGATTGGTATACAACATTGTGTCTCATTATCATTCGTCACTTCTCTCTAATTCAAGTGGGAAAGTTATCAGTTACTTGCGGAGATGGGGTGTGCTCGAGTTCTAGCTAACCTTCCAGTATTCCAGGAAACAGTGCATCGTCAGTTAGCCCTTGATGGCATAAAAAGGATTTTAATATTCAATCAGTCAACTCAACTTAACCCAAGGAGCAAGTATTAAGCACTCACCAAAGCTGTACTTTTTTCTCTACCTCCCCTGAT
Organism: Panopea generosa; assembly: GCA_029582155.1. Taxonomy (NCBI): domain Eukaryota; kingdom Metazoa; phylum Mollusca; class Bivalvia; order Adapedonta; family Hiatellidae; genus Panopea; species Panopea generosa. The sequence goes on from CM055904.1 coordinate 67,771,763, forward strand.
CAGTTTTAGACTATCAGGCGCTTACTTCGTATTCTCTATTTGATGATTGTGTATTGTTGTAAAATTCAATACGTCATGATACATCCCCACTGTATGTGACACATAAATTTTGATGTCGTTTTTTTTTTTTCTAGATAAGTCAGAACATGCCCGGGCGCACTGTGGGGTATCCCTGGACGCTGATTTACAGCACAGACAAACATGGCTTCTCTCTCAAGACCCTCTACAGGGACATGCAGGGATTGGACAGTCCAGTCTTACTTGTTGTCAAGGATACCAATGATCAAGTAACGAGAAGTTTTATGTTATTTATAACAATATTTACAGTCAAACCTGTCTTAAGCAGCCAGTCAAAGGAAGGAGTATAAGTGGCCTTTAAAACAGGTTGTTGCTTAATACAGGTTAATTTACCGGTACTCTGAAAGCATAGAAATGAGAAATAGCAAATATGGCTGTTTAAGACAAGTGGCTGCTCAATAGAGGTGACTGCTTAGTAACACAGGTTTGATAGTTCTGGTACACCAAGTAAAATTAATCTTGAAGTTTTAATACTGCTTTCCTTCATTTTAAATACTGTTTTCCTGGAGGTTACCACTCTGGCTGTATCTGTTATTATTGATGTAGTTGTCATTTGTCTCTCACCGCTGATTCAAGTGGGAAAGTTATCAGTTTCTTCCAGAGATGGGTGTGTTCAAGTACTGGTTCCAGGTTCCCAGGAAAGAGTGGTTAGCTTAAGTAATGACCTGTAAGCCCTCAATGGCATAAAAATTATGCTATATATCAAAACAAACAAACCCACATGAATATAATAAAATTTAAAAATAATTCTTTAAGTTTTGTGCTTCCAACAGATTCTGTTACCAGACATTATTTATATAGGTGCATTATTTTTTCTTCAGGTTTTTGGAGCATTGACATCCTGTGAGTTGAAGTACAGTGACCATTTCTATGGAACTGGTGAATCATTCTTGTTCACATTTTACCCAGAATTCAAAGTTTTCAACTGGACTGGAGAGAACAACTTTTTCATCAAGGGCAACAAAGAAAGTTTGACTATAGGAGCAGGACAGTAAGTATATAATGTTGCTACAGTAATATAAGATAATATGTATTAACTTGCTGTATTTGCTGTGTTATCAATTAAAGTTATGATTTGTGATGCAGATTCAACCAATATGAACCAAACTTGGCCAATACAAAAATCTAGGCCGATCAATACAAAAATCAAGGCCAATATGAACCAAACTAGCCAATAAATAAATCTAGGCAAATCAATACAAAAATCAAGGACAATATGAACAGGACTGGGTCAATACAAAAATCAAGGCCAATATGAATCAAACTTGGCCAATACAAAAATCTAGACCAATCAATACAAAAATCAAGGCCAATATGAACCAAACTGGGCCAATACATAAATCAAGTCCAGCTGGGTTAAAAACCATTATGTGTTAACTGTCATTCCATGAAAAAAAATGTTTATTTTGAAAAGTTGAAAATAACAAATTAGTCTTGGTCTTGGCTAGTACAAAGTATTGAACACAAGTCAATGCCAGATTGTCAATATTTCTGTAAAGGTGCAGAGACATTTCAAACCAAAGATGAATAGAAAATAATTAAAATACGATACGAAAACACATTATATCCAATATTACATACATTATTTCACAGCTGGGGATGCAGTGTTCCTCCTTATGTAATATTATCAATACTGATACTAGACTCTCGCATGATTTACGTCGTTCATGGGAAATAGCAAATGTGGCTGTTTAAGACAAGTGGCTGCTTAATAGAGGTTGCCACTTACACAGGTTTGACTCTATTGACTTAAATCAATGCAAATTTCGTGACTTATAATGTAGCAATATTAATCAGGTAGCACAAATCACTTTGCAGAATTCTTGTATTAGTTTTGTCTCTCGCAACATTTCCATAAGACCATTCATACATGTATATATCTAATGTTCCATTTCAGAGGTGTATTTGGTCTGTGGTTTGATGAGGACTTGTACCATGGGAGAACAAATAAATGTGAAACGTTCGACAATGACCTTCTCACGATAAACGAAGATTTTGTTGTGAAAGGCTTCGAAGGATGGGCTTTCATGTGGGACAGCAATTGTTAAAAAAAAACATTTGATCATACTAATCTATTATCTCACAAAAAAGAGATTATCGCCTATATTTGGGACAATTGTGTATGTTTTATAGAGCAATGAATGCCTTATGTTTATGCGACACCATATGCTTCTGTGAATGCTTATAACAATACTGAAGACTTTAGTGAACCCTTTCTGGAGGATTATAACACCACTTACTGAACTTTGGCTAAAAGCTTACAGAAGAATTAAGCTTAAGCTATGCTAAATCTGTACTGCAAGCTTTGTTTATACAAGAAATCTTTGCTGTGCACATAGGTTAAAAGCTTACAGAAGACTTAAGCTATGCTAAATCTGTACTGCATGTTTTGTTTATATGAGAAAACTTTGCTGCGAACTTTGGCTAAAAGCTTACAGAGTGTAACTGACAAAAATTTTAAAAGGAAAATTGCGCAATTGAATAAAAAGAATTGAGAAGAGTTAAGGCCTTCTATGATACTTGGATGGTATTTGGTTTCTGTATTACCAAACTTTACATCTACATAGGCTCATGAACGTCAGAGAAGGCTAACAGTCTGCCACCTGTTGTGTAGATTTTACACATTTATAACCCTGTAAACGAAGTCTAAGAGGAGTCGCTATGTTGGTCGGTCAGTCTGTCGGCAACTTGTGGAATTAACTACTTACACAGTTTCCAGGTGATAGGCTTGAAATAACAACATGTGTAGATGTGCATGACACGGCTTTTGTGACTCTGACTTAATGGATTATGTCCCTTGTTGCCCTTGCACTATGTAACATTGCTTTATTTAACATATTTGAATTCTTGCAGACTACTTCCACAGAAGTTCGGTAATTGACCAAAGGTACTTTGCATAAATGATCAACATCTGATATTAATGTAGATGTGTACGATACAAATGTGTGACATGGATTTAATTTCATGCAGATTTACTTCCCTTGCACCCGGTTAAATTGCTGTAATTATCATAATGCAATTTTTGTGGAGTTTCACAGTTTCTGGGCAGTTATCTTGATTCTTTGCATACATGATCAACGTCAAGTGCAGAGAGTGTGTGACATGAAGTTTTGCTGGCATGCAGAGTTATGGTTCTTGTTGCCCTTGCACAACATTGATGTATTCAGTATTGCAATTCTTGTGGGGTGAACTGCTTCTATAGTTTTCAGGTAATTGACTTGATACTTTGCATACATGATCTACATCAAAATTAATGTAGATGTGCGTGGTGCAAATTTTATGACGATTAATGAATGAGCGGGTATGAATCACCTTGAGTGATTAGTGTAGTCTGGTGGTGTTCAATGTTTATCTTCATAGTTAACAGTTAGACTAGTCACAATGTACCTAGATGACAAATAGGCGTAATTATAAAAGTTGATAATTCCATTCTCACTTTCATGTATGTAATTAAAGCATTTTTATTGGATGACGCCAATTTCTTTTAAGACTAATTTTTTTGATAAAAACCTTAGTTTCAATTGTCTGCGACGCTTGTTATTTTTAAAAGAGTTTGTATCTTAGAAAAGTAAGTGTCGCAGATGATCAAAACTAAATAAAACCCATTGAGCCAGACTATTTTTATGTTCCTGGCTGTTATGTATTCCTACGCAATTCAATTAAAGGGTGTCTTTAAAAAAAAAAATTCATCGTCTGAACTAGAATTCTAAGGATTAAATTCCTTTTTTGGGGTTTGATGCACATATGAAGAATGTTGAATTACATACAAATCTTACTTGAAGCCCTTTCTGACATTAATCTTTTTGTGCATGGTTCAACAATCTTATCCCATGCATAGAAAAAACAGAAAAAAAAATTAATTTTATTTTTTAAAAGAATTAAATCTTATAATGAAATATTGATGAGACATTGATGAGACATTGATATTGGAATATCTTCACATCTACTGTGTTCAGTTAGATGAACCATTTAGATCAACCGCATTCTATTTCCCAATGAAAAACATTTGCAGTTGGGCATAGCTTAACCACCAGCTTGCATTTCATTTTTCTGTTTTGTGAATGAGGTTTAATGCCATTTCAACACATTTCAGGTTACCGGTATATACCAGTATTGCATATCCAGTTTTATTGGTGGAGGAAGACATTGTAATGAAACTGATTAGAACCACCGTCCTTGCACAAGTAACTGGCAGACTGTCTCACATAAAGTTCTTGGAGCGAGCAGAACTCAAAGCTACAACCAGCGGTGAAAGGAATGTGATCTTGAGACAGCGTCCTAGATCACTCTGCCATGGAGGACACGTGATCTTGAGACAGCACCCTAGACCACTCTGCCATGGAGGTCACCGAGTTTACATTTCATTGGTGGCCAGATTTGTTTTGCTAGTGCGGCATTGCATTGTAACTGTACATGTTAATGTTTGTTGCTATAAATATATGTGCGTGTATTCCGCATGCTGACAAAGTTGCTGTTCCAACTATGACATTTACTCTGCAGTTTGTTTTGAGAAAATTTATTACAGTTTTGTATGAAATTTGTTTGAAAACATAATGTATGTATATATATGTAATGAAAGCACAAGTTCAAGTTTTCAGCGAATCATTAGAAACATAAGTCAAGTTTATATACTCACAATTGCTCGGGCCCGATTAGCGGAGACAGTAGCGCATCTAATTATCAATCCAGGGGTCACGAGAGTTTGAATACCCACCCAGTCACAGTCTCAGTGATGATTGATAGACTGCATTGTGTCTTATTGTCATAAATCTCTCATCTCTGATTCAAATGGGAAAGATATCAGTTGCTTGCAGAGATGAGGACTGGTTAACTTTCAGGAACAGTAGTTAAATGATCATTTGTTAGCCCTCGATGACATAAAAATAATTCTAAAAATTCTAACAGACAATACTCAAAATTGTGTTTTCAGTCCTTAGTTGGAATTGACTAGTTACTAGTCGCATGTAATTGATTAGAATGGTTATATGACTATATGGAACTTATTTAAATACAAATTGAAAAGACAAGCTTATGGATAGGACAAAGTTTTTAACACATATGATGACAAAGTTTTGAACATGTCAGTATAATGACATTCCCAACATATTAATATGATGACAAATTTTTGAACATATTTAATACATTAATGGGCTACTTTGCTTACAGGTGACCGTATCGGTGTTTACACCACTCAGTTTACCTGACCTCCACAAGCACAACCCTCCCCTAAACTCAACCCAAATTTCATTATTTTAAAAATAAATAAAAATTAAATGTTTTATATAGATTCTGTATATTGTTTGAGTTTTTTCATGCTCCCCCAAAGGGAGAAAGCACATAGTCGCAACTTCGACCGTCCGTCCCCAAGTTATTACCAGGCTAATTCTCTACAATCTCTGTTTGGAATTTTATGAAACTTGCTAGGATGCATCAATACCAAGTGCAGATGCGCATATTGTCTTTGTGTTCCGGTTCGATGATTTTTCATGGCGTTATGGCCCTTTGATTCTGTTTGTGACCAAATTCTTGTCCGGGCTATTTCTCTACAACCTCTGCTTGGAATTTTATGAAACTTGCTAGGATGCATCATTACAAAGTGCAGATGCGCATATTGTTTTTGTGTTCTGGTTCGATGATTTTTCACGGATTTATCAACCTTTGATTTTCTGTGACCAAATTCTTGTCCGCTCTTTTTCTCTACAACCCCGTGTTGGAATTTTATGAAACTTGCTAGGATGCATCATTATCAAGTGCAGATGTGCATATTGTCTATGTGTTCTGATTCGATGATTTTTCACGTAGTTATGGCCCTTTCATTGAGTCTTTGACCAAATTATTGTCCGCACTATTTCTCTACAACCTCAGGTTGGAATTTTATGAAACTTGCTATGTTTGTGTTCCGGTTCGGTGATTTTTCACGGAGTTATGGCCCTTTGATTCTGTCTGTGATCAAATTTTTCTCCACTCTATTTCTCTACAAATTTGGTTGGACTTTTATGAAACTTGCCAGGATGTATCATTACCAAGTGGAGATGTGCATATTGTCATCATGGCGCTATTTCTCTACAACCTCTGGTTTTAATTTTGTAAAACTAGCTAGGATCTGCGCATATTGTCATTTTGTTCCGATTCAATGATTTGCGAACGAGTTCTGTGAAGTGCAGAGCCACATATGTTCCTGCTATGCAGTTTGGTATTTTTCAACCAAGTAGCCAGTACAGAGTCAAACACTCACTTGGGGAGCATCCATCACTTCCACCGATATTTTCTTGTTTGCTTTTGGAGGTCAGGTAAATTGGGTGTTCTAAACACTGATACTGTCATCTGTGACTTTGCATGGCCTACATTTCACTATCACGCCAACCCTGTCACTTTTTCCACTTTCTGTTATACCATGTAGCGATTTTATGTTGTTGTTTTTTGTTTTCATGAACCATGGTATATAGAGGAATGTTAGTTATTAGTTATATATATTCTGTCAATAAATAGATAATCTTGTCCACTCCAGATAGATTCCTTTGTTATTTGTAAATATATTAATCTCAGTTAGCAGTAAAAAATGTTTAAAATTAAAAATGTTATATTATAATGGTGGTTTTGTGTTTTATTTTACATATGTGCATTCTTGTGATTTTTTCAGAATTTCTTTAATTGTGCAAAACTTGGAATAAATTCGAAAAAATATTTTTTCTTATTGGAAATCACTGTAATTCTGATGCTTCATAAATACCATACAAATAATTTTTTTGTTATGTTTAAAGTTAATAATAATTATGGTGATAGTTGCTTATAAAATATTTGTTTTTCCTGTTTATGTTGTTGAATGTTAAAAAAAAAGTTGACTGGTCTAGATCACATAAAAATGTTCTGAATGAACTCTATCCTAGTGTAGTGTCATCTGATCTAGAAAAGGCACAAAGACACATTCTATTTACTGATATAGTAGCTTTGATCACGATTACTAAAGTTTATTACTTGTTTTCCTCTTATTAACTATTTAGTTCATACAACATTTTGAGCTGGGCTCGGTTAGCTCAGTCGGTAGCACGTCTCATCAATCCTGGGGGTTTTGAGTTTAAATTCCCATCAGGCCGCAGTCTCTGTGATGATTGATATATGATATTGCATCACATTTTCATTCTTCTCTCACCGCTAATTCAAGTGGTAAAGTTGTGAAGATGGATGTGCTTAGTACAGTTTAACCTTCCAGGATCCCATGAAAGATTTTCTGTTAGCCTTGTATGACATTGTCTTGTGTGAACTTTTTGTCTTCTGTTACCTGTGTATGACATTGTCTTGTGTGAACTTTTTGTCTTCTGTTACCTGTGTATGACATTGTCTTGTGTGAACTTTTTGTCTTCTGTTACCTGTGTATGACATTGTCTTGTGTGAACTATTTGTCTTCTGTTACCTGTGTATGACATTGTCTTGTGTGAACTTTTTGTCTTCTGTTACCTGTGTATGACATTGTCCTGTGTGAACTATTTGTCTTCTGTTAGCCTTGTATGACATTGTCTTGTGTGAACTTTTTGTCTTCTGTTACCTGTGAATGACATTGTCTTGTGTGAACTATTTGTCTTCTGTTACCTGTGTATGACATTGTCTTGTGTGAACTTTTTGTCTTCTGTTACCTGTGTATGACATTGTCTTGTGTGAACTATTTGTCTTCTGTTACCTGTGTATGACATTGTCTTGTGTGAACTTTTTGTCTTCTGTTACCTGTGTATGACATTGTCTTGTGTGAACTATTTGTCTTCTGTTACCTGTGTATGACATTGTGTTGTGTGAACTATTTGTCTTCTGTTACCTGTGTATGACATTGTCCTGTGTGAACTATTTGTCTTCTGTTAGCCTTGTATGACATTGTCTTGTGTGAACTTTTTGTCTTCTGTTACCTGTGTATGACATTGTCTTGTGTGAACTATTTGTCTTCTGTTACCTGTGTATGACATTGTCTTGTGTGAACTATTTGTCTTCTGTTACCTGTGTATGACATTGTGTTGTGTGAACTATTTGTCTTCTGTTACCTGTGTATGACATTGTCCTGTGTGAACTATTTGTCTTCTGTTAGCCATGTATGACATTGTCTTGTGTGAACTATTTGTCTTCTGTTAGCCTTGTATGACATTGTCTTGTGTGAACTATTTGTCTTCTGTTACCTGTGTATAACATTGTCTTGTGTGAACTATTTGTCTTCTGTTACCTGTGTATGGCATTGTCTTGTGTGAACTATTTGTCTTCTGTTAGCCTTGTATGACATTGTCTTGTGTGAACTATTTGTCTTCTGTTACCTGTGTATAACATTGTCTTGTGTGAACTATTTGTCTTCTGTTACCTGTGTATGGCATTGTCTTGTGTGAACTATTTGTCTTCTGTTAGCCGTGTATGACATTGTCTTGTGTGATCTATTTGTCTTCTGTTAGCCGTGTATGACATTGTCTTGTGTGAACTATTTGTCTTCTGTTACCTGTGTATGACATTGTCTTGTGTGAACTATTTGTCTTCTGTTAGCCGTGTATGACATTGTCTTGTGTGAATTATTTGTCTTCTGTTACCTGTGTATGACATTGTCTTGTGTGAACTATTTGTCTCCTGTTGCCTGTGTATGACATTGTCTTGTGTGAACTATTTGTCTTCTGTTACCTGCGTATGACATTGTCTTGTGTGAACTATTTGTCTCCTGTTGCCTGTATATGACATTGTCTTGTGTGAACTATTTGTCTTCTGTTACCTGTGTATGACATTGTCTTGTGTGAACTATTTGTCTTCTGTTACCTGTGTATGACATTGTCTTGTGTGAACTATTACCTGTGTATGACATTGTCTTGTGTGAACTATTACCTGTGTATGACATTGTCTTGTGTGAACTATTGTAAATAGGTACATGTATTAAATAATTATTATAACTGTTTTTGAAGATGCATCACTTATTACTTTCTGTTCAGCAGATACAATATTGATTAGATCAGAAAATCTCATAAATACAATATCACTACATATTCAGTTCAAATAATTTAAATCAAATACAAAATCAATCGAGACGATGTATTTTGAAAACAATAAAATGTATTACTAGTACTATACTGATAAGAATTTCAATAAATGTAATATAAAGTAAGCATTATCTACAGTGTTTTATGTTTTCTATTGTATCTGGAAGAAACTATAACATATTTACCCTAAGTATTGACACAGTAAAAACATTTTTTTTTTAAATAATGCGATACTGTATACGGTGCAAAGACACAAAAACTACCATATTGAAGCTATGTTTGAGAGTAAAAAAGTAATTGTATTTTTACAATAATAAGTATGATGACATCAAAAAATTTAATTATTTCTTGCTTGTCCAATACATAGGGCAAATACGGCATATACTTTTGTCATTATTTGTTGCTGTTCCAATACATAAGGTAAATATGGTATATACTTGTGTCATTTGTCCCTCGCACTTCTCCATAAAAAAAAAATAAATTCAACTTTTTTTGTCTCAACTAAAGACAACTGTATGAGTTCCACCAACCCTTGTTGCTGTTTGACATGTTCACCGTTACTATTATTGTTATCCGTTACATGCATACTTGTGTTACCTTCGTTGTTTGTTTGCTTATATCTGTGATTTCTTTTTAAAATCATTTATTTATAGGTTGTAGATTGAACAGTTATATGTCATTGCAACTTTTGGTAGTATCCTTGAGCAAGACATTTTATCTGCATATTGTCACCACCCAGGTATAATCAAGTATTGTGTGGAGTGTGTGATCGCGTTGTAAAGTATTAAATCTGAAATTGGGTGTTATGTGAGCAAGACATTTTATCGGTATATGCTTTGTACTGGTACATTTATCATTTATTTTTCAGATCACCTCTATAATGAATAAGAAAAAAACAAGCTTAAGTTTCCGTCGGTCATCATATGATGTAACTTCTGAAAATAACAACATTTTATTAAGAAAGATTGACGCCATGTTTATTAAGAAAGATTGACGCATCATGTTTATTAAGAAAGATTGACGCATCATGTTTATTAAGAACAATTGACGCATCATGTTTATTAAAAACGATTGACGCATCATGTTTATTAAGAAAGATTGACGCATCATGTTTATTAAGAACGATTGACGCATCATGTTTATTAAGAAAGATTGACGCATCATGTTTAAGGTTATTTTAAGGCATGATAGAAAAGTTCTAAGAAATTACTCAATTTATATTTTCAAAAACTTTTACTCCATCTTTTTAAAAGAAGCACAATTTTTTTTGAAATATGAAATTTTAATTAATACAAGGTCACTGTCAAGTCACTCGGACTTGTAATAAGCTGTCACTAAAGGTCTGTTACTGTCACCTGGTTGTCACTTGCTGTATTGTTAACTGTCACTTGCTTTATTGTTGATTACATGTTATACATTGTAATTTGATACAACACCATGTACAGTTAGTCAAGTTGTTAAATTTGTTGTTTATGGACATTCATATGGATATTAATGAATTGTAAAGTTGGAATAAACAGAAATAAAATATTGATAAACTTATCTGCTCTTGTTATTATTTCTGATCATCTGGAATAGGGAGCTCATTCCATGTCGCCTGTATATATGTTTTAGCTTTACCCCATACCGCAACAGTGGTCTTGTGATAGAGCATCCGCCTCGCATACAGAAGGTCATGGGTTCGATCCCCGGCTGGGTCATACTGAAGACTTGAAAACTGGTATAGTTGAAGCTTCCTCACTTGGTGCTCAGTATTTAGAGGATAGTTCTAGGTCTGGTCGACCCATTGTTGGTTTAATGTGACTGGGTGGGATATCATACCATGTGTCTGCGGCATAATGCTAGACATCGTAGAAAATCAACAATAACAGCTTAACCCTTACCCTGATAGAAGTACCGCCACATTAGTCCAATTAAATAAATGTGAATGGACAGCTTTTATCCAATCAGATGCCTCTGGAGACACAAAATAAAAAAATGTCAAAAGTCTCCTTAGAGACCTGTAATATGTCACACTGCTAGCTTATGCTTATAAGCCATAAAAATCCAATACAGTAGACTCTTGTCTCAGTGAGTGTTACCTATGGTGATAGATAAGCTTGGACAAACCATTCCCATACAGGTTATTGGGGAAAAAGTTGATCCATTTGCTACCTGCCTTCAATATAGGCATAGTACCACAATTGGAAAAAGGAAGTGCTTCTGTGTGGTCGTCGAATAATTCTTCTTTAAAATTGCCATGATTGAATTGTAAATTTAGAAAACAAAATTGATGCTTGGAAATTGGGGTATGAATACATGATTTCGAAAATCTACTTTCACTTTAAATGTCAACAGTGTACACACTGAGCAGAAACTTTTTTCTTGCATACTGGATAAGGATATCTGCATTTTTGCCAGGGTTAGATATTTCTGTCTCCCTAGAGCCGAGATAAAATTCTCACGCTGTGACGTTGGAACCATCCAGATAACATAATGGAAAAATATATGATGTAATCATATAATTAACCGTCTTAAAAGCTGTTGTTGTAAAATATATAATGATAAATTAAGTTAAAATAAATATTCAATGTGTTCGGTATGCATGTAAAAGAATCATTCACAGCTTAATGGCTTTTTCGGTTAGAGCCTCGTTCCCGCAAAACAGTTATCCGTCGGGACGAAATTTTCTATCCGAACCTCAAACCCATATATTCTTATGTTTTATATATGACCCCTACTTTTCTCATTACATTTTGGTAGTGCAGAGTTCGACAAACAGTAAAATGTTAGTTTCACTTCCCTCATATGGGTCTCTCTATGAATGACAAGCCTTCAAACTTTTATTATTTACTATAGAATAAAGAACAAAAATCAATGGCAGTGTTACACCTATAAAGGCTATAATATATCCACTGTCTAAACTGACAACCTCTAGGCCAGGATACCAAATCCTCTATCTTTGCTCATATCTTTTACCCTCAGAATGAAGTTTTCTTAGGCCATTATAAATTAATTTCTAGATTCTCATTCAAATTTTTCGCCAAACATGTTTGGGGGTGGGGGGAAATTTTATTTATTGTTTTTTTTTTAATTTTCTATTTCTCAGAAAATAAAAAGGGTCGAGTGGGCCTGAAAATTAGGCAGTGGGCAGGGATGATAATCAAGCAATTAATTTATTATGGCCGTGTCTGCAACACACTTTAGATCAACCATTTAGGACTAATTTTATATGTGAGCATTGAGGCCAGTATGATGTCACAGTAATCATTAATATATTTAATCTAAGTACAAATACAAAACTTTATTGTGATAAATATTGTGATATAAACAGTGTACAAGTGCATGTGAAGTTTATATCTAACATAAACGTAATCTTTTAATCAAAATACCGGTAGATAAAGTTTTTTTGATTAAGTAGTTGATAAACTATCAACCTAAATTTTAAATCATAGTAATAGGTCAATGCTCTTGACTAGACTGAAAGTCGCATATTCGATGCATAAATATGGCGTTATATAATTTAACAATAATTCATTGCGTTTAATAAAAGCATTGTCAATAAACAATGAAAAGGTGTGAATGGTTGTTTCATTTGCATGACATTAATATGTAACATTGAAATTGTTGTTCAGGTGGCGCCAAAACTTAAGAGGCAAGAATTGTTCTCTCAGATGTACAAAGTCAGGACATAGTAGTAGAAAAGGTTTTCTATGTACAAAATATAAAAAAAATATTTTCAAAAAAAGGAACCATTTATATGGTTGACATTGTATTGTTGTTTGATAGTAATTACATTACAGTTTTAAACAGTTTTATAACACAAATCCATTGTTAATACTTCTGTTTATAATGCTGTTGAAAATGCTTTTTTCTCACATGTATACCGTGATCCAGTTTCATTCATTATAACAAAGGTCATTCACAATTACAATGTATGTTAATGAGAGCCATATTGTAAATATTGGGCATAACGTTTTCTATATCACATGTCTATTTACTAAGACCTAAAATAATGTGTCAGAAATGGCTGTTATACATTTTCACACTCATTTATTCCAAATAGCGACTGGATTAAAACATCCACTGGTGTTACAACACTAAAAGAAAGAATGTGAAATGATCTAGTTCACGGTCAAAGCCTCACAAATTGACTGATGGTACCATATACTGTTTATGCTTGCATTAAAAGAAAAAAAACATGGTTTAAGTTAAAACTGGTTACTATTTTATACATATTTCGTATGCTGCACTTCGCTGTTAATGAGCATTTAAAGACAAAACAATATGTCAATGTACAAAAGCAAATATACACTACTCGAAAGATCCTAGGGGTTTGTATTTTTATTTTTTGGGGGGGGGGGGGGGAGGAGAGAGAGAAAATAATGAAATGTCATCGGGCAGATTATACACAAATGAGCGGTCTACATTGAAAATGGTGTTGACTTGGATGATAAAAGCTCTGTAACTTTCTTATTCTTTATGCGATTGACCTGCGATAAAGGGCACTGTACCCGGCCACTAGTATATTACAAAGCAGCAATGGTGGATATAATGTACCAAGCTTACTTTTTCCCCAAAAATGCAAGATGTTTACATCAAGAGGCCAATGGGCCTTAACGGTCACCTAATTATCCTTCATGACATGAATCTATATGACCCAAAGACCTCGTGGGGTTGAGGACCATGAACTTCACATAGGTATTAACTGTCATGTCAGCAACAACTAAACACACCAAAAAACATTCACATAAGTCTATTCAGTCTTAAGAAACAAAGTCTTTTGTCAGTCTCTCTTATATAGACTTAGTAAAGTAGGCCCCACCCCAAGGGCTAAACCGTGAGTCCCAAAACATGCAAGTCACAATTTTATTAAGGACCCATTGAAGTCCATAATCATGGTCACCGTATGTTTCCCAGTGTTTCAGATAGTAAGAATAAGATCTTCAAAGTTTACTTTGAATTTGACTGTTTTACCCAGGGTGGTGGGAACCATGCAATTCACAATTTGATTCACCCTTAGGTATCAAAGCTGCATACACATTTCATTATGATTGATGTTACGGTTTTTGAGAAGTTGACAATGCCAATTGTTTATGCACATCTTACGACGACGGAGAAAAGGTGATCGCAGGTCTCAGGTCTCAGGTGACCTTAATTTTGTTGAGTTTGTGTTTTTAAAAGAACGTTCCCTGCAATGTTATTGAGAAAAATGGAAATAAATGAAGAATTTTCACACCAAAAATTTAAATGAGAATTTCTATGCTTAAAATCTTAGAAATTTTATGTCAGATGAAATAGTTCTAACATAGCGTTTGTATATACAGTGAAACCTGTCTTAACTAGCCACTCGAAAGACAGAGCAAAAATGACCACTTAGGACAGGTGGCTGCTTAATACAGGTTGATTTTAACTTAAATCATAAACATGGTAAATAGAAAATGTGGCTGTCTTAGACAAGTGGTTGCTTATAGAGGCCCACTCTTTCCTGGGATCCTGGAATGTAAACCAGAACTCGAGCACACCCATCTCCTCAAGTTACTGATAATGCTGAAGTCATGAGTGTGAGCCGATCTATATTCAACAACAATGCAGACTGTAATTTATCTATAGAAGAAATAGTGATTTTACTCCGATTCATTATGAGGTCGTCCTCCATCAATGAAATTGGATGCCACATATATAAGCTGTAATATGTAGCGGCAGATCCAGGATTTCAGTTTATAGGTGGCTCATCTGAAAATATAGAAATATAGTGAAGCTTAATTAAATAAGGGGGCGTGGGGTGATATGACGATTTTTTACATAAGAATTAACCGCCATGTCAGCAATAACAAAACACACCAAAAAACATTCACATACGTCTGTCTATTCAGTCTTAAGAAATAATTTTTTTTTAATTCTCTATTATATAGATTTAGTAAAGTAGGCCCCACCCACTGGCCAAACCGTGAGTCTCAGAGACATGCAATTCACAATTTTATTAAGGACCCATTGAAGTCCATAATCATGGTCACCATATGTTTCCCAGTGCTTCAGAAAGTAAGAAGATTTTTTTT
The DNA here is from genome assembly GCA_029582155.1 of Panopea generosa. Lineage (NCBI taxonomy): Eukaryota > Metazoa > Mollusca > Bivalvia > Adapedonta > Hiatellidae > Panopea > Panopea generosa. Next base: position 67,786,872 of record CM055904.1, read on the forward strand.
AAAGTTTACTTTGAATTTGACTGTTTTGGTCCGCCCCTAAGGCCCCAGTGTGGTGGAAACCATACAATTCACAATTTTGATTCACCCTTAGGTATCAAAGCTGCATGCACATTCACATTTATGATTGATGTTACGGTTTTTGAGAAGTTGAAAATGCCAATTGTTTACGCACATCGTACGACGACGGACAAAAGGTGATCGCAAAAGGTCCCAAAGTCTCAGGTGACCTTAAAATGACATGACTTTTGACTTGACTTTATATTTTATTAGAGTGTCACATACAAAAGTTACAATAATAGTCATATATAAAATACAATCAAACTTTCATATCCGGCCGTAATTACGACCTACGAGACACTTAAAACATTTTTTATTCACAATGTAAAACGCATATACACTTATACATATATATCCTTACATATATACACATAAGCAAACATATAGATACATATACACATACACATAGTACACACATATATATTGAATAAATTATACAATTAATATAAATAAATGCAATTATTTCATGCGATTGAATGGTTATATTTTTTTAAATAGTATACATTCATTTACACACTTTTAATGTGGTAAAACTATAAAAGGGGTCGTCTACTATGTTCAAAAATCAGGTTAGAAAGGTAATAATTTACTAAAAGAAAGAGGTGCATAATTAACTTAGTATTTAATATCAAATTCTATCTAAAATAAGTCCTATATAATTTGCTTATAAAACACTAATAATCCCCTCTATTTTGATTAGATTTAAAACAACGAGATACATTCTTAAAGGAAAAATTCATTTAGAAACGAAAAGAAATAAATGAACAATTAAATAGCTAAAACTCTTCTTCTATACATTTTAAAAAGTGCATTTGCTAAATTGTATTGTAATAAATCACATTTCATTAAAAACATCAACTTTTCGGTTGATGTTAAAAGCAAAAAGCTATCGTTCATATCACGAGCTTTCTTAAATAGTGAATATCTGAGGTCAGAATAAAAGGCACAATCAATTAGAAATGAGTTTCATCTTCATCTTCTGACGTAGAACAAAATTTGCAGAGTCTTTCGTTGATAGGTGTTTTCGGTCGAGTATATCTCCCAGTTTTTACCGCTAGAGGAAGATTGCAGCTTCGAAATTTTGCTAGAACGCGACAATGGCCCCTGCTCATGTTACAGTTAACATAGCATTCAGTCTTTAATTCGGTTTTATACAAACGGTATGTTCGCAATTTATTACCATTTTGACCATTTCTTTTGTCATTCATTAATTGTTAAAACCACACAATTTTATATTTTGCATTTAAGTACTCTCGTATTTCACGTATACATATATTAACTTTTGGCTTTGTACACATCGTATATTCATTAGCATCTGTCTCTTGAATAAACTTAAGCATGTGACTCTCCCATGTCTTTGAAATATCCATAGGCCATTCATGCACTTTACGTATTATTCTATCGGCTGGCATGTTTTTAATTCTACACCATAGACGAACTGTTTCAATTTTTTGTTTTGTTAGGCAAGACTCCCACCCAAGATCGCCTCTAGAAGATACATTTGAGCAGTATTCTGTAACACCTAGAAAATATCTCCCTGCTTTATTCAAAACAGTTTCTATGTCACAATATTCAGTGTGACCCCAAATGCCAGAACAATAAAATAATACAGGTTCAATAACAGATGCAACCATTTTGGTAAAAACGGTAAAAGTCATTCCACCGGCGCAAACATGTTTAGTAAATGTTGCAACCAAAGCCCTACTTGCTGATTTTGAAACCTCTTTTATTGACATTTTCATATTAAGATGTTCAATGTTATTGAGAAATATGGAAATAAATGGTACCCACTCGAGGGGCAGAGCAAAAATGACCACTTAGGACAGGTGGCTGCTTAATACAGGTTGATTTTAACTTAAATCATAAACATGGTAAATAGAAAAATGTGGCTGTCTAAGACAAGTGGTTGCTTATTAGAGGGGACCACTAACAGTAAATTATTTTAAACATAAGATTTACCATTGTAATTACTTTGTTAGTGCTCATGTCTGGAGATGTAGAGTTAAATCCTGGACCCTTCCCAGAAAATAGACAACACCGTCTTTCATTTTTAAATTTAAACATACGTAGTAACCGAAACAAACTAGAGTATATAAAGCAACATTTTTTGGACTTCGATATTATTTGTTTTACAGAATCTCATTTAACGACCGATATTACTAGGAATGATTTAGACGGATACTCTGAACCATTTCGTAAAGATAACACTGCACACTCTAGTGGATTTCTAAGTTATATATCTACTAAGCTTATGTCGAAACGAATGTTAATTTTAGAATGTACCTTTGTTGATAGTATATGGGTAGAGGTGAACTACGGGCGGGAAAACTTTTTACTTTGTAATGTGTATCGTCCTCCAAATACGCCTGTTTCATTTTGGAACTATTTCAGTATAAGTATAGAAAAACCACTTGATCTATCCAAAAATATTGTCACCGTCGGCAACATAAATGAAGATCAAATTAATATAAATAATTATCGCTTAAAGAATGTCATGCTTATCAATAACTTAACTAATGTTATAACTGAACCCACCAGAACAACGCGTACCTCATCAACTCTTATTGCCCCAATTATAATCTCAGACACATATACCAGTTTGAATTCTGGTACTTTAGATGTCCCAAATGAAATAAGTGATCATAAAGCTACATATGTTTTTATCCCCTTTGTTAATAGTTTACCCACTATTGTTACTCGACAGGTTTGGTTTTACAATCGAGGTGATTATGAGAAAATGAACGAATTGATAATCAATTTTAACTGGGATTTTTTGAACACATGTTCTGTAGACTTGGCCTGTGAGCGTTTTACTGAATCTATTTTAGTTTTTATGCAATCTTGTATTCCTTCTTAAGAAGTACAAATTCGACAAATGACAAACCATGGTATGACTCAGAAATAAGACGGCATTCAAGACAACGTGACAGACAAAATACAAAGGCCGTAAGGACTCAACATACAGAAGCATGGACAAAATACAAACAATTAAGGAATAAAGTTAATAATTTGAAAACACATGCTAAACAACAATATTTTAATAATATAGAAAACACTGTTTTAGATGCGAATGTGTTAAACTCTAAATTATATTGGAAACTACTTAAACAGTTTATTAAATCTAACAAAAACTCAGAAATAATTCCTCCACTTAAATATACATCAGTTAATGGTGAGGATTCAGTCTATTTTAATGATGCAGATAAAGCAAACTGCTTAAACGACTATTTCGTCTCCATCTCAACAATAGATGAAAATATAAACAATAATACTCTACTTCCAGAGTGTATCTTTAAAACTAGTAATACCATTGCAAACATGATCATTACTGAATCAGACATAATTGATATTATCGGTACTTTAGACCCAAATAAAGCTGTCGGAGAAGACAAAATTAGTCACAGAATTTTACAGTTTACAAAACACACTATATCTAAACCCCTGTCTATGTTATTTAATAAAGCCTTACTTAAATGTAAATTTCCAGAGTCATGGAAGTCAGCTACTGTAATGCCTCTTTTTAAGAAGGGTCAAACAAACGTGCCATCTAATTATCGGCCAATATCTTTATTAAGCTGTGTTGGTAAACTTAAGGAAAGAGTTGTCTACAAACATATTTATAATTTTCTGATTGAAAATAAATTAATTTACAAATTGCAATCCGGATTTCTTAAGGGACATTCGACAGTTTACCAACTCATAGACATCTATAACCAAATTGCTCAAGATTGGATTCCAGACAATATACTTGTATGATCTTTTGCGATGTATCAAAGGCATTTGACCGAGTTTGGATCAAAGGTCTATTATTCAAGTTAAGGCAAAATGGAATAAGAGGAGATATATTGAAATTGATCGAAAGTTATTTAGTGAAACGTGAACAAAAGGTTTTTATTGGTTCAAGTGTGTCAAATATTAAGGTAACATCTGCTGGTGTTCCCCAGGGTTCGGTCATAGGTCCTTTATTTTTTCTTGTGTACATGCACGATATTGCAGAACATCTCTTAAGCATAATTCGTATTTTTGCAGACGATACATCGCTTGCATCTACAGCTTCTAACTTACCAGATTTAGAAGGTATTCTTAATCACGATCTTAGTTAATTTTAACCCGAACAAAACAGAAGCAATTATGTTCACACTAAATAAAAATGTTTCTTATCCATTTTTAATTTTTGATAATGTCCCAGTAAAATTTGTTGATCACCACAAACATTTAGGCATACCTTTTAGTCATAATACAAAGTGGCACCATCATAAAGATAACATTGTAAATTCGGCTTGTAAGATTTTTGGAATGATGCGTAAAATTAAATTCCTGTTTAATAGAAAATCACTCAACCAAATATACATTTCATTTCTCAGACCAACTCTAGAGTATGCATCAGTTGTTTGGGATGGTTGCACTCATTACGAAAATGACAAATTGGAGAAAGTACAAAATGAAGCAGCGCGTATTGTTACAGGATTAACTCGTTCTGTGTCTATTCAAAAATTGTATACCGAAATCGGATGGCTGTCTTTGTCAGAGAGAAGAAAATATCAAAAATTAATTACGGCATATACAATTAAAACTGGCTTATTACCGGACTATCTTAATGAAACAATAGGTGTTAATATACCATACAACCTTAGAAATGCATCCGATTACATAGTTTCAAATATGAGAACACAATTATATGCAAATTCATTTATTCCCTCGTGTATTTCTTATTGGAACGCCCTTCCTCTACACATACGTTGCTCAGAATCATTAATGTCCTTCAAACGTATTTTAGTCACCAATTTCTTTAACGTACAACCAGTGCCTCAGTATTATCTTACTGGAAATAGAAAGTTATCTTTAATACACGCACGCATTAGAAATGGGTGTAGTAATTTAGGTTTTGATAAATTTACAAATCGACTAACAACAGATTCTAGATGCCCGGGTTGTAGTAACGAAAAAGAAGACGTCGAACATTATTTTATGAAATGTATTATATTCTCAAATAAACGAATCCGACTTTTTAGAGCCACACGTCGATTTCATCCTCTAGGTCATCATACTTTACTGTTCGGTAAAGACACTTATACTGACGATGAAAACTCATTTATATTCACATCTGTGCAGCAATTTATTAAAGACTGAAAACGATTTGATATTAATTAACTAAACAATATATGTGTGCATAAAAAGTCGGCCTGATGACGATTCTTCTAATTACAGGGTATATTTAGATTACCTTATTATTATATCATACAACCATTATTTCCAATTTCCTTTTTCTTTCTTTCTAAATCCTTTTTCTCTATAATAGTTATCTAATATCTAAATCAAATTGTTTCATTTATAATATGTTGTTTATCTGCAATTGTCATTTTGAATATTTGTAATTCATTTTGTGTAGGGAAGGGCCGTAACTAATATTGGTAGAACTTGTGGCCCAACCTTTTTGCTTATATATGTATATATATATATGTTAAAAAGCAATAAATTATGTTTTAACTAAACCACTAACACAGGTTAATATTACACCTGATTCTGATTGCGGAGTGTGCCCTGTTCTAAATGAGAGACCCACGGGAGGCCTGTTCCAACTCTGTTCCGACCCGCTACATAGCAGGCAGTATAAAATGGCTCCGATTACGTATACAGCCGTGGCTATGTAGAACCCGATCTGCCACCGGGCTTCTGTATTCTGCAAAATGGAAGTACATGTACGTGATAAACACCTTACTATTTATACTATTTACTTAGCTTAGATAATGTTGGTGAATGTTAATTTGTTTATTTTAATATTTAGAGTCATTTTAAATCTAATGAGGGCTATCAGATGATCTTTTAACCTACCCACTCTTTCCTGGGATCCTGGAATGTTAACCAGAACTCGAGCACACCCATCTCCTCAAGTTACTGATAATGCTGAAGTCATGGGTGTGAGCCTATCTATATCCAACAACAATGCAGTCTGTCATTTATTTGTGGAAGAAATAGTGATTTTACTCCGATTCATTCTGAGGTCTTCCTCCATCAATGACATTGGATGCCACATATATAAGCTGTAATATGTAGCGGCAGATCCAGGATTTCAGTTTAGAGGGGGCACATCCGAAAATATAGAAATATAGTGAAGCTTAATTAAATATGGGGGTTGGGGTGGATATGACGATTTTTTAAAGAGTAGATCTGCTTAACCCCTTCCTTTCTTGTCTATCTGACAAATATCCTATCAAGTCAAATGAATTTAAAAGGGCACGGTGTAAAACGCGGACGCTTAATCTGACAATATAGATAAAGAAGGAAATGTACAAAGAAGGAAACGCTGACGATATAGCATTTGAAGGGAAACGCTGACATTATGAAATTGACTACTATATTTTATTCCAGAAGGAAATATATAGACATATATTCATGGCAGATGTATGTATGTATAAGTATTTATTTACCCTCGCACTTTGAACTAAGTCATTTTGGCGAGCCGGATAGGATGATTATTTAAAAAACAAGATGATTACTTAAAAATTAAGATGATTATTTAAAAGATAAGACGATTATTTAAAACTAATGATGATGATGAAGATGATGATGAAAAACGATGATTACTCACTTTGGAGTTTAAATATTTCTTATTTTATCAATACAGATATTTTTATTTTCATTTAACCAGTTGTTTAGTTGAATATTTTTATTTGCTAATATTGATGCATACTTTACATGACTTTCTTTAATAGCTTAATGTTAACGATTAATTATTAAGATTTTAATTATTTTACTCTACCTTGTGCAGCCTATTGATGAGTTAAAATAGTAGTGTTAAGTGTATGAGTGTTATTATGGTTCTTTACTATATGTAAAACCTATATGTTAGGCCAGACACTTTTGCTTATAGCGCAAATAAATTTGCTTGTAATGATATTGGTGATGAGTTTCATTATTGTTTCATGACGATAGAAAGGTTTTATCTTAATAAATTCTATTATACAAGACCAAATATTTTAAAGTTTATAGAACTGTTTTACACTGTAAATCCCAACAAGCTGAAAAAACTGAGCATATTTTGTGATAAAATTATGCAATACTTTAAAGGCAGAACATAGGTTATTAATTTTATCTTTGTATATCTACTGTACGTAATACTAATTAAATAGTGTATATATTATATGTTCTTATATCACAGTATATATATATATATATAGTTATGTGTATGTATGATTATATGCATGAATGTGTATTTATATATGTATATATGTATATACGATTACGTGATAGATCTTGTGTCACACGCTGGGTTTATGTGCGCGTGCGTGCGTTCGTGCTTGCATGCGCGAGCGAGTATAACGATGTTTTGTAAAACAATCAAACATATGGTTGCTTAACTAGTTAACTTGCATATTGTTTCGGTAAGTTAGCTTTATGTTAAGAAAATGAAATGATTTATGATTTAAATGTATTGTTGACTGGAAAAAAATATAACGATTTAGTCGTTTCCTCTGTATACGTGTATAACCAATGTCGCCATGAGTTCATGTGTTTCGTTTATACTTTGTCATATTGAAATTATATGTATATGCTTATACTGTTCATTATTTGTGAAATTAAGCATTTAATAAATAAAGTTTGAAAGTTTGAAAGAATTAAGTTAGAGATGACAGCACAATAATCTAATGACAGAGGGCGATGAAATATGGAACGCCAAACTAGGACTAAAGATACGGGATAGGAAAGATTTAGAAAATGGCAAAAAATTATATTCTAATCATATGGAAGCAGTGAATATACTTTTACGAAATCTGGTCGGCAACTCTATTAGTGGTTTACAGTTAACGAAGAAAGTGCCCGTGTTCAATGACAATGATAATCGTTGGATATCAAAAATACCCATGGACCCAACCCACTGACCGTCGTGCCAAATTCATCATAATCATAAAGATCAATTCTTCATGACGGGAAAATATTTTTATTAGATAGTTTAGGTACCGATCGACCAGATGATAGAATAATACCAGTTGGACTTAAAATACAACTGTCGCAAATATATGGAAGAGGCGAAGATGCCATTTACATCAGAATACTAAATGTGATAAAACAAAATAACAGTATTGATTGTGGATTATTTGCAATCGCGTTTGTTACATCTTATTGTATAAGAAAAAAATGATATCATGATTTAATCTTCGATACTTCTAAATCACCTTTACATCTTCTGCAATGTTTTGCAACCAAACATATGTCAGAATTTCCATTAACAAATAAAACACTCAGCTTGCGTCGGAATAATTCGGTATAGGGTATGTCATCTGAAGTGACTAGTGATTCGGTATAGGGTCAGTCATCTGAAGTGACTAGTGATTAGGTAAAGGGTCAGTCACCTGAAGTGACTGTGATAAGGTAAAGGGTCAGTCACCTGAAGTGACTGGTGATTAGGTATACGGTCAGTCATCTGAAGTGACTAGTGATTAGGTATACGGTCAGTCATCTGAAGTGACTAGTGATTAGGTATACGGTCAGTCACCTGGAGCGACGAGTGATTACGTATACGGTCAGTCATCTGAAGTGACTAGTGATTCGGTATAGGGTCAGTCATCTGAAGTGATTAGTGATTAGGTAAAGGGTCAGTCATATGAAGTGACTGGTGATTATGTAAATGGTCAGTCACCTGAAGTGACTAGTGATTAGGTATACAGTCAGTCATATGAAGTGACTAGTGATTAGGTATACGGTCAGTCATCTGTAGTAACTAGTGATTAGGTATTCGGTCAGTCACCTGGAGTGACTAGTGATTAGGTATACGGTCAGTCATCTGGAGTGACTAGTGATTAGGTATACGGTCAGTCACCTGAAGTGACTAGTGATTAGGTATAGAGTCAGTCATCTGTAGTGACTAGTGATTAGGTATTCGGTCAGTCACCTGAAGTGACTAGTGATTAGGTATACGGTCAGTCATCTGAAGTGATTAGTGATTCGGTATAGGGTCAGTCACCTGAAGTGACAAGTGATTAGGTATACGGTCAGTCACCTGAAGTGACTAGTGATTAGGTATACGGTCAGTCATCTGAAGTGACAAGTGATTATATATACGGTCAGTCACCTGAAGTGACTAGTGATTAAGTATACGGACAGTCACCTGAAGTGACTAGTGATTAGGAATACAGTCAGTCATCTGAAGTGACTAGTGATTCGGTATACGGTCAGTCATCTGAAGTGACTAGTGATTAGGTATACGGTCAGTCATCTGAAGTGACTAGTGATTCGGTATAGGGTCAGTCATCTGAAGTGACTAGTGATTAGGTATACGGTCAGTCATCTGAAGTGACTAGTGATTCGGTATAGGGTCAGTCACCTGAAGTGACTAGTGATTCGGTATACGGTCAGTCACCTGAAGTGACTAGTGATTAGGTATACGGTCAGTCATCTGAAGTGACAAGTGATTAGATATACGGTCAGTCATCTGAAGTGACTAGTGATTAGGTATACGGACAGTCATCTGAAGTGACTAGTGATTAGGTATACGGTCAGTCATCTGAAGTGACTAGTAATTCGGTATACGGTCAGTCATCTGAAGTGACTAGTGATTAGGTATACGGTCAGTCATCTGAAGTGACTAGTGATTCGGTATAGGGTCAGTCATCTGAAGTGACTAGTGATTAAGTATACGGTCAGTCATCTGAAGTGATTAGTGATTCGGTATAGGGTCAGTCACCTGAAGTGACTAGTGATTCGGTATAGGGTCAGTCATCTGAAGTGACTAGTGATTAGGTATACGGACAGTCACCCGAAGTGACTAGTGTTTAGGCATAGGGTCAGTCACCTGAAGTGACTAGTGATTCGTTATAAGATCAGTCACCTGAAGTGACAAGTGATTATGTATAGGTTCAATCACCTGAAGTGACAAGTGATAATGTATAGAGTCAGTCACCTGAAGTGACTAGTGATTAGGTATACGGTCAGTCATCTGAAGTGACTAGTGATTCGGTATAAGGTCAATCATCTGAAGTGACTAGTGATTAGGTATACGGTCAGTCATCTGAAGTGACTAATGATTCGGTATAGGGTCAGTCACCTGAAGTGACTAGTGATTCGGTATAGGGTCAGTCATCTGAAGTGACTAGTGATGAGGTATACAGACAGTCACCCGAAGTGACTAGTGATTAGGCATAAGGTCAGTCACCTGAAGTGACTAGTGATTCGTTATAAGATCAGTCACCTGAAGTGACAAGTGATTATATATAGGTTCAATCACCTGAAGTGACAAGTGATTATGTATAGGGTCAGTCACCTGAAGTGACTAGTGATTCGGTATAGGGTCAGTCACCTGAAGTGACTGGTGATTAGGTATACTGTCAGTCACCCAAAGTGACTAGTGATTTGGTATAGGGTCAGTCATCCGAAGTGACTAGTGATTAAACATAGGGTCAGTCACCTGAAGTGACTAGTGATTCGTTATAGGATCAGTCACCTGAAGTGACTAGTGATTCGTTATAGGATCAGTCACCTGAAGTGACTAGTGATTAGGCATAGTGTCAGTCACCTGAAGTGACTAGTGGGTCATTCACCTGAAGTGACTTGTGATTAGGCATAGGGTCAGTCACCTGAAGTGACTAGTGATTAGGCATAGAGTCAGTCACCTGAAGTGACTATTGATTAGGCAAAGTGTCAGTCACCCGAAGTGACTAGCAACTAGTGATTAGGCATAGTGTCACTCACCTGAACTGACTAGTGATTAGGCATAGTGTCAGTCACCCGAAAAGACTAGTGATTAGGCATAATGTCAGTCACCCGAAGTGACTAGTGATTAGGCATAGTGTCAGTCACCCGAAGTGACTAGATCAGGCATAGTGTCAGTCACCCAAAGTGACTAGTGATTAGGCATAGTATCGGTCAACCTGAAGTGACTAGTGATTAAGCATAGGGTCAGTCACCCGAAGTGACTATTGATTAGGCATACGGTCAGTCACCCGAAGTGACTAGTGATTAGGCATAGGTTCAAATACCTGAAGTGACCAGTGATTAGGCATAGGGTCAGTCACCCGAAGTGACTAGTGATTAGGCATAGTGTCAGTCACCTAAAGTGACTAGTTATTAGGTATAGGGCCAGTCACCGAAGTTATTAGTGATTCGTTATAGGGTCAGTCACCTGAAGTGACTAGTGATTATGCATATGGTCAGTCACCCGAAGTGACTAGTGATTAGACATAGGGTCAGTCACCTGAAGTGACTAGTGATTAGGAATAGTGTCAGTCTCCTGAAGTGACTAGTGATTAGGTATAGGTTCAATCACCTGAAGTGGCTAGTGATTCGGTATAGGGTCAGTCACCTGACGTGACTGGTGATTAGGTATACTGTCAGTCACCCAAAGTGACTAGTGGGTTGGTATAGGGTCAGTCATCCGAAGTTACTAGTGATTAGGCATAAGATCAGTCACCTGAAGTGACTAGTGATTCGTTATAGGATCAGTCACCTGAAATGACTAGTGATTCGGTATAGAGTCAGTCACCTGAAGTGACTAGTGATTAGGCATAGTGTCAGTCACCTGAAGTGACTAATGATTAGGCATAGGTTTAGTCACCTGAAGTGACTAGTGATTAGGCATAGGGTCAGTCACCTGAAGTGACTAGTTGGTCAGTCACCTGAAGTGACTAGTGATTAGGCGTAGTGTCAATCACCTGAAGAGACTAGTGATTAGGCATAGGGTCAGTTACCCGAAGTGACTAGTGATTAGGCATTGGGTCTGTCACCTGAAGTGACTTGTGGGTCAGTCACCTGAAGTAACTAGTGATTAGGCATAGTGTCAGTCACCTAAAGTGACTAGTTATTAGGTATAGGGCCAGTCACCCGAAGTGATTAGTGATTCGTTATAGGGTCAGTCACCCGAAGTGACTAGTGATTATGCATATGGTCAGTCACCCGAAGTCACTAGTGATTAGGCATAGGGTCAGTCACCTGAAGTGACTAGTGATTAGGAATAGTGTCAGTCTGCTGAAGTGACTAGTGATTAGGTATAGGTTCAATCACCTGAAGTGGCTAGTGATTCGGTATAGGGTCAGTCACCTGACGTGACTGGTGATTAGGTATACTGTCAGTCACCCAAAGTGACTAGTGGGTTGGTATAGGGTCAGTCATCCGAAGTTACTAGTGATTAGGCATAAGATCAGTCACCTGAAGTGACTAGTGATTCGTTATAGGATCAGTCACCTGAAATGACTAGTGATTCGGTATAGAGTCAGTCACCTGAAGTGACTAGTGATTAGGCATAGTGTCAGTCACCTGAAGTGACTAATGATTAGGCATAGGTTTAGTCACCTGAAGTGACTAGTGATTAGGCATAGGGTCAGTCACCTGAAGTGACTAGTTGGTCAGTCACCTGAAGTGACTAGTGATTAGGCGTAGTGTCAATCACCTGAAGAGACTAGTGATTAGGCATAGGGTCAGTTACCCGAAGTGATTAGTGATTAGGCATTGGGTCAGTCACCTGAAGTGACTAGTGATTAGGCATTGGGTCAGTCACTCGAAGTGACTAGTGATTAGGCATAAGGTCAGTCACCTGAAGTGACTAGTGATAATGCATAGGGTCAGTCACCTGAAGTGACTAGTGATAAGGCATAGGGTCAGTCACCTGCAGTGACTAGTGATTAGGCATAGGGTCAGACACCTGAAGTGACTAGTTGGTCAGTCACCAGAACAGACTAGTGATTAGGCATAGGGTCAGTTACCCGAAGTGACTAGTGATTAGGCATAGTGTCAGTCACCCGAAGTGACTAGTGATTAGGCATATTGTCAGTCACCTGGAGTGACTAGTGATTAGGCATAGTTTCAATCACCCGAAGTGACTAGTGATTAGGCATAGGGTCAGTCACCCGAAGTGACAAGTGATTAGGCATAGTTTCAATCACCCGAAGTGACTAGTGATTAGGCATAGGGTCAGTCACCCGAAGTGACTAGTGATTAGGCATAGTTTCAATCACCCGAAGTGACTAGTGATTAGGCATAGGGTCAGTCACCCGAAGTGACTAGTGATTAGGTATAGTTTCAATCACCCTAAGTGACTAGTGATTAGGCATAGGGTCAGTCACCCGAAGTGACTAGTGATTAGCCATAGTTTCAATCACCCGAAGTGACTAGTGATTAGGCATAGGGTCAGTCACCCGAAGTGACTAGTGATTAGGTATAGGGTCAGTCACCCGAAGTGACTAGTGATTAGGCATAGTTTCAATCACCCGAAGTGACTAGTGATTAGGCATAGGGTCAGTCACCCGAAGTGACTAGTGATTAGGCATAGGGTCAGTTACCCGAAGTGACTAGTGATTAGGCATAGTGTCAGTCACCCGAAGTGACTAGTGATTAGGCATATTGTCAGTCACCTGGAGTGACTAGTGATTAGGCATAGGGTCAGTCAACCGAAGTGACTAGTGATTAGGCATAGTGTCAGTCACCCGAAGTGACTAGTGATTAGGCATATTGTCAGTCACCTGGAGTGACTAGTGATTAGGCATAGTTTCAATCACCCGAAGTGACTAGTGATTAGGCATAGGGTCAGTCACCCGAAGTGACTAGTGATTAGGCATATTGTCAGTCACCCGAAGTGACTAGTGATTAGGCATAGTGTCAGTCACCTGAAGTGACTAGTGATTACGCATAGGTTCAGTCACCCGAAGAGACAAGTGATTAGGCATAGGTTCAGTCACCGGAAGTGACTAGTGATTAGGCATAGTGTCAGTCACCTGAAGTGACTAGTGATTAGGCATAGTGTCAGTCACCTGAAGTGACTAGTGATTAGGTATAGGGTCAGTCACCTGAAGTGACTAGTGATTAGGTATAGGATATGTCATCTAAATTGAATAGTGATTAGGTATAGTGTCAGTCACCTGAAGTGATTGGCACCCTGCTTAGTTAGCGCCGGGTATTTATATATTTTAGTGATTTAGTATAGTGACTTGATAACAGAACATGTGTATCAGTTATGTTATAGTTATTCGTCATAGAACACGTCATCTGGAGTGACTGTCACCTTGCTTAGTAAGCCACAAGTATTTATATATTTTAGTGACTGGACAGCGAAGTGACATTTTTATAATAACAATGATAATTTAAAAAAAAAAAAAGGCTGGTTGAAAGTCGTTCTGTCTGACCTCCACGTTGGTACCAGCTGGAAACAACAGTTACCTTTGTAACGTTAGCTAACAGGACAGAATGCATGCACTGTTTTATATAGTAAAACTGTATGTTTTCAATATGGTAATAAACACAATAATTTACAATTAAAACTTTCTTATTGACGAATGCATGTTTTTCTAAATGTTCTTTTCAAGAAAATTACTATGCAAAAAAATATTGATTTAATCGACACTTTTCTTACAAAAAAAAAGAATTGTTTTCGTACAACAAATTCCCCATTTCCCATTACATTATGGATAATTTCATTTTGGAAATAAAACATTAATTTGACAATGGAATTTCCTGAAAATATGCACGTAAGTTTTATTTAAAGTTCTCTTCAATAATATCATAATAGAAAACATCAAAATAATAAAGTCACTGATCTAGTATTATCGTCGTTTATTAACACTAATAAAAGAGCTGCAATTAGATCTATTTTTATTAAAATTATATTTTTTTTATATTAGATATATTATTATTAATATTGTTATCCATGTTATTAACATGTATACTAGAGCTCCAATTTTAATTAACAGTTTCAAAACGTGTCCTTTGTACATATCGTCAGCGGTTTCCTACTTTGTACATATCATCAGCAGTTTCCTTCTTTGTACATATCGTCAGCGGTTTCCTTCTTTGTACACATTGGCAGCGGTTTCCTTCTTTGTACACATTGTCAGCGGTTTCCTTCTTTGTACACATTGTCAGCGGTTTCCTTCTTTACCTATATTGTCAGCTTAAGCGTCAGCGCTTTACACCGACCCATTTAAAAGTTCAAACAATATGTAAACCTTGTTTACCAGACTGACGTGTTGATAAATGCTTCTTAATTTGTATACTGTAATATGTATTTAAACATAAATATTGTATATAAACTAACGCTTACCTTCTCATCTGTAAGCCATCCGACAATTTGTGGTCCCAGAATTCCAGGAATGGTGGCCATGCTGTTCGATATTCCCATCAACACACCTGTATAAAATGTGATATAAGAACAGTAGCTTGAACCGGTTTATTTTACATTGATTGTGAAACAAATTCTTACAACTTTATAAATACAAATTTCATTTGATGTCTTCCTGACCAGTTATTGTTGTACGCTTTCAACATTTTTTCAGTTATATATCGCGAAGGTGCCAACTTAAGACAGTATTCTGAGCACTGCCAAACTGGAGTATCATGCCACAGACACATGGTATGATACCCCCCAGTCACATTATACTGACATGGGGCTGGCCACACCTAGAACTGTCCTCTAAATGCTGAGCGCCAAGTGAGGAAGCTTCTTGTACCATTTTTATCAAGTCTTTGGTATGACCTGGCCGGAGATCGAACACAAGCTATCACATGCGAGGCGGACGCTCTACCTCTAGACCACGCTGATAATGGAAATATTGGTGATAATGTTAATGATCATACTAACGATAATGATGATGTTAACGAAGATGATGATGATTATTTTGATGATAATGGTGATTATTTATATGTTGGTGATTATAATGATGATAATGGTGATTATTTATATGTTGGTGATTATAATGATGATAATGGTGATTATTTATATGTTGGTGATTATAATGATGATAATGGTGATTATTTATATGTTGATGATTATAATGGTGAAAATGGTAATGTTGATGATGATGTTGAATTAAATGATGATAATGGTGATTATAAATATGCTGATGATTATAAAAATTATTACGTGTTAAGTCCGAATATGCAAAAACATTTTAATAATGATAAAGAACCGGTTATAAAAAATTAGGAATGTTTATACAAAAAGCTTTTGACAATAAAACCAACATTTTGAACAACAATGTGTATACTGAATAATATGAACTGGTGAAACAAATGTTATGTTGTAAAATTTAACCAAGCAAATATATTATATTTAGAATGTAACCGGTTTCTTTAAGTCGGTCTCATTACAGCCAGTGACACGATAAACTACATGGATATATGAACTTATTGATGAAATTTAGATTTTAATGTGTATGTTCTTTTGTTTGATCTTGTTATATATGTTTTGATAAGAACAGATGAATATAGATTTTACCTACAAACTCATATTGCATGACTTGTATGTTAAGTCTTATAATATAAATTTTGTCATAGTATTGGTTATTGTCTTTATAATCTTCTATATATATGTATATAGTCGAACAAAGCCTGAAACTCCATTCTGTATATTTGTTTGTGATATAATATTAAGTGCTTTATGATATCGTATATAATTATGTTATATGAATTTTATCAGATTTTGCTGCCATGATTTTAATCATAATTATATATATGTGACTATTCCTCATGGGTGCCAGACCTTCTAGAAATACTGCAAATAAACTTGTCATAAATTTAAAGGTGAGATCAGATATATTTTATCTGTATCCTCGCAGTACCATGGTTCGATATGCTAACGTTCAAATTCAAAACAATAAATGAGTTAAGTTATTGCACAAGAAAATGTTCTACTTACACGTTTTAATATTTCCACCTCCCTCTAAAAAAATGTTCTAATTGATAATATTCACTAAAAAGACCATGTAAAATCAGTCAAAAACAGTCATGTACTCAATACATAACCTCAAATCGAGGATATGACGTCAGAGCAGACAGCCACTTTAATCACGTGACTACAAAAGTCGAACACACTCAATACTATTAATCATGATTTCTTTTTTAATGTTATCAATTAAAATCAACATTTCAAAGCAATGAAGTCGTTTTAAACACATAGCAGGTAGGGGTTTAAGTCTTATGTGTTTTCCGTTTTGCTAAATAGAGGACATACAATTATTTCACCTCTTTTTAACCTCAATACAAAAGTGCTGCGAATACATTTGGCCTAAATGTTTACATGAGTTCCCATTATTCAGAATATCCCATTTAGAACGTGAATACTTGCTTCTGACTGGCTGCGAGTAGACTTTAACAATAATAAAAAAGTAAAAAAATAGAAAACTGGGGCGAAGGTACGAAAAACGCATTTTTTTTACTTTACCTAAATTACTTGACCTAAATACATACATCCGCCATGTGATCGCCATTGATAAAATGGCGACAAAAGCAGACGAAGACATTTCAAATTTTAAATTTTAGGTACAAAAATGAGGGGTTTAAATGAACATAATTTGGAAATAGTGTTTCAAGGTAAATTTTCAACTATCCATAAACATTTTGATAACATACATCCATAGAATATATTTAAAACAATTTGACAGGTTTGCATGGTTGAGTAACTTTGTAGTAAACCATGACGTAATTATGGCGTGTGCACTATGAAATTTCGTGAGAATAGCGAGAAAATAAAAATTGCCTATAACCAAGGTTTGTCTTAAGCACTTAATATTATATCACAAACAAATATACAGAATGGAGTTTCAGGCTTTGTTCGACTATATTCATATATATAGAAGATTATAAAGACAATAACCAATACTATGACAAAATTTATATTATAAGACTTAACATACAAGTCATGCAATATGAGTTTGTAGGTAAAATCTATATTCATCTGTTCTTATCAAAACATATATAACAAGATCAAACAAAAGAACATACACATTAAAATCTAAATTTCATCAATAAGTTCATATATCCATGTAGTTTATCGTGTCACTGGCTGTAATGAGACCGGTTACTTTTTTAAATATAATATATTTGCTTGGTTAAATTTTACAACATGACATTTGTTTCAGCAGTTCATATTATTCAGTACACACATTGTTGTTCAAAATGTTGGTTCGATTGTCAAAAGCTTTTTGCATAAACATTCCTAGATTTTTTATAACCTGTACTTTATCATTATTAAAATGTTTTTGCATATTCGGTCTTAACCAGTAATAACTTGGAATAAAACATTTTCTTAAGTCATTATATAAATTACTCTCGAACATAAAATGAAATTCATCCTCTAATATATTGCTTATACAACATTTTCTCTGATTACCTGGTGTTCTTACAGGTTTAGCCCATCTACCGGTTTCAATGGCAAGTCTCTGAGATGCGACTTCTAATTTAGTAAAAACTTGTATGGAATTCTTAAATCTAATGTTTTTATATATGACTGGAACATAAAGTTTGTAATTATAAAATGTAACTCTACGAGAATTGTTGAGTCTGCCGGACCAATTTTGTACAAATTGATCTTTAATTCTTTGTTTAACATTGCATAAAAATAAATTGACATTTCCAACAGTTTTGAAAAAAAAATGTAAATGAATGTTTTCTATTTAATGTCTCCTTCATTTAACCCCAAACTTCACTCGCATATGTACATAAACTATTGAAGGGATTTCTTAAAGATATCCCTTTAATAGTGTATGTACATATGCGAGTGAAGTTTGGTGGTTTAATAAAGGAGACATTAAATAGAAAACATTCATTTACATTTTTGTTAGCACTAATACCTACCCCCCCCCCCCCCCCCCCCCCCCCCACACACACACACACACACAATATACCATGCCGACATACACACACTGACATATTGCCAAAGGGATATCTAGTTTAACGTATCAATATAATAAAATAACTTTTGCTACGCGCAAAGGTTAGCATAAAATAGATTTCCTGCTTAAAATTACAACACATTTTGTGACGTTTTAAATAAGTCACGTGATTTCATTTTTATTTCAATTTGATCCATAATTTAGATACGTATATTTAGTAAAACTTGTTTCATCTATGAAAAAGTCCGAATGACAATGCAAAGTTTGTCAAGAAGTATTTAAGTGCTGTCTATTTTTAAGTCCTTGGTATAACCATTGAGCCAAATTTGTAGTTACACATCTAATAAACAAGAATATACGAGATCTCGTAAATACGAAGAACTGAATTCAAATTTTAATTGTGTTAATAACTGAGGAACAATGACCATACCAAACTTTTGGAACCAGAATAAGCCTTAACCACTAGCAAGCACCATAAGACTTTTTAAGTATTCTCAACAAAATCCAACTTACCAGCAAATTTAGGGGACAAGTCCATATGATTGACCCAGAACCCTCCAATGGTGAGCCCTCCTGTACCGAGACAGATGACGAACAGTGCGACAACTGCGACATGGTTACACCCTGCCGATGGTATACATATCAACACAATACCTGGTATGAACAGACCTACAAACATACAAGTGCATCTGCTTATACTATCTACATCTACATATTACTCCCAACAATCAATTTCTGATTATTACTGGGAGGCGCTGTAGGGGAACAGCAAAAAACGGTAAAGAGTGAAATGTATATGGTTTAAAAACAACAAAGCTATATATATGATTATATTTTAATTTGAAAATAACTACATTTCTAACATTGAAAACGAGACTTGTTTAGAATTTTACTGTGGCCAGACTAGCCATAAACTGATTGGGGCTGGTTATTGGCTTTAACATAAGCTGGAAGGCTATTCACATTTCTTATTGTTCTAAGGGAAAATGAGTTCTGATGATATAGGGTTCAAGAAAAAGAACAAGAAAATTAATTACAATTAGGAATGGATGAATAGTCCGATGGTAACATGATTGAATCGTCATTTAGGGGTCCTGAGTTATACCCCCTGCTTCCCATTAACGTCCAGTTATTCGGATGAGACTTATATATGCATGTTTATTATTTATTTATCAAAGTGACAATTACAATGTCTGTTAAATTTACAACATAAGCAACAACATTAGCAAACAGGTAAATAAATACCTAATTAAGCTTATCAGTCACTATTATATCAAAACTGCAATGACTTCAACACATAAATAAAGCAACTTACATGACATTATTTAACATCGAAGACAAAGATAACCAGAAAAACAAAAACTAAATAAAATGAATTATACAACATTTATTCATGAATGCAATGAAAAAGTGTTTAAATTGCCCTTGTTTTCAGCGCGCTTTCTAAAAACTTTCTGAAAGATATAAGTGCACTTTTAATTTGTAATAGTATGTATATTTTACCTATATATGAATGGTTGTATAACATAATCCACAATTTCTGCGTTCAAATGCTCATGCCAATTGTCAAATTTAGGACAAACAATAGCAAATGTATCACCAGTATCACCTTGAATGATTGGTGTAGATGTACATGTATGTTCACCTAAAAAGAAGTTGATAACACGATTATGCAGTGTGTCAGTTTAAGAATAACTTTAGCATCCCCTATCGAAGATGCATAGACCATTATAGGTATAATTCTCGAATATTCCATTTTACTGTATGTAGAAATCAGACTTAAAACACAGGAGCTTTGGGAGTGGATGGGGTGGGCAGGTCCCCTAGCGTATATATAGAGACTCTACGCTAGGGGACCTGCCCACCCCATTTAACGTTACTATCCACTCCCCAAGCTCCTGTGACTTAAAACGGATCATTTTAAGGAAGCATATATTATAAACTCTGTATTCTCTACTGTCCCCCAAAGATAAACATTCTTCAGTGGCGCCGCCCACGTGGACAACCGCTGGCGATGGAGAAATACAACCCATTACACACGCAACTGCAAACGCAGAGCCAAACTTTAGTAAAGTATAAGTAACCATTGATACGCAACTTACCAACAAATGTTAGCAACCGCCGAGTGTTTAAAGTACTCAAGAAGTTGTTACTTGTTAGATAGTCGGCCAGAAATCCAGAAATATTCAGACCAATCCAGCAGGCCAGATATGGCAAAGCTGACAAAATACTATTCTGAAATACAAAACAATACTGAGAACGAAAACATAATCAAAGAATTTGTAAGTGACGACAGTTGGGCTTTAATAAATATTCATACCGCTTTTCTAATTTCATTGATATTAGTATAGCGCGTTTTTTTTTTTTAAAAATTGACATTATACAATGTGTACAATATATTCTTATTGTTTGATTTTGTTTCTGATGGCATATATAAAATCAAGGACTTGTATATATATATATATATATATATACTCAGCACAGTTTGAATTTTACCGGCGTATTTCACTGAAAACACGGTATTTTTCTTATAAATTTCACAATTTGTTTTATATTTTTGTGAAGTATATGCGCGCTTTAAGGCGCACATCATAATTTTTGAACGTTTTCACAATTTTATTAATTTTTATTGTGATTTTTCCACACTTCCATGTTTTTATCATCGTAATCGTTTGACTTCATAACATTATCATCATTCATATTTTCATTTTCATCCCCTGAAGAAGGAATAATATATATTCCGAAAGCGCTCGGGTTTTTTTTAAAATAATTTTAAAAAATTCAGTATTGTTTGGGTGTATTAATTAATTTTTAATAATTAATTTATTATCTCTCCCATATATATATATATATATATATATATATATATATATATTTATAAAGGGAGATAATTAAATTCACAACAACGGAATTTACGATTTTTGGGATTTTTTGAACGGTTCATGGCATTACAAACTGTTATCGAACCAGCTATTGTATGGACGTGTGCCTCGAACAGGAACTCCTTGAAAAATTCGGCTATTGTAAGCAAAATATGGACAGATACTCAGCCGAAAATCGCGCGTGTGTGCCATTTTTGTGAACATATTTACCACGACGCAAACTTACATATAATAACGACGTGCCCATTGACGCAATTGATCCGTCAGGACTTCATAAATTATGTGTTTTTAAGTTACGGAAACAGAATTGGTCACAAATTAATAAATATTGACAAAGAAAATATGATGAGATGCTTGCTGGGGCAGGCATCAAAGGACTTCGATAATACTGCTGTGCATGTAAGGTTTTGCCTGGACACATTTCAATATATTGCAAAATGTATGCTTTGGATTGAAACAATTATTTGATTACTATATACATTCATCTGATGCCAGTGCATGTTGTCATGACATGTCATTGTATGCGAATATTTACTGTCTTCTGAATTTTTGTTTTCATATATGTGTATGTGTGTGTGTGTGTGTCTGTTAGTGTGTGTGTGTGTCTATGTCTGCGTGTGTGTCTCTGTGCATGCGTGTGCAGGTGGGTATGGCCACTGGCAAGCGAGCGAACGTGCAACTATTCATTATTGCCTACTACAATTTGCTAATGTTCTTGTATTTTTGATTTCATATTTGTTGTTTGTCACCTTATACATATGTTTGCATTGTGTTCATGTACCATAAAATCTCTGTAACCGGAGGAATTAAAGAGAATAAATAAATAAATATATATATATATATATATATGGAGATAATTATTTGTGAATATAAGTCCCTGTCGCATATGAGCATTTGGTTGTGATCAACACTGCAAAGCTTGATTACGACGGCATAAGCCATTCACAAAGCCCGGTTAAAAATAGATTAATGGAACATGCATACAATAGCATTAATTTTACTATTTCGGTCAAATAATCAAGCCGAGAACGTCTTTAATATATAGGAAATAAATCAGGATTTTTCAAAATGTTAAAGTTGGCACATACCATGACTATATATACTTACCGACCCCGTATTGTCAAACGTATTCTTAATTATTAAGAAGTTCTTCATCATTGCGCACACGTGAATGACATTGCACAGAATCCGCCCTTGATTCAATTCTAAACGAGTCATCTACAAACTACAAAGCCGCACGTGCTATGCTTAGAAACGGCCTTAGCAAACGTCTACTTTCTCAGCTTTCACCGTAGCTCCCACCCAGTGTCAGTCAAAATAACATCAAACTGTCAGTCAAATGACGTTTAACACTTAGTCATTTAGTGTTCATGAAATAAATCTTTAACATTTAAGAAACCCCGGTCGCTCCATGCAGTCGCTCCCTTTTGAGTTTTTTTAATCATTAAATGTTTACTTAATGCACATTAACTAATAATTGTTTATACTAAGACATTTTATAGCGTTTATCCTGATATACTCCCTTTAATTAAACTTCAAGTTATTTATTTTACATAGATTGTGAAACAAGTTATTACAACTTAGTTATCAATATTAAAGTCTATAATTAAATACAGAAATAACAAACTTGATGATCGTGGAAAGCAATACAATTTTTTTTTTCATTTTTTTGTCACAGTACAATATCTTTCAAGTGATATTTAAGTAAGAGTACATTATCACTACTAATAGTTATTTGCCATAGAAACTATATTTTATGTTTTATCAAAAAAGCAATATGCCGTACGAGATTTGAGTACGCGCAGAAGACTCTATACTTCCAGAATGCCCCTCGTACGTGTACATGTAACATACAAATCTGAGATAATGAAAAGGTCTACTTACAGATGTCAGGTCAAACTTGAGGATGTTCTTCATGTACCTGGGCAGCGATGTCGACGTAGTGTATAAACCCCAATTGTTAGCAAAATGACCAACACAGATAGCCCAAACTGCCGGGCTACTAAAAATGGAACACCAGGGGGTGGGGATGTTCTGAAATGAATTCTAATATTTTACTACATGTACAGGTAGATGTTTATGGTTTTATTTTCAATTCATAAGATAGTTATATTAATCTGCTCTTGAACTAAATGGGTAAATAAGAGTTTAACGGCGTGCTTCTAAACAAATATTATATGACGTCACCAGGAAGAAGATTCCAGACTCGTTCTCTATGTACAAAAAACAACAATTTATAACATTTGAACCGGAGAGTCTGATTAGTTTTACTTATTAACATAATATGGGGTTCAAGTCTGTTCGGACAGCGGCATTGCTCGGATATTTATAATATAAATTTATGCTCCCGCTGTATTTCCAATATTCCACAACGAATTCATGAAGATTCCTCCTGTGTTTCCGCGTTTATTTGTTTCATTGCTCTATTGCAGGTAAAAAACGGGAACATGTTTTTTTTTTTTGATTTCATGTTTATTTGTGTTATTTCTAACGTCATACCACAGCGTAACATCTCGGTAGCACTTTTTATCACACAACATATCCGAAGCTAAAATGACCTCTCACAAGCATACGTTCATATTGTATAAACAACACATTTACATATAAGTTTAACGAATGAGTTATCTAACGAATGTAAATATCACTCTATATTCTGGGAAACAACAGGTAAGTAAAGTGCGTACCTCATTGCTCTCTATACCAAACATTATATAATCTGTCTCCGCTTGTGAGATATTTGGATGGTCCCCGGGCTTGTTGTATATGATTAACATCCAAACCAGGAACCATATAAAAGCCAGGACACCTGTAATGACAATGTTTTGTATTGGACGGTTACCGGGCGTGTTGTATATGATTAACATCCACACCAGGAACCATATCAAAGCCAGGACACCTGTAATGACAAGGTATTGTATTGGATGGTCCGTGGGCGTGTTGTGTATGATTAACATCTACACCAGGAACCAAATCAAAGCCAGGACACCTGTAGTAACAAGGAATTTTATTGCATGGTTCCCGGGCATGTTGTTAATGATTAACATCCACACCAGGAACCATATCAAAGCCAGGACACCGATAATAACAAGGTTTTGTATTGGATGGTCCGTGGGCGTGTTGTGTATGATTAACATCTACAACACGTACCATATCAAAGCCAGGACACCTGTAATGACAAGGTTTTGTATTGGATGGTCCGTGGGCGTGTTGTGTATGATTAACATCTACACCACGTACCATATCAAAGCCAGGACACCTGTAATGACAAGGTTTTGTATTGGATGGTCCGTGGGCGTGTTGTGTATGATTAACATCTACACCACGTACCATATCAAAGCCAGGACACCTGTAGTAACAAGATATTGTATTGGATGGTCCCCGGGCGTGTTGTTAATGATTAACATCCACACCAGGAACCATATCAAAGCCAGGACACCTGTAATGACAATGTATTGTATTGGACGGTTACCGGGCGTATTGTATATGCTCCACATCCGCATCTGGAACCATATAAAAGCCAGGACACCCGTAACGACAATGTTTTGTATTGGATTGTTAACGGGCCTGTTGTATATGATTTACATCCACACCAGAAATCATATTAAAGCCAGGACATCTATATTGAAAATGTATTGTATTGGATGGTCCCCGGGCCTGTTGTATATGATGAACATCCGAACCAGGAACCATATAAAAGCCAGGACACCTGTAATGACAATGTTTTGTAATGGATGGTTCCCGGCGTGTTGTATATGATAAACATCCGCACCAGGAACATATCAAAACCAGGACACCTGAAATGACAATATTTGTAATGGATTGTTCCCGGGCGTGTTGTATATGATTATCATCCACACCAAGAACCATATCAAAGCCAGGACACCTGTAATGACAATGTATTGTATTGGATGGTTCCCGGGCGTGTTGTATATGATCCACATCCACACCATGAACCATATAAAAGCCAGGACACCTGTTATGACAATGTATTGTATTGGATGGTTCCCGGGCGTGTTGTTTACGATTAACATCCACACCATGAACCATATAAAAGTCAAGACACTTGTAATGACAATGTATTGTATTGGATGGTTCCCGGGCGTGTTGTTTACGATTAACATCCACACCATGAACCATATAAAAGCCAGGACACCTGTTATGACAATGTATTGTATTAGATGGTTCCTGGGCGTGTTGTTTACGATTAACATCCACACCATGAACCATATAAAAGCCAAGATACTTGTAATGACAATGTATTGTATTCGATGGTTCCCGGGCGTGTTGTATATGATTAACATCAACACCATGAACCATATAAAAGCCAAGATACTTGTAATGACAATGTATTGTATTCGATGGTTCCCGGGCGTGTTGTATATGATTAACATCCACACCATGAACCATATAAAAGCCAAGACACCTGTAATGACAATGTATGGTATTGGATGGTTTCCCGGGCGTGTTGTATATGATTAACATCCTCACCAGAAACATTATAAAAGCCAGGACACCTATAATGACAATGTTTTGTATTTGATGGTCCCTGGGCGTGTTGTATATGATTAAAATCCACACCAAGAACCACGTAAAAGCCAGGACACCTGTTATGACAGTGTATTGTATTGGATGGTCCCCGGGCGTGTTGTATATGATCCACATCCACACCAGGAACCATATAAAAGCCAGGACACCTGTTACGACAATTTATTGTATTGGATGGTAACCGGGCCTGTTGTATATGATTAACATCCACATCAGGAACCATATAAAAGTCAGGGCACCTGTTATGACAACGTTTTGTATTGGGTGGTTCCTGGGCATGTTGAATATGATCAACATCCACACTATTAACCAAATAAAAGCTAGGACACCTGTAATGACAATGTTTTGTATTTGACGGTTCCCAGGCATGTTATATACGATCAACATCAGCACAAGAATCCATATCAAAGCTAGGACACCTGTAATGACAATGTATTGTATTGGATGGTTACCGAGCGTGTTGTATATGATCCACATCCACACCAGGAACCATATAAAAGCCAGGACACCTGTTACGACAATTTATTGTATTGGATGGTCCCGGGCGTGTTGTATATGATACACATCCACACCAGGAACCATATAAAAGCCAGGACACCTGTAACGACAATTTATTGTATTGGATGGTCCCGGGCGTGTTGTATATGATACACATCAACACCAGGAACCATATAAAAGCCAGGACACCTGTTACGACAATTTATTGTATTGGATGGTCCCGGGCGTGTTGTATATGATACACATCCACACCAGGAACCATATAAAAGCCAGGACACCTGTTACGACAATTTATTGTATTGGATGGTTACCGGGCCTGTTGTATATGATTAACATCCACATCAGGAACCATATAAAAGTCAGGGCACCTGTTATGACAACGTTTTGTATTAGGTGGTTCCTGGGCATGTTGAATATGATCAACATTCACACTATTAACCAAATAAAAGCTAGGACACCTGTAATGACAATGTTTTGTATTTGATGGTTCCCAGGCATGTTATATATGATCAACATCCACGCCAGAAACCATATAAAAGCCAGGACACCTGTAATGATAATGTATTGTACTGGATGGCTCCCGGGCGTGCTGTATGTGATTAATATCCATACCATGAACCATATAAAAGCCAGGACACCTGTAATGACAAGGTTTTGTATTGGATGGCCCCGGGCGTGTTGTATATTATTAACAACTACACTAGGAACCATATAAAAGCCAGGGCACCTGTTATGACAAGGTATTTTATTGAATGGTCCCTGGGCGTGTTTGTATATGATTAACATCCACACCAGGAACCATATAAAAGCCAGGACACTTGTAATCACAAGGTATTGTATTGGATGGCCCCGAGCGTGTTGTATATTATTAATAACCACACCAGGAACCATATAAAAGCCAAGACACCTGTAATGATTGATTGAATATTAAGCGTCATTTTTATGCCATCGAGGGCTAACAGACGATCAGTTAACCTAACCACTGTTTCCTGGGATTAACCAGTACTCGAGCACACCCCGTCTCCGCAAGTAACTGATAACTTTCCCACTTGAATCAGTGGGCTGAGAAACGAATGATAATGAGACACAATGTCGTATATCAATTATCACGGAGATTGTTGCCGGGCGGAGGATTCGAACTCACGACCCTTGGATTGATAGTCAGACGCGTAACCGACTGAGCTAATCGGGCCCGACGTACACCTGTAATGAAAAGGTTTTGTATTGGATGGCCTCGGGCGTGTTGTATATGATTAAGATCCGCACCACGATAAAGAAAAAACAAATTATTTATGATTTTACTGAAATAATAGTGTTTTATACATGTCTATCATATATTTATTGTTTGTTTTATATGTAGTTACTACAAAAGTAAAATTCCTGGTGCGTTACAGTGTGTCACAAATGTATTGTTTGTATTATATGTACATGTATGAACTATAATGTCACTTTCAACATTTTGACCAATCATATCACGATACCGGCTATTTGTTGTGATTTATTTGAACTAAAATTTAAAGTATTACAGATGATTCTTACATTACATAAATATATGATCATTTTTTTGTTGCAGAACGCAGAATAGAAATATATGTTTCTTTTTCAAGTATTAGTCAGTACCACTTACTTAGTCTTGATCGTTGGCGACGCTTGATTATTTCTATATTTATTATTTTTATATCATTAGATATTCTATGACAAATATCTTGTACAAGTTAGCTGCTATGACTTCCGTCCGAATAAATAATTTTAAGTTTTATATATTTTATATATATTTCATTGTATAATATAACCATTGCAGAGGTGTGTTTGTTTCAGCCAATCAGATATTACTTCCAGATTTAAACGTTCCTTCTGCACAACTTGTCAAAACGTTTGTCTTTCAGAAAAAAAGCGTCGCCAATGATTTAGACTAACATTTAATAAGATATGTTTAATATAAACCATTTTCCTACGACTAGTATAGGAATGCTGTGCATGCAATACGTACCGAACACATAGAAGACGGCTGGCCAACCTCCGAGAAAGTCAGAATTGCAGAGTACACCGGAAATTGGAAAGCTGATAACAATACCTATCTGTGCTCCTGGGGAGACAAACATCACCACAATGGATCAAATTTAATTTAAAAAACTATAAAAGATCCATACACATTAATAACACATCAACACAATGTATCTTTTAAATTAAAATATTGTCATATTGTCAGTGTCGATACAAAAGTAAATAGTTTTGTTTTTAATTGATAATTTTGTATATGCCTATTTATAATGTTTGTACCGAGTTATCAATATTGATGTTGAGGAGAATGTACGACCCCTGAAAGCTCTTAACATATCAACATGATCAAATAAAAGTTTCTCAATTTTAATTCGGTACTATAATGGGTCCTCCGTGACCGAGTGGTCTGAGGCGCCTTTTCAAGATTAACCTCTCACCGCTAAAGTCGTAGGTTCAAGTCTCGCTTGTTCCAAAAACATATATGTGAGAAAGGTTGCCAGGGGCTTCCGGAAGATCGGTGGTTCTACTTAGATTCATTCTAATGTCTTCTTTTACCAATAAAACTGGATATGACATCTACAACATGAAATGTGTTGAAAATGGCGTGAACCCCGACCCCCATTCAGTACTATAAATAAATGAAAAAATAGTTCTACCTGCATAAGAAATGCCTGCTAGTTTTGATCGTTCAAAAAAAGGCGCCCATTTACCCCACATGGCATGCATCGATGGAAAAGTCACACCCTGAATAATAGAATTGAACACTCTATTGACTATTTCAGTATACATATTGTATCGAATACAAACAGCAGCAATAGTTGAATATACACAAGGAAAAAGTGAATTCTTAATTCTATAAGGACATCATCCAGAGAAGATGTTGTGATATTTTAAGAAGTTTTACAGATGGAAACTACTTCTTTACAATTGTCAAACACTTTGAATATCGAGCAACATGAAAAACTAGAGGCCTTAGGGCTATAATGTTTAGCCCACCAGTACAGAAATAATGTGAGCAAACGTTGTTTCATAATGATTAATGTTTGTGTCACATTCCTTATTTCAAAATCTGTCAAGTGGTATACAAAATATGGAAGGATACAATATAGTGTACCTATTTCTGACCTTGAACCTCTAAGTGCGACATTGACGTTTGAGCTACATACCTGAGTATTGCGCGCAACCATCATCTGATTATGGTTAACATTTGTGCCAAGTTATTTTAAATTCTGTCAAGTGGTTTACAAAATATGGAGCGGACCCGACATGTTTTAACTATTTCTGATAGTAAACCTCTTTCAGCTATGGACCTGGGTCTTACTCGCGAAACATTGTCTGATCATGGTTTGGTTAAAACATGTTTTACATAATACTATAAACCGACAATAAAAGAAATTATAAAGAAAATGATAAAGTGGATAAAATAGAGAAAAGACATAACATGTTAAAAAGTGCTGTCATAATATCGTTCCTGTGCGTTGAAGGGCTGAATATCATTGGGTATCTGATGCCGCGAGAGTCAGTTGTTGACAGAACGTTCCGTGTTTTTAATGAATTGTGCCTGATAACTGTGAAAATATAGTCCATTTTATTTCGAATTCTGTAAAGTGGTGTACAATATATGCAACAGACACGAAATGTGAGACTAAGTCGAGCTCACTGCAAGCGGAATCTACAAAATGCCCTGAGAGAAGGCAGGACATTCATATAACATTTCATTAACATAAAAAATAGGTTTCTGAGAAGCGGGTTTAATTGTTCAATACATAATTGGATTAATGGCTGCAACAGACATCAATGATTTTTTTCTTCGATATAAATGCAAATAACTAAACACAACACTTATTAAAGGTAAGGTAAAATACATTGGACAATTATACATACATCTGCGACACCCATGAGAAATCTGACCACAATCAATGACCAGACGCCTTGCCTCGCAGCAAATGGAGTAAACATTGTGAGAATAGCTGTGCACAGGACACCATAACCAAGCAGGTACTTGCCCCCAAACTTCTCAGCTAGCCAACCACCAGGAATCTGGGTCAGAATGTAACCGTAGAAAAACGAACTAAGTATGTAACTCTGAGTTTCAGAATCCCAGTTAAATTCTCCCTTCTGAAAAATATAACAAACATGTTCTGGTAATATACAAGTATACAATCATGTCAAGACAAATCAGTTGACTGAAGAGCTCAAAGTTGCAAAGACAAAACTGGTATTGACACTGCAAGAATCAAGAGGTTATATAGATATTATTCTTCAAACATTCTTACGAATATTCTTAGATTTAAACTCTTAAATGAATTTGAAAAACACAATTAGACATCATTTTAGACCAACATTTGAAGCATGTAAAGACACCCAATAACAAAACTTATATAGTCAAATAAACTTTCACAAATATTCTGTCATAGTAAACTAAGGTTGATATTTGTATTTTCAACCTAAGTCTAAGAATGTTCTCAAGAATGGTTGGTGAATATGACTCCAAGATGGTCCTTCCCTCTCCATCCCTGGATCTAACCTGCACCCCTGGATCTAACCCTCACCCCTGGATCTACCCCCCTACCCTGGATATAACCCCACCCCTCGATCTAACTCTACCCATCCCTGGATCTAACCTCCACCTCTGGATCTACCCCCTACCCCTGGATCTAATTTTACCAACCCCTGGATCTAACCCCAACCCCTGGATCTAACCCACACCCTTGGATCTAACCCTCACCCCTGGATCTAACTCCCACCCCTGGATCTAACCCACATTCCTAGATCTAACCCCACCCCTGGATCTAACTTTCACCCCTGGATCTTACACCCACCCCTAGATCTAATTCTACCCACCGCTGGATCTAACCCCCACCCCTGGATCTAATTCTATCCATCCCTGGATCTAACCCCCATCCCTGGATTTAATTCTATCCACCCCTGGATCTAACACCCATCCCTGGATCTAACCCCCACCCCTGGATCTAATTCTACCCGTCCTTGGAACTAACCCTCTCCCACCAATGGATTTAACCTTCCCTTAGCACCCCTGGATCTAACCCCCATCCCTGGATCTAACCCCCACCCCTGGATCTAACTCTACCCACCTCTGGATCTAACCCCCACCCCTGGATCTAACTATTCCCATCCCTGGATCTACCCCTCCGCCCTGGATATAATTCTACCCATCCCTGGATCTATCCCCCCCCCCCCCCCGCAACCCCCCCCCCCACCCCCCCACCCCCATTCCTGGATCTACGATTGATTGACTGTGTGACACATGTGAACATAAAGAAGAAGTAACTGTTGTAATACAAACATTTGTATGATTGGTGCCGGTGGCACTATCATCTGGGCAATTCATACTCGTGTTATAAGTAGTGATAATTGAACTCTTAACCATGGCAACCATCGCTACACTTAAGTTTACACGCATGCCGTATATGTTGGCGAATCCAAGGAAAGCCATGATCGCTAGTTGATGTCTGTAGCCCCATCCTGTTAATGAAAGATACAGATCCCCATCTGAATAAATATTACAACTGCGAATGAATCAAAGTTTGATCCAGTCCTATTTCTTTTTTCTATCATATCTGTAACATTGTATTTCTGTCAGAAGTATAATGCATAGTATCACATACAGTTAATGTTTAGTGTGTATGGAACATCAAAGACAACCAAATGTTTAACTGTGAAAACAACTAAGTGTTCATGCTTTTTTATATATTTTTTTTACCTCGATTGTGAAACAAGTTCTTACAACATAAACAAAAGACACTCGAAATCTGCCTGGAAAGAACCAATACTAACTACATATATAAAAAAGTGATTTGCTCAATTTCACCACACATAGCCGTGGTGGGGGAATGAACCTATGACCCGCCGATCATTAGTTTAATGCTCTATAACTGGACCACGTGCTCCACGCGTCTATTACTTCATCAATTGCGTTATTACATTATCAGGTCTATTACACTATTTATGTTGACAAATCTAGAATAGATAGATGAAAACGGGCTTCTGAACCTAGCTTTAGAGAGTTCTTTACTAATAATATTTGGGGGGGGGGGGGGGGGGGGGGGGAATGAATTTTAAAATCTGTTTAAATTTGTTTAACCAAATGATATATAAAATGCAAAATTTTATGATATTCTGATGTAAGATATAAGATTTAGAGGTTTTTGTCACACTTGATGAATGCGTTTTATTTTGGCTATACATGTATTTGAAAATCAGAATAGTCCTGCTCAACAGGATGTTGTGAAAACAGTAGTTACAATTAAGTTTGATGTTGAATGAACAAGGCTAATTTTTAAACTGATAAAAACGTTTAAAGAAAAATACAAAATGCATACATATGTTTACAATGTTTTTGAATATATTGCTTTCACAACGTACTGGTATTTAGTAGGCGTATTTTTTTGGCATAAAGTATCAGAGCAGCTCCAAACTTGTTTTTTTTTAAAACTATCTATGGGAAGTAAATTACACGATCCTTAATTTATTTTTTGGAGTATACTTTGATTTAAATATTTAACTCATGATTACCTGCGGGCTGCCTGTGTAGCAAACTTTCGACCGGCATTGGCGATTGTTGAAATATGTCTTCCACTCAGAAAATGTTAATCTGAAATTGTATCAGAGAAAATTGACCTCAAGCGGGCTGTCAATCAAACAAGTCGATTGATTTTTACCCGCCATTTTAAGTTATTTAGACACGCTAAAGATATCTTAAGTAAACACTAAATTGTATTTACTTGGACAAACAAGATCACGTGTCCAGTGGGCGGAGCGATAATCGTTCTTGCGTCAGGTCAATTGGTCAACGGAACTGTGGTAGAGCACATTGTCGTGAACGAGCTTCTGTATGTCCTTTTATGGAACCGGCACAAACTACCAAAGACGGCCGATATGAAAAATGTTTCAGGGGTAGGTCAATAGGGTTGATCGACAAATCTAGCGTAAATCTTCAGATACTTTGCGGATACGAAATTGGAACAGATTGACCATAGGCAAGACCCATAGTAACAAATTTCTTCACACACGATGTGTTACTGCATTCATTCACACAATCCATACAGTTTTCTTTTTAATCAGTTTGATCTTAAATGGAGCATTGTTCATGTCCGCCATCTTGGGTATTCTATGTCAGTTCCAAAAAGGACGAGCGGGATCTCGACAACGACAGTGCGAAAGCTGTAAACATTACTTTTGACCTTGAGGTTTCATTAATATGGGGGTGACCTGGTTGTTATCGTTACTGCTCATTGATTTTGACCGTTAATACAGCTTTTACATTGTAGTACAGTTAATTTGAATATCAAACGATACCACAAAAATCGTCATGTACGTTTTATTTAAATATACTGAAACGAATAACGAATCGCACAGCTATGTTCACATGGTATTTTAGTTACATAGATTTCTAATCGAAAACATTCAAACTTCCATTTCATAGTGTAATTATTAAAGAATATATTCACAGTTTCGTTAAAAGTTTTAAAAATTACGGCTACATAAAACACCCAATTAATTTGATACTGTTCTACATATAGATACATGCATTTCTAGAACACTGAACCAATGGTTCTAAAACTGTCCTGTTTCTATAGATAGTGGTCTGTTAGTTCAAATATCACCCCGTCCAACGTATACATTACATAAACGGCAACTACACCGCATTTACGGTGATAACTACACACGGTAAACCGGTACTTTCTGTTATTTTGTGCACGCGGTTGGGAAACCCATTTTATTTTCGTGTTATTATTTTGTATTTAAATCAAAGATATAGCTGATACGAGCGGTATTATATTTAAGTTTCAAGTCAGCATGCGCTTTTGAATGGGAACATGACCGTTTCCTCAAACATTCGAGAAAAGTGACGGAATGAACCACTTTCGGATTGAAAACACGTAATTTACAGATCCATTTATCACATCGGAAGCAATTTTGGGACAATTTTATGTGTTTTATATTTGTTTTATATATCAATACACCAAGTTATATCGTTAAAAGAATATAATTGAGGTTATAGACCTGCTAAACGCCAAAATTTGCTTAGTACATAGGATAAGTAGGTGCCTCGTATATTGTACGCTACATAAGTTGAGGCATTGTGTCATTCAGCCGTATTCTAATTAGATAAAATACTACTTCTATTCAGCTATTTAAAGGGTTGTTATTCAATTTTTAGTTATTTATAAACGCCATTATGCGTCATGTTCCCAATGTGGTGCTATGCCATAGCGTGTTAAACGTGCGACATTCGGCGGCAGATGGGTTTGCGACATTAACGTCTCTCACCACTATTACATTTCCCATAGGGCTCATTTCCAAAACACAGCAAAACAATTGCAACGTGTGTCTGGGCTCAATTTCTTCACTGGTTCAAGATTAATTATAAAGGAAAAACAGCCGAAGCACATGGTAGATCTTTTCGACAAGTTAATTACACCAATTTTGAACTAAGGGAGTGAAGTCTGGGGATTTAATGATGGTTTACCCGTTGAAAGAGTACATTTACAGTTTTTAAAAATAATAATAGATGTTAAAAATCAACGCAGAATGATTTTGTACATGGTGAATTTGGTAGCCTGACTTTCTCTTATTTGTCAACGATATACACATATTATTAAATATTGGTTAAAAATACTGAATGCAAACGATTCAAAATACATTAGAATTGTTTATAATATGCTTTTAACTGATTTAGTATATCCAAATAATAATACTTGGGTTTCTTTATTGATTTTTTTTTATCAAATTTAAGCTTTAATGACGTGCAGCTACATCAAGGTGCCGGATCACCGGAACTATTTATTTTAACAGTACAACAACGTATAAGTGATCAATTTATTAAAAACTGGCAAAGTCGTTTAACTGAATCAACCAGCGCAGTCTTTTACAATAGTATTATTAAATTTAGATTTCAGCCTTATTTACATTGCATCAAACTTTATAGGTTCATTAAAGCTTTAGCTAAGTAACGACTCTCGTTGCATCGATTAGAAGTAGAGGCACGCCGTTGGATACGGCCAATTAGAACACCATTTGACGAACGAAATGCAGAGTATGTGATACATAAAAGGATAAATAAATAAAAGAATGAAAGTCATATAATTATTGAATATGCGCTATATTGCGATCTGAGAAAAGTTTATATAAATAAATATTATCGGGAAAGACCAAACATACCTAAGTTAATCAATTTGTTAAATTCAGAAAACAACAGTACAATAAAAAAAACTTAATACTTAATACTAAAAGCTTTTCTAATAAGAAATATAGCCATATATGTACGATTCACATGTATTTTTAATGATTCAATATTTATGGTAGGTAAGATCATGTTGCATTATATTGGTTTTCTGACATGACTTTTGAATATTATTACTTAACGTTACCACAGAGTGAACTATCCTAGCAAGTGTACTTATCTAATACAACACTCATTATTTTTGTATTCATTGTAATCATATATTCACGGATGTTGGAGCTTTTCAATTATGAGGGGTGGGGGAGGGCAAACTGAGGAACGAAAGTTTTAGCAGACAAAACTGAAAGCAAAACAAAGTACTAACAGTGTTTGAAAAAACAGTTATCAAATATGATATCCATATTAAATTTGGACTTAAACCGGTTTATTCAAACACAATAACAGAAAGTTATATTATCAGATAATAGAAAGAAAGCGAGAAGACAGTAAAATGCGCTCAATTCTCCACGGCCGGTGATTGTAGCAATTGTAAGACAATCACATCCCTCTGGATGGGTATTAGGCTCTAAACTGGTCTAATGGTGTACGCCTTTGATTGTCACTCAGGATAGCGTATGTTCAAACCGCAGTAAACGCTGTTTTATTCTTTTTTTTCTTTTTTTTTATTGAAATTGTTACCGGTATTGACTGACACACTTGAAAAATATGTCAACTTAAAGCAACGACAAAATCACAATATCTCTCGCAATCCTGTGGTGTAGAAGAATACATGTTGTGTTTCTATGAAAAGCGATATTATTATGCTGAGGTATCGGACATGTTGAAGTAGTAACTGATTTTACAGGAGGCACAATCACAACTTTGCTAGGGGTGTCCTGAGGAATGCTGCCACGAAAAGATATTTAGATCGTGTCATGTATTTCCTGCATTTTTCTGATAGTTCAGATATCTTAAGCCGTTCAAATCTATAACACAAACTACATTTTATACAATTGCCCATTTTTTACACTATTACCTTGAATACACATTGGTGGGTTTTTAGAATCGACATAACAGTACATATCAATTATTAGTAATACACTGTTACACAAGTATTTGCTGGGTATTATGATACATGCATACTGCATATATTATATGTGAAGGATGTGTCAAATCTTTCAAGAGTAATTCATATTTTGGGAATAACTATTATTTGTACAAAACCACTAATAAACATGTAAAACTCCATAAATTCTACAGGAGGCAAATGCCTCCGTCTGCCTCGGTGTGGCTAATATATAATTATAATCTTCGACTCTTAACAGCTAAAAGAAAGATTATTAGAACAATGTTTTGTTTGAATATTTAGAGACAGTTTATTCCATCGAGGGCTAATAGAGGAATAGTACAATATAAATATTGTACATATATTACATGAAGAACAGGTAATGGATATGGATCTGAAACAGCTGCGATATGTCATACAAAATAGTGAAATGAACGATATTGATCTAAAATGGAAACAATACTTAGTTTAAATTGTAAAAACTGATTTCAATTACATGTATATTGTTCTGCACGTCTACAAATGCATATATGTACAAGTTATGTTAATGTTTGGTAGCCACTGAGTTGTTGACCCCGGTTTCACTAATTTAACATATCTTGATAGTTTCTTCAGCGATATTTTAAATGCTTAAACATCACACTTACTGATTATGTTGCAAGTTATCTTTTTTCATTAAGTACAGAGGAGCTTTGACTGTATGTGGTAATTTAACTGTGAAGTATTTCAAATATTAATTAAAAGAGAAACTGAAAAATAAAATGCTTGGGGAGGATTTCTGTTTGAACATGTTTATTAATTACGATGATACGGCCCTTGTGATTTAAAGCAACACATCCACGTTGAAACTTTTTAAAAAAGTTTTTCAATTGAGTTGTGAGCACATTTCCCATACATAAATATATGGTCAGTGAGCTGTATATGTGCTTACAAACACTACCCAGAACGCTTTAGAATTATAAAAAAAGATGTCCAAATTATAAAGCGTGACAAACGCTTTATAAATTATTTTTAAATTGCTGAGG
Source organism: Panopea generosa (assembly GCA_029582155.1). Taxonomy (NCBI): domain Eukaryota; kingdom Metazoa; phylum Mollusca; class Bivalvia; order Adapedonta; family Hiatellidae; genus Panopea; species Panopea generosa. Next base: position 67,824,722 of record CM055904.1, read on the forward strand.
ATTCCAACTTGGCTTCAAATTGAATTATGCGAGTCGTATTAAAAACTTCACGTTTTAGTGCCTAGTGTACTTTACCTGCCTTGAAAGTCATTTCGACTCGGTTGAGTTACACGCTTGTTTTATAAAGTGTTAGTCACGCATTATAATTTGGGCATCATTTTGTACGGGATTGTGTTTATATACTCATATACAGCTAATTGATCATATGTTTGTATGTGAAATGTGCTCATAACTCAATTAATTTTTTTTAAAGTTCAAACGTGGATGTGTTGCTTTAAACTACACAAACAAACTATCTGGATTTAGTGGGCACTGCTTATTGCTCATTCAATTCCCACAGACAGCGAGACACTCAATGGCTGTTAGAAATTTCTTAATATATATATATATATATATAATTGTCATGAACTATTTTGAATCAGTATGTCTGTTTTTGTACAACTAAATTGAAATAAAAGTTACAAAAATAGTTTATTTGTGAAAGATAAACAACGATATAACCCTGAAAAAGTATGATAGTAGTAATATTTCATGTTATTAGGATACCGCTAAATGACACAATAAACCGATTTATGTAGTGTACAATATACGAGGCACCTATTTATGCTACGTACTAAGCAAATTTTCGCGTTTAACAGTTTTATAGCGTCAGCTTGTAATTTTTATTATCATTTGGTATATTGTTATATAAAACAAATGTAAATCACTTTTTCGAATGTTTGAGGAAACGGTCATGTTCCCATTCAAAATCACGTGTCCGCTTGAAACTTAAATAGAATGCCGCTCATATCGGTAATATCTTTGATTTAAAAACGAAATAATATGAAAATAAAGGGATCTTCTTACCTCACTGTTCGACCGCGTGCAAAAAATAACAGAAAGTAACGGTTTATCGTGTGTAGTTATCATCGTAAATGCATCGCAGTTGCCGTTTATGTAACGTACACGTTGGACGGGGTGAATATGCAGGGGAAAAAACATGGGGTTGACCTGATTGCTTTTTCACAATTTTGATGTTTTGATACCCTTCATTTTTGACAATTCTGCCAGTTTGTTACAGTGTATTACTACGCATCGTTAAACTGCTGTATCTTCACCCCACAGTATCCAATGTCATCCAAACTTGGCAGAACTCATGAAAAGGTTCCAATGTTCTCATGTGTCTAAAGAAATATGATCATGTTAAGCATTTTCAACAAAAGTAATGCCCAATATATTTATACAGCTCTTGTTTATTGGGCGCAATAATCTTTCAAAGGTCACTAAGTGTGTGTGGGGGTGGGGGGTGGGGGGGGGGGGAGGGGTGATTGGTATGTGAGACCAGAAGAAGTAACGTTAAGGTACGTTCTCGATCATTTTGGCATAGCAGTGGATGCATTTTCATATTTCAATATATTCAAAGCAGTCCGTATATGTAAGCTGATAGTCAGGGAATGCAGTCCGTATATGTAAGCTGGTAGTCAGGGAATGCAGTCCGTATATGTAAGCTGATAGTCAGGGAATGCAGTCCGTATATGTAAGCTGATAGTCAGGGAATGCAGTCCGTATATGTAAGCTGATAGTCAGGGCATGCAGTCCGTATATGTAAGCTGATAGTCAGGGAATGTTTTAAAACGTGAATCCTTTCCAATTATGTGTAGCAAAAGTCAAGTCATATACAACAGAAAATGGTGCAGTTATATTAATATTTTATATCTAAAAATGTTTCCTTCTCAGTAACCAGCATGTATGAGGTACGTATACTGGTTTCAGAAATAATTTTACATTTATAATAGTAATACCGAAAGTGTATTTTTGTCTTCTAAACTTAAAAACACATATTGTACTAAACATGCAGGTTTGTAATTACTTCTAAACTTGAATTACATCACTTTATCATACATGGCCAGGTTTGATAATTCTCTACGTAAAAAGGTAAGATACGGCTATACATGTATACACATAGTTTTAACAGTAGATAAAATAACTATTTTACATTAATCCAAAAAATATAGTGTGCCATAAAACTCACCTTATATAATTCGTAGTTTCGGCGAGTTTTTTATATAATTTATAAAATCAACTTCGTGTTTACATTATTATTTAAATAAAATTCCACAAATAGTTCGTGCTATATTCCCTATTCTGTATGTGGCGATACGTATACATATAATGATGCTGAAGTCCGTTTCGTGTTTACATAAGATACGCATTATACAAATGAGATATCCCACACTGGTACATCCCTGTATGATACGAATGTTAAAGTAGTCACTTTTTTTTGTACGCGGAAGTTTACTCAAGATTGCAGATAACTCAAACTTTTTATCGCAGCGTTGGCTTAGCGGTAGAGCGTTCGCTGTGTATGTGAAAGGTCGTGGGTTCGATCCACGATCGTGTCAAATCAAATACTTGCAAAAATGGCACTAGATGCTTTTTCGATTGACGCTCAGCATTAAGAAGTTAGATATAGACCCAGTCTAGAGGATCTTCCTGGGTATGGTCGGCCCGGTTGGCGCTCAGCATGAAGATGATAGATATAGACCCAGTCTAGAGGATCTTCCTGGGTATGGTCGGCCCGGTTGGCGCTCAGCATGAAGATGATAGATATAGACCCAGTCTAGAGGATCTTCCTGGGTATGGTCGGCCCGGTTGGCGCTCAGCATGAAGATGATAGATATAGACCCAGTCTAGAGGATCTTCCTGGGTATGGTCGGCCCGGTTGGCGCTCAGCATGAAGATGATAGATATAGACGCAGTCTAGAGGATCTTCCCGGGTATGGTCGGCCCGGTTGGCGCTCAGCATGAAGATGATAGATATAGACCCAGTCTAGAGGATTTTCCCGGGTATGGTCGGCCCGGTTGGCGCTCAGCATGAAGATGATAGATATAAACCCAGTCTAGAGGATCTTCCCGGGTATGGTCGGCCCGGTTGGCGCTCAGCATGAAGATGATAGATATAGACGCAGTCTAGAGGATCTTCCCGGGTATGGTCGGCCCGGTTGGCGCTCAGCATGAAGATGATAGATATAGACGCAGTCTAGAGGATCTTCCCGGGTATGGTCGGCCCGGTTGGCGCTCAGCATGAAGATGATAGATATAGACCCAGTCTAGAGGATCTTCCCGGGTATGGTCGGCCCGGTTGGCGCTCAGCATGAAGATGATAGATATACACCCAGTCTAGAGGATCTTCCCGGGTATGGTCGGCCCGGTTGGCGCTCAGCATGAAGATGATAGATATAGACGCAGTCTAGAGGATCTTCCCGGGTATGGTCGGCCCGGTTGGCGCTCAGCATGAAGATGATAGATATAGACGCAGTCTAGAGGATCTTCCCGGGTATGGTCGGCCCGGTTGGCGCTCAGCATGAAGATGATAGATATAGACCCAGTCTAAAGGATCTTCCCGGGTATGGTCGGCCCGGTTGGCGCTCAGCATGAAGATGATAGATATAGACGCAGTCTAGAGGATCTTCCCGGGTATGGTCGGCCCGGTTGGCGCTCAGCATGAAGATAATAGATATACACCCAGTCTAGAGGATCTTCCCGGGTATGGTCGGCCCGGTTGGCGCTCAGCATGAAGATAATAGATATACACCCAGTCTAGAGGATCTTCCCGGGTATGGTTGGCCCGGTTGGCGCTCAGCATGAAGATGATAGATATAGACGCAGTCTAGAGGATCTTCCCTGGTATGGTCGGCCCGGTTGGCGCTCAGCATGAAGATTCTTCCCGGGTATGGTCGGCCCGGTTGGCGCTCAGCATGAAGATGATAGATATAGACCCAGTCTAGAGGATCTTCCTGGGTATGGTCGGCCCGGTGTCTGTAAAATGTGACTGGGTGACATACGCGCTTTCAAATAAAAATACAAAGATCGTAAAGTTTTTAACTGTTTTAAAAGTGCGGAAAACACGAGTAGTGATTTTTACGGAGACATGAAGCATAAAATGACGCTAAATAATCAATCAATCATTGAATGCTAGATACTCTTACATATTGTGAAATGAGGGAACTCAAAGTAATTTTGCTAAAACCAAAGTTGTAGTATTTTCTAGAGGTAATTCTAGAAATATATCCACTTTTTATAATGATAATGCCATGTTAGATGTAATTGAAGATTTTAGTTATTTAGGAGCCAAATTTGTAAAAAAAATTGTGATCAGGCAAGAAGAGCCATGTTTGCTTTGTTAAAAAAAGCCAGATGGCTGAAACTTAGCATGGATTTAGTATATGGTGGGCAGAGTTGCATTTACCTTCAAAATCCAACTTGAATAATATCTTCAAGCACTAGGACAACTCCTATTGAATTTAAACATCAATTTAACTGAACTAGGTATCACGTTTGTTTTTATATCAATTGTAATCCCTTGTTTGTGAGGTTAGCAATATACAAGGTGGGTTTATTATATGTTTTATAAATCAGCTATGTATGTGGTATTGGATTTGTGCTTTTCAAGTCCGATATTTAAAGTTTTCTAGCAAGTTATTAAATAACAGTTATTATTATATACCTCGCAAACTGTGTTATTGTCAGTCACTTCAATTATATATTATTGTATTCTATTTTGTTTGATAATGTAAAACTTAAACCCAAAATAACACTGATATATAAGTCACGCTATAAGTGCAAGCATTTATATTAAGATTGAAGATACTGATTAGTTTGAACTTTTGATAGATGACACTGTCAGAACATATTTGGTCGACATTTTATTATGTTGGCATAACCTTTTTTAAAAAAACACTTAAACACACCTGGAAAAAGGTTAAGCATCTCCTGAATTTCCCCCCAATTTTAGCGCGACTGTATCCTTGGTCGTAAGATACGCAAGTTGGACTTACCCGTATCCAATCTGCAAGAAATGACACATTCAAGTTTTGCACCGGGTATGGCTAATTTACCTCAGGCCTGGATCCGACGTCTTACTGGTGGCATGAGGAGAATGTTGAAGCTGCCATCCGGGCACGTGGCGCCTATATACGTTACTCACTATGCCATGATAGCAATTTAGAAAAAGAAATCACTTCAAAACGTACTTTAATCTCTAAAGCTCCATTCTTAAAATCTCATGACAGCATTTGTGTTGTTCATCATTGTCAAATTTCTGTGTGGGTAGGAGTGGGGTTCTGTCAATAAAGGTCTTGTCCTGTCGCTCATTTTATCAGTTAGTGCCTTGTCCTGCCATCACATTTGTTATACTGCCACCAGTTTTGTCAGATTGTGCGTTGTCTTGTCATCACGTTTGTTGTCCTGTCATCAATTTTGTCAGTTTGTGCCTTGTCCTGCCACCAATCTTGTCAGTCAATGCCTTGTCCTCAACTAAATGTGTCAGATCCTAACTTGTCATGCCACCAATCGTGTCAGTCAATGCCTTGTCCTCAACTTATTGTGTCAGATCCTAACTTGTCATGCCACCAATCGTGTCAGTCAATGCCTTGTCCTCAACTAATTGTGTCAGATCCTAACTTGTCATGCCACTAATCGTGTCAGTCAATGCCTTGTCCTCAACTAATTGTGTCAGATCCTAACATGTCATGCCACCAATCGTGTCAGTCAATGCCTTGTCATCAACTAATTGTGTCAGATCCTAACTTGTCATGCCACTAATCTAGTCAGTCAATGCCTTGTCCTCAACTAATTGTGTCAGATCCTAACGTGTCATGCCGCCAATCTTGTCCGTCAATTGGCCAATTTTGACAGTTAGTGCCTTGTCCTCCTATCACGTGTGCTGTCCTACACCAATTTTGTCAATAAGTGCCATGTCCTGCCATCATGTGTGTTGTCCTACTCCAATTTTGTCAACTAGTGCCTTTTCCTGTCACTATTTAAGTGTTATTTAGTACCTTGTCTTGTCAACAAACTTGCCAATAAGTTATATTGTAAAGAAAATATTTATTTTTTAAAAAAATTCGATCTCCTAATTAAATTATGCATAAATATTAAAAATAACAAAGAAAGATTGTTAGATATGTGCAAACAAATGCATGCATATATCGACAAATCAGTGTATATTCTATACTTCTATGAATACTCTACGCCACCGTGTATATTCTACACTACCGTGTATACTTTACGCTACCGTGTATATTCTACACTACCGTGTATACTCTACACTACCATGTATATTCTACGCTACCGTTTATACTCTACGCTTCTATGTATACTCTACGCCACCTTGTATACACTACGCTATCGTGTATACACTACGCCACCGTGTATACTCTACAAATCTCTGTATACTCCACGCTACCATGTATACTCTATGCTACCGTGGATACTCTATGCTTCTGTGTATACTCTAGGCTACCATGTATACTCTACGCTTCTATGTATACTCTACGCCACTGTGTATACTCTACACTACCGTGTATACTCTATGCCAACGTGTATACTCTAAACTACCATGTATACTCTATGCCACCGTGTATACTCTATGCCACCGTGTATAATCCACACTACCGTGTATACTCTATGCCAACGTGTATACTCTACACTACCATGTATACTCTACGCTACCTTGTATACTCTACGCCACCGTGTATATTCTACGCCACTATGTATACTCTACGCTATCGTGTGTACTCTACACTTCTATGTATATTCTACGCTTCCGTGTATATTCTACGCTTCCGTGTATATTCTATGCTACTGTGTATATTCTATACGCTTCTGTGTATACTTTCTGCCACCATTTTTACTCTAAGCTACCTTGTATACTCTATGCTTCTATGTATATTCTACACTTCTGTGTATACTCTACGCCATTGTATATACTCATTCACTATGCTTCTGTGTATACTCTACGCCACTGTGTATACTTTGTGCTACCATGTATAATCTATGCTTCTATGTATATTCTACACTACCGTGTATACTCTACACAACCGTGTATACTCTACGCTTCTATGTATATTCTACGCTACCATGTATACCCTATGCTTCTATGTATATTCTAGGCTTCCGTGTATACTCTACACCACCGTGTATACTCTACTCTACCGTGTATACTCTACGCTTCTGTGTATACTCTATGCTACCATGTATACTCTACACTTCTATGTATACTTTACCCCACTTTGTATACTCTACGCTATGCTACTGTGTATACTCTACGCTTCTATGTATATTCTATGCTACCGTGTATACTGTAGGCTACCGTGTATACTCTACGCCACCGTGTATATTCTACGCCACCTTGTATGCCCTACACCTGTGTGTATACTCTACGCCACCGTGTAAACTCTATGCCACTGTGTATACTCCTTGTCACTGTGTATACCCTACACCACAGTGTATACTTTACACCACCATGTATACTCTACGCCATCGTGTATATACTCTACGCTTCCGTTTATACTCTACGCTACCAGGTATACTCTACGCTTCCATGTTAACTCTATGCTACCATGTATACTCTATGCTTCTGTGTATACTCTATGCTACTGTGTATATTCTATGCTTCTATGTATACAATATGCTCTCGTGTATGCTCTACGCTACCGTATGTATACTATATGCCACCGTGTATACCCAACACCACCGTGTATATCTTATGCCACCGTGTATACCTTATGCCACCATGTATACACTATGCCACCGTGTATATAATCTATGCTACAGTGTATACTCAACGCTTCAGTGTATACTCTACGCTTCCGTGTATACTCTATGCTACCGTGTATATTCTACGCTTCTATGTATACACTACGCCACCATGTATGCTCTACGCATTTGTGTATACTCTACGCCACCGTGTATACCCTCTACCTGTGTGTAGACTGTACGCCGCCGTGTATATTCTACGCTGCTGTGTATATTCTACGCTTCTATGTATACACTTTACCACCGTGTATGCTCTATGCCACCATGTATACACTATGCCACCATGTATACTCTACGCCACTGTATAAACCTTACGCCACCATGTATACATTACGCCACTGTGAATACACTACGCCACCGTGTATATACTCTATGCCACTGTGTATATTCTACACCACTGTGTATACTCTAAGCTTCTGTGTATATTCTACGCTTCTATGTATACACTTTTCTACCGTGTATGATCTATGCTACCGTATGTTTACTCTATGCCACCTTGTATACTGTACGCCACCGTGTATACTCTATGCAACCATGTATACCCAACACAACCTTGCATACCCTACACCTGTGTGTATACTCTACACCACTGTGTATATTCTATGCCACAGTGTTAACTCTATGCCACCATGTATACTCTACACCACTGTGTATACTCTACACTACAGTGTATACTCTACGCTTCTATGCATACTCTATGCTACCATGTATACCTTACGCCACAGTGTATATACATTATGCTACCGTGTATATTATACTCCACCGTGTATACGCTATGCCACTGTGTATACCTTACACCACTGTGTATACCTTATGCCACCGTGTATACACTACGCCACCGTGTATATACTCTACACCACCGTGTATATTCTATGCCACCGTGTATAGTCTACGCCACTGTGTATCCTCTACGCTACAGTGTATACTCTACGCTTCTATGTAAACTCTACACCACCGTGTATACTCAACTCCACCATGTATACATTATGCCACCATGTATACTCTATAACACTGTGTATACTCTACACCATTGTGTATACCTTACACCACCGTGTATACCTTACGCCACCATGTATACACTACACTAGCATGTTTATACTCTACGCCACTGTGTATATTCTATGACACCATGTATATTCTATGCCACCATGTATATTCTATGACACCATGTATATTCTATGCCACAGTGTATACTCTATGCCACCATGTATATTCTATGCAACTGTTTATACTCTATGCCACAGTGTATACTCTACGCTACAGTGTATACTCTATGCATCTATGTATACTCTTCACCACTGTGTATACCTAACACCCCCGTGTATACCTTATGCCACCGTGTATACCTTACGCCACCTTGTATACACTATGCCACTGTGTATATGCTATGCCACAGTGTATACTCTACGCTACAGTGTATACTCTATGCCACCGTGTATACCTTACGCCACCGTGTATACACAAAGCCACCGTGTATACTCTATGCCACCACAGTGTATACTTTACACTTCTATGTATACTCTACACCACCGTGTATACTCTACGCCACCGTGTATACCTTATGCCACCGTGTAAACCTTACGCCAACGTGTATACACTACGTCACTGTGTATACTCTACGCCACGTCACCATGTATACACTACGCCACCATGTATATTCTATGCCACTGTGTATACTCTACACCACCGTGTATACTCTATGCTCTACCATGTATACTCTACGCTACATTGTATACTCTACGCTACCTTGTATACTCTACCCTACCGTTTATACTCTACGCTACCGTGTATACTCTACACTACCATGTATACTCTATGCCACCATGTATACTCTACACCACCGTGTATACTCTATGCCACCGTGTATATTCTATGCTGTGTATATTCTAAGCTACCGTGTATACTCTACACTACCGTGTATATTCTATGCCAACATGTATACCCTACGCTACTATGTATACTCTACACTACCGTGTATATTCTATGCCACCATGTATACCCTACGCTACTATGTATACTCTACCCGACCGTGTATATTCTACGCTACCGTGTTTACTCTATGTTACTATGTATATTCTACGCTACCATGTATACTCTACACTACCGTGTATATTCTATGCCACCATGTATACCCTACGCTACCGTGTATACTCTACACTACCGTGTATATTCTATGCCACCATGTATACCCTAAGCTACTATGTATACTCTACCCCACCGTCTATATTCTACGCTACCATGTATACTCTATGTTACCATGTATATTCTACCCGACCGTGTATATTCTACGCTACCGTGTATACTCTATGTTACCATGTATATTCTACACTATTATGTATACTCTACACTACCATGTATATTCTATGCCACCATGTAAACCCTACGCTACCATGTATACTCTACACTACCGTGTATACTTTACGCCACCATGTATACTCTACGCTACTATGTATACTCTACACTACCGTGTATATTCTATGCCACCATGTATACCCTATGCTACCGTGTATACCCTACACTACCGTGTATATTCTATGCCACCATGTATACTCTACACTACCATGTATATTCTATGCCACCATGTATACTCTACACTACCATGTATACCCTATGCTTCTCTGTATACTCTACACTACCGTGTATATTCTATGTCACCATGTATACCCTACACAACCATGTATACTCTACACTACCATGTATATTCTATGCCACCATGTATACCCTACGCTACCATGTATACTCTACACTACCATGTATATTCTATGCCACCATGTATACCCTACGCTACCGTGTATACTCTACACTACCGTGTATATACTATGCCACCATGTATACCCTATGCTACCATGTATACTCTACACTACCGTGTATATTTTATGCCACCATGTATACCCTGCGCTACTATGTATATCTACACTTCTGTGTAGATTACTGAAGCTAAAGTTGATCTGATTTTCATGAGATGGAACTAATTTAATGGGATAGTCGTTTATGGATTTACTCTAAGAAAAAAAAAAGAGAATTGCTAGTGAAATCTAGTAATACTGATAACCAGTCCTTAAGTAATGTGAATCAAGTCATACTGGTACCCTGCATCAGTGATCTTTTCTAATCACACTGGTACCCAGCATTGGTTACGTGAATATCTAGTCATACTGGTAACCAGTCCATCAGTAATGTGAATCTAGTCATACTAGTACCTTGCATGGGTGATGTAAATTTCCAGTCATACTGGTAACCAACCCTTAAGAAATGTGAATCTAGTCATATTGCTACTCAGTATCAGTTATCTGAATCTAGACATACAGGTACCCAGTCTTTAAGTTATGTGAATCTAGTCATACTGGCACCAAGAATGAGTGATGTTTATCTAGTCATACTGGTACCCAGCATCGGTAGTGCAAATCTGGTTATATTAACCAGCCCTTCAGTAATCGGTATCTAGTCATACTGGTTCCAAGCATTTGGTGATGTGAATCTAGTCATACAGGTACCCAACATCGGTGATATGTATCTAGTTATATTGGTGGTCAGCCCTTCTCATCATACAAATATCCTGGATTTATAGTACACCTGTACAGACACAGTACCACTTAGTAATGTATAGTTTGTTACCCTGCCTTAGTTATGTGAAACTCTACACACATTCACTAGTAAACTACCTTAGTAAAGTACATGTAAATAATATATAGTCCCACCTTTGGTAATGAAATCAAAACAAGGAACTCAATGTTGTCTCAAATATAGATTTATTGTTGTTAAGTTTTGAAATCATTCAATATTATCACAGACAAATCATACCTAAAACAACCCATACCGGAAAAAAATAGCAGTTTGTATATTTATTGAATAGAATATATCAGGAAAACACGCTACAAATGTCTTTAAAAATGAAATAATTATCAAAATGGTTAAAAACCACCTCATTATCATTAATAAATAAAATTCCAATCTATTGGTATGGCAAATCCATCAAAACGTAACAAAATCAATATTTAAATTAGAGTGGTAAACTTGAAATGAAATCCCCATTCTAAAAATAGACAACATTTAAATACTGCTTGACGTCATTTGGACTTTTTCTAAGATGAAACAAGTTTTATTATGTGTAAACCTGAATCAATCGGGGATATACTCTTTTAAAAGAACTGGCACACGCCCCCACCCCCCTAATCTCCCATATGTTATTAAAATACATTATATTTCTACTGAAACATTCAAATTTTATTGCGTCCCCTCCCCACCCATCAAAACTGAAATCCTGGATCCACCCCTGTGTATAACACATCAAATTGAAAACAAAATGAAATCACGTTGACTCATTTAATACGCCACAAAATATGTTGCACTTTTAAATGGGAAATCTATTTTAGTCTAACCTAGGCACATAGCCCAAGTTAGGAAATCCCTTTTTAATATATTCTTTTGACAGGTTTAAATGTGTATTGTTTGGCATCAAGAGGTCAGTGAGTATATATAGGCCAGATATATTGAAAAAAATATATTTAAGCCAATTTTAAAAGTCCTGACAATTTCCCTTTAATATGCCTCAAATATTATTTAAAAACCAAGTCTTGTTATCCATTCTATCTAATTCTTTTAATGTATTCATGAAACAAACAATGACACCTGAGAAATATTCACGAGTATGGTAAGATAAAAAAGTAATATAAAAATAATGCAAATTAATGTTATTTTGATCAATTGCAAGTAGTACTATTGACTTCTCAGTCGAATGTATATACAGCATAATTATTATCAAGAACTTATATAGAGAAGGATAGGAAACTTGCATCTCCTGGCAAGGACAAATATAGAGATGGAAGAGCAACTCATTCAGAGTTTGCAAGAACTCCCATATTCATGCAAAATCTCGTTTTCAATTATCTCAACTTCCATTCATCTCAGGAATACAAATCAAAATGGTTACTGTGAAGAACAAAATTCTAAACAAAACCAGACCATTCCCAGCAATTTGTGTTAAGACAATTTACAGGATTATAAAAAAATTTCCTATCCTTCACTATACAAGTCCTTGCCAGAAGATGCAAGTTTCCTATCCTTCACTATATAAGTCTTTGCTAGAATGTGGCAAGTTTCCTATCCTTCACTACATGTATATAAATCCTTGCCAGGAGATGCAAGTTTCCTATCCTTCACTATATAAGTTCTTGCTAGAATGTGGTAAGTTTGGTAAGGAACAATAACAAAATGACAAAATTACACCCACCAATTTTCCCACAATTTGTTTTTTAAAAAAAAAAGCACTTTAAAATATAATGCGCACCCTGAGCCTGTTTAGACAGGTAAGTGAGACATAATAGAAGAATAAGCTGACATCATTACTTTGATAAAACATCAGACTCTCTTTACCTTTTCCTACACCAAAATCCAAGTTTTGAAATATATTAATAGGCATAAAAATACATGATACGGAAACAGACGACACGAACAGTTATAGTCCCAGATTTGCGTCTGGTCAAGTCGGACATATGCCACATGTCATGGAAGACAGATGACTTGTGTCTGGTCAAGTCGGACATATGCCACATGTCATGGAAGACAGATAACTTATGTATCATATTCACCATCTTACCATCACATGAAATTGTATTTTTCACAAAAATATGATAGAAAGTAAAAACAAAAATAAAAAAAATACTCTACAAAACTAGTTAAACATGTAAAACAGTTAAATATCTAATACATATATATTGCACATTGTTGTTGTGGGTTCAAATCTCTACTGGTGTCACTGGTCTATCTGTAATTTTTCTTAATCTTAAAAAACGTTTATTTGCCTCTAAACACCCACTCAAATTGCAGCTTTCCAAACTTTTTTATTGTCTTTCAAAGCGGTGAGCCGGGCCCGATCAGCTCGGTCGGTTACACGTCTGACTATCAATCCAGGGGTCTTGAGTTTGAATCCCCTGCCCTGCAACAGTCTCCGTGATGATTGATATACGACATTGTGTCTCATTATCATTCGTCTCTCACCACTGATTCAAGTGTGAAAGTTATCAGTTACTTGCAGAGATGGGGTGTGCTCGAGTACTGGTTAATACCAGGAAACAATGGTTAAGTTAACTGATCATCTGTTAGCCCTCGATGGCATAAAAATGACGCTAAATATTCAATCAATCAATTCAAAGCGGTGATTTTTGTTTCATAATTTCTTACATTGTTTTTCTTCAAAATGATAATAAAAAAATCCAAATCTGGCCAATACAATAAATAAGCTACCTTCCTACCCTCATGAAAAATACTGGGTCAGAGCACAGTAAACATTTCGTAAGGATGGACTCGACCACAAGACTTTTTCACTGTTTCTTAAAGAAAAAAGGGCGGTCTGAAACATAGCTACTGTTCAAATGTGAGGCAAATTACAATCTATTGGTCAGGGGTCAAGTTGAGATTTTCCTCAATTTAAAAATCTCAATTTCTCTAAATGATTACTTGAAATCATTACACATTAAATGTCCGGGCAGATTTGAAGCCTGAACATATATTTACTCATTGGTAACAGATAGAATACAAACTTGTCAATGTAAATGAAGTTATAGCCTTTTAAATATTTGATTTGAGGAAAATTTCAAGTTGAGATATTTGATGAAACTAGAGCCAGTAAGTTAATACTTAACTTTAGCAAGTATTTCATATCAGTATTTTTACAATTTACAAATTATTCACAAAATTAACATTTTGATTCATAGCATGTGAATACCTAGGCAATTGTTTAAAATTATGTTTTCATGTTTTTTGCATTCTCGTGGGCTAATCTGTCATTGTCAGCTTTATGTCATATTTTATTAAATAAAATTGTTTATTGTTAAAACATTTCTTTTTTTTTAATTTGCATAGCTGCTGAGAGCCTTTGTCAGAATGTATAAGGCTGCATGCATTAGGAACAAAAATACATCTAGTCAGCAAAATTATTTTTTCTCTAAAGTCCTGAACAAGAGCGACCACTAGTGCATGTAATCTGGAATAGTCTTCAAATGACATTGTCACAACTGGACTGATATATAAATGGTTGAGATTGTAAACTGGCTTCAACTTAATCAAGAAACACAACCTATATATATATCTAGTAATTAGCCAGCATTCTTAACTGCAATAAGATTTTGCACAACATAATTTTTATAGTAATAAACTACCAGGGCTGGCGAAATCAACCGTCCGAGTCGTCCGTGTCGTACAAACGGCGGTCCGGACGACTGCATTTATTATTTTTACTTGTCCGTGGACGACCAATAAATCTGTGATGATTTCAGAAGGAACCGCATCATTTGCTTAACGTAAAGATTGTTTTCATAATTGTATCGTATTTTGTTCGCATATTTCTAAACATAGTTAGTGGAAATTCCTAGTTCTATTATTAGAAGCAAGACGCGCAGTGAATAAAAAATCTGATTGGTTCAATTCAGAGTTGTAATCCTGCAGACGGGTTCGCGTTTTTTTAGTTAATCATTACCTAAAATTAACGCACTGTTTGTTTGGAAATAATGCACAGTCTAATGAAAACACAGACGACACATTTGTGTCAAAATGGACCGGTTTCTTATTAAACGACCAATGTAAAATAATTAAGGTGCATTAAAGATTGAGAAATCTAACATGTTTTTGTTTATTTTAGTATAAATATGTCCAAATTATACGGACAAGTGGAATTTTTATACGGACAAGTAAACTTTTAGGTTTGGTTGTCCGTGGACAAGTAAGATTTTTGCAGATTTCGCCACCCCTGACTACCCTGCACTATCTAGTACTTCTCCACTGTGAAGTAATACTGAATATTGCACAACCTAACTTTATTGTAATAAACTACACTGCAATATCTAGTACATATCCACTGTGAAGTAATACTGAATATTGCACAACGTAACTTTATTGTAATAAACTACACTGCAATATCTAGTACATCTCTACTGTGAAGTAATACTGAATATTGCACAACATAACTTTATTGTAATAAACTACACTGCAATATCTAGTACATATCCACTGTGAAGTAATACTGAATATTGCACAACGTAACTTTATTGTAATAAACTACACTGCAATATCTAGTACATCTCTACTGTGAAGTAATACTGAATATTGCACAACGTAACTTTATTGTAATAAACTACACTGCAATATCTAGTACATCTCCACTGTGAATTAATACTGAATATTGCACAACCTAACCTTATTGTAATAAACTACACTGCAATATCTAGTACATCTCCACTGTGAAGTAATACCGAATATTGCACAACCTAACTTTATTGTAATAAACTACACTGCAATATCTAGTACATCTCCACTGTGAAGTAATACTGAATATTGCCCAACCTAACTTTTATTGTAATAAACTACACTGCAATATATAGTACATTTCCACTGTGAAGTAATACTGAATATTGCCCAACCTAACTTTTATTGTAATAAACTACACTGCAATATCTAGTACATTTCCACTGTTAAGTTGCATGAGATATTGCACAAGTAAAATTACACTAATCTATTACAGGAGGTATACGTTGATATTGCACTTGGTTGTAATCCTGGTTTTTATCCTGCTCCTTGTGAGAGAATGAGAGACCCTGGGGTGGTTTGTTCCAGCTCTGCTCTGTCCCCCTACATAGCAGACAGTATACGACAGCTCCAGTCAAGTAAACAGCTGCAGCTATGTAGAACACGATCTGCCACTGGGCTCTTGTATCCTGAACAGATATTAAGTAAATAATAAACTCTTTAACTGACTCTTGTATCCTGAACAGATATTAAGTACATACTCCGGTCAAGTAAACAGCTGCAGCTATGTAGAACACGATCTGCCACTGAGCTCTTGTGTCCTGAACAGATATTAAGTACATAATAAACTCCAGTCAAGTAAACAGCTGCAGCTATGTAGAACACGATCTGCCACTGGGCTCTTGTGTTCTGAACAGATATTAAGAACATAATAAACTCTGGTCAAGTAAACAGCTGCAGCTTTGTAGATCACGATCTGACACTGGTCTCTTGTGTCCTGAACAGATATTAAGTACATAATAAACTCCGGTCAAGTAAACAGCTGCAGCTATGTAGAACATGATCTGCCACTGAGCTCTTGTGTCCTGAACAGATATTAAATACATAATAAACTCTGGTCAGGTAAACAGCTGCAGCTATGCATAACACTATCTGCCACTGGGCTCTTGTGTCCTGAACAGATATTAAGTACATAATAAACTCCGGTCAAGTAAACAGCTGCAGCTATGGAGAACATGATCTGCCACTGAGCTCTTGTGTCCTGAACAGATATTAAATACATAATAAACTCAGGTCAAGAAAACAGCTGCAGCTATGTAGAACACTACCTGCCACTGGGCTCTTGTATCCTGAACAGATATTAAGTACATAATAAACTCCGGTTAAGTAAACAGCTGCAGCTATGTAGAACACAATCTGCCACTGGGCTCTTGTGTCCTGAACAGATATTAAATACATAATAAACTCTGGTCAAGTAAACAGCTGCAGCTATGTAAAACACTACCTGCCACTGAGCCCTTGTATCCTGAACAGATATTAAGTACATAATAAACTCCAGTCAAGTAAACAGCTGCAGCTATGTAGAACACGATCTGCCACTGGGCTCTTGCATCCTGAACAGATATCAAGTACATAATATACTCTTTAACTGACTCTTGTATCCTGAACAGATATTAAGTACATAATAAACTGTGGTCAAGTAAACAGCTGCAGCTATGTAGAACATGATCTGCCACTGGGCTCTTGTATCCTGAACAGATATCAAGTACATAATAAACTCTTTAACTGACTCTTGTATCCTGAACAGATATTAAGTACATAATAAACTCCGGTCAAGTAAACAGCTGCAGCTATGTAGAACATGATCTGCCACTGAGCTCTTGTGTCCTGAACAGATATTAAGTACATAATAAACTCCACTCAAATAAACAGCTACAGCTATGTAGAACACGATCTGCCACTGGGCTCTTGTATCCTGAACAGATATTAAGTACATAATAAACTCTGGTCAAGTAAACAGCTGCAGCTATGTAGAACATGATCTGCCACTGAGCTCTTGTGTCCTGAACAGATATTAAGTACATAATAAACTCTTTAACTGACTCTTGTATCTTGAACAGATATTAAGTACATACTCCTGTCAAGTAAACAGCTGCAGCTATGAAGAACACGATCTGCCACTGAGCTCTTGTGTCCTGAACAGATATTAAGTACATAATAAACTCCAGTCAAGTAAACATCTGCAGCTATGTAGAACACGATCTGCCACTGAACTCTTGTGTCCTGAACAGATATTAAGTACATAATAAACTCTGGTCAAGTAAATAGCTGCAGCTATGAAGAACACGATCTGCCACTGGGCTCCTAAGTCCTGAACAGATATTAAATACATAATAAACTCTGGTCAAAAAAAACAGCTGCAGCTATGTAGAACACGATCTGCCACTGAGCCCTTGTATCCTGAACAGATAATAAGTACATAATAAACTCTGGTCAAGTAAACAGCTGCAGCTATGTAGAACACAATCTGCCACTGGGCTCTTGTATCCTGAACAGATATTAAGTACATAATAAACTGTGGTCAAGTAAACAGCTGCAGCTATGTAGAACATGATCTGCCACTGAGCTCTTGTGTCCTGAACAGATATTAAGTACATAATAACTCCAGTCAAGTAAACAGCTGCAGCTATGTAGAACACGATCTGCCACTGGGCTCTTGTATCCTGAACAGATATCAAATACATAATAAACTCTTTAACTGACTCTTGTATCCTGAACAGATATTAAGTACATAATAAACTCTGGTCAAGTAAACAGCTGCAGCTATGTAGAACATGATCTGCCACTGATCTCTTGTGTCCTGAACAGATATTAAGTACATAATAAACTCTGGTCAAGTAAACAGCTGCAGCTATGTAGAACACGATCTGCCACTGGGCTCTTGTATCCAGAACAGATATTAAGTACATAATAAACTCTGGTCAAGTAAACAGCTGCAGCTATGTAGAACACGATCTGCCACTGAGCTCTTGTGTCCTGAACAGATATTAAGTACATAATAAACTCCAGTCAAGTAAACAGCTGCAGCTATGTAGAACACGATCTGCCACTGGGCTCTTGTGTTCTGAACAGATATTAAGAACATAATAAACTCTGGTCAAGTAAACAGCTGCAGCTTTGTAGATCACGATCTGACACTGGTCTCTTGTGTCCTGAACAGATATTAAGTACATAATAAACTCCGGTCAAGTAAACAGCTGCAGCTATGTAGAACACGATCTGCCACTGAGCTCTTGTGTCCTGAACAGATATTAAATACATAATAAACTCTGGTCAGGTAAACAGCTGCAGCTATGCATAACACTATCTGCCACTGGGCTCTTGTGTCCTGAACAGATATTAAGTACATAATAAACTCCGGTCAAGTAAACAGCTGCAGCTATGGAGAACATGATCTGCCACTGAGCTCTTGTGTCCTGAACAGATATTAAATACATAATAAACTCAGGTCAAGAAAACAGCTGCAGCTATGTAGAACACTACCTGCCACTGGGCTCTTGTATCCTGAACAGATATTAAGTACATAATAAACTCCGGTTAAGTAAACAGCTGCAGCTATGTAGAACACAATCTGCCACTGGGCTCTTGTGTCCTGAACAGATATTAAATACATAATAAACTCTGGTCAAGTAAACAGCTGCAGCTATGTAAAACACTACCTGCCACTGAGCCCTTGTATCCTGAACAGATATTAAGTACATAATAAACTCCAGTCAAGTAAACAGCTGCAGCTATGTAGAACACGATCTGCCACTGGGCTCTTGCATCCTGAACAGATATCAAGTACATAATATACTCTTTAACTGACTCTTGTATCCTGAACAGATATTAAGTACATAATAAACTGTGGTCAAGTAAACAGCTGCAGCTATGTAGAACATGATCTGCCACTGGGCTCTTGTATCCTGAACAGATATCAAGTACATAATAAACTCTTTAACTGACTCTTGTATCCTGAACAGATATTAAGTACATAATAAACTCCGGTCAAGTAAACAGCTGCAGCTATGTAGAACATGATCTGCCACTGAGCTCTTGTGTCCTGAACAGATATTAAGTACATAATAAACTCCACTCAAATAAACAGCTACAGCTATGTAGAACACGATCTGCCACTGGGCTCTTGTATCCTGAACAGATATTAAGTACATAATAAACTCTGGTCAAGTAAACAGCTGCAGCTATGTAGAACATGATCTGCCACTGAGCTCTTGTGTCCTGAACAGATATTAAGTACATAATAAACTCTTTAACTGACTCTTGTATCTTGAACAGATATTAAGTACATACTCCTGTCAAGTAAACAGCTGCAGCTATGAAGAACACGATCTGCCACTGAGCTCTTGTGTCCTGAACAGATATTAAGTACATAATAAACTCCAGTCAAGTAAACATCTGCAGCTATGTAGAACACGATCTGCCACTGAACTCTTGTGTCCTGAACAGATATTAAGTACATAATAAACTCTGGTCAAGTAAATAGCTGCAGCTATGAAGAACACGATCTGCCACTGGGCTCCTAAGTCCTGAACAGATATTAAATACATAATAAACTCTGGTCAAAAAAAACAGCTGCAGCTATGTAGAACACGATCTGCCACTGAGCCCTTGTATCCTGAACAGATAATAAGTACATAATAAACTCCGGTCAAGTAAACAGCTGCAGCTATGTAGAACACAATCTGCCACTGGGCTCTTGTATCCTGAACAGATATTAAGTACATAATAAACTGTGGTCAAGTAAACAGCTGCAGCTATGTAGAACATGATCTGCCACTGAGCTCTTGTGTCCTGAACAGATATTAAGTACATAATAACTCCAGTCAAGTAAACAGCTGCAGCTATGTAGAACACGATCTGCCACTGGGCTCTTGTATCCTGAACAGATATCAAATACATAATAAACTCTTTAACTGACTCTTGTATCCTGAACAGATATTAAGTACATAATAAACTCTGGTCAAGTAAACAGCTGCAGCTATGTAGAACATGATCTGCCACTGATCTCTTGTGTCCTGAACAGATATTAAGTACATAATAAACTCTGGTCAAGTAAACAGCTGCAGCTATGTAGAACACGATCTGCCACTGGGCTCTTGTATCCAGAACAGATATTAAGTACATAATAAACTCTGGTCAAGTAAACAGCTGCAGCTATGTAGAACATGATCTGCTACTGAGCTCTTGTGTCCTGAACAGATATTAAGTACATAATAAACTCTGGTCAAGTAAACAGCTGCAGCTATGTAGAACACAATCTGCCACTGAGCTCTTGTGTCCTGAACAGATATTAAGTACATAATAAACTCTTTACCAGACTCTCAGGTGCAGGGTGTATTGGTCAAGTATTGAAAATGGCATTAACATCTCACACACCAATTAATTTTGTTCTGTTCTACATATAGAGACATGCACTTCTGAAACACTGGATACATTACCAATGGTTCTAAAAGTGCCTTATTCCCATAGATAGTCCTCTGTTGGTCCAAATATGCTGAAAAACTTGGGGTTGACCAGGTTGCTTTTTCACAAGTTCGATGGTTTGATGGCACCCCTTCATTTTTGACAATTCTGCCCATTTGTTGCAGTGTTTCACTACGCATCTTTAAACTGTTATAGCATCATCAAACAGTTTACAATGTCACCCAAACTTTGCAGAAATCATGAAAAGGTTCCAATGTTCCCATATGCACAAAGAAATATGACATTTTATGCATTTTTAACAAAACAATTGCCCAACCGCTTTACACAGCTCTTATTTCTTTGGCATAATAATCTTGCTACTGTCATGTAAGGGAGGTAATTCCCCAGTGAGAAATTTAATCCCTTTCTTCCGTACATACCTGATTAAATAGAGGATCTTACATGAGAGCTTATTTATTATTGAATTTATTAAACAAGTTTGAAAACATATATGAGGCTCTACCGAGCATTATATCATTTTTCCCAACAAGTTTGATAAATTCAATAATAAATCAGCATGAATGTAAGGTTCATTTTATCACAAAACTCAGAAAATACTATTGATGTAACATATATTCTCTTTAAAGAACGAGAAAAAAATTGGGCACATTTGTTTTTTGTGAGTCATTGTATGATGTAACGTCGCAAAATAACATCATTTAACCATGACAAATCAACGTCCTTTATATATTTGGGCAAGTTCAAAAGTATTACGGCAATTTACTTATGAGAGTCAAGCTATACGGAAAACAACAAGCAGTGAATCGAAATGTCATGGCTTTATTTCAGTCCTACACCATAAACAATGTGATAAAATAATCTTTGGATGCCAAATAAATTTCAAAGCTCATACAATATGTAAACATAGGCAATATCGTATTTTAAAGAGAAATAAATGATTCTTAGTTTATATTTTAAACAAGATGCATTATTGATTTAAATACAAGAGTATATAGACCAACACTTACATGTTTATCTGTAAGGACAAGTATATAGACGAACACTTACATGTTTATCTGTAAGGACAAGTATATAGACCAACACTCACATGTTTATCTGTAAGGACAAGTATATAGACCAACACTTACATGTTTATCTGTAAGGACAAGTTTATAGACCAACACTTACATGTTTATCTGTAAGGACAAGTATATAGACCAACTCTCACATGTTTATCTGTAAGGTCAAGTTTATAGACCAACACTCACATGTTTATCTGTAAGGACAAGTATATAGACCAACACTCACATGTTTATCTGTAAGGACAAGTTTATAGACCAACACTCACATGTTTATCTGTAAGGACAAGTATATAGACCAACACTCACATGTTTATCTGTAAGGACAAGTATATAGACCAACACTCACATGTTTATCTGTAAGGACAAGTACATAGACCAACACTCACATGTTTATCTGTAAGGACAAGTTTATAGACCAACACTCACATGTTTATCTGTAAGGACAAGTATATAGACCAACACTCACATGTTTATCTGTAAGGACAAGTATATAGACCAACACTCACATGTTTATCTGCAAGGACAAGTATATAGACCAACACTCACATGTTTATCTGTAAGGACAAGTATATAGACCAACACTCACATGTTTATCTGCAAGGACAAGTATATAGACCAACACTCACATGTTTATCTGTAAGGACAAGTATATAGACCAACACTCACATGTTTATCTGTAAGGACAAGTATATAGACCAACACTCACATGTTTATCTGCAAGGACAAGTATATAGAACAACACTTACATGTTTATCTGTAAGGACAAGTATATAGACCAACACTCACATGTTTATCTGCAAGGACAAGTATATAGAACAACACTTACATGTTTATCTGTAAGGACAAGTATATAGACCAACACTCACATGTTTATCTGTAAGGACAAGTATATAGACCAACACTCACATGTTTATCTGTAAGGACAAGTATATAGACCAACACTCACATGTTTATCTGTAAGGACAAGTATATAGACCAACACTCACATGTTTATCTGCAAGGACAAGTTTATAGACCAACACTCACATGTTTATCTGTAAGGACAAGTATATAGACCAACACAAGTATATAGACCAACACTCACATGTTTATCTGTAAGGACAAGTATATAGACCAACACTCACATGTTTATCTGTAAGGACAAGTATATAGACCAACACTCACATGTTTATCTGTAAGGACAAGTATATAGTTCAACACTCACATGTTTATCTGTAAGGACAAGTATATAGACCAACACTTACATGTTTATCTGTAAGGACAAGTATATAGAACAACACTTACATGTTTATCTGTAAGGACAAGTATATAGAACAACACTTACATGTTTATCTGTAAGGACAAGTATATAGACCAACACTCACATGTTTATCTGTAAGGACAAGTATATAGACCAACACTCACATGTTTATCTGTAAGGACAAGTATATAGACCAACACTCACATGTTTATCTGTAAGGACAAGTATATAGACCAACACTCACATGTTTATCTGTAAGGACAAGTATATAGAACAACACTTACATGTTTATCTGTAAGGACAAGTATATAGACCAACACTCACATGTTTATCTGTAAGGACAAGTATATAGACCAACACTCACATGTTTATCTGTAAGGACAAGTATATAAACCAACACTCACATGTTTATCTGTAAGGACAAGTATATAGACCAACACTTACATGTTTATCTGCAAGGACAAGTATATAGACCAACACTTACATGTTTATCTGTAAGCCATCCGACAATTTGTGGTCCCAGAAATCCAGGAATGGTGGCCCAACTGTTGGATATTCCCATCAACACACCTGTATATGTCATATTAGTATTAGAACAGTGTATACAGTTTTAACCTGTGATTTTTTACATTGATTGTGAACAAGTATTTACAACTTAGGACATTATAAACTAATTGCTAGATTCTCATTCAATTTTTACATTTTCCATTAAATAGGTCAAGGTCAGTGATGTAAACTTTTTTTTAGTTGATGGTGATCAGTTTACAGAATTAATAGTATTACTAAAAAATAAAACTGATTTAACCCTTTACTTCATATAGATGCCTTATATAGAAGGCTTTTGCATTATTGGATGAATTATGTTTATATTAACTGACAGAGTGGAAAACAGTGCAGGAAGTGTTCAAATTGCTTGTTACGAGCAATCTGAACTCTTCCTGCACTGTTTTCAAAGGCCTTCTGTGATTGGTGTGGGAAAACGCGTATCTATGGAGTAAAGGGTTAAAAAAAAAAAGAAAAAAAAAATTCAAACCCGAACTTAACAAAAAACTTTAACCTTAGGTTTTAAAGCCCAAAGTATGGAAGTTTATGTAAGTTAGCTATATACATTGTTTCTACAACATAATATAAATGTGTTTATGAAGTTTGGTCACCAAAACATGAGTAGTTTGTTCAGAAACAGAGAAAAAGCTGAGCTAAACATAAAACTTTAACCAAACCCGAGCGAAACAAAAAACTTTAACCTAAGGTTTTAGCGCCCAAAGTATGTAAATTTAGGAAAGTTAGCTATATACATTGTTTGTATAACATGATATGAATGTGTTGATGAAGTTTAGTCACTGTAACATAAGTTGTTTGTACAGAAACAGAGAAAAAACTGAGCTAAACATAAACTTTAACTAGCGGACGACGACGCCAGGGTCATGACAATAGCTTGTTTTTTTCAAAAAGACAAGCTAAAAATGAAAGTTTCTTTTTTCAAGCGGGTTGGTAGTGAAGTGGATTGAGTGTTGGCTGTCCATGCCATTAGTTGCTAGATCGATTACCAGCTCCACCCGATGCCTAAAAAGAACTAAATAAACTAAAAACAATATTCAACCATAGCTGACTTACCAGCAAAGTTAGGAGAGAGATCAATATGATTGACCTGGAACCCTCCCATGGTGAAGCCCCCTGTACCCAGACAGACAACGAGCAGTGCCACCACAACGCCATGGTTACACCCCGCCCACTGTATACAGATCAGTACAATACCAGGTACACACAGACCTGAAAACATAAACGTGCACACGTGTTTAGTTTAATCTTATTAATTTTACACTGATTGTGAAACAAATCTTACAACTCAGACAAGTCACTTAGGTCTTTCTGGGTACAGCCTATAGTTGATCTAATTAATCAAATAATTGCCAAATTGTTACCAAAACTGACTGGTATGATCATTGACAATAGATTTTAAATTGGCGATGAATTATGCTAATTACTGTGTAAGAGGGTTGCCATTCTTCCTTGTAAGTAAACCGAATGCTTATTCGATGATGTGTTGATACAATGTTGTAGTTTTAAGTGTTTTAAAACAATTGTCATACATTTTTTCCCAAGTAAAACTGCATAGCTAGATCGTCCATTACACGGGTCCTCTGTGACAAAATGGTCTCAACATCACTTATCTCTCACCACTGAGGCCGCAGGTTTGAAACCAGTTCAGTCCAAACATTTTATGTTACTAAGTTTGCCAGTTACATGTGGAAAGTTGGTGGTTCTACAACATCCATTATTTGACTGGTTACAGCAGGGTCTACTCGGATTCATTCCGAGATGTTCCTCCGCCAATAAAACTAGATATGCCATATATAACCTAACATGTGTTGAAAATGGCCTTAAACCCATTAAATAAAAACAAAACAGAGTAGTTACCATACATAACCTGCAATATATTGACCATGGTGTTAAACCCAATTAAATAAAAAGAAAATAGACTGGTTACCATACATAACCTGCAATATATTGAACATGGTGTTAAACCCCATTAAATAAAAAGAAAATAGACTGGTGACCATACATAACCTGCAATATATTGAAAATGGCATTAAACCCCATTAAATAAAAACAAAATAGACTGGTTACCTGACCTATCCTGCAATATATTGAACATGGCTTTAAACCCCATTAAATAAAAACAAAATAGACTGGTTACCATACATAACCTGCAATATATTGAACATGGCGTTAAACCCTATTAAATAAAAACAAAATAGACTGGTTACCATACATAACCTGCAATATATTGAACATGGCGTTAAACCCCATTAAATAAAAAGAAAATAAACTGGTTACCATACATAACCTGCAATTATATTGAACATGGCGTTAAACCCCATTAAATAAAAACAAATAGACTGGTTACCATACATAACCTGCAATATATTGAAAATGACATTAAACCCCATTAAATAAAAACAAAATAGACTGGTTACCATACATTATCTGCAATATATCGAACATGGCCTTAAACCCCATTAAATAAAAACAAAATAGACTGGTTACCTTACATATCCTGCAATATATTGAACATGGCTTTAAACCCCATTAAATAAAACAAAATAGACTGGTTACCATACATATCCTGCAATATGTTGAACATGGCATTAAACCCCATTAAATAAAAACAAAATAGACTGGTTACCATACATATCCTGCAATATGTTGAAAATAGCGTTTAACATTCTGTCTTGAACAGTTTGACAATGGAAAGCTGATTTTCTTAAGACTTAAGTAGAGGTAAGCTTTGTAATAAATTGATTATACAACACTAGATCTTGTGCATAACTTACCAAAAAATGTTAGCAACCTTCGAGTGCTTAATGTGCTCAAGATTCCTTTACTCCTTAAATAGTCAGCTAAAAATCCAGAAATATTCTGTCCAAACCAGCAGCCCAAATATGGCAAAGCTGATAAAATTCCATTCTGAAATATACATAATAAGGCCCATAATGAAACATTAAAATAGAATACTAAACAATGAGGCCCATAATTAAACATGAAGTTTGAATTGAATATTTAGTATCATCAGTCGAGATGGTCACTAAATCACACTTTCCTGGGAGCCTAGAAGGTTAACCAGTACTCGAACACACTGGGATCCTAGAAGATTAACCAGTACTCAAGCAAACTGGGATCCTAGAAGGTTAACCAGTACTCGAGCACACTGGGATCCTAGAAGGTTAACCAGTACTCAAGCACACCAGGATCCTGGAAGGTTAACCAGTACTCGAGCACACTGGGATCCTAGAAGGTTAACCAGTACTCAAGCACACCAGGATCCTGGAAGGTTAACCAGTACTCGAGCACACTGGGACCCTAGAAGGTTAACCAGTATTTGAGTACACTTGGATCCTAGAAGGTTGACCACACACTGAGACCCTAGAAGGTTAACCAGTACTCAAGCACACTGAGACCCTAGAAGATTAACCATACTCGAGCACACTGGGATCCTAAAAGATTTACCAGTACTCGGGCACAATGGGATCCTTGAAGGTTGACCAGTACTCGAGCACAATGGGATCCTAAAAGGTTAACCAGTACTTGAGCACACTGGGATCCTAGAAGGTTAACCAGTACTCAAGCACACTTGGACCCTAGAAGGTTAACCAGTACTCAAGCACACTGGGATCCTAGAAGGTTGACCAGTACTCGAGCACACTGGGATCCTAGAAGGTTAACCAGTACTCAAGCACATGAGCCCACTGGGATCCTAAAACGTTGACCAGTACTCAAGCACACTGGGATCCTAGAAGGTTACCCAGTACTCAAGCACATGAGCACACTGGGATCATAGAAGGTTACCTAGTACTTGAGCACACTGGGATCCTAGAAGGTTACCCAGTTCTCAAGCACATAAGCACACTTGGATCCTAGAAGGTTACCCAGTTCTCAAGCACTTAAGCACACTAGGATCCTAGAAGGTTGACCAGTTTTCGAGCACACTGGGATCCTAGAAGGTTAACCAGTACTCGAGCACACTGGGATCTTAGAAGGTTACCCAGTACTCGAGCACACTGGGATCCTAGAAGGTTACCCAGTATTCAAACACATGAGCACACTGGGATCCTAGAAGGTTGACCAGTACTCCAGCACACTGGGATCCTAGAAGGTTGACCAGTACTCGAGCACACTGGGATCCTGAAAGGTTAACCAGTACTCCAGCACACTGGGATCCTAGAAGAATAACCAGTACTCCAGCACACTGGGATCCTAGAAGGTTAACCAGTACTTGAGCACACCCTTCCTGTTGATGACTCTATTCCAAATACTTTTTGAGAAATGGAGTTAAATGCAAACATTGTCAAGGGTTGAAACCTACTTCACATGCACTGCTAAATACGGTGCCAGAACAATGTTTCAAAAGCTAGTTTAAGTGATTTTTCATGTCAATTTTGAATACATGTGTAGATTTTATAGTTCCCACTGACAGTCTGGGTATTAGTGGAATCTTTTTCACTGATATACAATTCAGTGCAACCTACAAACTTCCAGATAACCTCAAAACAGTTGAGCAACTGTCCGGTAACGTTTACATTTAGAATGAAGCATAACTGTTTTGAGGTCATCAATAATTGTGTAGGTTGCACTGAATTGTATATCAATGAAAAAGATTCCTCTAAGACCAAGATGGTCAATGGGAACTGTGAAATATACACATATACCAAAAAATCAAAACAAAAAAACACTAAACAAGCTTTCAAAACAATGTTTTGGCACCGTATTTGGCATCGTTTGTGACATAGCTTCTCCCCCTTGATTGTGCAGGCCATGTTATTCATCCATGAAAGAACAAGGTCACCAGAAAAACTGCTGCATAGTTTAGAGTAGTACTACCAAGTTTGGTGATGCTTTGCCAAGCAGGACCAAATTTTGTGACTCTCGGCCAAGCACATTCTTGAAAATTGAACAAAAAAAAAAGCTGGAACTACTTAGTCCACAACTACAGATCATATTTGGTGAATGGGGCCAAGCAAATTCTTGAAAATGGATATAAACGCAAAAAATTAACATTGAATGGGCCAAGTTATTCATTCATCATGTCATTGAAACAAATGTTGGAACTACCTATTCCACACCCACAGACCAAATATGGTGAATAGGTCAAACAGCCACATACAAATACTTTATGTTGAATTGCGGCCACCACCATCAGAAAAGTAAAATCAAAGTCTCTTTTGTACTTCAAAAAGACAAGAAAAAAAGACACTATTTATATTGCCATGGTAATCATATCTTCCACTTTTAATCAAAAGATCTAAAATTAAGAGTACATTTTACTACCAATATTTCTGCTGCCATAGCAACCATATTTTTTGTTGTACCAGCAAAGCAAGATGACATTGTTGATCTCCTCATTGCCCTCTATGTCCATGTCAAGTTTTAAAAAAATACATCTTCAATATTTTCTTCTGTTGTCAGTATCCGTATTTTTTAAGATAACTTGAAAGGCCGCAGGTAAAGTGAATTTCGCTTCAAACATATGATTTACAAGTTATCAGCCAACTACAGTGAAGCAAGTGGTCCTGTGGTAGAGCATCAGACCCAGGATCGGGAGTTCTTGGGTTTGATTCTCCACCAAGTCTATGTTGTGTACTTGAGCCAGGATCGGGAGTTCTTGGGTTCGATTCTCCACCAAGTCTATGTTGTGTACTTGAGCCAGGATCGGGAGTTCTTGGGTTCGATTCTCCACCAAGTCTATGTTGTGTACTTGAGCCAGGATCGGGAGTTCTTGGGTTCGATTCTCCACCAAGTCTATGTTGTGTACTTGAGCCAGGATCGGGAGTTCTTGGGTTCGATTATCCACCAAGTCTATGTTGTGTACTTGAGCCAGGATCGGGAGTTCTTGGGTTCGATTCTCCACCAAGTCTATGTTGTGTACTTGAGCCAGGATCGGGAGTTCTTGGGTTCGATTCTCCACCAAGTCTATGTTGTGTACTTGAGCCAGGATCGGGAGTTTTTGGGTTCGATTCTCCACCAAGTCTATGTTGTGTACTTGAGCCTGGATCGTGAGTTCTTGGGTTTGATTCTCCACCAAGTCCATGTTGTGTACTTGAGCCAGGATCGCTAGTTCTTGGGTTCAATTCTCTACCAAGTCCATGTTGTGTACTTGAGCCAGGATTTGGAGTTCTTGGGTTCGATTCTCCACCAAGTCCATGTTGTGTACTTGAGCCAGGGTCTGGAGTTCTTGGGTTCGGTTCTACACCAAGTCCATGTTGTGTACTTGAGCCAGGATCAGGAGTTCTTGGGTTTGATTCTCCACCAAGTCCATGTTGTGTACTTGAGCCAGAATCTGGAGTTCTTGGGTTCGATTCTCCACCAAGTCCATGTTGTGTACTTGAGCCAGGATCTTGAGTTCTTGGGTTCGATTCTTCACCAAGTCCATGTTGTGTACTTGAGCCAGGATCGGGAGTTCTTGGGTTCGATTCTCCACCAAGTCCATGTTGTGTACTTGAGCCAGGATCAGGAGTTCTTGGGTTCGATTCTCCACCAAGTCCATGTTGTGTACTTGAGCCAGGATCGCGAGTTCTTGGGTTCGATTCTCCACCAAGTCCATGTTGTGTACTTGAGCCTGGATCGCGAGTTCTTGGGTTCGATTCTCCACCAAGTCCATGTTGTGTACTTGAGCCAGGATCAGGAGTTCTTGGGTTCGATTCTCCACCAAGTCCATGTTGTGTACTTGAGCCAGGATCTGGAGTTCTTGGGTTCGATTCTCCACCAAGTCCATGTTGTGTACTTGAGCCTGGATCGCGAGTTCTTGGGTTCGATTCTCCACCAAGTCCATGTTGTGTACTTGAGCCAGGATCAGGAGTTCTTGGGTTCGATTCTCCACCAAGTCCATGTGGTGTACTTGAGCCATAAATCGCAAGTTCTTGGGTTCGATTCTCCACCAAGTCAATGTGGTGTACTTGAGCCAGGATCGCGAGTTCTTGGGTTCGATTCTCCACCAAGTCCATGTTGTGTACTTGAGCCAGGATCGCGAGTTCTTGGGTTCGATTCTCCACCAAGTCCATGTTGTGTACTTGAGCCAGGATCGCGAGTTCTTGGGTTCGATTCTCCACCAAGTCCATGTTGTGTACTTGAGCAAGTGTCGCGAGTTCTTGGGTTCGATTCTCCACCAAGTCCATGTTGTGTACTTGAGCAAGTGTCGCGAGTTCTTGGGTTCGATTCTCCACCAAGTCCATGTTGTGTACTTGAGCCAGGGTCGCAAGTTCTTGGGTTCGATACTCCACCAAGTCGATGATGTGTTATTGAGCCTGGATCGCGAGTTCTTGGGTTTGATTCTCCACCAAGTCCATGTTGTGTTATTGAGCCAGGATCACGAGTTCTTGGGTTCGATTCTCCACCAAGTCCATGTTGTGTTATTGAGCCAGGATCACGAGTTCTTGGGTTCGATTCTCCACCAAGTCCATGTTGTGTACTTGAGCCTGGATCGGGAGTTCTTGGGTTCGATTCTCCACCAAGTCCATGTTGTGTACTTGAGCTTGGATCGGCAGTTCTTGGGTTCGATTCTCCATCATGTCCATGTTGTGTACTTGAGCCTGGATCGGCAGTTTTTGGGTTCGATTCTCCACCAAGTCCATGTTGTGTTATTGAGCCAGGATCACGAGTTCTTGGGTTCGATTTTCCACCAAGTCCATGTTGTGTTATTGAGCCAGGATCACGAGTTCTTGGGTTCGATTCTCCACCAAGTCCATGTTGTGTTATTGAGCCAGGATCACGAGTTCTTGGGTTCGATTCTCCACCAAGTCCATGTTGTGTACTTGAGCCTGGATCGGGAGTTCTTGGGTTCGATTCTCCACCATGTCCATGTTGTGTTATTGAGCCAGGATCACGAGTTCTTGGGTTCGATTCTCCACCAAGTCCATGTTGTGTTATTGAGCCAGGATCACGAGTTCTTGGGTTCGATTCTCCACCAAGTCCATGTTGTGTACTTGAGCCTGGATCGGGAGTTCTTGGGTTCGATTCTCCACCATGTCCATGTTGTGTACTTGAGCCTGGATCACGAGTTCTTGGGTTCGATTCTCCACCATGTCCATGTTGTGTTATTGAGCCAGGATCACGAGTTCTTGGGTTCGATTCTCCACCAAGTCCATGTTGTGTTATTGAGCCAGGATCACGAGTTCTTGGGTTCGATTCTCCACCAAGTCCATGTTGTGTTATTGAGCCAGAATCACTAGTTCTTGGGCTCGATTCTCCACCAAGTCCATGTTGTGTTATTGAGCCAGGATCACAAGTTCTTGGGTTCGATTCTCCACCAAGTCCATGTTGTGTTATTGAGCCAGGATCACGAGTTCTTGGGTTCGATTCTCCACCAAGTCCATGTTGTGTACTTGAGCCAGGGTCGCAAGTTCTTGGGTTCGATTCTCCACCAAGTCCATGTTGTGTACTTAAGCCTGGATCGGGAGTTCTTGGGTTCGATTCTCCACCAAGTCCATGTTGTGTACTTGAGCCTGGATCGGGAGTTCTTGGGTTCGATTCTCCATCAAATCCATGTTGTGTACTTGAGCCTGGATCGGCAGTTTTTGGGTTCGATTCTCCACCAAGTCCATGTTGTGTTATTGAGCCAGGATCACGAGTTCTTGGGTTCGATTCTCCACCAAGTCCATGTTGTGTTATTGAGCCAGGATCACGAGTTCTTGGGTTCGATTCTCCACCAAGTCCATGTTGTGTACTTGAGCCAGGGTCGAAAGTTCTCGGGTTCGATTCTCCACCAAGTCCATGTTGTGTACTTGAGCCTGGATCGGGAGTTCTTGGGTTCGATTCTCCACCAAGTCCATGTTGTGTACTTGAGCCTGGATCGGGAGTTCTTGGGTTCGATTCTCCACCAAGTCCATGTTGTGTACTTGAGGGAGACAGTTTATCCTCATATGCTTAGTACTTATTTTACTAAGGAAGACTTTGAATGTATTTCGTCTAAGTTGTAAGAAATTGTTTAGTATATACTAATTTAATTTAGCTTGATTGCAATGAAAGCTCAGAGCTTATATGAACTGCTCTTGAGTCTGCTTTCTGGAGGATTCCAGGGGATGGAACCCACAATCTCTGGTGTGAGTGGCTAATCTCTATCCATAACACTGCTGCCCCACTTCACAATCAATGTGAAACAAAAAGTATTTTTTAAACTACAGATCGCTTTATTGCACTTCTTTGTCACATTGCAAATACTCATCTAAAATGTCAGTCATCTTGAAATTTAACATACATTAAAACACAAACTTTGGGAAAGATAAGGAAATGTTTCACTTACAGATGTAATGTCAAACTTGAGTACATTCTTCATGTAGTTGGGCAGTGAGGTCAACATGGTGTAGAAGCCCCAATTGTTAGAAAAATGACCTACACTGATAGCCCAGACAGCTGGGCTGCTGAAAATGGAAGACCAAGGGGTAGGGATTCTCTGAAAAGGAACATTAAACTGCATGTACAGGTATGTATGATAATGTTTCATCAGTAAATGTTTTGTAAGAGATATATATCAACCTGCTCACCAGAAAAAAATAATTGTTTTTTATACAGCTTATATAATAACACATAAAACGGTTATAGGATGTCAGAGGGCAGGAAGGTTCCAGACTCACTTTTCATGAACAAAAACAAAAAATTAAGATACAGAATGAAAAAAAATACATCGATGAATAAATATTCAAAATAGGGTCCTCCATGGCTGAGTGGTCTAAGGTGCCATCTAAAGATTGCTTACCTCTCACCGATAAAAAATATTCAAAATGATCCTAGAACCTTGGAACTTTGAACTGCAGAGTTTTTGAAAATTCTATCCAGCAACCAACTACAGCGTGTATGAGCTACAGTGGTCTTAGTTTTACCACCACTCATTTTGCACCCTTGAATCACACAATTTATAATTAAGTCTCAATAGTGAACATGTAAAGCTATAACAACATGCCGAGCAATACAACATCCCTTATCAGTGTGCCGGGCAAGGTTAGCTCAGTATGTAGTGTATCTGATTATATATCCAGGGGTAGTGAGTTTGAATCCCACCCAGCCGCACTCTATGTGATGATTGATATGTGTCTCAATGTCATTCATCTCTCACATCTGAGAAAGTTATCAGTTACTTGTGGAGATAAACAGTGTTTCTGTTCTGACCCAAAATCATTAGGATTTCTTACTACTAAACATGTTTAACGTATTAAACTAAACAGTGTGGAGCAAAATATAATTCTTTAATAAACAAAAGTAGTCAAACCTGTGTTAGTGGTCACCTCTTTTAAGCAACCACTTCTCTTTAATAGTCACATTTTCTATTTACCATTTTCATAATTTTAGTAATAATTAACCTGTATTAAGCAGCCATCTGCATTGAGGGGTCATAATTGCTA
Organism: Panopea generosa; assembly: GCA_029582155.1. Taxonomy (NCBI): domain Eukaryota; kingdom Metazoa; phylum Mollusca; class Bivalvia; order Adapedonta; family Hiatellidae; genus Panopea; species Panopea generosa. Next base: position 67,858,993 of record CM055904.1, read on the forward strand.
TTTCCCTTTAGTGACTGTTTAAGACAGGTTTGACTATAATAAATAATAGTATAATAGCTGGAGTCCATATATACAATAGGGGAAGTACCTATAATAGTATAATAGCTGGAGTCCATATATACAATAGAAGAAGTACCTATAATAGTATAATAGCTAGAGTGCATATATACTATAGAGGAAGTAACTATAATAGTATAATAGCTGGAGTGCATATATACAACAGAGGAAGTACCTATAATAGTATAATAGCTAAAGTGCATATATATACTATAGAGGAAGTACCTATAAGAGTATAAGAGCTAGAGTGCGTACATACAATAGAGGAAGTACCTATAATAGTATAATTGCTGGAGTGCATACATACAACAGAGGAAGTACCTATAATAGTATAATAGCTAGAGTGCATATATACTATAGAGGAAGTTCCTTTAATAGTATAATAGCTTGAGTGCATATATGCTATAGAGGAAGTACCTATAATAGTATAATAGCTGGAGTGCATATATACAATAGAGGAAGTACCGATAATAGTATAATAGCTGGAGTGCATATATACAATAGAGGAAGTACCTTTACTAGAATAATAGCTAGAGTGTATACATACAATAAAGAAAGTACTTATAATAGTATAATAGCTGGAGTACATATATACAACAGAAGAAGTACATATAATAGTATAATAGCTAGAGTGCATATATACTATAAAGGAAGTACCTATACTAGTATAAGAGCTAGAATGCATATATACAACAGAGGAAGTACCTATACTAGTATAAGAGCTAGAATGCAAATATACAATAGAGGAAGTACCTATACTAGTATAAGAGCTAGAATGCATATATACAACAGAGGAAGTACCTATAATAGTATAATAGCTAGAGTGCATACATACAATAGAGGAAGTATCTATAATAGTATAATTGCTGGAGTGCATATATACAACAGAGGAAGTACCTATAATAGTATAATAGCAAGAGTGCATATATGCTATAAATGAAGTACCTATAATAGTATAATAGCTGGAGTGCATATATACTATAGAAGAAGTACCTATAAAAGTATAATAGCTGGAGTGTATATATACTATATAGGAAGTACCTATAATAGTATAATAGCTAGAGTGCATATATACATAGAGTAAGTACCTTTAATACCATAATAGCTGGAGTGCATATATACAAAAGAGGAAGTACCTTTATTAGAATAATAGCTAGAGTGTATACATACAATAGAGGAAGTACTTATAATAGTATAATAGCTGGAGTACATATATACAACAGAGGAAGTACCTATAATAGTTTAATAGCTAGAGTGCATATATACAATAGAGGAAGTACCTATAATAGTATAATAGCTAGATTGTATATATACTATAGAGGAAGTACCTTTAATAGTGTAAAAGCTAGAGTGCATATATACTATAGATGAAGAACCTATAACAGTATAATAGCTGGAGTACATATATACAATAGAGGAAGTACCTATAATAGTATAATAGCTGGAGTAAATATATACAATAAAAGAAGTACCTATAATAGTATAACAGCTGGAGTACATATATACAATAGAGGAAGAACTTATAATAGTATAATAGCTAGAGTGCATTTATGCAATAGAGGAAGTAACTATAATAGTATAATAGCTGGAGTACATATATACAATAGAGGAAGTACCTATAATAGTATAATAGCTGGAGTACATAATTTTATATACAATAGAGGAAGTACCTATAATAGAATAATAGCTGGAGTACATATATACAATAGAGGAAGTACCTATAATAGTATAACAGCTGGAGTACATATATACAATAGAGGAAGTACTTATAATAGTATAAAAGCTTGAGTACATATATACAACAGAGGAAGTACCTATAATAGTATAATAGTTGGAGTACATATATACAATAGAGGACGTACCTATAATAGTATAATAGCTGGAGTACATAATTTTATATACAATAGAGGAAGTACCTATAATAGTATAATAGCTGGAGTACATATATACAATAGAGGAAGTACCTATAATAGTATAACAGCTGGGGTACATATATACAATAGAGGAAGTACCTATAATAGTATAAAAGCTGGAGTACATATATACAACAGAGGAAGTACCTATAATAGTATAATAGCTGGAGTACATATATACAATAGAGGAAGTACCTATAATAGTATAATAGCTGGAGTACATATATACAATAGAGGAAGTACCTATAATAGTATAATAGCTGGAGTACATATATACAATAGAGGAAATACCTATAATAGTATAACAGCTGGAGTACATATATACAACAGAGGAAGTACTTATAATAGTATAATAGCTGGAGTACATATATACAATAGAGGAAGTACCTACCTCTTTCTTCCCGACACCTTCCTCTATGTAATCCTGCTCCTCTTTAGATATCTTCGGATGGTCCCCGGGGGTGTTGTATATGATTAACATCCAAACCAGGAACCACAAACAAGCTATGGCACCTGTAAAAAGCATCCGTTATAATGATTATATTTTCGAAAAAACAATTTGTTTTAACATTAAACAGTTTATGAATGAATCTTACTTTACGTTAACTACCCATTTTTATGTGACACTCGACCCAAATACATATATTTACTTTTTAAGTATCAGTTATGAAATTGAATGAGTTGTGTGTAACAAAATGTGTTTTATTTTTATATAAAATACATACCAAACACATACCAAACACATACCAAACAATACCAAACACATACCAAACACATACCAAACACATAGAAGACAGACGGCCAACCTCCAAGAAAGTCAGAATTGCACAGCACACCAGAAATGGGCATCGCAATAACAGTGCCCATCTGTGCTCCTGGAGAGAGAAAAAACATCTTTGTGAATAAAAGTTAATAAACATTTTTTTATACAAGATTCATATACACAAGCATATACACAAGCATGTACATCAACTGTGTGGAGGACAGAGGCTGACCTGGCTTATGTGTCATCAACTCGCCACATTTACTTGTGATTTCCAACGACGTCAAGCAAACGTCATTTGAAAATGATATAAACTATGATGTGCCCAAACTTGCAGGCAAATGTCATTTTGTTTTTTTAAGTGCTTCATTTTTAATTCAGATTTATGAAAAACTAGTGTGAACACCTTCTTTTATTATTCAGTCATATCACAGTGAAATAGTCTTGCATATGTGAAATGTGATCATTTTATACGTGATAATCGTCCTAAATATATGTATTACCAGGGGGCGATATCAACAAAAGCTGCAGTCAGTACTGTTTTAAAAAAGATGTTTAACAGCTAAAATGAAAGTTGATACTTCATAGTATAAGTGTACAGATTATTAATAATTTATGTAAGATATCGAAATTTTTTTTTAACCCTTTACACCATATATACGCGTTTTCCCGCACCAATCACAGAAGGCCTTTGAAAACAGTGCAGGAAGAGTTCAGATTGCTCGTTATGCACTTCCTGCACTGTTTTCCACTCTGTCAGTTAATATAATCATGATCCACCCATTGCTGATACATGGTGAAGTAATGCTTTCAATTTGGAAGAGTCCAAGAAAATGTAGTAAAGGGTTAAAGAGGCCTCACCAACCGCTAATATTTTTTGATATTAGCAGTAAAACTGCACGTTTATATCGAGCATCGTATATTATAAATATTCTGTTAAATAACTTATATTGTATTTCGTCTCTTGAGTATACAATTCTTTAATTTTCTTGCCCAAATTCTAAATTGCAGCCCGCAATAAAGTCACTCATTGGCCAGTATCGGGTTAAGCTAATATATTGACAAATGAACAGAAATGCTTACCAGCTTATTAATAAATTTTTCATAAATAAAATATAGTACAAGGACGGAATCTCAACCATTGTCTTCAAATGGGACACAATAAACTTTCCAACATTTACTGAACAGAAAGTTACAGGTCTGAATGAACCAATAAAGTCAAGTCTCTTTCTTGCATTCTCTTCTATAAATATTATCTATTACTTGAAATATTCTAAATAACTATTGTGGTTTTTTTCTTATTTAATGGATATTCAGCCAAATTAAAATTAATACAGAAAAATATGATAAAATCTATCATGGAAAGTAAAATAACTGCAACAGAAGCAGATTTACACAAGCTTCAAAAACTTTTTTCTGTATCCTTTCCACATAATGTGTTAGATGTAATATGACTTTATTGTTTCATTGTTAAATGTATGCTAAATATATGTACATATGAAAATAAAATAGTGTTTAACCCTTTACTCCATATATATGCGTTTTCCCGCACCAATCACAGAAGGCCTTTGAAAACAGTGCAGGAAGAGTTCAGATTGCTCAGAACGAGCATTTTGAACACTTCCTTCACTGTTTTCCACTCAGTAAATATAAACATAATTCACCCATTGCTGATACGTGGTGATTAATGCTTTCAATTTGTATGAGTCCAAGAAAATGCTTATGGAGCAAAGTGTTAAACCAAAGTTACAGGTGATGCATTTTTAAGTAAAGCTTATGACAATGTTGGAGAAACAGAATCCAGTTTACGATACTTTAACCCTTTACTTCATATAGACGCCTTTGGACACCTCTAATAAAGAACCGTTGGACACTTGATATAGACGCCTTTGGACACCTGATATAGACGCCTTTGGACACCTGATATAGATGCCTTTGGACACCTGATATAGACACCTTTGGACACCTGATATAGACGCCTTTGGACACCTGATATAGATGCCTTTGGACACCTCTAATATAGAAGGCTTTTGAAAACAGTGTAGGACCAGTTCTGATTGCTCATAATGAGCAATCAGAACATAACGAGCAATCAGAACATAACGAGCAATCAGAACATAACAAGCAATCAGAACAAAACGAGCAATCAGAACAGGTCTACACTGCTTTCTGAATAGAATATAGTCACGTGGTCCAAGCGAGTGGTCGCAAAATTTGTTGCTCCGATAATTTGAGAATAAAAAGGATGTATTAACTATAAAAAAGGCGGATAAATATTTAAATAAGTGAATGCAAGTGCTCTATGGTATTATGGAGATATAATGACTAAAAAAAAGAATAAACGGAACAGAGGAAGTAGTGGTTGTGATAGTGAAGAACAAAACAACAAACTTTTCAAAACCAGAGGCCCGTCTGAGGATACTGATAACATTCCGGTGAGTGAAATTTTGAGTCAAACCAACGCTGTTTTATTTAATGCTGAAACGCAGAAAACTGGAACTTACAATGTGTTTATAGTAAAAAAATCAGTTATGGCGGAAAGTTGTATAGAACCGACAAATGCGGACTTAATGTCATATCTTAAGAAAATTGTCAATAAAATATGTGCCATGGACAAGAGGCTCGGTGCTCTGGAGAGCTTAGAGAAGAAAGTTGATGGTTTCGACCGCGATCTGAAAAAGCTGTGGATTATCATAGATGAAAATAATAAAAAGTCAGATGAGAGACTAACGAGAGTTGAAGAGAAGACAGAAAGTGTAGATTTTAATATGGGGATTGTGAACAATAAAGTTGTGGGATTAGAGAAGGAAAGGGATGTGATCCGGGATGAAATCGTGTACCTACAATCGCAGTCCATGAGAAACAATCTGGTGTTTAGTAACATTGCGGAAGCCTCGGGGAGAGTGCGGAAGCTGCAGAAGCTGTAGTACGTAGCTTTATTCACGAGAAGATGAAGGTAGCGAAGGACATTGTTGACAATATCGGGTTCGAGCGAGTACACAGAATGGGGGTGAAGGCCATGGGAAGGAAAAGGGCGATTGTCGCAAAATTTACGCTGTTCAAAGAAAGAGAACTCGTACGTAAACAGTGGAAAACATTACAAGGTACTGAATTTTATGTAAATGAACAATTTCCACGAGAGGTAGTAGAGAAGAGGAAGAGGCTTCTACCTAAGATGAGAGCAGCCAGGGACAGAGGGGACACATCGTGGATTGCTTACGACACCCTATATATCAACGGTAGACCAGTGAGGGACTAGGATTACGCAGAGGGTGAACTACGTTTCCTGTCATGGAATGTTCATGGACTTACTAGGAGTAAGAAAGACAATTGTGACTTTGTAAATATTATTGCTGATAATGACATTGTATTCTTATATGAATCATGGACATGTACTAATAGCAATATTAGCTTGAGTGGATATGTTTCACATAATTTTTACCGTAAATTTAAACATCGTAATGCCAAAAGATCTAGTGGTGGTATTGTTTTATACTACAAGGAATCTTTAAAAAATGGTATTGAGGTAGTTAAAAGTAGCTTGGACACCATTGTTTGGATTAAACTTGATCACAAATTCTTTAATTTTGATAATGATGTATATGTATGTGGAATTTATTTGCATATAATATTGCTAATGTTGATTTATTTGAACTTCTGGAAAATGATATAGTTTTTTATGAAAATCTCGGGTCGGTGTATGTTATGGGTGATATGAATAGCAGAGTTGGTACTAAACATGATTTTATTATACAAGACAAGGTAAATTATTGTACAGATGATATTGATTATGTTCCCGATATACCCATGTACCGGTCCTCGCTTGATAAAACATGTAATAGTCAGGGTGTTAAACTTCTTGAGTTATGCAAATCGTCTTGTTTACGCATAGTAAACGGTAGAATAGGTATTAATACGGATGTGTGTACCTTTGTGTCACAGCACGGAGAATCCGTGATTGACTATTTACTTACAAATGAGAGTAATTTTTCACATATCAGTACTTTTACAATTAACCCTATTAATGAATGGAGTGACCATTCACCCATTAAATTTTCTTTGTGTTGTAATATACCTTCAGCTATACCTGTAGATGTGCGCGACGTAAAGTATAAATGGGATCATTTGCTTCGTGAGCGTTTTCGCTCAGGTTTAATAAATAAATTGTCTGATTTTAATAAATTGACAAAGAATATTGATTATTCAAATAGAGATTCTGTCAACGATGTTATGAATGATTTTACCAATATAGTTTGTGTTGTGTCGGATCCTTTATTCTCAAAAAGTTATATACATAAAAGTTATGTCACATTTTCTGACCAGTCATTTGTAAAACATGCGGAATGGTTTGATAAGGATTGTGTTATTGCCAAGAACAAATATTTAGAAGCATTACGTATATACACCTGTTGTAAATCAGATTTAAATAGGGAGCATTTCTGCAAATGTAAAAAAGAATATAAAGATACCGTTAAGAAAAAGAAGCGATGTTTTGAATTAAAAAAATTATCAGATATAGAGAATTTAAAATATTGTAAACCTAAAGAATTTTGGAAATATTTTAAGAAAAAGAATAATCATGCCGGAAGTAATGACATATCATTGGAGGAATTCCGAAATTATTTTGCTAGTTTAAGTAATGATATATTTCAGACAGCAAATGAAGATGCCGAATCTTTTTGTACTGATAATGATTTTGATAACAATTGTTGTTCATTTGAGGAATTAGACCAGCCAATTACTGTTTCTGAAATACAGAGCGCTAGTAAATGTTTGAAAGCTGGAAAATCGAGTGGGAGCGATTTCTTATTAAATGAGTATTTTATTGAAAGTATTGATATTTTAGGCTCCCATTTATGTGATATTTTTAATGCTATTTTGACCTCAGGCTTTTTTCCCGATAAGTGGACAGAGGGAGTGATTATCCCTATTCACAAAAAAGGTAGTGTGAGCGATGTTAATAATTACCGAGGCATAACCTTGGTAAGTTGTTTATCTAAACTGTTTACCACCATACTCAATAAAAGGATTGAAACATTTTGTAATAATAATGATATCATTTCAGATGCGCAATTTGGATTTCGAAAGGGACGGTCAACAGTTGATGCTATATTTGTGTTAATGTCAATTATCCAGACTTATCTATATGATAATAAACGTTTATATGTTGTTTTCGTTGACATGATGAAGTGTTTCGATAGTATATATAGAAATGCACTTTGGCTAAAATTGTATAAGCTTGGTATTAGGGGTAAACTTCTACGTATTATTAAGGACATGTATCAGAAGGTTAAATCATGTGTAAAGAGTTGTAATAGTTATTCTGACTATTTTGAATATGCTGTGGGATTGAGACAAGGGGAGGTAATCTCGCCTATACTTTTCTCTATGTTTGTGGAAGACTTGGAGCTGTATTTACAAAACAGCGTTGATTCAGGATTGAATATTGATGATATTGTTTTGATTATGTTACTTTTTGCGGACGACATGGCTATTTTAGGAAAATCTCCTTCTGAATTACAGGATAATGTAAACCGTTTGCATACTTATTGTAATAATTGGGGCTTAAAAGTAAATACATTGAAAACAAAAATAATGGTATTTAGAAAACGTGGTGGGTTGTTACCCAATGAATCTTGGACTTATAACGGAGAAATTATTGAAGTTGTTGATGATTTTAATTATCTTGGAACAATATTTAATTATACTGGTAATTTTAATTTAAATCAGGAACATTTGGTTGGCAAATCTTTGAAAGCTTTTAATACCCTCTTATTTAATTGTAAAAAATTCCATTTAAAGCCAAAACTACTATGCCAGTTGTTTGATGCATTCGTTGGTTCTATCTTAAGTTATGCGAGTGAAATTTGGGGATATACCAAGTCGAAAGTAATCGAAAGAATACACTTAAAGTTCTGTAAACGTTTATTGAATGTTAGATTAAATACTTGTACAGTGGGTGTGTATGGAGAGCTTGGGAAATATCCATTATATATATCACGATATGTAAGAATCATAAGCTATTGGTGTAAAGTTATTTATACGGAAAATATATTGATAAAAAAACTATATGAACAGGGGCTATATGACTGTAATAAAGGTTGTAAGAACTGGGTATCAAATATTAAAACCATGTTAAATGATTATGGATTCACCTATATGTTTGAGAATAATCGTTTAGTTAATCCCAAAGTTTTTCCAAATATTTTTAAACAAAAGGTTATCGACAATTTCATTCAACAATGGTTTGGATCAGTAGAAAAAAGTCCAGTGCTCGAATTTTATAAACTTGTCAAACATCAATTTAAGTACGAGAATTATCTCGATATATTGCCCTGTAATCTTAGATTATTTTACACTAGATTAAGACTATCTGTTAATCCTCTTAGAATACAAACTGGATGATATGACAGAAATAGAATTCCAAAAAATGAAAGATATTGTTTATGTTGCAATTCAAGGGATATAGAAGATGAGTTTCATTTCTTATGTATATGTCCCTGTTTTAATAATTTACGAAAACAGTATTTGAAAAAGTATAACTATCAAAGACCTTCTGTGTTCAAATTTTTAGAGTTACTTAATTCACATAATAAAACCATATTATATAATATTTCAAGATATATAAAAGAGGCATTAGAAATTAGAAAAACAGTGCTAACTGTTTAAGCATAGTGTTCATCCTCATTTCATTTATTAACATTCATTAAATATTTTGTTATATACTCTAATGAATTTAATCATTGCTGTTAAGTGACTATATGTTTATATTGATTGTATATTGTATATAGTATGATGATGTACTTTGTACAAATCCTAATAAAATATATGTTCTGTTCTGTTCTGTTCTGTTCTATCAAAATAAAAAGGTAACATGTATCTATTCATGAAAATTTACTATGTGTGGCTTTGACTTTGGAAGAGTCCACTTAATATGCATATGGAGTAAAGAGTTAAGGAAATATAAAAAAAAAGGATAATTACCTGCATAAGAAAAGCCCGTTAGTTTAGTTCGTTCATATAATGGTGCCCATTTACCCCACATGGCATGCATAGCCGGAAATGTCACACCCTGAAAAATATAAATAAAAATTTCGCTGACTGTCGAAGATTATCATATTGTATTATATTCCTTAATTTTTTTTTTAACAATACATAATGCAAAAATAATATTAAAACAGGACAGGAAAAATACAAAAGGACACTAGAGTGTTGCATCTCTTTTTATTTTCATCCACCATTACAACAGTCTTTCATTCAAGCCTTAAACAATGAAGATGCAAGATAAAATGAAAACCATGTTTACCAGTATCTCTTTGGTAACAAATGGAGCACAATGACATTGAATTCCTCATCTGTGTAATTACACAGCCATGACAGAGAAACAAACCCACGACCCCAAACCCCTCTTCAGGATAGAAATCATTTGAAGAAATTGTGGGGTTTGATGATGAAGATGATGATAATAATGATGATGATGATAACTGTGATGATGATGATGATGAAGATGAGCAGGATAATGATGATGATGATGATGATGATGATGATGATAATGGTGATGATGATGATGATTATCATGATGGGAAGTCTACTACAGATAATAGGACAAGACATACATGTGATATAAAGCTGTAATGACAACTACTAGTAACTCAGACAAAGACAATGGGGCGATTCCTTCAGATCTATTATACCCCAACAAGTGAAGCAAACAATTATTGATAGTGTACACACAGAAGGACAACTAAATGATGTTACTTTTTGTTAAGTCTATTCTTTTCATGGAAAGCGAGGGAGGATAGAAAGAAACCTCGACAGATATTATATTGACCTGGAGTTGCTGATTTTCATTGCATTGAGATTAACACAAGTTTGCCATATTTGCAGTGATATCAGCATGGCTATATTTACTGGAGGTGTAATTAAAATAGCAATGGATGACTTTAACAAACTGAGATAACACCTACACAGATAAATGGGTCAAGATGCCAGGACAGTTTATCAGTAGATTACTGGACAAGTATATGTGCACTCAATATTCATAGGGAGATTTTATTTTTAATATTTTAACAGGGTTGTTGCTAGTTCATGCTATTTTAATTTAGATCCATTGCACAGTAAGCTTAGAGCTTATATGAATCTCTCTCAATACCGTTTCTTGGGTGAAACCAGTCCCGAATGTTGTTTTTTTGAGAGGTCAACAGATTGAGTTGGGGATCCAACCTGCAACTTGTAGCATCAGCCCCCTATCTATCCACTACACTACTGTCATGCTTGTAGAGGCAGATTGTATGTATACTAACACCGGTACATACCTCTCCAATACCCATGAGAACTCTGACCAAGATGAAGGACCAGACGCCAAACTTGGCAGCAAATGGTGTAACGATTGTCAGTACAGCTGTACACAGGACACCATAACCAAACAGATACTTGCCACCAAGCCTCTCTGCCAGCCAACCGCCCGGGATCTGGGTCAGGATGTATCCATAGAAAAAGGAACCAAGGATGTAACCTTGGGTCTCAGAACTCCAGTTAAATTCTCCATTCTGAATAACAAATAAAACACGATTTCATTATGAATAATGATTTTTGAGAATTCAGTATTTAATTATGGTTTCTGATACTTCAGTTATAATAATGGTTTCTGAGACTTCATTATTTAGTTATGATTTCTGAGACTTCATTGTTTAAAAATGTTTTCTGAGACTTCATTTTTTCATAATGTTTTCTGAGACTTCATTATTTTATAATGGTTTCTGAGATTTCAGTATTTAATAATGATTTCTGATACTTCAGTATTTAATAATAATGTCAGAGACTTAAATTATTTAATAATGGTCTCTGTTACTTCAGGTTTTGATAATGGTTTCCGATACTTCAGTATTTAATAATGATTTCTGAGACTTTAATTATCTTATAATGGTTTCTGACACTTCAGTATTTAATAATAATTTCTCAGACTTAAATTATTTAATAACGGTTTCCAATACTTCAGTATTTAATAATGGTTTCCTATACTTCAGTATTTAATAATGGTTTCTGAGACTTCATTATTTAATAATGATTTCTGAGACTTCAGTATTTAATAATGACTTGTACAACTTCAGTATCTAATAATGATTTGTACAACTTCAGTATTTAATCATGATTTCTGAGACTTCAGTATTTAATTATGATTTCTGAGACTTCAGTATTTAATAATGATTTGTACAACTTCAGTATTTAATTATGATTTGTACAACTTCAGTATCTAATAATGATTTGTACAACTTCAGTATTTAATTATGATTTCTGAGACTTCAGTATTTAATAATGATTTCTTAGACAGCTGTATTTACTGTACTACAAGTCATGTATCCATTTTGAGCATCTCATATGCATACCAGTTATGTTTAGACAGTCAACCTAAATCACTTCAAATCATTTTATCATCAAATTCCATTGCATTATATATTATGTACGGTGAATAATTTATGAAGACAGCAAGACAATAAGATAAAACGTCCTTTTTTGTATGCTGATTATTGACCCTGATTTTCAGTTGTTACTTGCCAATCTTTTTTAGGGGAGTGGGGGTATACCAGGTGTACCACTCACTCCGACATCTTGATCTGCCATTTATTGATGTGGAGTAGTCTAGTGATACAGCATCAAACTCACTATCAGAAATCCTGGGTTCGATTCTCCTCCTTTATTATGTGTAAGTGTCATTGAGCAAGACACTGCGACTTCAGTAATTGCTGCACTACAAGTCCTGTAGCCATTTTGAACTTCCAATTTGTGAATTGGTTTTACCCAGGAAGACTTTGAGCGTGATATGTCAAAAGTTAAAAGAATTTGTTTAAAAATCTATGAAGAAATGTATAAGTATAAAACTACACTGATGATGATGTGATAAACATGTTTTGAATTTTACAAAACTGTACAATAGTGTGATAAAAAGTCACATATAGAAGAATTACAGTACAAACATTTGTATTTTTGGTGCTGTTGCCACTATCACCAGGACAATCAATACTCATGTTATTTGTCGTGTTCTTTGAATCTGAAGCTGAACTGTTCACCATGGCAACCATTGCAACACTCAAGTTTACACGCATGCAGTACACGTTGAAGAATCCAAGGAAAGCCATAAATGCCAATAGATGTCTGTAGCCCCATCCTGATTATGAAAAGAAAAAATATAGTTCCGCATTGATAGATATCAAGGCTGCTGTTGAAAGTCTGATTACTGGTACCAGTATGAAAGGTGGACCATGGGTTATGGGTACCAATATGAGAGGTGAACCATGGGTTACTGGTACCAGTATGAGAGGTGGAATATTTGTTGCTGGTACAAGTATGAGAGGTGGTCCATGGGTTGCTTGTACCAGTACAGGAGGAACATTGGTTACCAGTATCAATACAGGAGGAACATGGGTTACTGGTACCAGTATGAGAGGTGGACCATGGGTTGCTGGTACCAGTACAGGAGGAACATGATTACTGGTACCAGTATGAGAGGTGGACCATGGGTTGCTGGTACAAGTTTAAAAGGTCGACCACAGGTTGCTGGTACAAGTACAGGAGGAAAATCGGTTGCTGGTACCAGTATGAGAGGTGGACCATGAGTTTCTGGTATTAGTATGAGAGGTGGACCATGAGTTTCTGGTATTAGTATGAGAGGTGGACCATGAGTTTCTGGTATTAGTATGAGAGGTGGACCATGGGTTTCTGGTATTAGTATGAGAGGTGGACCATGGGTTGCTGGTACCAGTATGGCAGGACTTTTATCTTTTTGAATATCTGCAAAACTATACCTGAAAATGACTGCATCTAAACATCACTACGTAAGTTGTCCAATTATTTACAATTCTTCTTATTCTTCTTCCAATATTTATACTGTCAGATGCATATAAAAATAAACAATATTAAGTCATACGATTAAAGGGCTATAAGTCTGGCATGGTCGTCCATCATTAGTCAATGCCATCCATATTTTAATCATTTTTTTTATATTTTTAATCTGTACATTGTTGCACCTCACAACGATTTTGTACTTACACCAAACTTGCGAGTCGATGACTCTGAGTTTACCCGGAAAAAACGAGTTTAAACTAAATTATTAAACTGTAGACTTCAAGTCATAAATTAATTTTTGTAAGCATATATGACCTCTCTAATAAGTTTATCTCCTTAGTATACAATCGCGACAATTGAGTGCGACCAAGATGGGTGCAATGTTCCATTTTTAACCAAGATTACCTGGCGGAGGGAGGCGTTCCCGGACCTTGCCGTATCTATCGTTAAGTAGTGATGTCTTATCTTCGTCAGCCATTACTGATTGTTGAAATTTATCTTCCACTGAGAAAATGTTCATCGACTTAAAAAGCTCATATGACAATGTACTTCGACATAACTCGTCACAAGTGGAAAGCTGTAAACATTACCTTTGACCTTACGCTTAGGTCATTCTAAATTATTTACATTCATCAGATTATGTTTTTTCTGCTAATAAATATATTCTAGGATCGCTCAGGTTTCAAAAAAAGAAATATAAAATAACATAACAGAACGTTCTAAAGTATAATGATACATCAATAAGTAGTATTGCAATGATAATGTATGAACTTTTCAAAATTACCAATTATTTTGGGCCAATCAATAGCTGGTATCTGTTTAAAAGTCAATGATTTAACCTAACCGTTTATTCGGATAAGTTTATATCACGGTTCGTATTCACATTTTTTCGTCTCATGTCACTGGCGAAGCATAGATTTAGCCATTGTCCGATTTATATAAAGCGTGACGAAATTGCAGCGGGCGGAGTGTTGGCCGCTTAAACCACAAGTCCCGAGTTCGATCTGAAGCTGGACACAAGGACTTGATATATGTATATTTATAAGTCCTTGCTCGACCCAATGCCTTTTAAAAACAAATCTCAGCACTCAGTACTGGTTTACCCAGACAATGGTCTAGAGAGCTGTTAATGTTGCCAAGGAACTATATACAGTAGAGATCTATACAATTCATAATACTGCAAACGGGGACAAATTGAGAATTGGAAAGCATCTGCCATTTCAACGTTAATATAGACTTCAAAGGAAAGGAGCCAATTAAGCAATATGCTTCGTTCTAGTCCTAATATGAGTTGTCATTGTATATACATGCATACGTTGTAAATATCATGAATAAATACTTTTAAACTAAACGTTACAGAGGTCATGCTAGCAGATTTCTTCCTCCCTTCACCAGCGTCAAACGCTACCGTGACTCCCTCTTTCCATCTGGCATCAGAATATGGAACTCCCTCCCAGTCAGCCTTATCGGCGCACCATCCATCGAAGCATCCCAGGCTATTGTTATTATTATATATTTTTCTATCCCGGATTAAATTGTGATTTCACAGTACCTGTATGTATATGTATTTGTACAATTTATATTTGTCATCGTAATAAATCGGTACTTGAAATACATAACAATAAACTTGATGATTTACATGTATTTAGTTTTGATCTGTTCTGATCTGGCCTGATAACTACACAATAACAAACAGAAATAGGCAGATTATTTAAATTATTATTTTCGTTTTGGGGTAATTAGGGCGGGTACCTTTGAACAATAACAGAAAATAGCATCGTATTGATGAAATTGGGAATATCAAATCGTGCAAATGGTAAGTATATCTGTATAAACCAGTTTACATGTTTTTCATTGTTTTACTGTAGAAGAAGAAGTAGTAGTAGTAGTAGTAGTAGTAGTAGTAGTAGTAGTAGTAGTAGTAGTAGTAGTAGTGTAGTAGTAGTAGTAGTAGTAGTAGTAGTAGTAGTAGTAGTAGTAGTAGTAATAGTAGTAGAAATAGAAGTAGTTGTAGAATTAATAGTAGTAGTAGTAGTAGTAGTAGTAGTAATAGTAGTAGTAGTAGTAGTAGTAGTAGTAATAGTAGTAGCAGTAGTAACAGCAGCAGCAGCAGCAGCAGCAGCAGCAGCAGCAGCAGCAGTAGTAATAGAAGTAGTAGTACTAGTAGCAGCATCAGCGGCGTATATATATATACAATGTAGCAGTAATAGTTGTAGTAGTAACAACAGCAGCAATAGTAGTAGAAGTAGTAGTAGAAGTAGTAGTAGTAGTAGAAGTAGTAGTAGTAGTAGTAGTAGTAGTAGTAGTAGTAGTAGTAGTAGTAGTAGTAGTAGTAGTAGTAGTAGTAGTAGTAGTAGTTGTAGTAGTAGTAATAGTAGTAGTAGTATAAGCAGTAGTAGTAACAACAGCAGCAATAGTAGTAGTGGTAGTAGCAGTAGAAGTAGTAGCAGTAGTAATAGTAGTAGTAGTAGTAGTAGTAGTAGTAGTTGTTGTAGTACTAGAAGTAGTAGTAGTAGTAGTCGTAGTAGTAGTAGTAGTAGTAGTAGTAGTAGTAGTAACAATAGCAGCAATAGTCCTGAGTAGTAATAAGACGTCACACTTTATCATGCTTATCTGATAAACTACAAGGTATCAGACAATCTCACATCTGATAAACTACAAGGTATCAGACAATCTCATATCAGACAATCTCACATCTGATAAACTACAAGATAGCAGACAATCTCACATCTGATAAACTACAAGGTATCAGACAATCTCACATCTGGTAAACTAAAAGGTATCAGACAATCTCACATCTGATAAACTACAAGGTATCAGACAATCTCATATCAGACAATCTCACATCTGATAAACTACAAGATAGCAGACAATCTCACATCTGATGAACTACAAGGTATCAGACAATCTCACATCAGACAATCTCACATCTGATAAGCTACAAGGTATCAGACAATCTCACATCTGATAAACTACAAGGTAACAGACAATCTCACATCTGATAAACTACAAGGTATCAGACAATCTCACATCTGATAAACTACAAGGTAACAGACAATCTCACATTTACAAATATATAACACAATATCTTTAAATAAATTAACGGGCATTCGCATCATTAAAATAGTTATTGTATGTCACGTATCCCATACAAACGTACTTAATCTGAACGGTCGGGCGTGACCCCTTGTCCGATAGATAGCGGAAGTGTGTATTAAAATCTATAAGTGACCCTTGACACAAATATTTACACTATTTCTTGTAATTCAACACTACAATGACAAAAGGCCAAAGAACTATAATCCAAAAGGACAAGGTTCCGAACCCCTAAAACGACCCTGTGTAATTCAATAATTTAAACCGTATTTTTTTCTGCAAAAAAATGTTATAGTTTTTTAGTATACTTTATTCTTTTATAAAGATTAAATGGTTGTTTTTTTTTTTTCAATTTGACGATTTCCGTTTAATACAATATAGTCAAAGTGTACATGCACAGCGAAAATAGGCACATTTCGTACAATCTAAACCATTTTGGTACAATATCATGTTTGTAACAGCGAAGGCAATCTTGCTTCCTGAAAATATTTGCACATATTACTCAGAGTGTACCAGACAATGATTATAATAAATATCTGTGTATAGCAAAAATGCCTTCATATAATCAATAGGACAAAATTAGGGTGAAATGAGCATTATCCTTAATTATAACCGTCTTTTGGAGTATTTCTATGAATAGAAAAACATAAAATAAAAATAATAAAATATACACAAAAGAATAAATTAAATTAAATATAAAATACACTATGCTTTGCTGAAAAATACGCATTTAAATAAAATGCACTTTACAGAGCCGATTTTGGGATCCTTTATTTCGGTTTGTGTCATACTTTGTATTCTTCCGCGTGTAAATCGGCACTCAAGGTGAAACAAATCAGTTGGGTCTGGCTTCATTAGAGGTCTGACCCTTAAATTTCAATTGGCCTGACGCGGGCTGTCAATCAAACAATCCAATCAGCGATTGGTATTTGTACATACTCCCCCATTTCCCTTGGACAAGCTGGCGATTTTTAAGTTAATACTTTATTTTATGTTTTAACTTCATCGCATGGCTTGTAAAGATTGTCGTTCCCAAATCAGGTCTATTGGTCGCGACGCAGCCCATACGTTGATATAAGAAACATTGATTTTTGAAAAACAACACACTCGCGTAACTATTTGTTGATTTAAATTTGAACAGCATATCAAACTCAACCTATTTGCAATATTTCAAATAACAATAATAATTCAAAGTACATAGCATAAATATGCTAAGCCTATAACAGCATTTAGGGAAATAATTTTTTACACAGGAATAAATTTTTTTGTGAGTAATGAATAGATTTACATGAAACTTTGTACGGTTAACTGGGAATGACCTCGTCCCCAATTAACTTATGACGAGGAAGTTTTCCATTAATAGTATAATGCGTTAATCCGAACTGAGTTCCGCTACGTTAACTAAGCTAAGGAAATAAGTTTAAAAGAAACGAGTTCCCAGAATCTAAAACTGGGCAGCAGTTAAATAGTGCTTGACGACTTTCTCATCATCATACCGACTCTTTTAAAGTTGAAACAAAATTAACTATGTGTACAACTGTATAAACTGAAGGTCAAGTCAAACTGTATCAAATTGAAACAAGAATGAACTCGCGTCATGTCACAAAATATATTGCATTTTTAAGCGGAAAATCTTTTTAAGTCGAAACCTTGCACGTAGCAGGGAACTCCCTTTTCAATATATTATTTTGGCATGTTAAAATAAATATCCGCTGGCAATACGGGATCAGTGTGTGTGTGTGTGTGTGTGTATGCAGGCATGATATATTGGAAACAATGTTTTTAGCCAATTTTGAAGTTTTGAAAAAGCCTACTGAAATGCTTTTATAAATATACATAAAACTTCAAATGGAATAAGTCATGTAAAACAATAATTTTCAATAATATATCTGCTCGTCAGAGAAGTACGAATGTTCGAAGTGCATCTCTATGGTAACTGATGGGTCTGTTGCTCAGAGATCACCACTCAACCAGAACAAAGTCATAGCTTTCTTCAGCTACCGTATTATACCAGATAATCAACCAAACGTCCAGTCGATTCGGAGTCGGAACACATATTTATAGCAGCGTCTTCAATGGCAAGAATAAGCCGAGACGAGGAGTCCACCTATACAGACAAACACTGATTATTTAGGGATTATTTATTTGCTCTCAGCATGTTAATATATTTGGTAATGCTCTCAATAAGACAATATTATCTATGACATGAAGCAGATCACATATGCCATACAGGCAATTCAATCAAGACAAATGAACAATTATTTCCATAATTGTTTCTAAATAAGATGTCTTATCGTTATATTCACTATGATAATATGTCAAAAACACAAATCGGTTTACCATATCTACATGCCAGAGGTTTGCAAGGTCTGGTGGTCATGGGGTACTAATTTTTTGGGGGCTCTTCGCTCTGTCCATTGTTACACAACGAACTCGTTCGTTTGGCCGCTATATAACTTGAAGCTATATAATTATGCGCCCGCAATAATCACAGACTATAACCAAGTTAAACACTTAAGTGTTTACACTGCCTACTTAGGAGTCTATATAAATGTTATATAACCAGTCTGTGTGCTTGTCCTGATTGGTTCTAGTCTGTGTTTTTTATATACGAACTTGGCTGTCGTCCCTGCATATCATTCAACTACACATGTACAAACAAAAGTCACACCAGCTAGCTTGTACATTCTGGTCATAACCACCTTGCATCCTTCAGTCACTCGGCTGCGTCTCTAGTCTCAGTTCCAAAGAACTGCCTCTGTTCGACGGAACTGCCTCGGAACTCGGAACTGCCATGGTGAGTGCAAGTCCTTCGGTTATGGTCGCCTCAGCCTTGGTCGCCAGCTTGCTGCAATGGACAGTGCTAGTCGTGCCGTGCCCCCTTTCGCATTAAATATACAATCCCCAGTGCATTGTTGAAAACAATATTGCAAAAAAATCAACACTTGGTTTTAATAGCTTTTGTTTCAGCGCTGCTTTGCATCCGAATAACAAAATATTTATATATTATTGTGATTAAATGCTTCTCACCACGTTGGTTATTTTGCCTCCGTAACATAGTGTTGATTTTTTTTGGTGATTTACCGGAAAACAATTCTGCTAAATCGGATTTATAGAATAGCAAATGTTTCAGCGGTTATCGTTGAGACATACATATCTTTATGCAAGATTTCCACCTAAGTTTATGATTATGGGAATAAAATTATCCATGTTTATATTATATGACCTGGTAGTGTGCGATAGTATTTACCTGGCATCATATCGCCATTTACGATTGTTGTACGGAGTAGGCGTTTAACCCTTTACTTCATATTGACGCCTTTGTACACCTCTAATATAGACGCCTTTGTATACCTGTAATATAGACGCCTTTGGACACCTCTTATATAGACGCCTTTGGACAACTATTATATAACCGCATTTGGACACCTCTTATATAGACGCCTTTGTACACCTGTAATATAGACGCCTTTGTACACCTGTAATATAGACGCCTTTGTACTCCTCTATTATAGACGCCTTTGTACACTTCTTATATAGACGCCTTTGGACACCTCTTATATAGACGCCTTTGGACACCTCTTATATATACGCATTTGGACACCTCTAATATAGGACGCCTTTGGACACCTCTAATATAGACGCCTTTGTACACCTCTAAGATAGACGCCTTTGGACACCTCTTATATAGACGCCTTTTAACATCTCTTATATAGAAGCCTTTTGACACCTCTTATATAGACGCCTTTGGACACCTCTTATATAGACACATTTGTACACCTCTAATATAGACGCCTTTGTACACCTCTAATATAGACGCCTTTGGACACCTCTAATATAGACGCCTTTGGACACCTCTTATATAGACGCCTTTGGACACCTTTAATATAGACGCCTTTGTACACCTCTAATATAGACGCCTTTGGACACCTCTAATATAGACGCCTTTGGAGACCTCTTATATAGACGCCTTTGGACACCTCTTATATAGACGCATTTGGACACCTCTAATATAGACGCCTTTGGACACCTCTTATATATACGCATTTGGACACCTCTTATATAGACGCTTTTGGACACCTCTAATATTGACGCCTTTGGACACTTCTAATATAGATGCCTTTGGACACCTCTTATATATACGCATTTGGACACCTCTTATATAGACGCTTTTGGACACCTCTAATATTGACGCCTTTGGACACTTCTAATATAGATGCCTTTGGACACCTCTAATATAGACGTCTTTGGACACCTCTAATATAGGACGCCTTTGGGACACCTCTTATATAGACGCCTTTGGACACCTCTAATATAGACGCCCTTTGTACACCTCTAATATAGACGCCTTTGGACACCTCTTATATAGACGCCTTTGGACACCTCTAATATAGACGCATTTGGACACTTCTAATATAGACGCCTTTGTACACCTCTAATATAGACGCCTTTGTACACCTCTAATAAAGACGCCTTTGGACACCTCTAATATAGACGCCTTTGGACACCTCTTATATAGACGGCTTTGGACACCTCTAATATAGA
This sequence comes from Panopea generosa, assembly GCA_029582155.1. Lineage (NCBI taxonomy): Eukaryota > Metazoa > Mollusca > Bivalvia > Adapedonta > Hiatellidae > Panopea > Panopea generosa. The sequence goes on from CM055904.1 coordinate 67,880,209, forward strand.
CGCCTTTGGACACTTCTAATATAGATGCCTTTGGACACTTCTAATATAGACGCCTTTGTACACCTCTAATATAGACGCCTTTGGACACCTCTTATATAGACGCATTTGGACACCTCTAATATAGACGCCTTTGTACACCTCTAATATAGACGCCTTTGGACACCTCTTATATAAACGCATTTGGACACCTCTAATATAGACGCCTTTGGACACCTCTAATATAGACACCTTTTGACACCTCTAATATAGAAGGCTTTTGAATTATTGGGTGAATTATGTTATATTAACTGACAGAGTGGGGAAAACAGTGCAGAAAGTGTTACTTCCTGCACTGTTTTTAAAGGCATAGTGCCACCATTGCAAAAAGGAAGTGCTTCCGTGGGGTAGTCGCATAATGGCGGTTGTAAATAATCCTCAATTCTTCTTCTTTAAAAATGCATTTTCCTATTTTTAATGCTCATTTTTTTATTTGAATGGCATTATTGATGTATTTTGAACATTTTGATAGCATTGTCATGTTTGAATTGGGAATTTAGAAAAAAAAAATGATGCTTGGAAATTGGGGTATGAATTCATGATTTCGGAAGTCTACTTTTACTTTGTCACCAGTGTACACACTAAGCAGAAAAAAAATCTCTTATATGACACATGACCCCTACTTTTCTCATCATATTTTGATAGTGCAGAGGTTGACAAACAGTAAAATGTAGGTTTCACTTTTTTCATTTGGGACCCTCTATGAATGACAAGCCTTCAAACTTTTATTATTTACTATAGAATAAAGAACAAAAATCAATGGTGGGGTTACACCTAAAGGCCTTCTGTGATTGGTGCAGGAAAACCAGTATCTATGGAGTAAAGGGTTAAACGCCCCGACATATTGGCGAAGATTAACAAGTGTCAGGTAAGTACGTACGCACACTAAACTTGTGTGTTTGGTAATTCATATTGATGTGCGAGTATTTGCTTTTATATGTATTTGCTCTAAGAATTTCAATGTCATGGTCGTTTCGGAGATACGTCACAGATTATACAGATCTAATATACAAGTGGCATAGTTCTGCGGAATTTAGAATTAAAATTTTTTTTGTGAAACTTTTACTATGTTTGTGCTATGATAATGAAAGTTTGTCTCAAATATCTGTTGTTTTTTTGTAAAATAATAACTAAAGTGAATATTTTTACTACGCATTTCTAATATGAGAATGGCCATTATTTCTATTTATTGCATATGTCATGTTAATAATATTATAATTATTATTCATATGCTAGTTATTTAATCCTCACAGTGATTCTGCTTATACTGTATTGAGACTTGTCGGTCAATAGCTATTTATTTCTAATGTTTATTTTGTTGTACCGTACCGACTCTATGTCAAATTGAGAATCTTATATCTTGTACTGTACGTCTGCGGACGGACGGACGGACAGACGAATGTATGGACGGGTGCATGGATGGCTTAATTAATGAAAGATGAATGAAAAAATGAATGAATGAAACACACATTCATTTGTCTTTGCCTTAATATTATTGCGGATATGTTTTTTTTTATTTATTAAACTTTCGTTGAAGATGATTGCTGTATGAGAGATAACTGGAAAGTGGTCACGTGACAAATGGGGCTACAAACCCAAACGGAGTTTTAATATCAAGATTTTACAGATATTTTAGTAAAGGTATTGTTTAAGAATTACAGCCTGTGAAGTGTTCATAAACAATTATCAGTGGCAAATTTGATATATGTGTCAACAAAGTATTTTAAAAGAAACAACTTTGAAGATGATTTTTGGAGGGTCCCAGTTTTCCGATTAAAACTTTACCGACATCAAGGTATCCAACTCAATTTTCCGACTCCCAGTTTGCTTAACCAATTTTCTTTTTTTCCTACTAAAAAATTTGCCGATTCACAATTTTTTCAACGACAAAATTTTCAACTCAAAGATTTTATTTAAAATTATCGTTTTTGACCAAAACAAAAATTACAATACTTTTTCAATTAATGTAAACGAGTTAAAACGTACATTGAAAATGAGATTTTTTTATGCTATTTTTATATTATTTAAAATTTGTAATTGTTTCAAATGTATTTCAGCTTGACAACCGTTCTTCCATCGGCAATGTCATCATCCCCACCAACCCAGTACCTGCACAACGTAAAGCATTTACATTTGTATCGGGCTATTACCCCCCACCAACTAAAACTACCACAATACAAAATCTCATTAAAATTGAATTTCGCGCTATTTACCATTTATTTTCCATATCACGTTGTCGCACGCTGCTCCCGTTTGTTTTGTAAGCTGTTAGACAGCAAATATGTTTGTAATAACGCTGCTTGTATTTTCAGCTTGGATAAAACTTGTGTCAGCAGAGTTCTACCCCTTGTTTCAGGTATTAATATATTTTGCATGCTAAATCAGAAAACTACAAAACTTTGTAGTACGCTTAAATTTAAGGATTTAAACACGTGACAAATTCATGAAATAGTGATTGATTGATTGAATATTTAGCGTCATTTTTATGCCATCGAGGGCTAACAGACGATCAGTTAACCTAACCACTGTTTCCTTGGATTAACCAATACTCGAGTACAACACATCTCCGCAAGTAATTGACAGCTTTCCCACTTGAATCAGCGGTGAGAGACGAATGATAATGAGACACAATGATGTATATCAATCATCACGGAGACTGTTGCCGGGCGGGGTTTCGTTCATTGACCGATTTAATGAATAAATAATTTGTAATTTAGTATTTCTTTTAAAAATTAATTATGGCGGGAGAGTTAAAGTTAACAAAGGCACGACGTACACTTAGTTACAAATATATATTGATATCGGCACGTCTTTTAAAAATATATAAATACCTAACCCTATATCCGTAATAATATTAATGATTTTGCTTTTGATAATGACGGCAATGATGTTGATAATGATGATGATAATGATGACAACGATGAGTGATAATATTTAGTGTTGTTGTTACAAAAAAAGTTATTGTCTTTATCTTTTTTTCCCTATTTTTTAAATATAAAAATATTTCTACGAGTTAACGGTTTCCATAATTACATTATAGGCCGGACCCGTGTTAAAATAAA